>CM072805.1:36249168-36936668 GCA_037013495.1 Hippophae tibetana | reverse complement strand
CTATATCTAGGGAATCTTTCAAACAAATAATGCATACTGATTTGATTTTAGAGATGTGTTTTACTACTATTATTCTAACAAGACTTCTATGATGAAATCTATGACTGGCTGATCACATTTTTCGATTAGACTGTGGTAGATTTTATAGCAACATGAAGTTCCTCTTATTTCTATCAGAAACTCCTTACAGGTCTTTTCGTTTGGTTCAGTCCCCTTAAAGACATATCTTCCTGATGGGGATATTGATTTGACTGCCCTCACAAATCAAAGTATTGACGAAAACTTAGCTACAAAGTTATGCAATGCTCTGAGAGATGAAGTGGACTCTGAGTTTCATGTTACAGATGTTCAATATATTGAAGCACAGGTCTGGTTTCCTTTAGCGTTCTACAATCTAATAGTTACTCAAATTCCATTTATCTTATGGTGATTGTACTACAAACCAGCAAGCCAGCTAAAAGATGCTTTGCAGCACCATATGTATTATTTCTTATGTATTTGGCACATGAACACTCCGATGTTCTCCTCCCCCCTTCTTTCTTTTTGGCCGAATGTGCCTTTGATGATTAACTATAAGTTAGTGCGGTATGCCATGGCAGTTGCCACATTTAATGTGCGAAAAAGGAAATTCAAAGATGCCATGGCAGCACCATAAGTGTTATTTCCATCTTTTAGTTTATTTTCTCCATTATGAGTCATGTTGGAAACATTTTCAAAAGCTGGAGATATATCTGTTTTTTTTCATTGTTTCTTTATATTACGATAGCAAGCCATACTGGCTGACCATTTATTTTAATACTCATTATAACTGCTTCTATTTGTTACTTTGAGTATTCTAAGTCTCACCCTGTTTCGAGATCATTCTTGTTGTTTTCTGATTGTCCTTTGTCTTTGTTCTTGAATTAAAATGTTGTTGCTTCTTACCTCACTGTGAGCAAAAGACTCCAAACACCCTCCTTTTCTTTCCCATTTAGAACCCTGAATCCTTGTCACAGTTGCTGCTTTCCTGTCTTTTTATAACACCTGTTAACCTGATTTAAATCCTTGGATGGTGATCAAAGGATTTTAGTGGCCTGTGTTTCATAGGATCAGTTGTCATTTGATTCAAATATTTTTCTTTTTCAGTTCGTAGTCTCATAGAGATTGAACGGTGAGTTTTAGGGAACAAATTCAAGCTGAATGACACCAGGTTCTGACTTTGTTCAGTGCAATGGAGTCATCTTCTGGAGAAAGCAGTATTCTTTGAAGCCTACCTTGCAAAAGGGGTTTTATTGAGATACCTGTGTCAACTGTTTCTGTATTCCACTAATTAGATGGTTGGACTTGAAGACATTGAATCAGCTGTTCTTGTCTTCTGTGATGATGTATAAATTGTTTTTTCTCTCTCTTTCTTTTGTCCGTTTTCTCTGAGCAATTTTATTTTATTTTCTCCTAATGCAAAAAGGGATAGGTATATATTATGTTTGCAAAACAGATGGACCTCAACTTCATACTTTTGTCTTTTGTTGTGATTAATCAATGTTTAGATTTGAATAGCAGGTCAAAATCATAAAATGTATTGTCAAGAACATCTTAGTAGACGTCTCTTTCAATCAATTGGCCGGGCTTTTCACACTTTGCTTTTTGGAGCAGGTTTGATCTTATCCAGAATTTTAGATAATATATAAAGTGCAATTAGTTCACACCCTCCCTCTCAACAAAAACTATGTTAGAGCAATAGCAAAAGATCACTCCATTAGCAAAAGGGTCACAATTAATTGTTAATTTCTCCGTTGTTGGTCCGCTTAAATAATGTTCCCTTTTTGGCTTCGTCTACCCCCTCTTTTCCCTTATCCTCCCTCCACGTGTCATAGTATATCAAATTTTGCTCAGGTGATTTTTTATCTTTAATATTATATATCTTCCCTGGTTCCTTATATTATCAGGTTGACCAGCTTATTGGGAAAGATCATCTTTTTAAACGTAGTATTATCTTGATCAAAGCCTGGTGCTATTACCAAAGCCGAATGCTTGGTGCACACTATGGCTTGATATCAACATATGCACTAGAAACAATGGTATTATATATTATCAACCGCTTTCATGCATCAATGCGTGGTCCTCTGGAGGTATATTTTTCTCTCCTATTTCAGATAAGATTTTGTGTTCTTGTGTAATTATGTGAATGACATACTCAGTTTCTGTTAACAGGTATTATATACATTTTTGGAATACTATAGCAGGTTTGATTGGGATACTGATTGTGTCAGTATTAGTGGTCCAATAGCAATCTCTTCTCTTACTGAAATAACAGGTATGTAGCATATGATTGATTGTTGTGGCCTTCTATGTTGATTGTTTGTTAAGGATCCTCTTAATTGAGCCTTTTAAGCAGAGACATCTGGGGATGATGCGAATGAATTGCTTCTCCATAAAGAGTTTCTGAAAAACTGCCAAGATATATTTTCGGGTTCAACAAGGGAAGATGAGAATAAAGCACAAGAATTCCCCATTAGGTACCTAAATATATTGGATCCTCTGAATGAAAACAACAACCTTGGGCGCAGTGTTAATAAAGGTATTTGACCCATTGCTGCCTTAACTTCTGGTCACTTTTAATTGCTTTTGCTTGAACATTATTCTCACTCGTTAGTTAGGAACCGAGAAAGTCAAAATATTTTTTTTTGTTCCTCTTAATTAACAGTTAATAGGCTTTGAGGAGGTGAGATCTACATTTCTGATAGGAATTTTTTTCTTTCCAACAGGCATGATATAGTTGAATTGAATTTCGAATAATGTAGCTCAAAATTGTTTTTAATTAGCAATCAGAATAAAAATACCAACATATCTCCATATGGAAGAAATAATTATTATATTCTAACAGAAGCATGATGTTTTATGACACATTGTTAGTTCCTTACTAAAGAATAAACCTAAAATTTTGCGATGACATCTGTTACCTGCAATCTGTATGTCGATTGATCACTAAATCATAACCCACCGTTTATTCTACTTCAGGCAGCTTCCATCGCATAATAGGTGCTTTTTCCTATGGGGCTCAAAAGCTTGGAGAGATACTTACTCTGCCAGGAGAGCACATAGGTGAAGCACTTGAGAAGTTCTTTGCAACCACTTTAGATAGAAATGGAAGGGGAGAAAGGCCTGATCTGCAAGTTCCTGTTCCAGCATTTGGGACTGGAAGATCTGAAGAATCTGATCTTGGTGGAGACTATAGCAATTATTACAGTGGTCTAGTTTATGGGCAATGTTACTGCCGTTCACTTGTGTCTATGCAGCCCAGCCTTATACCTGCTCAAGTGTGGAACAACTATTTTTTGGATGCCCAAACTCAGCTAGTGCAAAATAACTGGAATTTATTATATCAAAGTGGTGCAGACTTTTCCCCCCAAAGAATTCCATTTTGTTATCCTAATCCTTCTCAATTGTCCGCTGTTAATTTAAGTATGGAGAAATGTGGAAGATCACGGGGAACGGGAACTTATATCCCTGAGATGGTATGCTAGTAAACCTTTTACCTAATTTGAAGTTATTGATTTATTTTGGTCATAGATTGACAGAATTCTGGCTATTATGCTTGGTCGCAGCAGACTTATCGTTCCGCCAAAGATAGGTACAAAAGGGAAAGAAAGAGATTTCCAAATTATCCCCGTTATGATTATTTTCCGAAAGCAGCTCAAGGGAATGGCTCAATAGGTGTTGCTCCAGAGAGTAGTGGTAGTGGAAATAGCTCCTCCCTTGATCTCTCACTTAAAGAATTTCCACTCCTTGCTCACAGTCAAAGTCCCATCCCATCAGAAATTCATAAATATGATCAGCAGGCTGCAATTATTTTTCCAATCAAACAGTCTTCCCCTTCCTCTGCAAACATTAATTTTGGTACTTATAGAGGTTCATCACCGCCATTAGGGTTACCTACGCATGTAGCAATCAAGCAAGCAGATTCTTATGATGTAGCTCAAAAGCATGACCTGGTTGATGTTCGTGCAGAGAGTGATGGAGCCGTAAAGAGCAATAATTTTGATTTTTCTCTTGAAGAATTTCCTCTCCTTGCTGGCAGTACATCAAAAGCTCAACAATCTGATCAGCTGGCTGCAAAGAATCCTCAAGTCAAAAAAAATTTCCCTGCCTTTGGCTTTGCAAATAAGGATGTTGGTACTTGTGGAGATTCATCATCACTATGGAGATTACCTTCACAGGCAGCGAGCGAGCGAGCAGATTCTCATGTTCCATATCTTTTGGGATCTGCACCTACTGTTTCTGCAACTGGAGTTTCGAACCAAGATTCATCTGAGGGCAACAGAGAGACGTATGGTCATATCGAGTCTTGAAGTTTTGAGATTGTATTATCACAGCCTTGGGTGCTTTTTACTCAAGTTATTTCTTTCACTTGTTACCTCTTTTCCTATTCTTTTTGTAATTGTTTTGTCTTGACAGGTCCCTGATGCAACCTTATCAACTTGAAGATGACCAAGAATTCCCCCCTTTGATGTGAGGCAAGGTGCATCTCAAAAGATGGCAAGAAGAAATCTATCTCACTATCTGCAAGTAGAAGCTTTCGCAAAAGACAGTGTACCTTCTACTCTCGTCTTGTTATAACTTTATTGACTAACTTGGAATATTATCTTCCCAGCATTTTCTCTCTTCACTTCGTTTCCTTTTTTTTTTTGCAAACAAATCCAGTTATTTGTTGAGATAATGACTTTGATGGCTGGATCAGTTAATTACTTTTAAGCTTATTGAAAGAAAAAGAAGAAGAGCTTTTAGACACCAATTGTTTTTCTGTGTATGAATGTTACTATGATATCTGGCATTGTCTCCCCTAACGCCTACCCCTTTATATCTATCGTCTACCTGAGCGCCTCCTAAGCATTTCTAATAGAATGACAGTAGAATCTTCTCAGAAACAATGTGAGGAATATTTCGACAAAACTGGCTGTCATAATGTCATACAAAGACCATTATTGATGAACATTTTTCGTAATAATATATTACAGGAGAATGTTGAGTCTAATCCACATGTTTTAGTCAAATACATTACATGAGGAAGTTAAACTGGCTCTCATGAGTTTCATGGTTTTGGCGAGAACAAAAAAAAAAAAATTGATCTTTTGTTTCAAGTCACAAAAGTCCCTAGTAGTTTATCAAGAGGAACCGAGGACTAAAAATGTACAATTGATTGCCGTATCCAACAACAGCACTGAACGATGAAACGACATCCTCTGCAATTTTCTCGTGCTGCCAAAAATTAGTGTTTTAAGTCGAAGTCATTTTAAACGAAGCTGCATTAAACTTATAACATTAGGATATGAAACTTTTTTCCATTCACAGTATCAGAATTATTGATATATTATGAAATCATATAATAATTCATGAAAATAAGAAACTAGGGAAATGAATAGTAATCTATACTCTTTTGTTCGGTTGTCAGAGTGTAAGTAATTTATATATCATGTTTGGTATATTACTGTAAGAAAATAATATGATATACTTTTTATTAATATTTCAAAATTATTCATCATCTCATGTAAAAGAATTGAGATATTTTTAGAATTTTTAATAAAAAATGGATTAAATCCTATTCCTTTAGAAAAAGGTATATATATTCTCTCATTTAGAGTAGCATACTGATTCATTCTCACAAAGTAACTATGTTCCTATGAAATTATATATTTTGACGTTTGAAGTTGCAAACAAACCAAAGAAAATAAATGCTTATTCTATTTCTTTCTCTGTTATCACGATTCACGAATTGAACATGAACAAAGTTTATTCCCCACATTCACCTTAACACTGACTGTCAGCCCAATCTTTTGAAACCAAATGTTACTGTCAGGAAGCACCAAGGTAAATGACCAAAAGAACATATAGGAACATTAGGTGTTATATAAGTAATTAATTCGAATTCAGTTGATTTAAAGTTGATCGAATGAGTTAAGAATATAAGTTATTTAGTTTTTTAACTCGTTTATGAATAACTCTTGAACTCATTTAGTAAAATATTTTGTTAAAAATAATATTTTTATGATTACAATAATGTCATTATAGAATAATAACATTAAGAGATATTATTAATATTTTTTTCTTGTTTTAAACTAACATTCTTGTTTTTTTTAAATAATAATAAATCAGTTCATAAATTTAAAACTGGGATAAATTGTATTTAATTTACATAAATTTAGATGAGTTGAGTTGAGTTATAACAGGTAATAACAAAATTGAACTTAAATAAGTGAATAAGCTTAACTAATTTGACTAACTCTATACATACATTTAACATTCTTAGAGCAACATTATGACTTCCTCGTTTTATTTTCTTTTACACTTTTAAAGGTCATTTAAATTTTCATCTCATGGGATATGAAACCAATTTAAATGACAAAGGAAAATGGAGGGGTCTGGAGGCAAATAGAGTTATCAACAGGATATGGTGATGTTTGAATCCCTTCTCATTTTATGTCTCTAATTTAGAATTTTTTTTCTATCCTTACTTAAATTCTTACTTGGCATATCAGTAATCCCAAGAATAAGGATCTCAAATAGAGAATGATGATTTAAGTGATATTTTAAATATCTTTTATTTTTTATTTTTTAGTAATTTTTATTTTTATTATAAAGAAAAATTATAAAAAAAATCTAAGTCAATAATAAATATTTTATAATGAAAAGAATTTAGAACCAATAAATAATAAAAAATAAAATATATGTAATAATAAATACATGATTTTTTTACACTAAACAACATTAATATAATCTTGCTATAATATAATTTGAAATAATAAGAATAAATTTAAAAATTATTATAAGATTTTAGATTTTTAAAATTTAAATAAATAGTTTAAATAGTTTTTACAAAAGAAATTATTAATGTTTTAATAAAATAAAAAAAATAATTTAAAGATAAAATATAAAATATATAATACATTATTTATGAATAATTTAAATTTAATGTGATTATATCTAAAAAAATATAACTTTTTAAAATATTTATGAAAATAAGTATATAGTTTTAGGAACATCAATCACACTATCAAACTATCAAATAGACTTATATGACCTAACTTTACTAGCCTAATGATCATTTAAGATATTAGTTTCCTAAACTAGCTAGTTTACTTCTATAATAATATAGTTAAAAGTTAATGCAATAAAATGTTCAAAATGCAAATCTATTAAACTTATACTTTTCTTTAAAAAGAAAAAGAAAAGGACCCATAATTTCTGACTTGAGTAATGTTAAGGCACCGTGTATATATGCTTAAGGATAATCTAGCATGCATGTAAATTTGTATACAAAACTGTGTATCCAAATAACCTGTGGCTATCCAAATTCCTTCATTTTTCTCTTACAGTACCAAACGCGTACTGATCCAGCCGCGAACTTCAGCAGTCGTTGACCAGCCTCCCTCCAATTACCTCCAACAGTGACCAGCCTCCCTCCTGCGCAAGTCGCCACCTACAGAAGGCAGAAACTCCAAATTAACCAGACGTCGGTGCCTCTTACCTCCACACCACCACACTTCCAGTCTTTCAGTCCTCCGGTCCTCGAATCTACCAGCATCCCATTCTTCCAGTTTTCCAGTCCGTCAGTATCACCATCTTCAACGACTCAGCCGCCCACTCCATTGGCTTATTTTTCAGGAATAATTTCTCCAAGAGCTTTTCTCCGCTTCTCTGGTGCTCCCATTCCAACTTAATGTTGGTTTTTCTTTGGACCTTCTTTTCTGATTAGATTTTCGGTTATGTTTGCTATCTGATCTTCGATTACGCTTTGTTTGCCTTGCTAGTTTTCTTGATTTCTTGTTACGATTGTCTTGGATCTGTTACTGTTGATTTTTATGTTTTGATATGCTATTCCTGGTTTAGATCTGCTATATTTTTCTTTGTAATAATGAAAATTCTGATCTGGAATTTCCAAGAAAGTGTTAAAGGGGACTCGTTTATTGCACTCAGTCAAGCTTGCTTTGAGTATCTTGCAACTATATATGGTTTGGAGCTTTATGATTTTGATAATTGGTGCTGGTAATGAAGAAAAAGTGTGGATGTTGAATATCGTTGATCAAAATATAAAAAATGTAAAGAGCAGGGGGTTCTAATCCAACCTCAATATAGTTTATCAAAGAAGGATTTATTTAAGGAAAGGCAAACTTTTTTTTTCTCTTTCGAAATATGTATATTTATTCACACTTGTAATTATCATTCACAGCCTAATTTTTTTTATATATTCAAATGAACTAGGATACAACCTGTTAGTACAAAGGTAAATTTAAAAGAAAATTACTGATGCAATAAGAGGAAGCTGGACAATAAAGATATCTTATATTATGTTATTTATTTCATCTGATTTTTTAGATAAGTATTATAAATTAATCTTATTAATTTAGAAAAAATAGATTATTAATAGCAAAATATACTATTTTAACGATTTTTTATTAAAATAATATTTTTAATGTAAAATATATTAAAATAATGTATTTTATTTTTAATAATTAACTTATTTTTTCAAACAAAATATCAATTCAGATAATAAATTGACATATAGTCTAGGGAAAACATTTTTCTCTAAATAAAAGTGAATATAAAAATGACGTAAAAATGGTGCTTGTCAACTTTCGTTAAAAGAAGAAGAGTAAGAAGAAAAAAAACACCAAGAGAAAGACGTGTGAACATTTGACATGGTGAGAGGTAGAGGGATTAAGTGATGGAAAAAGTTGAAGATAATAGCCATTAGTCGAATAAATTATACTGTGATTCTATATATTAATTAATTAATAGAACCAGGAAAACAATATATAAGAATCCATGAACAAAATAATAAGAAATAACCAAAATCTATGTATACTCTAGCTCGTATCAGTAAGACCGTAAACTTATAATTATAGTATAAATGAGTATTTAATTACTCATCCAGAGAAGAAATTAAAAAAAAATCGTGGAAATTAAGAGCAATAATGATGGTATATTTTGCTAAGATTTTTCTAATTGTTAACAGTGTTGATTTTTCTGCTGGGTCCAGAAAATGGAACTGTTCCTTTAGGAAGCACATTCAGAAGCAGTAGTGGCTTGACTCTTCTTCCAAGCCTCAGTTTTTGAAATCCGATTCCTTGAGGCTTGATTTCGTTGGTTTCCATTTCACAAGCCACACCTACTTTTTCACTGGGAAGTGCCAGATTTGAGATAGGTTTGGTGGTTGAGAAGCTCCGTTGAGAAACGTCGTCGTTCAAGACCCTAGCAGCTGACAAAGAAGCTGATGATAATATTGTTACGAGAACAATAACCAAAATTCCAATTACTTGAAACGAGTACGATTTTGCCATGATCAGTTTGGAGAAGAAAGAAAGCTTTAAAAGGAAATGGAGTCGGGGGTGTATTTTGATTTGAGGAGGGGGGGTCTATAGACTTATAGGAGAAGCTTTTTGAGACTAATATTTATAGGGAAGCCTGGAAGGAAGAGTTGACAAAGTCAGAAGCTCATTAAGTCGTTGAGCCGATTTCATACGAGTCATGTGCCGAGTCTCAGTCGCTGCTATGACTTTGCTTCGAAGTTTACTTCTTTTTTTTCAAGTGGAAGTTTTAGTTTGAACACTACCACATTGACAAGAAAATTTTCAAAATATTATAGTTAATAGATTAAAATATTATCGATTAATTGTAATAATATATATATATATATATATATATATATATATATATATATATATATATATATATATCTTATAAATATATCATGACTTAAGTTTAAACCGTTACATTTGTGTGTGTGTGACGCAAGATGTAAGTTTACTTAACTTGTAATCAAGATCATCTATTTATTTTTTCATAGTTTTTCGATCCTTCAAGGGATGAATTGTAAATTATTAATAAAAAATAATAACAATAACATTTATGTATATAATAAAATAAATAAACTTTATAAGTATTAGGTCAAAGTATATTAATTTTTTTTAAATTTTAGTTAAAATTTTAAAACGTACTATTAAATCATCAAATTTTTAAAATTTTACACAAAAAACTCTTAACGTTTAATCATACAATTTAATCTTATAAATTTTAAAATTTTACACGTAAATTTTTAATTTTTAATTCACAAATATTTATTTTATTCTCAAAGTTATGACCTATTTGTAGAATTTTAAAAATTTGAGGATTAAATTATATAATTAAAAAATTTATGTGTAAATTTTTAAAAATTTGAGTACTAAATCATACATTTAAAAATTTATATAATTATATATAAATTTTAGTTAAAATTTGAAGATTAATAATGTAATTTAACCTAAATATTAAATTACAATCATGTTGTGTATAACAAAAAAAAATATATGGACAATATGACACATGGGTGGACTCAAAAAAATTTCAGGGAAGTTGGTTAACTATTTATTATCTATTATATTATATTTAAAAAATTGATAAATTTATTATCTTGATTTTGTGACACTTTTTATTCTCTTATATATTAGTTCAATAAACTTAATATAAATTTTTAAATTTATTGGTAAATTTAGCTCAAAATTATCATCTTTTTAACATTGTTGACATAATTTATTAATAAAATTACTCATCATGGTCACTTTAATTGCAATTAGTAGTTTTATGTTAAATTTTGTAAATTTAATTCAATTTTTTTTAATTTGTACAAAAATAACCAATACATTTTTGAGAATAAAGAACCAAATTGATTCAACAAATAATATAAGATAACCTCATCTTCTAATCTTTTCTTTTTACATGTAGGATCACCTTAAAATAAAAATAATAAAAATGTGTTAAGACTTAAGTTAACTCATTTTTTTAATTGATTCTAAATACTTATGTTATTTACTTCTCCATTTATTCTTAACTATTATATCAATAAATATATGCATTATCATTTTTGTGCGTTAATTTAAAGAATAATTTAAATAGGAATAATTTAACATTTTAAATATCACATCCATGTGTTTAATTAGGGTAAAAAATAGAAAATCCAAAATAATAATAACTTATATTTTTTCATGATAAATAAAAGTTCATAAAATACAAAGTATTTTGTTTTTTTCAAATAAAAACAAAACCCACAAATTTTTATTATTTTTAGTGTTTATTTTTTTTCTTTTAAAAAAGGAGCATGATCTATGTTTTCTTTACGAGTAGAACCAAAAATAAACCTATAGAATGTTCATTGTGATTTTTAATAATCAATAGTTTACTACCTAACTTTTGTAACTTGATTGACTTAGTCTTTAAATATTTATTTCACTAATTTGATATTTAAATTTTTTTAATCTTGAATAATTTGATATTTTAATTTATTCAATTTATCATTATATAATTATAACTTTTTTATTTTAATTAATATAAATATTTTAAGGATAATAAATTTATCAAATTAAGAAATTTAGGATCTTAAATTAACCAAATTTGTACTAAATTGTAAAATTAATACTTGAAAAGTCATTTGTTTGAGTAAAAAGAAGTAATTTACTATTTAACTTAATTTATAATTATAAGCATAGAGTAAGATTGGTACTACTCATTTTTTCTCCAAAGTTTATACAGGATTAGAGCCCCTTTTGGTACCGTACATAGTTTCGTCCTTGACAAGACATTTAAATTTATAAAAAAAATCAAGAAATGAATATTTATATCAATTGATTGAAATTACATTACAATATACAATTTAATTACAAGAAATAATTCTTCATCATTTTGTTGATAATGTCGGCACTAATTATTTATTTTATGTACTTTTATTTGTTTGTTTTGATTATTATTAATAATGTTTTTATCCTTTTAATTAATTTACTTAAAAATATGTATTTTAACTCTAAAATAGTAGAAATTTAATATGAAAATAAATAAATATAGATTTAGATCTAGGATAAAAAAAAATGCAAATTTTAGTGTCCCGGGAATGGACTCCAAAGTGGGATAAATCGAAGAATACCTAATGGAGTTAGAGGAATAATTTTAAAATATATAATTTTTGGTTTGTTATAATATGTGTGAATAATATGCATTAAACAATTATATAAAATATAATATGTTAAATTATATTCATTTTTATTTACTTAATTTTTTAAGTGATACAAAGTAAATTTGTTTTTCTTTAATTAAGACTCTTTTTATATTTTTTAAGAATAATAAATATATAAAAAAATAAAATTTAGACGTAATAATCGAAGAATAATATTAATAAAATTGAGAATATAAATTAGAATAATGCTAGTATTTTCATTCAACAAAATATGGTAATTTTATTGTTTACGTGTTTGCTACTCTTTTTTTTTTTTTGGGTAACATAAAATTTGGGCTCTCGAGGAAATTATAAAATTCTCTAAGTTAGTATAGTGAAGGCGCATGGAAGGATGTGAGAATGGGCCAATGCGGAAGGTAAAATACATAAATAGGCAAATAGATAAATGACGTGGCGTCATAGCTTAGATACTAATTCCGGACGGTATTGGACTGTCCGAGAAAGTTCGCTAGGAAAACCGATCAGAGGGACTGTACGCGGCGTTCCTCTTGGATCGCATGTAAAGAACCAAGCCCAGTCCCTCTCAGAATATTACTAAATTACAAATCTTTTTTTAACAAAGAATTCCAGTTTATCTTTGGCTGTCAATTTCTAATCTATCTTGCAAATCAACCATCCTCCACCTGCCATTAATTAAAGTTTGATTGTGTTAGATTTGTATGTCTTTTAATAGCATTGACTTATTTTGATCGGTGTGTTAAATAAATCATAACAATGTAATTAGATTATAAGTTATTATTCATTATTTTTGTAATATACAAAACTTGGAGAATTAAAAATATATTTATATATTATCTTATTTTAAATGAATAAGATGGTAAGATAAATTGATATACAATGTTTTTTTTGTATATCTTAATAAAATTGATAGATTATCATAATTGAATAATTTTACGTATTATTACAGAAAGTATAAAAGAGTATCGCGTTTAACATTTACATTTAATGCAGACGAATAATATAAATAAATAAGAAAGAAAGATTAATCGTATTATAGAGAGTGACAATTAAATAAAAGTGAGTAGTAAAGTATAATATTAATGCAGAGGATGGAATGAAAATACGAAAAAATATTCGAGCTGCTTACCTACCCAATTAAATTACAAACTCGGATAGTACACCAGAAAACCGCGTTGAGCAAGGACGAAAATCGGTGGTGTTGTTTATTATTTTTTCTATGATATATTTTTGAATAAGTAGATTATTTTTTTTCTCTATTTTTTTCTTGAGTATTTCTTTTTTAAAATAAAAAATTATTTTAATTTTTAATTTAAAATATTATATTATAACCTATTTTAAATTCAACTAAACAATTTCGTTGAATCCTCAGGTATAAATGTTAAATAATAAGCCTTTCTAACGACAAGAGGTGTGTCGGTGTCTCCGTGAAGCCCAAGTAGGCGTTATTGGCTGTTTCACATAATAAGATCTTTTTTAAAAAAATAATCTTTTTAATAAAATGTTTATACTTTTTAAATGATTTTTTAACTTTAAATATTAGAATCTGTTGAATAGCTTCTCGATGCATACAATATACTTTTATATATATATATATATATGATTATTAGAGGTATTAAATTAAACATATGTTTAAATTTAATTTATTTAAATTATTAATAAATTTAGTTGAGTACGAAGATTTATAGATAAACTCGATAATTATTTTAATTTTTAATTTTAAAATATTTTTAAAAATAAATAAAAATTATTTAATAACTAATCATTAATAAAATAAACACAAATTTCTATAAAAATGTTCAAAATTAAATACTATAAAATTTATTAAAAACTAAATTTTTAGAACTTCCTAAAAATATATGAAAAATTATAAATTAATGTAGTTTATATTATAAAAATAAGTAAAAAATATTTTTTATGAAATTGAATATTTATTAGTAAAATGTGCACAACTTTATATAAAAAATTTAAAGTAACAAACATTAAAATTTATTATAACTAGAATTTTAGAACTTTATATTGGTATATGAAATGATTTATAAAATTTGTAAATAAGTATAAAATAACTTTAAATGAGTTGAGTTAAGGATGTATATAAGTATGTATATCAAATATATAAGTTAAATTTTTAATTATGATTATATAAATAATATAATTATTTAAAAAAAACTTTAAATATTACAATTTACATAAAAGTAATTACCATCGGTACTGGGTGCCAATTTTCTTACCAGATGAGTCTGACATGAGATTCCCCATTCGAAGTTGAAGCATGAAAGAAAAAGTATATTTTAAAGGGAGAAATAACTACACTATTTAACCCAAATGTAATTACATTATAACACAAATAAAGTGATTTTCAAAGTAATTTTTCTTATTATTATAAATGTTCCGACTTTGGATTATTTTTTATAATGTCGTAAAAATAAAAGTAATATTTAAAAGAAAAAATATTGGATTGGTACTCATGCAGGACCCATACAAAGTTACCAACAAAATTTTTCAACAAAAGAAAAAAGAAAAAAAAAGGAGAGTAATGCTAACTATTACGATTTTTTTTTTTACTCCAGAATCGTCATATTATGATTTTTTAAAAAATAAAATTAATTTTAATTAATTTTTAATAAATAAATACAAGGATTAGGCTACTGAATATCTCGAATGATATAATGAGTGTTTTGCAAAAGAGAATGAATCTTTTAATAACATTTTCTTTACTAATTTTTTAAATTTTATTTATAATAAAAAATTATTCAACAGTATAAAATAATATCGATAATTAGATATATTTTGATTAAATTTAAAAATTAAAATATAAAGCTAAGTAAAAATTTATTGAAAAAAATTAATAAATGATTCAATTCCTTTAAAATAAAAAAATATACATCTTATGGTGACTGTCAAGGCCCCGTGTGTTTCAACTTTATTGGTTAGATCTCCCATCGTTGGAAAATGTGAGAGACATTCTTACAAAAAAAAGTCTATATACTAAATTAAAAAAGAAAGGTGGAAAAAATATACAATTATATTTAATAAAAATATATTTTTATAATATTTGTACGATACATAGCTGGTCGATATCAGTCGTGCAGCAGTTGGGGGTCGTTTCAAAGAGAATCATTTTTTCTAAAAACTAATCTGCATATGAATCTTGAAATTTGGGATCGTGGATCTAAATCCAGTTTTCATTGTCGCCCACTCTTGACACTACAATCTACATGCTTCTAAATCGGCCACCGTTTTTATAAGTTACCCCACATTTATTTTAAATGTATTTTTATATTCCTGGTAAATTACAATTAGGTACAATTTTAATGGGCATCATTTGGGTCGTTGGGCTATACAGATATGTGTCACATATATATATAAAATATCTCTTTTCATTAATTTATATAAATATATTTATTTTTATATAAATGGTTTACTTTAAATGTAAAGAATAGTAGTATACTTTTAAAATTAAGATAGTTCATGAATCTTATTTGTATAAAATTTCTTAGGAACGTGACAATCATTTTCTCTATAATTTTGTCATTTTCGATTTTCTTAACTTTGTTTAAACATATTGGCTTATGCCAATTTCCCCCCTTTTAATAAGATCATGACAGGAGGCACAAGAATGGCGAAGATTTTGTAACTCGACAATGGAGAAGTAGTTAAAAGAAGAAAAGAAAAGAAAAAAAATATGAAGAGAAATTGTATAAATATGGTTGAATTGGCTTTACTGGGTGCGCTAAAAGGAGTTCAGAAGGGCAATTAGAAGTGTGGGACGAGATTGAAGGGAATTGGGTGAATATATCTAAGGAATCTGTCTAGTTCAAAATGACAATTTTGACTATAAAGTAATGCTCTTTTAGCAATTTAAGTATATAAAAGAAATTAAACCTATGGTACGCTTATAAAATGTGTGAGCTCAGTTAGAAGCATTCAAAAATATACGCAGCTTTGGCCTTTAATTGTAATTGTTTGTGATTCTTATATATTCGATAAAATATTTAATATAATAGTTAAAAAAATAACAAAAATAAAATATTTATGTTAAAGAATTTGAGATAAAGCTCGTGATAACCAATACACTAGTTGAAAGCAGCCGTCGTGTGGAAGGATAGGTTGTTGAAGAATATATATTCTCGTAATTGTGTTTATTTTTAATTATTATAATTTTGTTTTTCTTTTGTATAAATATGTTGTATACATTCGTTTATTCATAATCAATAAAACGATTTCTTACATGATATCAGAGCTTAGGAAATAATTCCCAGAAAATTTAGCTCATAACTCACAGAATATTTTTTTTCCCTCATTTTGTTTTTTTTCTTTTCAAAATCAATTTTGATTCACAAAATAAATTCAATTGCATCCCATCATATTATCTAGAAGAATCGTAGCAATCTGCAATTAATTTCAAGCCAAAATAACACCTTACGCACCCTCACACGCCATCCCTGAGTTCACCTAGCATTCCATGCGCCTCATCGGAATCACACACACCAATTGCTGAGGAAGACGACTCCAACGACACGTCGTTCGTGCATCGTTAAAGCAAACGACGCGTCGTTCATTCGGTTTGGTTCGGTCTTCATCCGGTTCGATCTTCATTCGTTCCAACGTTGCAGCTTCCGTCCCAGCCACTTCAGACGCCGGTTCACCCACTTGTCGATCAGTTCTACGGCTGAAATTTCCGGTAATGTAATCCTAGATTCATTTTCTATAAGATAAAACATATTTCAGTTCATTATTTGTTTCATAAATAATCATTATTGTTTTAAACACACTTAAACTTATCTTGTTCTTTCAATTTATTTTACTTAACAATAATGTCTATAATCACCAATACCAACCCTGCTTTACCAAAGTGGTATGATGACTCTAACCATTCATTATATCTACACCACTCAGACCAACCAGACATGGTCCTAGTAGCTCAATCATTAAATCAAGAAAATTATCACATTTGGAGTCATGCAATGCTCATGGCTCTCATCACCAAAAACAAAGAAGGATTCATTGACGGCATAATCAAAAGGTCATCAACAAACTTTGAAGCAGAAATCAAACAAATAGATTCACTGCAACATTCTTGTCAAATGATGGATCCTCAACACCATATCGCCTAAAATTGTAGAAAGTGTCATGTATAATGATACTACATATGAGCTATGGGAAGAATTGAAGGAGCATTTTTGGCACACCAACAATGTGCACCTCTTCCACATTGAGTAAGAGATCCATGATTGCATACAAGAATGTGTAAGCATTGAAGAATACTATACCAAATTAAAAAGTTTATGAGATAGTCGCGATGCACTATGTCATCTTCCACATTGTGGAGGAAATGTCGGAAGGGAACTACAAGTATATCAACAAAAGCAGCGAACCATAAAGTTCCTCATGAGGCTTATCACAGTTTACACATCAGCACGTGGACAAATCTTGCTCATGGAACCTTTACCTACAATAAATAAGGTATATTCACTCATTATTCAAGATGAAAAGCAGAGAGTCGTCTCCACGCAAACCATAGAAAGGATGTCAGAAGCTGCCGCACTTGTTGCCAGGGATAGTCGTCCACAATATCCTCACAAAAATTACCCACCAAGGAACCCACATCTCAAGTGCAATCGATGCAATAATATAGGTCATAATTATGAGAATTGCCGAAGTCACCTCAAATGTGATTTTTGTGGTCTCAATGGACACAATTTTGAGAACTGTCGAAAGCGTCTCAAATGTAATTTCTATGGTTTGAATGGACATGAAATCAACATGTTTCGGAAGAAAGGAGCAATTCAAGATAAAAGAAATACAAGTTATGGCTTCCCCTCTAAAGCTCATCACACTGACTTTTCAGGAAAGCTGCTCCGACACAAAGACACCATCCCACAACCTTACATCTACCCAATATCAAGAACTCCTTACACTTCTCAATCAATCCAAATCAGGTAGCATGGCAAGTCAAGTGACTACTTCTTCAGGTAACACATTATGTGCAACTATTTTCCATTCAGAAACTCGTTGGATTTTTGACACAAGAGCAACTAATAACATGGTCTATTCCCAAAACCTTATGAGCTCCAACATTCCAATCACTAATCGGCATATGCATTTACCTGATCATTCTCTTGCCCGTGTCACACATATTGGAACTGTACATTTCTCCAATAATTTCATACTCCATAATGTCTTGTGTGTTCCATCCTTCAAACTAAACTTAGTTTCAGTAGCCAAACTAACTCAAACTACATTTTTCCATGTCACCTTCACTAATAGTATGTGCTTTGTTCAGGATAAATGCTTAGGGAAGAAGATTGGGATGAGAACTGAGAAAACATGACTCTACTACCTGACTATTTCTGAAAAGGCTGGATGTTTCTCCATTTCAAATACAGCTTCCACCAACTCTCATCTATGGCATCAACGACTTGGTCATTTATCTAATAACAGTTTGCGTGTAATTTCTCTTTCCATCAACACACCTTTTTGTTCCATTAGTGATTGTTCTATTTGCCCATTAGCTAAGCAAACACGTAATCCATTTCCTTTAAGTTCCATCAATACAAAAGCACATTTTGAAATGATTCATGTCGATATTTGGGGTGGCTATCACATTCCAGCACTTAATGGAGCACGTTATTTCCTCACTATAGTTGATGACTACTCAAGATGCACATGGGTCTATCTCTTATATACTAAATCTGATACACACACATTTCTTACCACCTTCATTAATCTTGTTGAAACATAATTTTCATCCAGAGTTAAAATCATTCGTAGTGATAATGGACCAAAATTCTCTATGACTCAGTTGTTTTCTACCAAAGGAATCCTTCATTAAACCAGTTGTGTCTTTATCCCTCAACAAAATGGTGTTGTTGAACGCAAACACCGTCATATTCTCAATGTCGCTCGTTCATTGCTCTTGCAAGCCAATCTTCCTAAACAATTCTAAGGAGATGTCATTCTTATAGCCACATACCTCATAAATCGTACTCCAACACCTGTTCTTAAGGGTAAAACACCATTTGAAGTCCTTTTTCACAAAAATTCTAGGTACGAACATCTTCGTGTTTTTGGTTCCTTTTGTTTTGTGTCTGCACATCATGATCGACTCACCAAGTTTGATGCTAGATCATATAGATGCATTTTCATTGGGTATCCATCTGGGATAAAATGTTATCGTGTCTACAATCTAGAAACAAGCAAGACTTTAGTGTCTCGTGATGTTATCTTTCATGAACATGTATTTCCTTATTTCACTTCCGCTGTCAACACTCCAACTCTATTCCCTCCATCAGAAGATACTATTTATGATAACATACCTAACATTCGTCAATCAATCAATCCAAATACATCACTTGCTCATACACCATCTGTCCTTCCAACAATCAACTCAGACACTCTTCATCTTTAAAATTCATCTCCATAAACATCATCATCAACTTATCCACCACACATGAATCCTCCAACACCAGTCACACATAGGCTTCGTCAATCCACCAATGTCCCTAGCTACCTTCAAAAACATCATGTAGAAGCTTCTTTGCCTTCTCGATCCTTCCCTTCGTCTCACTCAGCATCGTCCAAAGACAAAGGTACTTTTCATTCTTTATCTCATGTACTTACCTATGACTAATTATCACCTGCATATCGTACCTTTGCTACTTCTATTTCCATTCTCAGGGAACCATTCACATTTTTTGAAGCTTTCAACGATCCAAAATGGCGACTTGCCATGAAACAAGAACTGGATGCTCTTGAAACTAATGACACTTGGACCCTTCAACAACTTCCTCTAAACAAGAAACCAGTTGGTTGTAAATGAGTCTACAAAATCAAGTATGATCATGATGGCTCTGTGGAACGATACAAGGCTCGGTTAGTGCCCAAAGGATACAGTCAGATTGAAGGTTTTGACTACTAATAAACTTTTGCACCAGTAGCCAAACTTGTCACTGTTCGGCTTCTTCTTGCCGTTGCTGCTATTCAAAATTGGCATCTTTGACAACTCAATGTCAACAATGCTTTTATCTATGGTGATCTTCATGAAGATGTCTACATGTCATTTTCACCTAGATTCGAACGAAAGGGGGAAACACGAGTATGTAAGCTACACAAATCTTTGTATGGACTCAAACAAACCTCACGAAAATGATTCATCAAGCTATCAACAACACTTAAGCTAAATGGTTTTAACCAATCCAAGTATGATCACTCACTGTTCGTCCGAACTCGTGGTAATTCCTTCTCTGCTCTTCTTGTCTAAGTAGATGATATAATCATAACAGGAAACAATGTACAAGACATTAAAGAAACTAAGAATCATCTCATGAGACAATTCAAGCTTAAAGATCTCGGTGAATTAAAGTATTTTTTGGGCATGAAAGTTTCACATTCCAGGAAGGGAATTGTTTTGTCACAACGTAAGTACGCACTTAAAATATTGGAAGACATGGGTTATCGTGGTGCCAAATCTTCCAATTCACCTATGGAACAAAATTTATTCCTCAGCAAGGTTGAAGAGGAATTTATCAGTAATCCCACATCCTATCGAAGACTTGTTGGGAGATTAATATACTTGACCATCACAAGGCCTGACTTAGTGTATACCGTGCACATTCTCAGTCAATATAAGGATAAATCATGTCAACCACATTTGGAAGCAGCTCAATGAGTGCTACGATATGTCAAGAACACACCAGGATAAGGCCTCTTTTTCTCAACAACTAGTTCATTACAACTAAATCCTTTCTGTGATGCAGATTGGGCAAAATACACAGATACACGACGATCAACCACAGGATATTGTATGTTTCTTAGAAACTCGCTAATTTCTTAGAAGACTAAGAAACAAAATACGATCTCATGATCAAGTGTAGAAGTAGAATATCGCTATATGGCAGCAATATGTTGCGAAATAACCTCGTTACGATACATTTTGGATGATTTTGGTATCAAACACTCCCAACCAACCCAGTTATATTGTGACAATCAAGCAACCCTTCACATTGCATTAAATCCAATGTTTCGTGAACGAACCAAATACATAGAGATCGATTGCCATCTAGTAAGAGAAAAGATTTAAGTTAGAATGATTAAAACTTATCATATCTCTACATTAGAGCAATCAACAAATATATTTATCAAATCCATGAGTTTTTCACCGTTCTAAGCTTACTTAACAAGTTAGTAATAATTAACATATATTTTAACTTGAGAGAAAATATTAAAGAACTTGAGATCCAACTGGTGACAACCAATATAACAACCGAAAGTAACCACCAAAATTTGGTGATAAATGATAGATTATCCAAGAATATGACTATTTATAATTATATTTATTTTTAATTATTATAATTTTGCTTTTTTTTTTTTATAAATAAGTTGTAAATATTAGTTTATTCATAATTAATAAAATCATTTTTTACGGTTTAATAACTAAAAAAATAAAAAATATATTTAATAATTAAAATACATCATTTTAAGAAAATAAAAACATACACAAAGATATATATATATATATATATATATATTCTATGTATCAATTCGTTGGAGGAGTCTTTTATTCTTTCACTTTATTTGAAGATCTTACTTACAAGAGTAGGACCTTTTCCTGATTTTTGTAGAGTCCGAACTGACATCTGTCAAGTCTTGATACATCAACACAAGCTGAGGGATAATCAATCTCAAATTTTTAATGTAATTTACTTTATTTTTATGTTCTGTTAATATGACGTGACATATATATCTTATATAATCAATATTTATATAAAATTTTATATATACATAAATTCTTTAAAAAATCTATACATTATATAAATTATTTTAATTTTTATCTCTATAAATCAGATCACATTCTAAATATTAATTGAGATAAACACTTAGGTCGGTTTACTATATATACCTTCTTATTCTTTACTTCTTTTATTTCTGGTAAGATTGGTGTCACGTTGCACCCTTTTTTTTGTCAAGAGCAAAACGCTTGCACATTTTATTAGATTTGGTTCTTTATTTATTTTTATTTTTCTCACAAACATGGGTTAGAACTTGCGAAAACGATATGCATATTGAATTCTAAAAGGTGTAGATAACATTAGTTGGTGACAAACATGCACACTCCAAATATAAAATAATCATCATAATATATATGTAGTATAAAAAGATAATCTTGAAGTGATCGCAATATCACAGTTTGATCTCGTAGGTCGAAAAAGGAGAATAAAATGTGAAAGGAAGTAAACATTCCATGCAAATGCTTCATTATAAAATAGAAAGCTGGTATATTAATTGTACATGTGAATCGCATTATGGAATAATAACATATCCCAATCTTGCTTTACCCACGTCCACTCTTATCCGTTTTCTTTTTTCCGATTCAACACAAATTAACAAATAATTCCCACTTCACTTAAAGACACTAGCACGTGCAGTTCGTGTCCCTATACGCGTATAGTTTAATTATTGTTCATTTGAAGAACTATTTTCGTCTTAGACATATGATATATTTTAAATTTTAATAATATAAAAATTTATCAAAATATGATTTTTCTTTTTATACTTTTACACATAATAAGTCCAATAAATTGAATTGCTATGTTTTCCTTTAATTTTTTTCATTTTAAAGAAATATTACATGTAGGTGTTTAAATTTTAAATGTATTGAAGTTTAATATTAAAAATAACATGATTTGATAAATATTAAAAGCAACACTTTTTAACAATAAAATCAATCTTTTAATTTATTCTTTCTCTAATAACCTTCAAATTTGTGACTTATAGGGAATACCAAATCCAAATACATTCCTTTATTATTTTTCGATACAAGTAGCTATTATTTTATATTTTTATTTATAAAGTTTATAATTTTTGATAAAAAATATATATTTTAATTTTTTTAATCTTTATTATTCAAATATTTTTATAAAATTCTTAATATATAAATATATTATTCAAGTATATATATATTGTTCAGCGTGTACTAACAATAAAACAATATTTTGTTTTTGGTAATCTTGCAGTTTCTTTTTGTTGGTACTAATTACATTTCTTTTTTCCCCTCTTCTTGAAAATTTTAGCTGTTTTTATTTTTCTTTTTCTACACGAGATAAGTTATTTTCATATATAAACTTTCAATCTGACCGATTAATCGTTAATTTATATTTTTGTTTTGAATAAATATGATAAGAGTTATTCAGTGTCTTTTTCATTCTATTTTAAATAGATTTTCACCTCAATTTAATTTATATTAAATATTTTATCAATTTTTTTTCCTATATCGAACTTTATATTTAGTATTATTATTTAAATTTTTATTACAATTCAAAAATCAAATAACTTAAATTATTAAATATCAAATTTATTACATTATTAGTTAGAAGGCCACGATGAATATCAAAAACAACTAAAGAATAATATTAAAAAAATACTTATTAAATTGTAATTATGATAATTTTAATAATTTAATATACTTTTCAATTCTTGTATTTAATGAATCAAACTTATTTTTCTAAAAGAAAAGAAAAAAACATATTCATGGCAGTAGCCGTTGTCGGTCAGAAAGCCTTAGTTGACGTGTTCATTTAATCTTCAACGTGTAGCCAAAATCGCTTCTTAAAAAATTGCCACGAACACGAAGCACAGCTCTTTCTCTTGCTTAAATCAGCCGATCGAGTTATCTCTATAATGCAAATAGATTCAGCCTACGTGACAATGTTGGTCCAATGACGATTGTGAGAAAAGTTGTTCAAAACTACTCAAGCAATAGTGCCACGTTTTTCTAGTTTAATTTAATTAATTTGGTGGCCATGTAGATCTCTGATGCAGCACTTTCACAGGCAAAGAAGACAAAAAAATTGGTAATTTTTATCTGAAACGAAGTCTGGGGTTGAAAGTGGGTTTTTTGTGACTATATAAACAAAGTTGAAATTTGAAAGTAATGTAATTGATTTATGGGTTATTGAAGGGTGGTTCTGACTTACTGATTGTCTGTTCTCTGTCATTATCTTCAAGCTCAGCGAGGTATTATGATGGTGATGTGCTAGATGAATGCAACCTAAAAGCTGTTTATCCAAATTGCATAAAGGGCAAATTGGGTCGTAAAAGCGAGTCCACTGGCTACAAAAAAGGGGGAAGAAAGAAGAGAAAAAAAGAAGAAAGAAGAAGTCTATCCTCCGTTACTCCATACTCTATAAATTTATTGCTAAAATTGAAAAGCTGGTGCTTTGTACATTTTGAGTAAAGAGTAAGTTCAGTATCATGGGCTTTCAAAAGCGGACCTTTATTGCTCATATGGTTCATTGAAATAAGTTTGATCTTTATTTCAATGAACTTAAAAGTGTCAATACTGTGATTGTTTGGTTATTTTATTAGAATAAGTCTTTCACCTGCTATTTTCCGGAGATTAGTCGTTTTCCTCCACTTTCTTCAACCAGTTGAAATCCCATTTACTTGGAAGTCTATTAACAAGAACACCTTACCTTTTTATTAAACTTCATGAAATATATTTTGTCGCTCTAGTGTCCAAATAGAGAGGAGGGTTTCAAAGGGTTGGTAGGAATTTGGGAGCCAGATGTGGTTTCCCCCCCTAGAATATAAAAAAAAGATGTGGATTTATTCACCAAGAGTCAAGAAGAAGATAGACAAGGAAAGTGGGTACAAATAAATGGTCCCAAAAATCGGCTGTATTTGCGTGGGCCAGAGTTGGTGTGATTGAGTATGTAACTGTAGTTGATTCACGTGATTGAGGCCTTTTCGTTCACATCAGTTATGCTACATCTTATTTTTGTCCTGTTTTCCCTTGTGAAAAATGCTACTTTTTTTGTCATACGTATGTTGTTTGTGTGCAATGTTGAATTCTAAGTTCCCTTTTCTCTTTCTACTGCATCTGTGTCGTCTAGGAGCTAGGTAAATCTTTAACGGGTATAAGTTTTTTCCTGTTTTATTAGCCATACAAAAAGAGCTGGTGAAAGAAGATAAATAAATAAAGGATCAGCAAAACTAATGAATGAAGGGCCCTCTCCATTTATTATTCTTCACCTACATAATTCTACAATCTTTTTTGTGTTTCTAATTTTTAAGAGTTTGTCATGTGTCATATATCAAGTTTTTCTTTTCCTTTTAACCCGTACTTCTGAGCCAGTTTTCTTAGAAAGTTGTAGGAGGGTGAATGTGATAAGAGGTATTGTTGTCGTCTTGTTGATTTGTAAGGAGTGTGTTAATGGATCCTTTTATCTTCTCTGTTTGGGTTTCTTGGTAATGTCATCTTGAAATTAGTTGTTTCTCTTTAAGAAAAAAAAACCTGTAATTTTTTTAGCCTATCAATTTCATGTGCAGATCTGAAGCTGACTGCCTCCACGGATGAAATTCATAGCGAAGAGTTTGAAGACAGAGGGTTGAATTGAAACTATGGATTTCAATAATTTAAGGTGCTGGAGCACTTCAAAGGTTAGCTTTTTTTTTTTGTTTTTGTTTTCATCTGTCAAGTTGAACTAATCTATGCTTATAATCTTTACCCCTTTGAATTCTATGGCTATTTGGCCGGAGAAACATGTATTTTACTAAAAGCTTGTTAAAAGTTATAGCTTAGCAGTTAATTTTGCTGAAAATTGAACTGATTTCTCTTGCTAAATGACATTTCAGGAATCCTGGAGAACTACCCTGCTATTAGCTTACCAAAGCCTTGGTGTAGTATATGGGGACCTCAGTATTTCTCCGCTTTATGTTTACAAGAGCACATTTGCTGAAGATATTCAACACACAGAAAGCAATCAAGAAATTTATGGTGTACTCTCTTTTGTCTTCTGGACTCTCACTTTGGTCCCATTGTTCAAGTATGTCTTCATAGTCCTTCGAGCTGATGATAATGGAGAGGGTAAGTCCTTGTAGCAGTTAGATATTTCTGCATAATCAAGTCTTCAGATATTAATTGATGGTGCAATTTTATGCAGGTGGTACATTTGCCCTGTATTCATTGATATGTAGGCATGCAAAAGTAGGCCTTCTACCCAATCGGCAGGTTGCTGATGAAGCCTTGTCTACCTATAAACTGGAGCATCCACCAGAAAAGAAAAACAGTTCAAAACTCAAACTGTTACTTGAGAAGAATAGGACTTTGCACACTGCTTTGCTAATTGTTGTGCTTCTTGGTACTTGTATGGTAATTGGCGATGGACTGCTTACCCCAGCCATTTCAGGTAAATTGCTTCCTAGTTATGAAAGTTGTTTATGAAGCTTTGGTGTTTTCTTTTAGTTGTTGATTGCCTGCTAACTAATGTCTATTCCACCTGTAGTTTTTTCTGCAGTTTCTGGCCTTGAGTTATCCATGTCTAAGGAGCACCATCAGTGTAAGTTTTGGAGCTTTATTATTTTCATATCTAAATTTCCATTTTAGCATTGGACCATGTGAACAAATTCCTAAAGCCATGACCTAAATTACAGGAACATTAAAATGCTTTAGAATTTAGAGAGGTTTCAATTAAAAAAAAGGAGTTTAATGAATCATCGAATTCTGCACTATGTGCAATTAATTCTTTCTTTACTTTAACCCTTCTTTTCAGCAATGCTGTCTCTGAAAGGCAAGTTTGAGGAACCTGTTTGATTCAGAGAGTCTCTGTATTCATGCTCTATATTAATAAAGATTAGAGAAGTCTTTATGAAGTCTTCCCACTCCATAATTTTCAATCTATTGTCTAATTGCAGATGCGGTGATTCCAATTACTTGCTTCATAATTGTGTGCCTATTTGCACTTCAACACTATGGCACCCATCGGATTGGGATCTTCTTTGCACCGGTTGTGTTGACATGGCTTCTATGTATCAGTGGCCTTGGCTTGTATAACATTATTCGTTGGAACCCATATGTTTACCAAGCTCTTTCTCCATATTACATGTTCAAGTTCTTGAAGAAGACAAGGATAAGTGGATGGATGTCCTTAGGTGGAATATTGCTGTGCATTACAGGTAAAGTTGAAAAAGGAGATACATATAACAAATTTTTACTTCTTGTGTCATCTGTCCTCTATATAGGATGAGTTCTGAAGTTTCTGTTGCACTAGGCTACTCATTTAGGTTTGTCCTGTTTTAAGCTCATTAACCAATTAAATAGTAATTGAAATCTTGAGTGAATATGATAATACAATGTTCAACTATTACTCATATGATTTCACCTGAGGTGATATTATAAGCATGGTGTTCTCCACTGGGGATGCTTTATTGATACAGTTATAAGGAAACAAATGCTCTGATTCTCGGTGTTTTTGAGTATAATGTATCAATTTTTTTGTTTAGATTTCATGTTGTGTTTCCAGTTGCCCGGGTAGCACAGCCTTGTATCATAGACCCATTTTCTGAAGTTTGAGGGCTATTGGTTGCGTGTTGAATAATTAGCAAAAGTTTGTTTTGGTCCACTCATTTTCCAAATCTATTAAGCAAATGGTACAGTTCTATTGTTCAATCGGATAACAGTTTCATGGGTAATTATTGTAAAAAGGACATCCGAAGAGTCACTTATTAATTTATTTCAATAGTCAGCCAGATACAAACAAACAAATGCATCTTAACAATGTGTTTGTCAATCTACGCAGGCTCAGAGGCAATGTTTGCTGATCTTGGACATTTCTCATATTCTGCCATTCAGGTAAACTCCTATATGTTCTATTACATGTTTTAATGAGTTTAACTTTGTTTTTAGACTTGTAGCAGTCCAACTCCAACTTTCTTGTCTTTTTGCAGATTGCTTTTTCTTTTGTGGTCTATCCAGCATTAATATTAGCATATATGGGTCAAGCTGCTTACTTATCACAACATCACCATTCGAGTCATCAAATCAGTTTCTATGTCTCGGTTCCAGGCATGAATCCTTTCATACTTGCATTTATATGAAATATTTATATTTATAATTTTATAGTTGGACAGGCTTTCATGTGGTGAAATAAAATATTAAATTGGCATGTACTATTCAACCCATATTAAATCAAATTTGACAAAACCCACAACTAAAACTCACTGTCATAATCTTCCAGCATATTTTTTATAAGCAAATTTTTGTTGTGTGTTTTCTTTCCTTTTTTTATTTCTTAATATATAATTATTATTGTGAAATTGGCTGGCATAAGAATTTACCATGAAGTATATTGTTTACCTATCTTTGGGTACAGAAAGCGTGAGGTGGCCGATTTTTGTACTAGCAATTCTTGCTTCTGTTGTGGGAAGCCAAGCAATCATAAGTGGAACATTCTCTATCATAAACCAGAGCCAGTCTCTTGGTTGTTTCCCAAGAGTAAAAGTTGTTCACACCTCTGACAAGATACATGGGCAGATTTATATTCCTGAGATCAACTGGATTCTGATGATCCTCTGCATTGCTGTGACCATTGGATTTAGAGACACAAAACACATTGGGAATGCAGCAGGTACTTTACATATTTTCTTCACTACTAGGTTATGTTAAAATTTACTTTTACTTTTATTATTATATAGCATTAAACAATTTGACTATATATTTGTTAACTTAAACTAAAGAAAGTATATAACTGTCACTTTCTTAGCTGATATTTGTATTGTTTGCAGGTTTAGCAGTAATGACAGTTATGCTAGTGACCACATGCCTCACATCCTTGGTGATTATCCTTTGTTGGCACAAGCCTCCTATTATAGCTCTTTCCTTTCTACTTTTCTTTGGCTCCATTGAATTACTCTACTTCTCAGCTTCTCTTACTAAGTTCCGGGAAGGTGCCTGGCTCCCCATCCTTTTAGCCCTCATTCTCATGACTAGCATGTTTGTTTGGCACTATGCCACCATCAAGAAATATGAATATGATCTTCACAACAAGGTTTCTTTAGAATGGCTTCTAGCTTTAGGTCCAAGTCTCGAAATTGCTCGAGTTCCTGGTATTGGACTAGTTTTTACTGATCTCACTTCCGGCATTCCAGCTAACTTTTCCCGCTTTGTCACTAACCTTCCTGCCTTCCACCGTATCCTTGTCTTCGTATGTGTTAAGTCAGTACCTGTTCCTTATATACCTCCTGCCGAGCGATATCTTGTTGGCCGTGTTGGTCCTGCAGCTCATCGATCTTACAGGTGTATTGTTCGGTATGGATACCGTGATGTACATCAGGATGTTGACTCATTTGAATCTGAATTGGTTGATCGGTTAGTTGACTTTATCCGATACGACTGGTGTCAAACTAATGGCACTACTAGCTTATACAACGAGGAATATGACATATCTCGATCTAATGAATCAAGTGAGTGTAGATTGGCTGTGATTGGAATGTTAGAGTTTTCTGGGCCACCAGCTTATGAGTTTGAGAAGACAGTGCAGCCAGGAAGTCCATGTGTTAGTATTCCAACAGTAGAAAGTATCACAGATGTTATTGAGATGGAGGCAGTTGAAAGAAGAGTAAGGTTTGCTATTGATGATGAGGAACATTCTGATGTGGTGGATTCGAGACAAGAAATGGAAATGAAATTGAGAGCAGAGTTGGAAGATGTGTATCAAGCTAAACAAGCTGGGACTGCATTTATATTGGGACACTCTAATGTTCAAGCAAAGCAAGGTTCATCAATCTTTAAGAGATTAGCTATTAACTTTGGGTATAATTTTATGAGGCGGAATTGTCGTGGACCAGACGTGGCACTAAAGGTGCCACCAGTATCTCTTCTAGAGGTTGGTATGGTCTATGTTGTTTAGACCATACGTGTAATTAGTTTTTGTATTTAGAGAAATTGGAGAAGGTTGGCAAGGAATGTAGCGATGAAGATTTATTATGGGTGTTTGTACAAGTAGCGCTTCTGTTCTATAGTATTCACTTACTTACCTTCACTTAATTAAGAGTTCAAATTTAAAGTGACATTTTTGGTGTGATATTGAAAGTGCCGTCAGTACATAACGTACACATGGACAAAAGTTATTAAAATATAGGCTTTATTATATAATATTCACGTTTACATATAGTGTGGTCAAACATTTAATCTAAAATCCTTAATTAGTCTTGTTAAGAAAACTAATAAGCAATCTTCGATATTCCTAAACAAAAAAAAAGCACTACATAATTAAAATTAAATGGACAGGCTAACTAAAAGTGTTATGTGATAACTATGAGACTGTAATGACCTAATTGCAAAAGACAAAAACTGCGTATTAATTTTTTCATAAAAAATGGGCAAATTTCTTCTACTGCTGAAATATAAAGCATAAAAAGTGAGCATATTGCTAATATATATAAAATAAAATAAAACGAATATAATAAGTATTCTATTATGTCTTCTATCAATCTATTGTATTTCTAATTTTTTTTAATGGAAGTATTTGTAAATGTTTTCTATATTGACCTGCAGTTTTTTTTTTCTTTAAGGATGGCATGGTTTGGAGAACTAACAATTTCATGGATAATGTCCAATTTCCTAGGGGTTCTTCGCAGGACATGGGAATTTGGAAACGCCGTTTACTACATTGTGTCCCTGTGGTTTTTTTTCGTACTATACTTGCAATGTCTTATCATATAATTATGGCGTATTTACTCATGAATTTCACGGTTCATTCTGAATGTGTGTAACAAAGCATGAATTTCTTGCTTGATGACTCGATTATTTTGGGTTCTCTTGTCTAATTGATTTAGTTTCTCGGACAGAATTCATGGACTAAATCTTCTTCTGAATCAACCACTAATAGGAGCATAGATTTGACATCTATGAGCAGGCAGAGAGAAGCGTTGGAGATGATATAATGGGATTTTGGGAAAATCGAGTATATTTTTCTTATTTTAAGTAGTTATTATTCACTTATGATTTAAATGAATAAAACTCAAATTAATACGATAAAATAATACTATTTGAAATATAATGTTAAAATAAACTAAAACAAAAATATTAAAGCAAAAAAATAATAATACCAGAAATTTAACGAAGTTCGGAATAAATATTACCTAGGTTCTTGGGTGTCGTTGACCACTTTCACTGTTTCCAAATGGATGAACTCTAAATTACAACTAATTGAGCAAAATTGAGCTAATCAATTACCCTTACAAAAGAGAGAAAAATTTACAAATTTTGGGATGTTTACAAATGGTGAAAGAGAGCTTTATTTATAGTCTTAAATCTAACACTAATCTTCATTCCTAACCAATGTGAGACTTTTCTAATTTGCTCACTAAGGAGCTATATAACAAATCTTCACCTTAGCGACTTAGTGATTTTTTAAATGATTTCTTTAATCACTAGATCAACGATGCTAGTGCCAATTCAGATTTGCAGGATGTTAATCAAGTTCAGACAATGTTTGAATTTGATTGTTGTTACCACCTTGATCATCATATCTACAGGATTCTCTGTCGTATTGATCTTCTGAACTAGTACTCTACATTCTTCAATAATCTCTCACACGAAATGATAACGAACGTCAATGTGCTTTGTACGTGCATGATAGACTTGATTTTTTGCTAAATGAATGGCACTCTAACTATCACAAAACACCTTAATATGTTTTTGACCAACTCACAAGTCTTCAAGTAAACCTCGTAACCAAATAGCTTCTTTTACAGCCTCTGTAATTGCTATATACTCTGCCTCTATAGTAGACAAAGCAACTGTGTACTACAAGGTAGACTTCCAACTGACTGGTGCTCTAGCAAGAGTAAACACATAACCAGTAGCTGACTGACGCTTATCTAAATCTCCTGCATAGTCGGAATCACAATATCTGACTACACATTGACCAACGATATTATCCTGTTGAAATACTAAGCCAACATCTACAGTATTTATAATATACCGTAAAATCCATTTCACAGCCAACCAATGTCCTTTACCAGGATCATGCATGTACCTGCTTACAACACCAACTGCATGTGAAATGTCAAGTCTTGTACACACCATTACATACATCAAGCTACCAACTGCATTTCCATATGGTACCTTTGCCATGTATTCTCGTTCTGCATCATTCTTAGGAGATAATTGAGCACTAAGCTTGAATTGAGGAACTAGCGGAGTACTTATAGGTTTTGTCTGTTCATTCATACCAAAACGTTGTAGTATCCTTTTCAAATATTGACTCTGGGTCAAACTAAGCTTCCCATTCTTCCTATCTCTACTTATCTCCATATTGAGAATCTTCTTGGCTTATCCCAAATCATTCATCTCGAACTCCTCACTTAGTTTAGCCTTAAACTTCTCAATTTCTGCTTGGCTCTTCGATGCAATCAACATATCATCGACGTACAATATGAGATAGATGAAAGACTCATTTTGTAGCTTGTAAAAATACACATAATGATCATGTGTGCTTCTGGTGTACTTCTTCTGCAATGTAAACTGATCAAATCGTTTGTACCACTGCCTTGGAGATTGCTTCAATCCATACAATGATTTGTTCAGCTTACAAACCCAATTCTCTTTACTAGTAACATTAAACCCTTTTGGTTGAGACATATAGATTTCCTCTTCTAAGTCACCATGTAGAAACGCAGTTTTTACATCAAGTTGAACTAGCTCCAAATCGAATTGTGCTACCAAGGCCAACAAAATTCTAATGGAGGAATGTTTTACAATTGGAGAAAATACCTCATTATAATCGATTCCCTCCTTTTGAGTGTATCCCTTAGCCACCAACCTTGCCTTGTAGCGAATACCATCTTTGTTAGGAAATCCATCTTTCTTTGCATACACTCATTTGTAGCCAATTGCCTTCTTGCCTTCTTGCCCTTAGGTAGTTGTGTCAAATTCCATGTTTTATTCTTCTGAAGGGATAGAAGTTCTTCATCCATAGCTTCCTTCCATCTTTCAACTTCAGGGCTTCTGATTGCTTCTTTATATATGAAAGGAACATCATCATGCACAACTGAAAGTGTGCAGGCCACCGTATTCTTAAACTAAGTAGGTAGGTCTTCAAAATCCTTGTATCGAGTAGGTACCTTGACATTTTGTCGTTGTAGCCTATCAACTGCAGTTTCTTCTTGTTGTTGTGGAAGTTCTTGGGTTAAAACCTCTTCATCTGATTCATCTTTTGTCAATGGAGGATCAACTTCTGTCTTATCTTCACTAACTGGATTAACAATTTTTCTTTCAAGCTCCACATGTTTTGGAGTTTGCTCCACCTACTCTAAAGTGACATCAATCTTCTTAGTTACCTTTCTCAACAATGCAGATTCATCAAAGGTAACATCTCTGCTAAAGACTATTTTTTTCGTTTCAAGGCACCATAGTCGATATCCCTTAGAACCAGAAAAGATCCCAAAAAAATGGTTTTCTTGACTCTTGGGTCCAACTTTGATTCTATTACATGGTAGTATGCAATTGAACCAAACACATGTAAGAAATCGTAATCTCTAGCAGGTTTTTTAGACCATACTTCCATAGGTGTTTTGCCTTCAAAAGCAGACGATGGTAAATGGTTGACGAGATGACATGCATATGTCACAGCCTAAGCTCAATACTGCTTGCCTAAACTAGCATTTGAAAACATACACCGAACCTTCTCCAGCAAAGTCCGGTTCATACGTTCTGCAACTCCATTTTGTTGTGGTGTTTTTCGAATAGTGAAATGTCACACTATCCCTTCTTCTTCACAAACTTTCATAAATGGATCGTTTGTGTACTCAGTGCCATTATCATACCTCAGACACTTGATCTTTTTACTAGTCTGAGTCTCGATCATCTTCTTCCACTTGAAAAAAATCCCCAAAACTTCATCCTTTTTCTTCATGAGATACACCCAAACTCTTCTGGAGAAGTCATCAATGAAAGTGACATAATAATATTTTCCACTCATGGATGGGGTTCTTGTTGGCCCCCATACATCAGTATGGATGTAATCCAAAATGCCCTTTGTATTATGGAGAGCAATGCCAAAACTTACTCTTTTCTGCTTCCCCAATACACAATGCTCACAGAATTCCAACTTACCGGTTCTTGCACCTTTTAACAGGACTTGCTTTACTAGAATCTACAAAGCTTTTTCACCAACATGTCCCAAACGCATATGCCCCATTTTGTATGGTCACATTGAAGCCTTTTGATTCTAAGATTCCCATAGAAATGAGATTATTCTTCATATCTAGAACATAATGAACATCTGTCAAGACCCTGGTTGAACCATCTTGATTCTTCAAACGAATTGTACCGATTCCCAAAACTTTGCATGGATAATCATTACCCATGAAAACAACTCCACCGTCTAGTTCTTCAAAGTTAAAGAACCACTCCTTGTTAGGGGACATATGAAAAGTACATGATGAATCAAAAATCCAATCACCAGGATGAGATGCTATTGACGAACCAATCAATGCAAAATCTGAATTTGAATTACTTTCAGCTACACATGCATCAGATTGCACAACTTTTCCCTTCTTTTGCAGCTTCAGACAATTTTTCTTCCAATGGCCTTTCTCATGACAAAAAGCACATTCATCTTTACCAAGTCTTCCTTTTGATAGAGATCTACCTCTCCTTCCTTTCTGTTGTGTTTGCGGACGTTCTCTTATAGACAATGCCTCTGCTGCTTCATTCCTACTTTCTCTTTTATCTTTCTTTCTAATTTCATAACTATACAAAGTAGTACAAACTTACTCAAAGGACACTTTATCCTTCCTAATGAGTAAGCTCATAATAAGATTATCAAACTCATCAGGAAGGGAGGCTAACAACATCAAGGCTAAATTTTCATCTTTAAAAGTTTCATCCATATTTAACAAATATGTTACTAATTGATAAAAAATAGTAAAGTGGTTGTTTATTGTAATACCTGGAAGGTATTCAAATCGGAACAACTTCTTCTTCAAATAGAGCCGATTCTGTCCACTCTTCTTCATGAACTTGTTCTCCAACGTCTTCCACAACATACTTGCAGATGTCTCCTTCATAAACGTGTACTTTTATTCTCTTGAGAGACACGAACGGATTGTATCACATGCCAATCGGTTGATATTTTTCCACTCTACTTCATCTGCTCCATCTGGTTTCTCTTCTTCAATGACGATGTCTAGACCTTGTTGAAATAGAGCATCTAGAACTTCGCCTTTCCACATGCCGAAATGACCGGTTCCATCAAACTTCTCCACCTGGAACCTTGCATTCATCACCATAGTTTTGCTCGACGTAGATGATTGGCGTTTATTTGAAAGAAATTTTTCTTCTACCGTTTCTTCAAATTACAACAACTAGCAACTATAAACAAACGGAATACAAACAAATGTCTAAGTAGAAAACCTTCAGCTCTGATACCAATTGTTGGGAAAATCGGGTATATTTTCTCTATTCTAAATAGTTACTATTCACTTATGATTTAAATGAATAGAACTCAAACTAACCCAAAAAAATAATGCTATTGGAAATATAATGCTAAAATAAACTAAAACAAAAATATTAAAGCAGAAAAATAATAACACCAGAAATTTAACGAGTTTCGGTATAAATGTTACCTAAGTCCTCGGGCGTCGTTGACTACTTTTACTATCTCCAAATGGATGAACTCCAAATTACAATTAATTGGGAAAAATTGAGCTAATCAATTACCCTTACAAACGAGAAATTTTTTTTACAAATTTTGGGATGTTTACAAATGGTGAATGAGAGTTTTATTTATAGTTCCAAATCTAACACTCATCTTCATTCGTAACTAACGTGGAACTTTTATAATTTGCTCACTAAGTCGCTATATAACAATGTAGATATTGATTACATTGATTCGATGGTATTTTCTGTCTGCATAAATCATTATTTATTTTCAGTTTTTCATATTAATTCAATTTGCTCTCCAATGAATGATATTGGCTGAATTGAGCAGCAAGAAGTGGTTGTGCTAGTGATTGGAGTACATATATCTGAATCTTATCCATTTTTCGTTGGTTTTTATATTAGAGTTAGTCTGGAATACAATAACATAGAATCTCATCTCACAGCTTTAGCTGAGATTTTTTTGGGTTCAAATTTGATGCAGGAGATAAGGGAATGAGAAAAGAAGAAAGGAGCACGTTGGAAAGGGGGTAAAAGAGAACCACATTCTCAAACTAATATTCATATTAATTAATTATTCTCAAACTTAGACGAGTCTTTCAAATAGTAAACACAAGTAAACAACAAACTATAATAAAATTCCCAATTATATACTATTAGTAGGCCCATCTAAAATTGGAATAAAGTTAGGAATTTACTATTTGAAAGGCCCATTAGGATTACACTTTAGCTCTAAGTTGTTTTCCTATTGTTAGAGTTTTTTGTGAATTGAAAATGTGAATGTTAATGTTTAAAGAAAGAATTATTCTCTGATTATTCCCTTCCAAGCACGTTGTCTTTATAGTTAGAGTTCTTGCTTCCATTTTCTTACCCTTCTAAATCAAATTCTAGCTGAGGTTCTTGATGATTGTTTACGAGTTTTTAATAATGAAAATATGCATTTGCGAGCACTTTGGTCAAAATATTAAGTTTGTTTCATATCTGTTTGGATTATCTCATCCAAAAAACAGGTCTCAAGTGATGAGTTTCAAGCTTCTCCTAGCGCCAAAAGGATGGTAGGTAGAAGTGGTTAAGTTAATTGATATTTATGTATTTTTTTTATTGCTTCGTTTTCTTTACCTTAATTTACTATTACCATCATATATTTCTTATGAAAAAGAATTTACATTATATGTATTCCCTTCTACAGAGAGAGGATGGGCATGAATCCCAGTCTGTTCAATCTCAGGAGTCAATTGCTGAAGGCACCTGCTCTTGTTTACCTGTGGTGTCTGATTTGAGAGCAATTTTCTTTCTTATCTTGTCATGGTATAACTTGGACTTAATCTCGTACATTAATATATTTGCATGTGTAGATTAGGAATTAATATTGGTTTTCTCCTCTTCTCTAAGTCTGATGGTGTTCTTTTTCTTTCTAATAATCAGATATATGATTCTCAAGTGTCTGACTTGAAGCTAAATGAAGTTTTTGAGTTCATTGGAGTCTTTACTTTGGATTCGGAGGACCAGATGTCCAAATATGAAGATGAATTCTCAAATAGTTCTGGTGAAGATGTCCATTTTCCCTCCAACAAGGTATATAGCATCTGGATTTTGGGCAGTAATTTTTATTTTATTTCTTATATGCATATCTGTAGTGATTCTTTTTCATCTGACTTGTACATTTTGCTGGTTTTTAACAAATTTTTTTCTTCCTAATATCAACATTTTCAGAACACTTGCTCACACTCATAGCACTCTCTTGCTATCTTCAATTAGCACTAGAAGATGTAACATGCACACTTCTCTTGCATCTGCAAGTCTTACAAGTTGCACCTTGGTTAAGACTTTCAGCTTTTAAACTAATTTTTTTAGTAAAAACTAAATTGATTTTCATTATTTGAATGCCATATCTAACACTCTTTTTGTTTATCCTTCAATTTCTTTATTTTATTCTCAGGTACCATGACTCCACTGTTTTATTCACCGGAAGTTTTCAGCTCATGACTTTCTTCAGAGTCTCCCGTGATGGAGGTAGTTTTTATGCGGCATTGTTATTAGTGGAGGATACATTTTAGATCCGTACTCATATTGTTGTAATAATTGAAAATTGTTATGTTTTGCGTTTTCTCCTATTACTTGGAAACTTTTTAAATGGATATTTATCATTTTCACTTGCAGCTAAGCCCCCACGACGAGTAATGGTCTGATAAGACACCTTAAAGTGATTTATCAAACTAGTAAGAATTTTACAATTAAAACCATTTTTTACCAAAATCAATTATCCTATATCTTACACATACAATATTAATATCAAAATACCCATACACTTATCTTACATAGATTCTTTAGGACACCGAGTGGTTTAAATTTTTAGATATATAATCGAGTATTGGACATATCTTTTTTTTAATTTTTTTTTTTAATTTTCACCGATTTGGAGAGTCGAATACCCACTCATGTCCATGTCGTGTTCGTTAGACATGGGAACTTCATGAAAAATAAAAAGTTCATATAACATAACGGTCTATACTATAAAGTCATGAACATAGCTCCAACAACCATTGTCAACCTCGGTGAACTTTTCCGATGAGTGTGACAATACATTGACTTAGTGTGGAAAGGTAATGAGAAGGCATTGAATATTGTAGTAAAGCTTACGACGACAAGATAATGTTTTACTACAAATGCATTTGGTGTCATAGTAAGTTTTACAACAACAAAGTAGTGCTTTATTACAAATGCATCTATTGTCATGGTAAAACTTATGATAACAAAATAATACCTTAATTTCGAGCGATTTTACTAAAAAGTGGAGACTAAACCAAAATTAGACGATTTTGGGTAATTTGGACCTTAAAACTGTTTTGGGTAATGATAATTTAACTGCCCATTTCATGTTGTTGCATCTTCTATCCAAGGTAAGTGGTGGTCAAGGATTATTGACTTTTCATATTATTAGTACTTCTTATGCTATTCTTGTTCCACTTCTTTGTATACTATATCTGAGATTACCCTTTATTTCTCTCTTAAGGTAACAACCACCTCTTGACAGGTGTATTCTAGAGTCGACACAGTTACCTCTGTCTCTAAATTTAACTTGTCTTAACAAAGAAAGTGTCCCTTTTTGGCACTAGACTTAGCTATGTTATCAAAAGTTGTTAAAAATTGATGTTGAAAACGTCAAGGCCAAAGGCCAAGGCCTAAAGGTCTTTTTAAATAAAACAAACTCTCTCAAAGTTGTATTATTTTTTTCATATATTTTCATTACAATTCTATAACTATATATAAAGAGATTTACTCATTCAATTACTCTTTGAATTAAACATTTCTTGATTTACTCATTGAATTAAGGATTCCTTGTTTTACTCCTTCAATTAAGGTTTCATTCTTTTACTCCTTAAATTACGATATGAGACATTTCCTTTTATCACAATATTTCCCCTCCACATTGGGCAGGTAGGAACTACAGGAGAGATTTAATCCATTATTGCCAAGAGTTTGGTTTCAATGTGGGACCTTTCTTTTTACCACAATACTCCTCCTCAACATCAGATAGGTAGAAGCTACATGAAAGATTTAATCCATTATCGTCAAGAAATTTGGTTTGAAAAAAATAAATAAAAAAGATTGAACAAGAAATCGCTCTGATAGAGTGTCAAATGCACTTTAAGACATTACAGAATCTGTTGTTGAAAACAGAGATAAAGTTATAAAAGTTACAAGTATATGATGTTTCGATAGAGGAATAACAATTTTTTTTTCACGAAGATCGACTTGTTTTGATACCATGTTGAAAATGCCAAGGCCTTGTCAAATACAACAAGCTCTTTCAAAGTTGTATTATTTCTTTCGTATATTTTCACTACAATTCTATAGCTATATATATAAGGAGATTTACTCCTTAAATTATTCTTTGAATTAAACATTACTTGATTTACTCTTTGAATTAAGGTTTCTTTGTTTTACTTCTTGAATTAAAGATTCCTTGTTTTACTCCTTGAATTAAGGATCACTTGTTTTTCTCCTTGAATTATTCCTTAAATTAAGGATGATAACTCCTTGATTTATACTTTGAATTAAAGAGTTGACATTCTTTAATTTATTCCTTAAATTACTTTTTAAATTTATCTCTAATAAAAATATAGTGTCTTTCACTCATTCTATAACTCTTACGTTGGAATATCGAATATCTGAACACTTCGTGTCTTGCATCAAAGAAGGATTACAAAACTAATAGGTAAATTTGAATTATAATTTTACCTTTAATTAAATAAAATTAATGATAAGTTTCTCATAAGTTTAACAAATTTTCAAAATTGTGATAACTGGAGTTTTCAAAATTAATGATAAGTTTCTCATAAGTTTAATAAATAGAAGCAGGGGCTCTTAACAGTTGGGGTTGAAAATGCAAAATTGCTTAAAAGTTAAACAGAGTTGCAAAAGGTATATTTTCAGTATTTTCTGTCCGTGAATTATTTTTGTCTATTCAATGTGCATGAAATGGCTTTGCAGATTCTTGTTTCTTTGGATTTTTTAAGCACATAACTGCACTAAAATAACTGTTATATGCTTTTTTTCAGGTGGAATATGACTTTTACTACAAAATGGAGGTGGCCGCTGATATCCAATTGTTAATATTGTCTGAACTCTGAAGGGAAATTTAACGTCTTGCCAGCTTATTTAATTTTACCTTTCCAACCTTGTTCTGTGGGTTCCTTAGAAGTAGTTTCTGCAGAAGCACTAGAAGCATCGAGACGGTACTTGAATACCCTTAGATTTTTTCCTTATTCTATAGAGCCAGAGATGGAAAAGGTACGAGTTGACGAACTAATCCTGTGACATTCAGTTCTTTCAACTGATGAATCCATATCGTCCTTGGAGCAAGTTCTAATCCATTACAGACCTCATGAAAATTATGTCAGCTAGTCAACATTTATATGTTTCTGATTCTTCTAGTGTGCTTAGTTATCTTCTGCTTTGTTTTTGCTTTGAAATGTGCATTATATAGTATCTGGCTTTTGTCAGCTCTATTTTACTTTAAAATGTGCATTTGAACTTTTTTTTAGACACATATTGGAAGTACAATTAGTTTCTTTTCTCTCTCTCTTTTTTCTTTCGAAGGAAGTAAAATTACTTGCATTTGAAATATTTAAACTAACTTTTAAAAAACTTGTATAGAGACGAGTGAATCACCTTTTAAACATTTGTTATTACTTTCTTTACATATAATAGAAGGGTTGTCATAACCTTATAACCAACAATAGGTTGGCATTCTTGGTCGATGTAGGACTCAACACTCTCCCTCACATCGGACGGAGACACCGCAAAGACCGGGAAACTGTGTCAGAGGAGCGAGAGGGGACTCATCGCACCAGGGACATGCTCTGATACCATGTAGAAAGTCATGACCTAACTCCCTCTAAAAGAGCTCTCAAAGAGAAAGAGTTGCTATAACCTTATAACCAGCACTAGACTGGCATCCCTGGTCGATGTGGGACTCAACAAAAACGATCTGGTTGAAGCAAGTCAATAAGATCGCAGCCAAGACTTAAGCATGTTAGAAGCCGACATCTTTTTTCAAGTGGTTGTGGTCGGATGGAGAAATAGACAAATGCGTGAGAATATAGACAAAAGTGGAAAATTTCAAACAAATTAAAGTAACAAATTTGAAAAATAAAAAATAGAAATAACTAGAGAGAAACGTATATTCAATTTATATTTTAAATATAATAAATAAATACCATATTAGATCTTATTAATAATATTCTTAATTGTTAATTTACATAGTTAAATGATTAATAATAAATTCAAAATAGGTATCATCTATTTTGCATCATGTCTTAAATTTAATTCCTTGTACACAAATAAACATGTAAATGTAATTAATTTTTTCCCACAGATTGCTGACAATGTGCCACCTCATGTCCGTGAGTTTTGGTGAGACCTCGCTATCATTAGAACATTGGCAAGTGGTGATAAAACTGGAGAGGGTAAAATAATATTACACAACCAGTACGTACCTGTAATTCTTTAAATTATAATTAAAATATATAAATGGAGTAAATCCTAGTGTACAGTCGTTAATTAGGCAGTAAATCAAGTAGTTCACTGTAACTGCTGCCATTTCACATCAAAGGGCAAGCATCGATCAAACCTACTTTTGTGCATTTGTCCAGGAATAACTGTATATTTTATTTCGTATCTGATGTCTGTTGAGAAATTACGCAAATTTTCGATAAGCCAAATTTATGAGAAAACAAGAATAGAAAAATAACACATAAATTTGATAACGGAGTTCGGTCAATCTTGCTTACGTCTCCGGACCTGCTGCAGATCGTTTTACTGAAAGGGGAGAAATTACACAAGGTGTTTACAACACTCACAACTCACAACCCAATTACACCCAAGAAAATTACTCTCAATTTTCTCTCACAAAAGCTTTTCTCTCTAAGCTTTTCTCTCAATTGGAATGAACACTTTGGATGATTAATTCATTACAATTACACATCTATTTATAGAAAAATTCACTCTTTGAATTACTCATTAAATTAATGGTTCCTTAAATTGCTCCTTGAATTAAGCTCCTTGTTTTGCTCCATGAATTGCTCCTTGTTTTGCTCCATGAATTGCTCCTTGTTTTGCTCCATGTTTTACTCCATGTTTTGCTCCTTAATTTAAGGAGCTTTATGATAATCTCCAACAATCTCCCACTTGAAGACTGATTTCAATCTGTCTTCACACCTCGATTAATGCAACAACTTTTCTAGTCTTTATTACTCTAGCAGACCAACTGAAGTTGAGCACAACTTCAGTTTGTCAATAGTCACCACCTTTGTTAACATATCTGCTGGATTTTTGCTTCCTTGAATCTTCTCCAGTATTAACACATCATCTTCCAATAGAGATCTGATGAAGTGATAACGAAGTCCAATATGCTTTGTTCTAGAATGAAATGCTGAATTCTTCGCCAAGTGTATTGCACTTTGACTATCACTATGCAGAACATTCTTCTCTTGTTTGAATCCCAGCTCAATTAACAAACCTTGAAGCCATATCATCTCTTTACTAGCTTCAGTTACTGCTACATACTCAGCCTCTGTAGTGGATAGAGTGACAATTTTCTATATTTATGACATCCAACTAACAGCTGTAGTTCCAACAGTAAATATATAACCGGTGGTGCTTCTTCGGTGATCAACTTCACCTCCAAAGTCTGCGTCTACGTACCCTTGTACTTTTAACTCTCCTTTACTAAAGTACAAGCACTTTTCTGTGGTGCCTCGCAGATACCTCAAAATCCACTTTACTGCTTCCCAATGAGTTTTCCCTGGATTTGACATAAATCTGCTAACAACTCCCACTGCATGGCCAATGTCTGGTCTCGTACAGACCATTGCGTACATCAAACTTCCAATGGCTGAGGCATAAGGAACCTTAACCATGAATTCTCTCTCTTCCTCTGTCTGAGGGGACTGATCCTTGGATAGGCGAAAATGACTGGCCAAGGGTGTGCTAACTGGCTTGGCATCGCCCATGTTGAATCTTTGCAAAACACGATTGATGTACTCTGCCTGAGATAACTGCAAGGATCCTTTCTTCTTATTTCTTGTGATTTGCATTCCAAGAATCTTCTTTGCTGGACCTAAGTCTTTCATGTCAAATTCCTTTGACAATTGCTGCTTCAACCTTTTAATATCATCCATATCTGAACATGCTACTAACATATCATCAACATAAAGTAGTAAAATGATATAACTGGACCTATATCTCTTGAAGTAGCAACAATGATCAGCATTGCACTTCTGGAAACCTTTCTTGTGCATGAAGCTGTCAAACTTTCTGTACCATTGTCTCGGGGCTTGTTTCAGGCCATACAAACTCTTCTTAAGTCTGCACACCATGTTCTTCTTCCCCCTTTCTGAGAAACCTTCTGGCTGGTACATGTATATCTCTTCATCTAAATCTCCATGAAGGAATGCAGTCTTCACATCCAACTGTTCAAGATGAAGATCTTCAATGGCTACAATACTCAATACTGATATGATAGTATTAAGCTTCACAATAGGAGCGAAAATGTCAGTGTAGTCAACTCCTTCCTTCTGTTGAAACCCTTTGACAACTAGGCGGGCTTTGTATCTTTTGGAACCATCATGCTCCTCTTTCACCCGGTACACCCATTTGTTGTGAAGTGCCTTCTTTCCCATAGGTAACTCAGCTAGTTCCCATGTATGGTTGGAGATGAGAGATTTCATTTCTTCTTTCATAGCAAGCTCCCACTTGTTGGAATCTCGAGTCTGACAAGCTTCATCATAGCATTCAGGCTCCCCTCCATCAGTCAGCAACATATAGTTCATGTATCTCCTGTTAGGCACATGAGGTCGAGAAGACCTTCTCAATACAGGAGCTGGAGTAAGAAGTTGTGGTGTGTCGGAATACTGTGTACTGTTTTGTCCAACAAGTTCCTCTGGCTGAGGACTTGTTATAATTGGTTCTGTTGCGGAAGTATCTGGGACATCATCTGCATCTGCAAATACTGACTCATTCTGCTCTGAGTCATTGGTGTCTATTTTATGCATGTCCTTATACATCACCATTTCGTTGAAAATCACATCTCTGCTACGGATAACTTTCTTCTTTTCGTCATCCCAAATGCGGTAGCCAAACTCATCCTCACCATAGCCAATGAATGTGCATTTCTTGGATTTGGGATCAAGCTTATTCCTGCCTTGATCACTGATATGCACAAATGCTACACAACCGAAAACTTTTAGATGTGATAGTTTCACCTCTTTTCCGCTCCATACCTCCTCTGGTATTCTATGCTCCAATAGAACAGATGGGCCTCGGTTGATCAAGTAAGTTTCCGTGTTGACTGCTTCTGCCCAGAACTGCTTCGGTAGACCTGACTGTATACGAATGCTTCTAGCTCTTTCTGTCAATGTTCGGTTCATACGCTCAGCTACACCATTGTGTTAAGGCATGCCTGGAACAGTTCTTTCCATTCTGATCCCGTGCTCATAGCAGAAGTTTTTGAATATGGTGTCTTCATATTCACCACCATTATCGGTTCTGAGCTTTTTGATCTTTAAACCCGTCTCATTTTCCACCATAGCTTTCCATCTTCTGAAAGCCTCAAATACTTCAGACTTATGCTTTAGAAAGTAAACCCATACCTTCCGAGAGTGATCATCGATGAAAGTCACGAAGTAGCATTTCCCACCAATAGATGAGACGGTCGTTGGTCCCCAAACATCAGAGTGAATAAGCTCTAGCCTTTCCTTCTTTGGGATTCTGCAACTTGTCTGAAAGCTGACTCTCTTTTGCTTTCCAAGTATGCAATCTTCGCACATGTCTATCTCCGTAGACTGTAGACCTGGAAGTTTTCCCTTTGAATGCATAATCTTCATCCCTTTTTCACTCATATGGCCTAGTCTCTGGTGCCACAGGTTTGGTGTTTCATTGCCTGCTGCAATTGTAATTGAACAACGTGCCTCTATTGTCATGTAAAGAGTGCCACTTTTCTTGCCTCGAGCAACTGTCATTGCACCCTTTGAAATCTTCCAATCATCACCATGGAAGATCGTAGTGTAGCCTTCACTGGCCAACTGCCCGACTGAGATTAAGTTCCTTCTGAGATCGGGAATATGCCTGACATCCTTCAGCTCCCAAACAGATCCGTTCAACTTAATCTTCACTACACCTTTTCCAATAATAGCACATGGTTGATCATCACCAAGATATACCTTTCCAAGGTTTCTGGGGACATATTTCTCGAAGAATTCTTTTTGTGAAGTAGCATGGAACGATGCTCCAGAGTCTAACACCCAAGATTCTTCCTTGCTCTCCAAAGAGCATATCAATGCATCGTCTCCTCCTGAGGTGGAAGTAACATTTGCCTCTGCCTTCACTTGTTTGTCCTTCGGTGCACTTTTGCACTGATTTTTGTAGTGCCTGGTTCTTCCACAATTCCAACACTCGATGGTCTTCGAGCTATGGGAATTATTAGGATTCCTGGATTTGGACCTCCTGTCATTTGATCTACCTCGGTAGTCTGTTCTGCCACGTCCATTCCCTTTGGTTGAATTTCTTCCTCTTGACTCTGTATGCAAAACTGAAGAAGTTGACGATTCACCTACCTCTCTACGTCGGATCTCTTCACTGAGAACCAGATCACGAACATCGTCAAATTTTAACTTATTGCTTCCTGACGAGCTACTCACAGCCGTGACAGTAGCATTCCAACTTTCTGGTAAAGAAGACAAAAGTATCAATACTCGTACTTCTTCATCGAATTCAATTTCCACTGAACTCAACTGGGTTGTGACTGTGTTGAGTTCATTGAGATGTTGAGCTACCGATGCGCCTTCATTCATCCGCAAATTGAACAAACGCCTCATCAAGTGCACTTTGTTTGAGGCTGATGGCTTCTCATACATATTGGAGAGAGCTGCCATAAGACCCGCCGTGGTCTTTTCCTTTGCTATGTTGAAGGCAACATTACGGGATAGCGTCAATCGAATAACTCCGAGGGCTTGTCTGTCTAGAAGATTCCAATCTTCTTCCTTCATAGCTTCTGGTTTCTTCCCTGAGAGAGGTTGATATAGATTTCTTTGATACAGATAATCCTCTATCTGCATTTTCCAAAACCCAAAATCTGTGCCATCAAATTTCTCGAGTTTCACCCTTCCTTCATCTGCGGCCATTGCTCCCACTAAAATCTGACTTCCTCTGGATCGTTTCTGACTATTTCTGTAAACCACCGTGTATTAGAACACCTACGTCAACGAACAAATATCGTCGACAAAATGTTCACTATTCACGTAAATAGTAACCTTGCAGAAAATTGACAGAAATCACCACCAATAACTCTAATACCAGTTGTTGGGAAATTACGCAAATTTCCGATAAGCCAGATTTATGAGAAAACAAGAATAGAAAAATAACACACAAATTTGATAACGGAGTTCGGCCAATCTTGCTTACGTCTCCGGACCTGCTGTAGATCTTTTTACTGAAAGGGGAGAAATTACACAAGGTGTTTACAACACTCACAACTCACAACCCAATTACACCCAAGAAAATTACTCTCAATTTTTTCTCACAAAAGCTTTTCTCTCTATTGGAATGAACACTTTGGATGATTAATTCATTACAATTACACATCTATTTATAGAAAAATTCACTCCTTGAATTACTCATTAAATTAATGGTTCCTTAAATTGCTCCTTGAATTAAGCTCCTTGTTTTGCTCCATGTTTTGCTCCTTAATTTAAGGAGCTTTATGATAATCTCCAACAATGTCAACGACATAAGTTGCAATGCTTTCGTTGTCATCGCAATGGAATTAAGAGTTAATGTTGTAATATTACCAAAATTATAATTGTTACTGCTACAAGAACTTTTCATTAATAACAATTTTTTATAACAATAATAGTATTGAAGTGTAATTTATTGAATAGATATAATAAGTAATTTATACAGAAAATGGTCCAATTAGGCTGTGACAATGTCTACGGTTAAGCAAAGTTTTCAACTATGCATGATAACGACAAAAAGAAAAATTGTGAAGCATTAGTTTAGAATGTGTTTTTCGATCTCAAAAAAGTTAAATCTTATGAGCAATGAGGATCTGTTTTTCAGTTGGACCTCTCCAACCAAGAGAGTTTTACCGACTCACCAAATCCATATTAATTTAAACTGTTGAGCCTAGACCTCCTCTTCTACCAAACTCATGTCAAGTATAAATCTGCTCACACATTCTGTCAAGTTTTCATTTAGTAAGCTACCGACACCGATCCATTGATATTTAAAGGACTCTCAGAAGTTAGTAGGTTCACAAATTGAATGTGCCCATAAACAAAAAGCAGTGCAAAGCAATTTGTAAAATGTAAATTTTTTTAAATCAACATTAACCCAATAAATGTAATAGTTAAAGAATGTAGAAAAATAAATAAAGTAGTTAGAAAGATGTAAGAAAATAAATGGAATAGTTGAATGATATAGAAAAATAAATAGAATGTTTGAATGATGTAGAGAATAGAAGTGTGTAGATAATATCTGTGTGGTTAGAATTATTTATTAATTTTATATTTGTGTGGTGTAGATTGTATGATAATGACTATAAATAACCTAACTTGTATTTTATTTTATCATCCCATCAAAAACAAGTAAATTTTTGTATTCTTAGTTTGAGTGTGAGTTAGAGATTTCTATTTAAATATTTGTATTTCTCTTCAATTGATGAGTTACCTTTGAAATGTGTTATAAATTTTTTTTATCGTGAATATAATACAATAATTTGTTTACTTGTTTGGATATAATATTATTAAATTTAAAATTGTGTATTTTAAATTTTACTTAACATTTTTTTTAGATTAAATTCTAACGTGAATTGAGGTGAATATTACAACAAAAATGAATCATTTATAAAATGTATTTTACATGGTCATCACGTGCTATTCTACAATTTTGGATCTAATGTAAGCAATTTTTTGAGTCTACTTTAAATTGATGGAAAATTTTGATCATCTTGTTCATTTTTAATTTAAAAAACAATCTCCACATGCTATGTTACATACTTCAAAATGAAAAAACCTTGGGATACACATCAACAAGGAAGAAATCTTAATAATACAAATTGGGTTTTAGACATCCACTTGGGTAAAGCCTTTCACTTAAACATAAAGGTCGCCTTCAAGTGGAGTCTTCCAGTTTCAAAAGTAACCAGCCAACGAGCGGGTGCCTATTAGCCACCTCTGCCATGGTTTTGCCTCTCCTAATCTACCCTTTTGTCTCCCCAACTCTCAATGCTATATTAAATACAGAATAACCATAATTTATTTATAAAAAAGAAAAAAAAATCTAAAATTGACCACCCTCAAATGTTTGGCCAAATTGCCAACTGGCAGGTGCAAGATTGTAGGTAGTCATAGTCCTGCCATCACTAGCAGTGACTTGGAATGAAAGGGTTTGGGCATCGAGGTTTGAGTTGCTCTGCCAATTCTGTCCCCAGTTCCTTGACATTGCTTGCCATGCTGTTTTAGAGCCCTTGATTGACACAGCTTGTACATCTCCTGCCCCTCCAACATTTGTTATCAACACCAAGTTGAAGTATGAATGCCCATTAATTGTGAACCTTATTCCTCCTTTCTTCACACAAGATACTCTGTGAAAACCAAAAACACATTCCAATGAGATTATTAGCTGGGTCAATTACTACTTTCAAAAAGCTATAACATTGAGTATTGAGTAGGTTTTTCAAGTTTTTAGTACCTTCTAAAAGATATGGGGACAATTCCAGCTTTGTACTGAGCAATTTGCAAGAAAGCAGGCTCAGCCAAATCAAAGTGTTGAAGAGGAGGATTGCACCAACCACCATTGTCATTGGATAGAGCAAAGTTTGGGGGGCAAAAATTTGTAGCAGTTACAATTATGGAACCAGGGATACACCATCTAGGGTCACTGTCACAACGCATCTCATAACAAGCACCACAACTTAAGCCATTGTTGAATAGAGCTGTGCTTAGTGCTGCAGTGTTAGTTCCATAACCTTGACTTAACAAATTTCCATACCCACAAGCACCTCCTGTTTTACCAAAATTACCCATAAAACAGTTATGAGGTTAAGTGCTTTCTATAGCTAGCTACTTATTATTAGTATAATCAAAGTTAAAAACAGCCTAAAGTTTACATTTTTACAAATGAAATAACAAGTGTAGTTGAACTTAATCACTTACCCATTGTGCCAGAAGCATCACCACCTCCATAGAATGTGGCATGACCACCTTGCCACCCACCATAGTCACCGTAAGTTCCTCTAAGACATAGACTAAGTGCAAAGAATAGAAGAGAAATAACATAGTTAACAACAATACCCATTTTGCACAATATGTTAATTTGCTATGAGAAAAAAAGGGGGAGAGATGAGTACTGCCTAGTTACTAGTGAAGAATGCTAGTAAATGGATATATGGGGTTTGGCTTATATAGAAAAAAGGGGGGACAGATTTGTGGTCTAAGTACTATAATAAAGTCAAGTTAGCAAAGGGCTACTTGAAAAAAAAAATAAAGAAAAAATAAAATTCATTATTATAATTTTCATATCTTTTACAAAGGTTAGATATTCATATTCTTATGCACATGCAATTGTTACTTAATTCGACTTCCCCGTTGGCCCCTCGTTTGCACATGCACTTCATAGTTGTATACAAATTTACACACACCACACACTTGTACGTAAAATAATTTCAAATTCATCTCTGTAAAAGTGTCCAATTTCCCCGAAATTTCAATTATATATATATATTACAAGACTTTTTTACACATTTATATCTTAATTTAAAGAATTAATTTGTTATCTCGTGTTTATTATAAATATAATGATTAAGATATAATAATATAAAAAATTAATAAATTACTATCGTTATTTCCGTTATATATATTGTTTTTTATTTTTGTTTTTTTTATAAGGGAAAGGCGAAAAGCTAACAACCTCACTCACGTTGCAAAAACAGCCTTTTCACTTAAACAACATTAGAATGAAAAGACTTTTAATTAAAGAGCGTTGGTATTTAAGCTAAACTAGTAGAATCGTACAAGTTGCATGACTTTTTTGGCAATATATTTTTGAGTTAAATATAGGGCTTGTTCTTTAACCTAATATTACAATTTAGTTATTAATTTTTTTACTTTACTTAATTTAATTTTTAATATTTTTAAATTTGATCTAAATTTTTAATTTTATTAAATTGATTTAATGTTGTTATATAGTTACAAATAACTTGATTTGATTTTTTAATTCATTTCATTTTAGATCTATTTCAAACTATATAATTTGATTCATATTTTTTGATTATATTTATAATTTGATGATCAATCTTTCAATAATAAAATATTGATAAATTAATTTAATATAAATTAAAATTTTGAATCAAAATTAGAAACATCAATGAGTAAGTTATGGGAACTGAAAAACTAGGAGTTAAATTGTGATATTTTAAATAAGTTAAAAATCAAATTAATGTATAAATAAACTTAAATATTCACGCAACTAATCGTAATAGAAGATATTTAAACACCACAGTAAATTAAATAAATCCACGAAGGTCGCAACAAATACATAAAAAGTAAAAAACCTAAGTGAGTATTAAAGTTATAAAATTAGTAAGATTAAAAATTATTGGCTGATATTAGATTAATTTAATGTGATGGAACAACTAAGTCAAGAACAATCAGAATTTTTTATAAATTAATCCACACACTCTTATAAAAACAAATAAAAAATAATTAACCGGACTACAATTAGGGAACTAGGAGAGTAATCAAAATATATAATTCGATTAATTATAAATGTTTTAGTCTTTTAGTCCGTTGAAACTTGGAGACGTAATTGAAATTAAAAGGTCGGAAGATTGCGAGAGTAGAGGACCTACCATGTTAAGGTGCACATGCAAGTCCCGACCTTCGTGGTCGACCCTTGTATTTATTGTATATTCATGCAAGCTTCCTTTTACTAATATAAATTAAGTTAAAATGTATATTTACTTATCAAATTTTAACAAATTTTATACATAAGTTTTTAAATTTTTATAATATACTAATTTATTATCATATTTTTAAATCATACAATTTAATCATTTAACTTTTAACTTTTAAACTTTTACACATAAATCCTACCTTTACATTAAAGTTAGAGTTATTCATCGGATCGAAATCGTTGATTTTATACTCATCCAATCTGATTCGACCATCTGTTTGAATTGAAACATTTTAATCCGCAATCGATCTGATCACTTTTCACATCCGCTCAATCTGATCCGTAAACTATTCGGATAACATCCGATCAATATGACCAATAAATTTAATTAACTCTATTTTTTGTATTTTTAAATAATTTTTTTAAAATTTTACATAAATCATAACATAAAATTATTTGATTTAAAAAAACAATTAAATAAATAAATATTATATATATATATATATATTTAATAAATATATAATTAATTTCGGTCGGATCGGATGAATCATAATGAAATCCGACATCCGATCTGTACTTAACAGATGGACAAAATTTTCATCGATCAGATGATCGAATTTTTTGAACACCCCTAATTATAATAAATATTTATGAATAAAAAGTATAAGATATATGTATACAGTTTTAAAAATTTAAGAACTAAATTATGATTTAAAAATTTAGTGTATGAAGTTTTAAAAAATTAAAAATTAAATTATATGTTTTAAAAATTTGTATAATATGAATTTTGTTAAAATTTAAGGAATAATAATATACTTAATCTATAAATTGAAGGAAGAATATACCAATAATATAATAATTATATCATTGTGAATCAAAATATTCAAACTTGTCTCTTCTGCTTAATAATAGTAACAGGAGATGAAATTGTAAAATCAAATCTCTGTTTTCAATTCCCTTTTTCCTCTCTCATCATAAAATATAGAATCGAGAATCAAAACTGAGATGCCTGCACTGAAATTCGGTGCGCATTGGTCAACGTTTTTGGCTTTACTTCTAGTAAGAGGTTTTAATTTATTTATTTATTTGGGAAGAGTTGTATATCAAATATTTGTTATAACTCATCAGGAACGATATTTCTTGATTAGTGTGACATAGAGTTCTCGTGGAAAATAAAATTGTAGAAAATCTCTTGGGGGTCATAGCTAACTCTTTTTTTAAAGTTTTTAATCATGATTTTGCAGTTTTTTTTTACTTAAAAACTTATTTTACGGAAATTATGTATCAAAATAATCACATTTGTGCATTTAATTCTTTTTAAATGTAATATCATTCGAAATTAAGATATTAAATGAAGAGGGGTAAATATTAGTCGGAGACGTAAACATATAACGCATTTAATCGCAATAAATGAAAGGAAAATAATATATTAAAGAATTAATCAAATAAAAAGATGGAAGTATATTATGTTAAGCAAGGTTTGAACACTAATTTATAGCTCATTTATTTTATGTTGCCGTATGGCACTACAAAGCACGTGTATTCCCTTTCCAAATTGATTTTGGTTGTATTAATTATCTATTGAGAATGAAAAAAAATAATTAAATTTTACTTTTATTCCTAATTTTTCTTGATTCCCAAACTCTCTTAGGATTATTTCCCTTTCTTACTTAATTTTTTATTTTTATTTTATAATAACTCCACCTCTAAAAAATATAATATTTAATAATATTCTTAAAATTAAACTAGGATAAAAAAAATGTCATATTTAATCAATCTTTTATCTCTTTTAACTCTACACATTAACTAGAATGCACATTAAAGTCATTTAGGATTAGAATGCAAAAAGTAATCATTTGGAGAATTCTTTCAGGCAGGTACAGGTACGTAGCTCCATCTTTCAAGTATAACCGCATTTCTTTTACAATTTTTTTCTTCCAATTCTCTGAAAATTTAAAATGAAAATGAACGTAGGAAAAGGAACAAAGGCTTTATGTTGATCATACTTTTAAATAAATTTGATGGCTAAGATTTAAAGCATAATAAAGATTAATTAGCATAGGATTTGCTCAACAGATGATCCAACCCTTCCAAATTTGGGAGGAAAAAAAATATATTGTGTAAACTTAAAGCTTCAAAAACTTATCACGCAGACAAGGTTGACCCAAGTTGAGTGAAGATCCAAAGAAGGCATGTGGACTTAATCCAAATGTTGTTTGTTAGGACCCAATGAAAATGCCCTCCATGAGGGTTGTCTGTTTCACTGTTCAACTTTAGAGAGAGATAGATCAGATAAGAACCTCAAAAACCCAATGGCTAGAGGCTATTAAACTGTCCCTTTCTGGCCAAGGGGTGGCCACAAAATGGCAGCTTCAAACAAGCCCCCACATGACCCTTTTAAGATGGTTCAAATCAACATCCGAACAGTGAACCAACCAAAACCATGTGCATTCAATTTGGGACCTCATACCATTCATCATTCTTGTAAGGTTACATATATTGGCTGTTTCTGGTTCCCTAACCTCTGATGTTTTTGGTTGTTGATGGAAATTAATAATATCTACCTCAGGGAGAGTATAATCCACATTTACAACCAGGTAGTTGATAAATGATAATATCACGTTAATTTGCGCAAAACATTCTAAATGACATTTTTATTATCTCATCTTTATTTTATTAATTATTTCAAATCTTATTTGATTTAATGACTAATCTCATTTATAACAATTAATAAAAAATAAACATATTAATAGAGATATAATCCCACCGTATATAAAGTGTACATATACAAATACTCAATTTGCATCTTTTTTTTAAACTCACTATTTATATCATTATATGTATTAGAATTTTTTTTAAAATTAAAAAAAATATCCATTTTTCTAAACAATATTGATAACTGTGAAACATAAAAGGTATAAATGTATAAATTGTTATTGATTTTACATTAAAATGGGCAAGCTTGAAAACAAGTTCGCACTTGGTTTTTACGGCGTCATAACTTGGGCCTATATTCTTTGATAGACTCTATGTCTATCCACCAATTCCAGGGCCTGTAATGTATAGTAGCAACTTACAAGACAAATCTCTTTATCACGTAAAATTCTATTTATTATAAAACTTTGATAAATTATAAATAATATATTATAATATTATTAGTAATTATGATATATATAAATACTAATCTAACATGGTAATGAAAATTACAACAAGATTGAAAAATGTTATGTACGGGGACAGTATGACACAGTGAAGGAGAGATTAAATTCTACATGTGAAAGTGAATAAAACAAGTTTATAAAATAACAAAAGTATTTACTCAATATAATTTTTTTTAATTATAATTAACAAAAGGTATTTTGTTTTTGTGAATTCGATTTTTTTTAGGAGAAAATGGCTTTTAATTGTTATTGGTCTATTTTTCTTTAATAATAGCATTTCATTTATTTGGCTTATTCAATTATTTGAATTAAATTAATCAAAAGAGATTAACAATTGCTGTCATTAACTTAAATGGAAAGATAAAAGAGAACCATTTTCAATGTTGAGGTAGACGAACATGAAAGGCATGAAGTAACTTTCTTTTTCGTAATCACTTGAAAATTCAAGCAAGAAAAGAAAATAACTAAACATGTCCATCTTTTTTTCACTTCTATTCTCCATAGTCACTTTCTTCTTATTTAGATTTTATGTGATATATGCTTAAAAAGGATCAAGCGATATATATATATATATACATTATCTCCTGTAATAATTGGTCACCAAAATATTAGGATGAATGCGTTTCGGTAGAATTGTGTTTTAAATACCAACTAAATTGACATATATTAACTTTCTAGATCAAAAATAAAAACATATTTATAAAATATCACTTAAAAAATATTAAATCAACCTATTTATATATGTTTGATAGGTTAATTTTACCGTTTATACTTTATGTTAATGTAAAATTAATAAATAAGATTTATTGTTTAATCAATAATTCAAATAAAAAATTATATATTATCATTTAAACTAGAATTGTGCATTAATTTTTACATAGAGAATAACGCTTAAAATAATTTTTTTAGAATTTCAAAACTAAAATTAATTTAAATTTTTTATTAGTTATAATAAAAAAAATAAAAATTATTTTATCTTCTCAATTAATATAAAAATTTAATTAAAATTAGATAACTATAAACATATAAACATAAATAATATATTTACTATAAATGTATATTATTAATATCCAAGTTGATTTGATTAATTGTAGCTTGTTTATCAATTATTAATTATTAAAATCATCTTTAAAATATATCATTTTCTCTTATTTTTTAACACTTTTTTAAGTATTGATCTTTATTAACATTTTCGGAATCATAAGTGATACTGATAGCCCATTATACAATGACAAAATCAATTTTTAGTCATTTAAAGAAACTACCCATTTGAACCTCAAGTGCTATAACATTATATATTTACACGTGCTATTCTACTAGAAAATAAAATTAAAAAAAAGAAAAGAAAAAAAAAAGCAGATCACCATTGCTAAATTGAAGGTAGCGTTATTTATTTATTTTGAATTGGAGGAAGAGTTTTAGTTCACAGCTTTATAATGTAAGAAATGCAAGGAGCTATGGTATTAGTAATAGTCGAATGGGAGAAGGATTAGGTTTGGGATCAGGATTTCTTTATAACACTTGATTGCAGTTAGGCCGAGGGGATCTGGTACTTTAAAATAAATCTTCAAGGTAACTTTTTTCTCTATACTTGATTACCAAAAGGTTCTAAACTTCTTGCTCTCTGCTTTGTGCTAAAAACAAATATCATGTAGTTGAAAATGACACACATGACAACAAATTTTATTGTTTACAGCCAAATATTATAAGCAAACCCAAATAAGATACAAAACCAATCTACACCCGAATAACAAAAAATAATAAAAAAGGAAGAAATTTCGATTGATGGGTGAGTGCTGGATGATATTTAATTAAAGTCATATTTGATAAGGATTCTTATTTTTAATTTATGATTAAATTATTGATTTTTTTTATAAAAAAAATCACTACAATGTTTGCCAACATTATGTTATGAAATTGTTGCGAATCTGAAAAACTGTTTAGTTTTCCTTTCTTCTATATATTATCATTTTTATGGGCTTAAAATGTCAACTGTTGAGACATTCATCCTATATATCAAACTCAAAATAACTGTGTAAGAATAGTAATCTCTAATCAGTGGTAAGATGATTGACATTTTCTTGGAGCAAATCGAAAAACACAGTGATTAATTATATATGGAATCGCATTATCATTTTTATTTGATATGAAAACATAAGAAGCAACAGAGTTTTCCTGACACCATAAAACAAAGTTTCATGAGAGTTACAAACAGAACACAGAGAAAATTACAAGCCAAAGTCAAAAAGAGCACAGAAAATGTACGTATTTGCTTAGACCTCACTTAGATAGCTCGGTAGAGAGAGTATTAGCCAAGGAAGTTATAGTTGAAGGAGACACCCCTCTAGTCCCTCCCAAATACCATCTCTTTATCATGTCTACCACATTTGCATTCTCCACTTTGATCTTTGATTCTTCTTTTCCTTCAGTTGTGAATACAACCTGCATATTTTGTGCAATTAATTGTACATTACAAATTCAAACCAAACAACCTAACTTATAATTATTCGGTTTTCTCATTGTTATTGAGTTCGTTCGGATTCATAAATTATATAATCGACACATAATAGATTGGATCGAACTTGTCATTCATACTAAAAATTTCAACTAATCGCATGTCTATTTAATATCTATTCTCAATTTCATATAAACTCGTGGGAAAAAAAATGAGACTCAGTCTAAAAACTATTTTATAACAAGTGGTTCTAAATTTGTTGTTAGAAACGTTTTTACTTGGTGTCTGGAGTAAGAAAGATAATAATGATTAGAGTTAAATACCTCAGCAGTGGGAGAAGTTGATGGAAAATGGAAAGTTAGGAGTGAATCTTTCTTGAAGTATTTAGATTGAAAGAAGTCAACAAGTTTCTCCAAAGCAACTTCCTCCTCTTCTTCGTATTTGTCATCAGCTGCCAACCGATCCCTCACAGCGCTCTCAAGCTGCACCCCATATTGTGAACCCTTTATCTCCTTTATCACTACTACTCTCACAAATTTATCCACTGGAGCTGCATTAAATTTCATATATATGCACCAAGTTTTAATTAACTACAGCTTTATTGATCATGAATATGGGTTTTTAAATTTCATTTTCTTTAATTAAAATTATTCCATCTTTTTTTTAAAAATCAAATAGTACCAGACCAGTAGATGAACATAATTTTTTTTTATTCAATCAGGCTTAAGAGCAAGTGTAACATATAAAAATTCGGAATTAGTTACTAATTAGTCAACTAATGCAAACGATTAATCCGTTTAAAGCATAACGTCCGATTTTGTACATAACTGTAAGTTCAGCGAACTCATGATCATGACTTGACAATTCAACGAAAATTCACAATTCTATTTCAGAAAAATCCCAAAACGCTCTAAGTACCATTTAAGAACTTTCTAAACAATATGATACATATGGAGCTATACTGCATCATCAACCGTAACAGTACATACCTGAAATAAGAGCCTCAAAGAAGTCATCATCTTTAGCAAGTTCATTTCCCGTTTTTCCCTTCCATTGTTTCAAATGCTCCACAATCGCTGGGTCTAAGTAAACTCCAATCGCTGTGAACTTAATTTGAAGGAAATGGATCTCAATGTCAGTAATACCTGATGCAAAATTAACAATTAATTATTAATTTCAGAGCACTGTTATACATAACAAAATTATCACAAATATTAGATGCAAGTTATAAATTAAACTATGATATCCAAAATCCACACGTTATCTGATATTTAAAACTAAAAATACCCAATATTTTATCATTACTAATTTATTTATTTACTTATTAATGAATAAACAAAATAATCAGAGGGAAATTAAACATAAATAATAAATAATTGGGATTACTAACCATGACCCAGTAAAGATAATGGCTTGGCTGTGGTGATCTGATGAGGGAAAGGAATTTCATCAACCATAACCACCTCTGTACCCACTATTTTTGACACTAGAGGGAGAAAAAAAATAAGAAAATCAGAGTCAGAAACTTGGTTATGTGGAGGAAAATTAAAATTGGAATTTAATAAAACTATAATGAATGTTTACACCGTATATAATAAAAAAGAGAAGCCTTACTGATTTATTTATTTATTTTTCTCGAGGAAGGGGTAGGCTAAGTATTTATCAGAACTTAAGAAATGAGCAGCCTGTAGAGAAGAGAAGAGAAGAGAAGAGCAGTAAGTGCACAATGTTTGAGTTGTGAGTGCACCGATTATATTTAAGAGATATGCGATAGGGATTTGCTTGTTTAGCTTGCACGCATTTGCCTTCCAGTCTTATTGCCTTGGGAGTTGGGTTGGTAGGTAGGTGGTAGATGGAGTGAATTAGCTTGTGATTTTATTCTAACAGCCCACAATGAAATGTTTTTTTTTTAATCCATTAAATTAATTATAATTATATAGTAACTTTTAATATAAAAAATACTCGTATCTAATATGTAACTTACACATTTTTTCACACAAAAATGCTATATGTATAACATTTAATATGCCAAATAAACACTTTTATACAAAAGCTTATGTCACTTATCATAATTATTAAAAAAAAAACTCAAAGTTTAAATCTTGTAGTAAGTCATAATAATTTTGTTATTTTATAATAAAAATATATAAAATATTTTTTTATCTACAATATTAGTTATATATATTGTTATTATTATTAAATAAAATTATCATTAATAAATTATTATTAGAATGATAACAAAATATATTAAGTAATTGTAGATAGCATTGTAAAATTATCTTATATGTCACTATAAATATTGTTCTTACCCAAAAACAACGTTAACATGTTATTTTCTGTCTACCCTTCCACTCTGTTAGCCACTTTGATGTTTTCTTTTTTACATTCACGCAGAGATGGTTGTTTTCCCTACCATAACGTATAGGGGTGACGATTTATTATCATTATGGAATATTAAAATATTTAAGAAAAATTATATAACTTGTATATTAAAAAACATTATTAGGAAAATACAATTTTAAAACCTATAACAATAAACTATATTTAATTTAATTTGATGATATTTAATATAAAATAATATAATGATAATAAAATGTATTATTTTTATAATTATAAATTTTAAAAATATTATTTTTTAAATTTTTTTTATTTATAAATAAAAAATTAGTGGAAACTTTTTAATATGTCAAAAAAAATAGAAATATATAGAACACTATTATTTATGTAAAAGGTGCATGGATTATTTCTCATTCTTCTCTCGTGAGTGGTATTCAACCACCCACGTGTGTTGTTGCACAACAGCCAGTCGTTTTACTTACCACTCCTCCTTGTTCTATGTTTCTATCCGTGTATAATTATTCTCTTTATATATAAATATAACGTAGTTATGATTTTTTTTTTCTAATAATTAAGCATAAAATTCCAATACTTCAAAAAAAAAAAATTTGTTTGAAGTCAAAGCATAATCTCCTACGAAATTTAAGAAGAAAATAGATTTTTTAAAACAATTAATAAAAAAATAAAAAATATTTATCTTGCTCAAACTTATAACCTTAAATCAAACATATGTTTCTTCGTAAGTTACACTACTTTAATATATTTTATCATTATCAGGTAAAATATAAAAAATACATAAAATATATAACTTTAAATTTTAACTATATGTATAAATAATATAATTATTTAATAAAATGAATCCTTAAATATTTTTTATAAATTTAAATTTTATTATTTGATAAAAATTATTAATAATATTATAAGTTTTTTGTCAATTCTAAATAATAAATTAAAAATTAAATATATAAAGTTGTAAAAATTCTATTTTTTGTGTAATCTAAGGAAAAGAAGAAAAGTCACATATTAAAAAAAGAAAAAAGAAAATGAAGAAATGTCTATAAAAACGTTAAAAATGTTTTTAAAATATTTATATATTCTTATTTTGCATAATTTTAATTAATTAAAAAATAAAATTATTAAAAAACTCAAATATGTTCATTTAATTAGAAATATTTTTTTCTTAGTTAATAAAAATAAGAGTCTAACAATTGTTATCGAGAGTACAAAATGAGCAATTTATGCATTACTTTATAGCTATAAAAAATTATGTTTTGACAATATATCCTTTAAATAATATTTAATTAAATACATAATTTCAAAATTTAATATCTTCATAAATTATTTTAAAAATATATAAAATGAACCAAAGTCGCATGTCCCATTTTAGTATCTCATTCCATATATATACCATTAATCATATGTCGACATCATGTATGTTATCTTTAAATATTGACATGGCATATAGGACAACTAAAATATGATAGATGAATTAATTTCACATGAAATACTTATTATAAAAAATAAAAATAAAATTAATTGAAGCCAAAATTAACCGTCTGAACTACCCAAAGTCACGAGTACACGTACTTTCTCTACCATGGATTTTATAATTTAAAATATATAATGTAATATTAATTAAATTTTAAATGAAATTTAAGTTATAATTAAAATCAAAATAAGTACTTATTATTTCAACTAAAAAAATTTATAATTTGCAAAATTTAGAAGTTCTCGTTTTTAAATATCAGTAGTACCTAATTATATCTCACAATTTTAATAAAGTATTGGTGTGGTTATAAAAATTAAATAATTGATATTATTTATGTTTTTAGGTGAAGTAATATTTGATGTGGTTTGTGTTTTTACCCACTTGTCCGACGAAAACTTATTTTTAATTTTATTTTAAGTAATATATATGTTGGAATCACAAGATGTATTTTGTGATTTAAAATATGAGATAATCAAATTTAGCAATTAATACCACTCAATGAACCATTATTTGATAGTAAAAATACTAATATATAATTAAAAAAAGGTGAATATCATGTACATATTTGATGTTTGATATTTTTTCTAAATATCATATAGGTTTTAGATTTAAAAATAATATCAACATCTAATTTACACTAATTTATTAAAAATATATATATATAAAAAAGGAGCAAAAAGTTAAATCATATTTATATTAAACTATATATATTTTTAAATAAATGAATGAATGATAAAATTATAAAAGTAAAAAATTGAAAGAAAACCATTTTTAAATATTTTTATTTTATTTTTGGCTTTACTTATATTTAAAATATTTTTTCATAGTCAATTGTATTTATATACTTATGTATTACTTTTTATTTTAATTTAATTATTTTATATTATATATATTTTGGCATTCAAATGAATAATATTTTTTTAATTAAGCAATATCTTAAAGAAGGTGTTTGATACGCTACATACAATTTGTGACTTATTTGATATTTGAAAAAATCTTTACAGCTTTTAGAACAGTTATCCTAATATGAAATAAACTAATCATTGAGAGCATTTTTTATGCTATTAAATATAGGTGATAATTGTTTTTTAAAATAATATGACTCATATTTTAAGTTTATAATTAAATATCATATTAATTATAATAATAACACAAATAATAAACTTTTTTAATTATGAAAAATTATAATAATTTAATACAATATCAATTTTTATATTATAATATAATTTTTTTACATATTAATAAATTATTTTAAAATTTTACCATCTTAATTTAACAATGAATCCATAACACACGAAATATATAAAGCTATATATTATAAATTGACTTAAATAACTCTTCACCTAAAAAAAACTTCAAGTCACATTCTTGGCGGGATTGGAAAATTTTAATTTGGTAGACCATATTAATAATATATGTCAGTGATAATTTGACACATGGACGGCTAATTTATCTAAGTTGAGATTTTAAATATTTTTATTTTATTAACGTAAGAAGTGAGTTAAATATTTTGAATTATAGCAATAAAAGTCTTGTTTTGCATTTTAAAGTTTTATACTTTATTTGTATGTAATAATTATTTTTATTACTACCACAATAAAAATATATCTCATAATTTTTTTATTATTATTAAATAAAAATATTATTTTAATAAATAATAATAATAATAATAATTTATATTATAAAAATATCATGATATAATTAATTACACAATAAAATGAAATGATGTGGAGTGGATACAATGATTTGTCCATTGACAACCGCATGAAAACTCCAAGAGCAAATTTCAAGTAATAAATAAAATATTTTTATCTATAAATATAATATTATTGTATAAAAGTATAAATGGTGCCATTGTTTTCATTCTATATAATTAATTATCAAATGTAAAAATAATTATTTTTAATAAATATTTACACATTTATTATAAACAAACGTTTAACTTACTAAAATGTGTATGAATATGAATAGACAAAAATAAATCTTCATTTCATTTTAAATATAAAATTAATATTTTTTATTGATAAAATAATAATTAATGTATTAAAATTTAATAAGTGTATTATATGAAAAATAAAATATCAAGCTTTAATCATTATATTAGAAGTTATAAGATAAAAATGAAAAATAAAATGTTGAAAAAAATTAATATACATTTCAATTTATTAAAAATTCTTACATAAAACTTATGATAAGATATTTATCTTATGTGAAAAAGTATTTGTTTTAGTATGAAAAAACTTATTATTGACATCAATATCATAATAAAATTTATCACAATAAAATAAATATTTTATCACAACAATAATAAGTTCTTACCTCTAACGATTTTAATAAAACATAAATTTATGATAAGACATTATTCAATATAAGAAGGCTTATCATTAGCATTCAATATCGTAGTAAAATTTATTTTGACGGTATAACACATTATCACAACAATGATAACTCCTACTTTAAGAAAGATTTTAATAAAAAATAGAATTTAATTAAAATGTCTTATTAATTTATTAAATTACTCTTTCACACATTTAAATTTAATAAATACAATGAAAATATTAATTATTGTAAATCAATATCATATTTTATAATTATTGAATATTTTTGTTGGTATATTTTTTAAAATTTAAAGATATCAAATTAGTTTTCAAATATCTTGATAAGTATTGATATTTTGTCCATTTCACTGCAAAATTATTCACAAATATTTAATAACAATTTTTAATACTATTTATTAATAAAAATATGAATATATTATTAATATCGTAATAAACATATTTTGAATATATTATTAGTATTAATATAGTTGTCAGAAAAAAAATCATAAATATGTAATGATGAATATTGGATAATTTTTTTAAAATTTATTTACATTATGTATATAAATTTATGATAAATGTTTATTCGTCACTAATTGGAAAAGCAAAATATTTTTGTAATGTTATATCATACTTATATGAACATTAATAACGGTGGGTCAGGGAGATCCAAACCACCAAATCTAAAACAATGCCATAGTTGGATTTGATACTATATTCATATGATAATATAATACATTTGTTAAAAAAAATGTGAAAGAAAAGATAAAATAAATTAACATGTTAATGTCATAATGTATATTATGTATGGTTGTATGATTACATAAATATTATAAAAAAACTATAAATTAATATTTAAAAATTATAATTATTAATAAAAATAATATAATTATAAATGTATATCTTAACATACTTTTATATATATATATATATATTCGTTAAGTCAACATAATCTAATTTCTTATAAAAATAACGAAAAAAGAGGGTAGATATTCATGTAAATTGTTGGCAAGTTATTCTTATAAAAATAATAATGTCATTAAGTTTATTTAAAGAGTAAAAAAAAGCATGGCAAAATGAGAAAATAAAAAAAAGCAATGTGAAGAATAATGTGAAGAATAGAGTTGCATATAAAGACAATCAAACACAAAGTTTATAAGAATAAGCTTTTTTTCTACTATTCAAATTAATTGACTCAAAATACTTAATAAGCATTACTTATTATAATGATATAACAACCAAATACAATGTTTGCAAAAGTGAATTTTTTACTCTGTAATTCAAATTAATTGACTTAAAATACTTAATATGAATTTTTTAAAGATGTGTAGGATTTACACTAGTAGATATAATATGGCACTAGAATATAATAATGTCACTCGCAAAGAAACAAGATCTGGATTTGACTAAGGTAAGCATAGTTTACTATGCAAGTGGAGAGATTTAAGCGAGTGGACTTTGCCCCTATCTTTTTTTCGACTTGTAGTAAAGCTGAACAAGTTTACACAGCTTGCACTTGAACTTGAAGCCTTTTTTGAATCCTAAAGTAGCATTAAAAAATCTCCAAAACTACAAAAAGTCGAGACTATAACCACTACTTGCCCAATAGTACAACGCCTTCCTCCCCGATTTGACTTTCCTAGCTACCAAGCCCCCTCCCCCCCTAGCGAATCGCTTGCAACTTTCGAACCTAGGTTTGATTTTTCTTCTTTTGCGCTACCTCTTACTCTTACAGAAGATCGATTGGTGGGAACTAAAGACGTATAAAGTAGAGAATTATGTACTACAACTCATACCACACCTATGTGCAGCTAGTTAGCCATGAGTGTGTGCACTCCATCACCCATGTGTTGATAGTTAGTTATATCAGAATGTGTGTACGTATGTGATATATACACCTCGTGTATATATATATCATCATTGCGTGTAGTGTGATGAATTAATCAAAGTGGTATTGTTCAATATAACTTTCTTTATTCCTTTCTATTTTTAGTATCTTTTTCAAGCTATGTCTATGGTGTTTTCGTGGTATTAAAGCCATGATGGCTTAATTGAAGGCTCTGCTAGCAACGGATGGAGGAGACTTACTGCCTTCTTCATCAAACACACTTTCTTTCTTTCTATCCTATCCTATCCTATCCTTTAACTAGTATACTAATCAATTTGATTTTTTTTGTAAAATTGGATGATTCAAATTTCTTGATATGGAGATAACAAATCAAACATATAGTAGTTCTCTATGGATTTCTACAAATACTTGAAAGAATTGAAGTTGTACCTGCTCCAGTTGTTAAACCAGATTCCCTCTGATGAAGTTGATGTACTAGTTGTAGCTCAAGAAGTAATAAAGGTGAATCCAAAGTTTGAGATTTGAGATAGAAAAGACAAAATTATGATGAATTGGATCTACAATTCTATGTCTTCTAGTATAATGAAATTTCTGTTTGACAATTCCTCAGCTCATGGTTACTAGACTTCTCTAGCTAAGAATTTTCATGACAATTCCAACTCTAATCTGATGCAATTGTATTGGCAGCTACAAATGCTAAGAAAAGGAGATTAAATGATGGATCATTATATTGAGCAAGCTAAGGAACTATTTGATCATATTTCTACAATAAGTGACTCAATTGTTCATGAATAACTCTCATATTTCACGAACAAAAAGCATATGTCTAGACTAGATGAGGTATGTTCAAAGATGCACACATATGAAAAGCAGTTGTAATGTATGAATCCTATTGATACTCAACTTATTCAAGCTAATGTTATGAGTCAATCTCATAGATCCTATTCTCATAATCAATTTCCTCAACCAAGATCTATTCAATCACATATCCAAAATCCTACTCACTAGATTCCAAACCAGCCTAATCCTAAATCTTGTGAGACAACAAACACCTCATGTAAACAACAAAGTTATGCATAACAAATAGCTTCTCGGCCCAATTTCCAAGGCTTCTCTCATGGATCTTATGGGTCTCAAGCTCCACAACAAGTGGGCTTATGATACAAAAGCAATTGTCAATATGCAAAAAGATGGGATATGGTGATCAAAGGTATAGGTTTAGGTACTCATAATCTGCACAATCTATTTTTGGATAAAACAATCAACCATATTAAAACACTCAACAATATCCAAATACCTAACCATATCTAAATATTCAACCTCCACCTCAAATGATTTTTTCTTATCTTCAACCTTATCCTCAACCACCTCCTTAGATGCAACCACCTTCTATGTAGCCATATCCACAAACACCTTCTCAGTTTAATATACCAAATGTGCAACCATTTCAATCTCCACACGTTATGACTGATTCATCTGCTAGTTTTGTGCCTTATCATCAATCCTAACAACAATGATTTGTCATATACACCACTTGTTGCTTATCTTGGTAGTGTTCCTTGGCATCCACCAATGAGTAATGCATCATCTAGCTCTACATCTCGACCCATTACTACAAAACGGACCTTTAAAGTTGATTATTAACCGACTTTAAATACGATGACTTAAAAATGTAAAGTCGGTTCACGTGATGAACCGACTTTATTAAAAAAATTTACAAAATTTACTCATTTTCTATTATAATCAAATTAAAACTTGTATTCGAACATTACATAATAGCAGAAAAAAACCAAAATATGTTTTACAAATAGTTTAAATAATACAAATAATTGAAAAATTAAATATTAATTAATAGTAGAAAAATTATCATAGTGTTGTCCTATGTTATTCAAGATCATCATATCTTTCTCCTGATATTATAATACAAAACCTACATATATAATACAAAAATTTATACACATAATATACAAAAAAAATATGAATAATAAGTGCGTAAGATTAATAGAAATACTTACAAGAGTAAATGAAGTACACAATGAAAGAAATGAAGAAAAAATAGTGTTTTGTTAGTGAGAAATGGGTATAAAAATTTGAGTATTTTGCTCAAAAAATAGAGGATCTAAAAGATAAGTTAGAGAGGAAGAAAACTCACTAAGCGATGCTAAAATTTGTGGTCGTAGGTGGCCAAAAAATGAGAAAGAATGGATGAGGTTTTGGATTTTTGAGAGTTATATAGCACTTGGAATAATTTCTATATAGGGGAGAAAGAAGAGAAAATAATTTATCCATGTGTGTAGTATCGATTCTACGTGTGTAGTATCGATTCTATGTGTCAACTGATGCTACCCACATTACATGTAGCGTCGGTTTTTCACTGAACCGATGTTAAATTCATTATAAGTCAGTTTTCTCCAAAAACTGACTTTACATATCGACTTAAATGCCACATTTTGTAGTAGTGACCATTAACCGTGTAGGTTGCAACTCCATCTATTCATAATGATCAAGGTTGTTACATGGATTCTAGTGCTAGTCATCATTTGACTTCTAATCCTACAAATCTCACTAATGCAACACCTTATACAAGGAGTGAACAAGTGATGTTAGGTAACGATAATATATCCCTTATAGGTAATGAATTAGTTAAGGCTAGTAATCACACAATTGTGCTTAAATAATAATGTGAGTGTTTAATTTCACCCTACTATGTGAAGGATTTAAGCAAAGGAACAATCCTATTTGAAGAAGGAGTGGAAAACGATCCCCATCAGTTACCTAGCTCTTTTGCTACGACTCTTGCATAGAGTGGGAGCTTTGCTCGAGCACTTGTGCGTTCTAAAGCACTTACCACACAATTTATACAATGTAATACTATTATTATCGATGGTAGTTTGTGGTATCACAGATTAGAACATCTTTATTTAGCAATAATACAAAAAGTGTTTTTTGATAGTCAAATGAATGTAAAGCAAAATTCTATTATTGAAGTTTGTGTCTCTTGTTAACTTAGCAAGTTCCATAGACTTCATTTAAGTTATGTACATGAAAAGTCTAGATGTGATTTTTACATTATTTATTTTTATACTTGGGATTTTTTTCCCTATAATTGGTGATAATGGAGTTCATTACTTTTTACCCTTTGTGGATGATTGTACTCAATATTAGTGGATTTATTTGATGCATAATAATGGTCAATTTGCTTTTGTTTTCAGATATTTTAAGGCTTATATAGACAGGTAGTTTGGTATTAAAATAAAACAACTACAAAGTGATGGTATTTTGGAGTTTAAAACTCTTGAGACTTATTTCTTTCAAGGGAGATATAAAATAAGAATAATATATTCCTATAATCTATCATAAAATGGAGTTGTTGAGAGAAAAAATAGACATTATGTTATAGCATTATGGATTCCAAGCTACTTGATACTTGACAAACACAATACCCTCTCATATGTTGAATAAGTCTAGCTCTTATGAACTATTGTTTAAGTCTAAACCCAATTATGAGTATCTTAGAGTATTTGGATGTTTATGTTATCCATGTGCAAGGCCATATTCCTCTATTAAGTTAAAACTTGAGATCAATACCTTCTGTTTTCTTAAGCTACCCTTCTCATTAAAAAGTATATATGTGCTTGATCTAGCAACTACAAAACTCTATACACCTTCACATGTTATTTTTTATGAAAACCATTTTCCTTTTTTGAATATGGCATAGTCTTCAATTCTTCCTACTTCCCAAAATCTTGTGCAGTCACATACCCAGCCTACACACTTTGTCAATAACCCTCAGACACATGGTCAACTTAAAATAATTTATAATGTGCTTCAACCATCTGTTTCTATACCAATGTCTTTTGTACCTTTGTCTTGTTTCAAACCCATGAGTCATTTTTTAGTTCCTATTTACTCTATCATACCTATATCTCTGGACTATCTAAAAAAGTATTTCACAAACTGTTTAATATTCATCGGTGTCAATAACCTATCCTACATTTTCCAATTTAGGTCTTAAAAGCTCTTTTTCTATTAAATCATTATCATATAGTTAAAAAATTGTTGTTACTTTTGTTTTTAACCTCGAGAGCATTAACCTTTCTATAGATTTATCAATTCCAAATTCAACTCAAATTTCTATGTCTTGAAAACCCAACTCAAATTCCATCTCAACTATAAATAATGATGATAACAAGTAAATAGTCTTTACTACTAATACTCATTCAATACAAACAAGAGAAAAATTTGGAATTTACAAACCAATAGCACTACAAATGAATTTGATTCTTCTTATTCCTACTACTGTAAAGGAATCTTTTAAATATCTAGAATGGATTGAAGTAATGAAGAAAGAATTCTCAACCTTTCTTAAAAATTGTACTTAGGAATTACTACGATCTTCTTGTAATGAAAAGGTGGTTATGGGAAATAAATAGGTGTTTTCCATTCAATTGAAACCAAATAGATCTCTTGAATGTTACAAAAGCAAACTTGTTGCTAAGGGATTTCATCAAATAGGTGGAATTGATTATAGTGAGACATTCAATCCTGTAATTAAACATACTATTATCAAGATTGTTCTCTCATTGACTTTGTCTCAAGGCTGGAAGGTTAGACAATTAGATATTTATAATGCCTTTTAAAATAATGAGTTGGAAAAAGAAGTACACATATGACAACTTAAGGGATTTATGGATAACAAATACTCTCAGTTTATGTGAAAACTTAAGAATGCATTGTATAGGTTAAAATAAGCTCCTAGAGATTGGTATACTAAACTGAGCACTTGCCTTACTTCTTTTGGTTTCAGATGTTCTTAATCTGATACATCTATGATGGTATATAGTGATGGATAGTTTGAAGTCATAGTTTTGATTTATGTTGATAATATACTAGTGATAGGAAATGATTTTGGTTTTGTTCAATAGTTAATCGCTAAGATGCATAATGTGTTTTCTTTGAAAGACTTAGGTGAGCTTCATTATTTCCTTGGGATTGAGATCTCGAAAACTAAGAATAGATTTCACTTAAATCAACATAAATATATCACACAGCTTCTTGGAAAGACTCAACTTTCAGACTCAAAAGTTATATCAACACCTATGGCACTAGGAACTGCTTCATCTAAGATTGATAACCAACCTGTGGAAGATTCAGCTCAATACAAATTAATTGTAGGAGCTTTACAATATCTCTTGCAAGGTCTAAAATTGTCTACACTGTGAACATATTGTGTCAATTCCTAAATTGTCCAACTGTTACATACTGACAACCAATGAAGAGATTACTCATACATCTCAAGGATACTCTTACGTATGAAATTCAATTACACAAAATAGATCATTTATAGATTTTAGCCTATACTGATGCCAATTGAACTAACTGCCTAAATGATAAAAGAAGTATAGGACGTTGGTGTATCTTCCTTGGCTACTCTCTTATGTATTGAAGCTTAAACAAAAGACAATGTTGTGTCAAGATCTTTGAGTACATCTGAAGTGAGGTCTCTAGCTTTGGTTGTTTCAGAGGTGTTATGGATTAATAAAGTCTTGCGAGAATAATTCCTATCATTTACTGTGATAATATAGGCGTTGATCGTTTGGTAAAACATCTTTTTTTACACTCTAGCATGTGGAAGTAGATTTTCAATTTTTAGAGAAATGTTCTTAAAGGTGAATTGGTGATTGATTATTACACTTCTTCACAAGAACAACTTGTAGATATTGTGTACATAAAAATACTATGTATAAAAATGGTTAGATTAATTAACGTATTTCACTTGAAACATATCACTGAATTTAAGATGTATAACATTACATTAGTATTTTTAAAAACAAGTATGGTAATTCTATTCTTTTATGTTGTTAATTTCCTTTCATTTTTTTCTTTTTCAAAAGCCCCTTCAAGCGTAATCATAGTATAATTATTGGGAAGAGTATGAGGAAGAGAAGGAATTAACAATAAGGGCAGCAACAACTTCCATACATTCAACATGCAACTTTCTTTATAAGGAAAATTTTTCTTCTTGTTGATCTTGTTATTTTGTTTTCTACATGTCTCCATTCAATTTCTATTTAATTATATGTTTATTTTTTTATTTTAGTTTTTTTCCCTACTAATATGTATTTAGTCAAATCATTTCTATTGATTGGGTCTTCAGGTCTTTACTACGGATAGTATTAATTTTTTTAATTTCAATTGTGTATTAGAGTTGAGACTCTTGTTAAATATAAATTCACTCGTTAAATTAACAGAGATATAAAAAATATCTATCGCTATTTTTCTTCTTACTCATAATGAAAATGTGATGATTTTTTTTATCAGTAAAATGATAATTTTATTCAAGCGTAGTCAAAGATTACATCAAGAATTTAGATTATAAAGAGGAAGCTTCAAATGCCCGTCTCTTGACACAACATGAGAGACAAAACCTGGAAACTCCTCTAATGCCCGTCTCAAATGAGCTAATTATTACAGCTTTTTGAACATAATGCCCAGTTACAATACTCCATGAGTGCTGAGCTCAATATCCTTAACCAATCCGCCTTCCTCTGTGCAGCAATACATACCTTCTTTAATATATTTAAAAGCTGTCTGAGAATCCGTCTCAATCACTAACCTTCGAAAGGCAGCTTTCATAACACATACCACGCTTGCATAAACAGCACGTAATAGTGCCACTAAAACTGTGACGAATTTTAATGGTGTGAAATTGTGCTCTCACGTGTAATCGTGGGTAATCATTTAATTTTTTTTAATTGAACTAGAAAATTTTAAGATGACAGATAGGGAAGAATAAAGATACTTTGTCTAAATTATGATAAAGATATTAATAAAACTCTCATAATTTATTAATTTTTAAAACTTATTTAATCTTATTTTACTTATTTTTTAATGAAATAAGATAAAAATAAAACGATACTAATTAAAATATCTTATTTATCACTAATGTAATTAAATGAGACAAATAAGAATACAAAATAATAAAAAATATGATAAATAATAATATATAATGTAAAATTTAATAAAAAATTGATACAAAATATATTTAAAATTATACATATTAAAACTAAAATTTAAATAAAATAAAATAAGATGAAATAATATTTAAATAAAATTAGATAATATTACACCATAAATTCATTACAGATACTAAATAAAATATAAGAGAAGATAAAAACATTATATTTTAAATCCCCATCCTTAAAGACTTTCATCTTACAATCCTTTTAATTCATTTACTCCTATGAACTATTGCAGACTTATCACCCAGGAACTAGGACAAAGTTGCTTAAAACAGCAAATCATGAATTTTAACATAGTAATGTTTATTCAATCCACTAATATTTCTGGTTTTGGAAAAGGTATGACTTCAAATATCAAATACACGTCTACGATGAAGTTAAAAACAAAACAATGATCGTACAACGTCTGAAATTTTACAGGAACCGTATTTAAATACCATGTTGCTCCAATATTATATAAACAGAAAATGAATAAAAAATGTTCCTATCCAAAACTCTCGATTAGTTTCCTTACCCAAAGCAAACACGGGTAACAACTAACAAGGCTTCCTATACAAGGCCTGAACATTACCATGTTTGCTTGTATCCTAAACAAGTACAACAGGGCATGCAGGGGGACCCTTTACAAATAATATAAACGTGGCATATCAACAACAAAGCATTCAAAGAAGTCTTCTCCTCTAGTGCCAGTTTGGGGTCATCTTGCTTGACATTGGCTTTGATGATGGATCATTAACCTTGTCAAGTGATCGATATTGTAATTTGACACTCTCTGCATTGTCCAATGTTTTCACAACATACCTGTATATTATGCAATTTGTATCAGCAGAACAAAACAAATCACAGAACCGAAAGATAAGATAGGATCACGATTGGAGAGGAATTATAACTACCAGTCTATCATATAGACAAACTAAAATAAGATGGTTGATCACATTTATTAAATGAGCATAAAATCAAATCTTGTACCATCCGTTTAAGCACTGCGTTGTTACAATTGCCTCACGGCCAACAAAACGCTGTGGTGTTCTCTTGTTCCCCTGAACAAATTTTGTTCCAACAGTTGGTTAAAAACATAAAACGTTCTACCAATTGAACAATAAAGGAGTAATGTTTTAGACAATGCTAACCTTTATGATAACCCGATCTGTCACAGCAAATGGAAACTGAACACCTCTGCCTCTAGGTGGATCCATGAGGCTTAAATCACCATCACCACTTTTGTCCTACATAAAAAATAGAAGAATCAACGTCTGAAAATGCTGAATGTATCAATAATAATAATAATAATCAGAACAAAAGGCAAAATGGTAAGGCTGTCTCCTTTTAACAGTTAAGCACGCATAACAGAGAAATACATGAAAGATAATTTTGCTTCATGACTACTATATGAAAGAGGCAGGTGATGGGCAGCAAACCTGGTCAAACCGATCCCTTCTCCTCTTTGATGAACGATAAAACTCTTCTTCCCGATGGAATGCATGCACAGCATCCCTAAGAGCTGGTGTAAGGGGAAAAAATTAAGATCAGCAAGCATTCTTCAAATATATCTAGATGACATTAGTTCTCCCTATTTGCATGCCAATAGTCTTAGGAACTTGTCATTTAATTTTTCACAAACATGATTTATGCCAGACTCTCAGAGGAGATAAATGCCCGAACTAGGTCATGCAATCAGCAGTCTTTGTGTACTAGACTACTAGTCAATTGAAATTTTACAAAATGAGATGACATCCACATCCAAGATAAATATTACATTATAAATCTCTCTGAGAACTTAAAAAGTAAGTTCTTTTGTTCCTTTGGCAACCTAATTATAGTTAATAAGTAGTCTACTAACAAAAATACATGTTGGGTGTACGAATGAGTCCCACGTTGAAAAAATATGAAGATCAAATTGGGTATATAGTAGGATGAGCTGCTCCCAAGAGGTTAACCCTTTAAATTGTCAACCCAGGCCTAACAATACATCATTTTCTACTGCCTACACTTACTGGTGCGATTTTAGATTAAAGGAGACCTGAATGACTCAGAGTTCATAAGGTAAACTAAGCAGAGATTATGCATTGATGATTTACAACACCAGATGTGGTAGTATTTTGTAAGCCTTAAGACAACACAAGTTGATTCTGCATAAAACTGCAAGATAATAAGATAAAGAGTCAATATGAGTCTTCAATAAAAGAAAATTATTGACTTACAGAGATTTGGAGCAACCAAGTCTTCTGAAATTGGTTGAGAGCAAATGTAGCAAGCTTTCTGAAAGTGAATAACAAAAGAATAACTTGAATTTTTATATCGAGAGCCACAACCAGAACAAGTATAAACTATACAGTGACAATTATCTATCTATTTTCTTTTTGCTAAATCAATGACAAGATATATTAACTCTTGAATTACTATTTCAAACAGAAATTAGATAAACACTTCATGGCAAGTGAAGAAGATCTATGTAGTTTAGGCAATAGATTTCAAATAAACATGCCATACATTTTTATTTATTTATTTATTTGGTTGAAACATATTGTTTGCTAAGATTATAGATGTAATATCTCGCAAGTACTTGTATGAACATACAGAACATTCAGCTTAAAACATATTGAGGAACAAACTGGGCACCATCTATATAACATGAATTAGGATATTATATATGCCTATTTTAAAGCCATCTCACAAGGGGAAAAAAATCATAAATCCAGTCAATTATTATGTAGGCAAAGAAATTATCTGAATGACAAATTTCTAATTAATAAATTGCAAACAGAAGGAGATTAAATGGAGCAATGATGCTAGTTATAAACTGCATCGATCACACATTTGTTTCTTAAGACTCACCATTCCAAGAACATGCTGTATGCCACCACTTCCAAAGGAGTGTCCACAAGGCAGTATCATTGCATCATCCATGAGAGCTCCACTGAATTTTCACGAAGTGATACAAAAGTAAAACCATGAAATATGATTTCTAATAAATAAACAATACTAAGAACCCACATATCCTTCATCTTGATTAATGTACAACCCTTGGAAAATTTAAAAGCAATATGATTGCAAAGAAATGTACATGAAATACAAGTGAAGTATACTAACAGAAAACCAATTTGACAAAAAGAAAAGGGTAGCTTACGTTACAGGGTCAGAGAAAATAGCCCTCAAAGACTCTCCCGGCTCATTCAAGCATGAAAAATCCTTCCTTCCACTAAATCCACAACCATTATCTGCAGCCAAGCCCCTTTGCCCCGAAGCAGGCCCTTCAGAGCCCTTCAAATACTGAGAATAGTAAGCATCAATATCAGGTTCCACCGCAGAGATAGCATTCTGATTCCGATAACTTCCTTGCTGACACTGATTCTCACTCGGACACGCTTTCGTACTGCTACTACTCACATTTTGCTGCCTAATGCTACTGTCTTTCAGCATTACCTCTCTATTTTGCCCAAATATCGCAGACGCACCTTGTAATGTCAATCGAAATTAACAAAATTATAGAATATTCATAAACTGATTTAGATATAGGAACTGCAACTAATACGAAGTATCAATAACTTTGTACAAGAAACTCATACCAAAAGGCGAATGGTGCAAGTGGTTTTCTTTCTCATTTCCCATTTGATCCTTCCCATTACTTGTCCTATCACCATTATTTACTTTGCCCCCACCATCCACAACCACAAGCTCATCAACCTCTGCATCACCTTCATCAACCCCATCATCATCGTCCACCTCATCTTCATCATCATCCTGCGACCCATCACCACTTGGAGTCGTGGCAGACCTATTTCCATTCCAATTGCGTGTTTCATGTGGGTCAGCTAAGTCTCGCCCATCGTTATACAAGCTACGTCGAAAATCCGATCCATGTGGCACCAAAAACCGATCTTCCATGAAACCACTGAGTTTCTGGGTCTTGGGAACGGAGTCACCGACCCGACGTTGTGGCGTTGCGGCACAATTGAACCGCAAGGCGTCGTCTTGGAACACCAACTGGGGGTTGATCCCGTTTTCGAGGCTGTGGGACTGCAGTACACTGATTTCCTCGGACGACATAGTGCGATTTCAATTTGGGAAACCCTAATTCGGGTAAGTGCGCATACTTTGGGGCTTTGTGATTCAAGAAACGATTGAGCTCTAGAGGGATATAGGGTTTTCAAAGAATAAAATCAGGGTTTTAGGGGTAGTGGTTGCGTGGAACATGGCTGGGGTGCACCCTTTTTTTTCTTTCGGGTTCTTCGTTTGAGATTCTGTTTTCTTTTTACACTGAAACGCAGGGGATTACATAAAAAAATTGCGAAGTTAGTTTTGTTTTACTGTCATTTTCACGGAGCCAGATGTAATTTGTAAATAGAATTTTATTTTTAAATTTATTATGCTGTATAAATATATTTTTTATGTGTGACGTAAAAATATATATTTTTGTATATTTAAAAATAACGTGTGTATATATATTTATTTTAAAAAAATAAAATTAAAAGTAATAAATAATTAAATCACGTGAAAATAGGAAGAAAAGAACTTTTATATTTTTAAGTGATGAAATTGATAAATTATACAAATTAATAACGAGATTTTTACAATTATTTTGTTATTAGACAATAAAAATAAATATTTTTTATAATAATATTTCTCAAGATTACAGGAGCCGACCTTAAATTTCAAGTAGCGATCGTGCGACACTTAGCACCGTCTGTTGCACTAAGTTTGTCTTTGAATCCAAATGAAACTCTAAATAGACTAGAGACTAGAATGCTTTGTATTACTCTAGAGAAAATTTATCTTATAATTTCTCAAGAATGATTACAAATGAAGATAAATATGTCTATTTATAGTGTGGTTCTAAACTTAAGGCTATGTCACAATTTTCTAGATCCTTCTAATTCTAGAATGTATATGAGTGTTTTAGTTTTATGTACAATATGTCACAAGGTTCTAGGACCTTCTAGCTAATTCTAGAGTCTTTTAGGTTTTTCTAACTCATTCATGAAAATTTTAGGATGTTTCGTAAGTTTTCAGCGATTTCTATATCTTTCATGAACCATCCGACATGTTCTAGAATATTCCAACTCATTGTAGCACCTTTCAGCGTGTTCTAAAACATTCTATGGTCTTCAAAGCTTGAGTTGAGTCCATACAACTCTAACTCTTTCTAGACATCTCTAAGTAACTCTAAAATTTCTCATGTAGAATAGTCTAGATCCTTTAAACAAACACTATTTATTTGGATTTTGAGAGACAATACGAGCGGGACGTGAGACTATGTTCTTATTCCTTGTATTTTCATTAGCGTTTTTGCTTTGGGTTATTGATCAGACCTTCCAACCGCAATATCTACTAGAATTCGAACCTAACTTCTGCTGGTTGCCAGAGAGATGACTTAATTTTAGCCTGCTTACTGACTTTGTTATTCTCGTTTCAAGTTCAAGTCTCAAACGAAGATTGGAATAGTAGTGAAAATAATTATCGTTATTTTAGTATAAGATTTGACTAATAATTTGTAACGAAATATAAAACATTTTAACATTAATAATAATATTTATTGCCGTTATACTCTTCAAAAATATATTAAAATACTTTATTTTATTAGCATATTTATTAATCATTTTATCTCATTTAATATTCAAAAAATTATATTTTTTATATTATTTTATTGATAATTTTAAGAATTTTATTTTAATATTATAATTATTTTGATTTTATTTGTAAAATAAAGATTATAATAATAATAATATTTTTATTAAATTTAATTCTTATTATTATTAACATTTTTATTATATTTACGCTTACCTAAACAAAACATTATCTAAATTCTTAACCATAGACTTTATCAATAATAGAAAGTGTAGAATTCAAACTGAGGATCATATGTACTCAACACCATTTTAACTATTGTTCTGTAACAATTTCTGTTTTCAAGTTTAAGTTTTCCAACTTAAGTTTTGAAAACAAAATTGAAAATAGAATTAGTTAAAAAACTAGAAATAACCAAATTACATCCTACCCAATGATTGTACCCCAACACATGGAACATACTATTGCTAATCATAACGTGGGAACATCGTATGGTTGGGATCAAGAGATAAAGGCAGTTAAGTCGTGACAACAACATGGAACGTATCATCAAATGAATTTGATTGCAACTCCTCTTATAGAAATGGAAGGAAGAGAGAAGGAGATGATTTGGGTAGGATCAGGCCAAAAGCCTCATTTTGAGGGTGTGTTCTCAAAAAAAAAAAAAAGGAGTTTTGCTAAGTTAAAATTCTTAAGTACCTTTTATTTTCTTCCAAAATTTAGTGTGATACTTTTGATTTTATTGTACATATTAAGGATAATGATAGAACCATTCTTGAAAAACATTCACTAGAGAAGAATCCATAACATATATTGAAGAAGGTATATGATTAAAGCATCATGGTTAGAGGTGGAAAATAAGTTAAGTTGATCTAGTTCATTTTTTTTAATTAAAATGTAATTAAATTTAGTTTATTTAATTTTAAAATAAATAGAATTGAGCTCAATTGTGTTGTTAATAAACATCTCACTTAATTTTTTTTTATTAAACTTATTTAAATTATTTAAAAACATTTAATTATTTAATTAAAAAAGTAAATAAATTAAAAAAAAATACAACTTCAATCAATCTAGATATTGGTTATGAAAGTCACTATTATTGCAAATACAAATGTAAATTTATAACATTAATCTCTAAATCATCATTATTATGATTTTTTATAAGGTCTAATTATATAAACATTAAAATTAATACTATTTTTTTCCTTTATCATAGGTAGACCTCCCTCACTCGCTCATATTCAATTAAAAAAATATTCAACCAAAATAATATGTTAAGTAAAAAATTTATTAAATGAACTATTAAAATGTTTATAAACTCAAATTAGTTGCTCATTTAAATTTATAAATTAAATTAGTAGAGTTTTTTCTAACATGTGAGATCATTGAACTAATTTTAAATAAATTGAATTGAATTAAAGAGTTTATTTGATTCTCTAATTATACTATAATTTATGAGTAATTTTATATAAGCATTATTATACATCACATATGTAACAATTTCAATTAATTTAACATTTTAACTAAATTCAATTTTATATATCTATTCTAAGTATCAATAATATTTTAATACATTCAAATTAAATTTATCATACATGAAATTTTTCTTCTCATAAATAATAAATTAAAATTAAGTATATAATGCAAAATTAATAAAAAAAAAATTACTAAATATATGGTACAACTTTTAGTATAAAAAAATTATTTTATAAAAAAATATATTTTTTAGTATAATATTTAGTATTATCACACTCAAAAATTTGGATAGTTCGATCCGGACAAAAGAAAGGTCGATCGGGGAAGAGAACGGAAAAATATCATATGATTCGATATGTCTAACAAGTTACTCTATACATCAACATATTATGCATTTTATTAAAAAGAAAAAAAAACTCTGTCCCACTTTGATGCAAAAGTCTAACAATGTGTTTATTGTCTTAATATTAAGATTATTATTTTTTATTATATTTGATCCAGTTAAAAATAATAAAAAATTAATATAATTTTTGGTATAAAATAATACAAAACAATTATTTTTCAGATTCAATCCCGAAAGTTAATGCATATTTGAGATAATCATACCAGAATCTAGATCACCATACATAAAGTAAAATTTAAATAATCTGAAAAAAGCAACCCATGTGGGTTAAATACAGTTGGGAATTGAAGAAGGGTGAAAACGAAATAAGAAGGCATTCTAGAAATTTGAAATTAGAACATGGGCATCAATACATATATTTTTATTAAGATAGCTTCTATCCCGACAGCATCCTTAATTTGTAATATTCCATTTCCATGCCCTTACTGTCATTATCTTCAATATTTTATTGACCCTGCCTTTCCCTCATCCCATTGTTGGTTTTCTCCCCTTTCATTATTTTACTCCTTTCTTTATTTTCTTTTAAGTGGAAACTTAGATTCTCAATATATTCTACTTGGGCTCTCGAGTAACTTTTGACTTTTTTATTCCTTTTTAATTCCCTTAATCACTTTGTATATTAGAAACTTCATAGTTTGGGTATCTCAAAGAAGAAGAAGAAGAAAAATTCCACATTGATTATATAAAAATCATTTCTGCTTTTATTGTAGCTCTCGGTATTGGAACAACAGGCGAAGCATCTCGTTGTCATATATTTGAAATTTAAATTGGCACACATACTTAGCAAGTGATTTGACTAAAACTATAGACATAGGCAACAGTGACAAATTTTCAGCATTATGAAAATATTGAATTATTTTTAGTCGGGAAATTATCAAACCTTCTCGTGTGTTTGCCTGAGAGGTAAAAGTAAAACAACCAAGTATGGAATAGGAGCTCAAAAGATGAAATAAATTCCACGTTCTGGTTGTCTAATAGAAGTTGAGACAAAAAATCAGCTAAAGGAAAGAACATACCAAAGTAATTAAAAGAGTAGATGAGATTAATAGTAGTAGTAAGCAATAATCACAACCCACAGGGATCCACACTAGAACCTGGTGAAGGGGAATCCGGTGACCAAAATGTACCTTATAGAAGAAATTACAAGCATCAACGGAAAAGGAAAGTGATCTCGACAGTCTGATAACAAATCATCTTTCATATTTTCCATCTCTCTACCTAACAAACAAAACCGGATTCTTCTTCGCCCGATAGTGGACTGTGGATCCTTTTTAATACACTCTTTATGAGATAATTTGAAGTCACCCTGAATCTTCTTGGTCGTCTGAAGGGGATCTTATCAGCTCCAATATATTAACTACCTCACCCATGTCTGGTCGATTTGATGGCACTTGGGACGTGCATATCAAACCCAATTTCATAACAGGAATTGCCTCTTCAACTGGGAAATTCCCCTGCAGCCTCACATCAAAGCATTCTTCCACCCTGTTTTCTTCCAATGCTCCTCTGACCATGTCACAGAGTACCACAACATCATCTTCCATGTATTCAACAGGCCTTTTCCCTGTGACCACCTCCAAAACCAAAACTCCGAAACCATACACATCACACTTGTCTGTTATCTTAACTGTTTTGCAAGCAAACTCGGGTGCCATGTAGCCTAATGCACTCTGAATCTTGCTGCTCAAAACATATCGATCGAGCATTGGCAACAGTCTTGCCAGGCCAAAATCTCCTACTTTTGGTTCTCCAGAGCCACCATCAATCAACACATTGCTTGATTTTATATTATAGTGAATTATGTTTAGTTGGTGCAAGTAAGCCAAGCCTTTTGCAGTCCCAAATATAATATTGAATCTCTCATTCCACGATAGGAAGTTTCCACCTGATACTTCGTGGAGATGCTTGTACAAACTACCAGCAGAAACGAATTCATATATGAGCAACTGCAAAGAAGGAGTCCAGTAGTATCCTTCGAGTGCTACAAGATTAAGGTGCCTCACTTTACCCAACTTTTTAACTTCCCTTTCAAACTCATCCTGAGACTTGACAAGACTAGAGACAGTGAGCTTCTTGATTGCAACAGGATGTCCATCTCTGAAAACTGTTCGATATACTGCTCCAAACCCACCACGACCAAGCTCACAGTCTTTGTTGAGGAGGGCATGTGCACCCATATTGAAATCTGGTTCGCCGGAAAACATTACGAGCTTACCAGAGTTGTTATCCGTAGTTGGTGAATGGCTGAACTCATCTCCAGCAGATGATGTGAGGACTGCTTCTGACCTAGATGTTGAAGCTCGGACACGTAGATTGAGCACTGTGATAGCAATTACACCGATGACAATGACAGCAGCAGCACCAATGGCAATGAGTGCAGATATGCTGAGGATAATTCTTTTGTGACTGAGATTTGTAGGCAATGAACTAGGAGTGAAGTCAGAAGAGGAATTGGGATTTAACACAATGGGTTTGGGAAGGACTGCTGGACAAGACTTATTGACTGCAGCACCACAAAGAGATGGATTGCCGGAGACAGATGAAGGGGCAATGGTGTTGAAAAAGCTACCAGCAGGGAGTTCTCCTTGGAGGTTGTTATGAGAAAGATTGAAGGACATGAGATTGGGAAGATTGGCCAACTGCTTCGGTAGGTTTCCAGTAAGGTTATTAAAGGACAGATCCACGTATTGCAGGTCAATAAGCTTAGATATAGCTGCTGGTACAGGACCATTCAGTCTGTTCTGTGATAAGATTCTGCTCAAGTGCACAGTTCAACGGATAACATAATGTCAAAAACAGTTGGGGATAATAAATTCAGTGTTTATAATAGAAAACTCAGCATGATGTCCATAATTAGAGAATGGAATTATATATTAATGCTGTCTAAGCAAGTCAACATCAAAACAAATAATTGAAAGAGTAGGGAGTTCACATCTTTATTATTTTCTAGAGAGATTATCAACTTCAGAACATACAAAAATAAATCATAAGAAATCATACAAAATAAGACTTTATTGTGGCAAAAAAAACACATTCAATCAGCAAGTGGAATTTTCTATGGTACATTGGTACTGAAATACAACTAAACAGAAAACCTGAAATTTCAGATATACAAAACATTGCTGAATCAAGATCAGCAAGATAGTAAATAATCAACACACCATTTTCCATTGTCAATCAGTAGTTAATCTACACAAAGATCAAATGCACAACTGAAAAAAGCCCAAGCATTTGCAATGAACCCAGATACATGTAACAACCAACAGTCCCCCCAAAAATAAAGGAAGTAAGTAATTAGAGAAGAAGAAGAAACAAAAGGAAAGAGAAAAGGTGACTTACAAAGTTCCAAGGGAAGAACAGTTCTCGATTGAGGTTGGAATATTGCCTGCAAGGTTGTTCTTCTCCAGTCTCAGTTCCTTCAAAGAAACAGCTCCTCCAATTTCAAAAGGGATGCTTCCGTTGAGCTGATTTCCACTAATATCAAGATTCTCTAGCAACTTCAACTCCCCAATGGTCTGTGGAATAGAACCAATAAGAGAGTTCCCGGACAGATTCAAAATTTCCAAGCTGCTCAAAACCCCAACAGCAGACCCAATCTCACCAGAAAATGAATTGTGGGATAAATCCAAGACTTGGAGCTGTTGAAGTGCATTAACCATAGATGAAGTAAAAGAACTCACGCTTTGACTTAGCTTTTTCGGGGAGAGTGAAGCTTCACGCAAACTTGGCTTGAAAATCCACTCAGGAAGATAACCTGTCATCAAATTCTGACTAAAATCCAAAGCCACAAGGTTTGTGCAATAAACTATTGACATGGGCAAGCTCCCATTAAAACCATTGGCAGAGAAATTTAAGACCTTTAAGGAGTGAAGATTGCCAAGGGATCTAGGAACTTCACCCGAAAATTTATTCCAAGAAAGGTCCAAAGTCTCGAGGCTTTTCATTTCTGCAATCCACTGTGGCACCTCCCCAGTAAAAGAATTCCGGCCCAAATTTAGATAATTACACAACGTGAGTTTCTGCATGGTCTCTGGAAATGTCCCGGAGAAGGAATTCTCACTAAGATCAATAGACCTCAACAGCAAACAACTCCCAATACCATCCGGTACTTTTCCAGAAAAATTATTCTTCTGAAGGTATAAAGCACGCAAATTGTTTAATTTTTCAATCCCTTTGGGGATTTCACCCTCCAGAGAATTATCAGATAAATCTAGTGATCTAAGACCACTCAGAGTAAAAACCCCAGCAGGAAACGAACCTGAAAACTTGTTTGATGAGAAGTTTATTGCAGCTAAAGTAGAACAGGCACCCAAACTATCTGGAATTTTCCCAAAAAAGTGATTACCAGCCAAAGAAATTCCTCTCAGAGACCCACATTGTTTAAAGAAATCTTCAGGTATGTCCCCGGAAAGATTGTTCTCGCTCAAATCAATGTTACGAAGGTTTTCAATCCTTGCAATATTGCCGCTAATGCTTCCAGTAAGATTGTTTTTGGCCAGAGACAGCTTCCGAAGAAATTGAAGCTGAAGAAGGCCTCTGCCTATACGACCCGAAAGTGAGAACCCATCAAGTTTGAGTTCAATGACCCTATTGGATCTGGGGTTGCATTTCACGCCAACCCAACTACACGGCGTATCGTCATCTTCGCTCCAAGATGCAAGCTTTCCCTTTGGATCTTTAATATCAGCCTTGAACACAATCATCCCCAATACGTCGTCGTTTAGGGAGGGACTCATAGATCTCACTAAAACTGGACTTAAAACGAGGAGAGCAAATAATCCAATTAAGCTTTTCATGTTAAAATGAGCTCGCATTACTTGCTGCCCTGAAACAAATGAAAATCCCTAAACCCTTAACCAGTAACTTTTGAGTTGAAAGACTAGAACAAAAGCTTAGAAAACGAAAGCAGAGACAAAGACAACAGCAAAAGGCCAATTTTCAATAACGGCTATATTCAAAGCTGCGAGAATACAGAATGAACCAGAACCAGTTCTCCGAAAAGCCAAAACATGGTAGGATTAGCAAAATGAGGCAACCAAAATACCTCAAATGACTGCACTTCAGTCACAGGGACAAGGCATAGAAAACCCTTAAAATTTCCGGTCTTCACCAGAGTCAATCTCACTAACTTCCGAGTTCCAAAAGTCAAGGTAAATAAATAGGAGAAACTCTGAGCCCTTTCGATCTAAGAAGTAAGAAAAACTATATGCCAAGAGTAATATTTCGAAGCATCACCGGAGACAACCTTGGTCTATCGGAAACCTTATAACTCTGAGGAGGAAACAAACTCCGACAGGGAATGTAAAGAATGCTAAACAGAACTCGCCAAGAAATTCGTTCGAAAAAATACAATCGCCGACCTCCGAGACTCCCTCTCTGTCTCTCTCTGTTAGGTCTGAACTTTGCAGAGAAAATTAAATGGCAAATTGGCAACTATTAACGGCAAGCCAAACCAGGTTGGTAACTGAAGATTAATTACATTATTGACACGTGACGAGATCTATACGGATATGGTAATCCGACGTGGCAAGTAACAACCTCTGAATCCGACCCGCTAGTGTGAAACACTCATTTACCGTTTTGCCACGAAACCGTCGTCCTACAGCCTTTACTGAGCTTAGACGTTAATTGTGTCGTTGACAAACACAGTAACCAAGGGCTTGACTGCTTCTACTACCAAGATTGAGATTTAAAATTAAAAGTAGTTATTATCTCATCTTTATTTTTTAAGAGTAAGGTTGTTCACATAAAATACTTACTTGTGTAAACAAAGTTATTGACATAACTCATGTTTTATATATCAAACATTTTTTTTATAATTTAATCAATAATTATATTTATAGCCACGTTTATTTCTCCTAAATAGCACACTAATTTTTATTAGTTTAACGTCATATTTAATATAAATTAAAAAAAACATCTTTAAAATATATTTAAAAATAAAATTGATATTTTTGTTGATTTTTAATTAACAAAGGATCCAAGGTGTAAAAGAAAAAGGCAATAAAAGGGAAACAAAGTAGGTGAGATGGTGGGTGGCTTAATAAAAGAAAAGGTGAAAGAAAGATGTGGTGGTGCGGAGAGCAATGTTTGAGAGTGACTGAACTTAAAGCTTTTTCTTAAATTCCATCCCTGTCTTGCCCTGTTTAAAGTTGAAACCATCTTTATTTTGGGGTCACTTCCTTTTAAATGCACCACTCAATTCTTTTAACCTCTTGCAGGCTGTCAATGAAGGATCCTCATCCTCCTCTATATATATACTTTGTAGGTTAAAAACTTCCTATTTTGTATAATAAAATTGGGTATATTAGTTTAATTTTTAACTTTATCTTTTATAAATTATATATGTTTTTTAAACTTACAAAACATGTGTCTAAATCATTCAAAAATGAGTTACATGCAAAAATAATCACGTAAGAACTTATATTTTTATAGGATTTTAAACACTGTTTTTTTCTTTTTAATAAAAAAAAAAGTGAAAACTCTTTAAGTAATTAGGCAAAAGAAAAATGAGAGAGAATTATATTTACCACCCTTACATGGAACCTAAGTGTTAAACAATATATGTTATTTAAATTCGTATTTTATTTATTATTTGATATATATGTTATATATTTTTTTGTTATACATGTTTTGTAATTTATTTTTGTAAATCCAATTAATAGAATGATGTATATATTTTTTTGTTATACATGTTTTGTAATTTATATGTAATTAACGTTCATTTTTAATTTAATAATCAGTGCATGTTTACGAAAATAAGAGTAATTTTTTATTCACAACAAAACTTATTGGTCGAACATGCATAGCACAACTGCATGTTCTCTATTCGAGAGTTGTAATATATAGTATAAGTTTGAATTTTAAATTTTAGTATATATGTATTTGAGTAATGGAATTATTTTAAAATAATAATAATTTATTTAAAACAAAAAGGTTTTGTTATATTGTATTTAAAGAATAATTTTTTAAGCGACTTCACGGCCATGCAGTTAAAGTCTTTTTATTTAAAATTAAATATATATATTTTTATCTAGAAAACACCAATAGTAGACAATATGTTTTTAGTAATTGATACGTTAATTATTCATAAATCTCTAACTTTACATTTTAAATGAATTCTATTATAAAATAAAAATATATATATTATACTTTTTTATTTCCATTTTAAATGAATTGGAAGACAATGAATAATGTTATTTTTACATATATTATTATTACAATAAACTTTATTTTAAAATTAACAATCTACTTTTTAAAATATATATATTATTTTAATAATTATTATTATTATTCTAAACATAACACCAACAATATTTTTTACTATACCTATTTGCCAATTATAAATAATAGAATATTAGTGATAAGTGATAATGTCTAAATGGTCAAAACTATGACGTTTGTGTTCAATTATGTTCGGTAATATTATGTAAGCTATTTTGTAAAGTGTATAAGTGAATAGCATTTTTTTATAACATAATTTGTATTGTAATTATAATTGATATGATAAATATTTTTTTATTAAAATATTAAAATTCATATTTTAACCTATAATTAAATTATATATGAGTTATATTAATATTATAATTTATTATAAAAATTGATTTTTTTTGTAATAATATATATTTTTTTATTTGAAGTTATTGGTTTAAATTATACTTAAATATTGTTATATTAAAAAGAAATTGGTAGCATACAATCCTTAGCTCACAGAGAGTAACATTGTTGTTTGTCAATATGCAGAGGAATGTTGTTTGACTTTATATTGTTCATCTTGTTTGCTACCAACATAATAATGCATTTTTATTTTTTTGCTCGTAAAGTACATAATAATGCAATTGTATGGTCAATTTTTATTTTTATTTTTTTTCTTCCTGAAAGCAAGTGCTGATGCAACATTGCAACTGGTACGAACGATACTCTTATTTTGCCTAAAGTCCAAAAGTATTGAAAGATTGATCATATATTTCTTTTAGGCTTTTATTCCAAAATATTAACAAAGAATTCAAGAATCAAGATATTTACGGAGTAAAATATGGCAAGCATATATATTATGCAGAAGAAGAAGAAATTTTAGCAGTTATAATAACAATTGGCTTAATTAGCATGCAATTAAATTCTAGAATATAAAAATAAATGTTGTATCTTGGCATTTATAATAACAAATTTGAAGAATTTGATAGTTGTATAATTCCTTGAATTAATTCCTATACCTTGTAATAAGTGTAGCTAATAACTTGGAAAAATGGTCTCTACGTGAGAATAAGGAAAAATCTTTTACAATAAATCAAATTCCTAAGTTTATTTGTAAACAAATCATGGTAGAGGCCGATCAAAAGATGTAATTTTTCCTCTTATAAAAAAATCAAGATATTCTTATCACATTTTAAATTGAGATTAATGTAATGTTTGTACATATAATATGATTTAAATAAAGTTAATCTTTTAGTATTGAAAAGTTAATGATAAACTAATATGTCTTATTAAAAAAATAAAAAACAAGCATATTGTACAAAAAAAAAGTACAAATAGTCCAATAGAACTAGTTTATAATTAATTGGTTGAACAAACTCAAATATTTAAAAAATAAAATACATATTGGGTCAAAATAGTCATTTAACTATGAATAAATCACGTGTTAATCCAATAATTATTTACATATATATATTTGATGTAACAAGATTAAATTTCTCAATTTTATCAAATATTCTCCTAATCAAGCATATGACCCTTTTATAGGACTATAATCACGTTTCCAAATTTAAAATTTCTTATACCTAATTAGCCAATTATTAATGGGAAATAATAAATAAGTTTCTATTTATTTTTTTCCCTTTTGTTTTTAATGACAAATAAAGGAACTTTTTAACTAATCTACTCACGAAAAATAAGCCAATAAATAATAAATTTATTTTTACTAAAATTAAGATTCAAAAATTAAGAATGTAGAACATTTTTGAATTGAAATAAATAAATAATTTGATCAATCTATATAAATTAAAAAATATAATACAATTTATCAGATTATATTATATTGAAAAAATTATTTAGATTCAGATTTATAAATTTTATAATCAATAAATATTATTAAACTAATGAATAAATAATTTTTTTATTCTATAATTTATTATATTTAAATATTAGATATATTACAGTTATATTAAATTATTATCTTAGTTTAAAAATAAATATAAATGTTACTTGTAATAATTTAATAATTATTCAAATATATTTATTATTATTTTAATATTTTTAGTTATGATTATAAATTTGTTAGAAATAAATTAATTTAAAATTTAAATGATATTTATATTGTGATTTATATATAATAATAATTTATAAATAAAATTTAATATTAATTTAAACTTATTCAAACCAAAAAATAATTTATTTATATTTGAATTAATTAAATTTCATTCGATTCGAATGGAATATAAATTAGTAAAACAACTTTACTCTTAAAAAAGGTCGTTTAAAATATAATAAACGATGGGAACTGCAAAAATAAATAAAAAATAATTAATAGAAGTAATATTATAACATGTACATGTACATGTCATGTCGGGACGACAATTTAGGCTTCTATTTTTTTGAAAATTTATGCTTTAATTTTATTTTATTTTTATAATAATTTATGCTTAGATATCGTTAAAAAATATTATTTTATTAATAAATTTTTCTCTCTATTATTCTTTTTATCAAAATGTTATAATAATATTCTTTTTTTAGCTCACAAAAAATCATATACATAACACATAAGTATAAGTTTTATTTTTATAAAAGAAATACTTTGATCATATACAAGTCATTGATTGATTAGTTATAAAGGTAAAAAAACAATTTTTTAATGTTGTTTATAACAATTATGTACAATAAAAATAAACTAACTCATGTGCAAACTTACAACAATCCTTCCCTTAAATTCACACTACTATTATCCATAATAAAAAATTTAAAAAAATCTATCCATTTTCCCAAAGACCCAAAAAATAAAAGCTCTCAAAATTATTTCCAACAATTACACCACTTACAAAATATATGAAAAAACAAAAGTAAAAAAACTTTATAAAAATGCAACAGAAATACCTTCTTATATTCAAAAAAAAAATTAACAACTTATTGTCCATTAACGCTTCTGATCATCACAAATCTGTTCAAACAAAAATATCAACATCGTCGATATCTTCACCAATAATTTATTTTTTCTTTAATATAGTCAAACTCAATATCATACATATCTTCGTTAATCAGATGAATTTTGGAACCCTACAAACGCTTATCATTTTTTTTATTTTTTAATATTTTTTATAAAAATAAAACTTAAAACCATCCCTAATATCTGATATGTACATGATTTTTTATGGATTAAAAAATAAAGTTATTGTAGCATTTTGATAAAATAAATATATCAAAGAAAAAACTTAATAGCATTAAAACTATACTATTTAATAATATAAAGTAGAATAAATATTAAAATCATAATAAGATCCTACAAAACAGGTAAAAGAAAAAAAACAATATCACACAAATCAATAATTTGCTATTATGGTTAAAACACTACATAACCCACGAATACAAGTAATATATTTATTATTATATGATATTTTTCCCCTAAAATGTTTATTTTAATAAAATATTAAATTTTTTTTTTTGCTTTTTACCAATTCATGACCTGGTTATGCAGTACAAACATGACAATAACACAATTTGTAGAAAATAAAATGTGATAAAAAAAAGATTCAATTTTTTAGTTCAAACAATAAATATGACACGAGTGTCCTAAATTTGAACTTAAATTTTTTTTATCAGAGACATCACAGTCTTAATAACTAAACTATATAAATAACAATACAATTACATGCTTTATGACTAAATAAAAAGGACACATGATCCCAATTTATTGCAAATATGTGCTCTAATATTCTAATTAAAAATTAGGGTGAATATAATAACTAATAAATTAATCTATTTTATTGGAATCAAATTGAATTAAATTGAGTTTTATGTTTTATATTCTAAATAAGTTAATTTCAGTTTTAAAAATATAAAAATTAATTTATCAAAGTTTTAACTTTGTAAAGTATACTTAAATGAACCAACTTATATATTATTAATATAAATATTTATTTTTTAATTTTATATATTTATTATAATCATAGAATTTTAATTAAATTTTTTATGTTATTTAAGAATATGAAACAACTTATATTATTCCTCTATTATATTTATTAACAAAAAAATTACTATATATAATTAATAAAATAAATAAATTACTTTTTGGTTCTTAAATTATCAACAATTTAATCATTTTTAAAAATTAATATCTACTTGAAAATTGATACAAAGTTATAGTTTAAATGTTAATATACAATTTTATAATTAAATTATTGATTAAATAATAAATCTTATTTATTAATTTAATATTAATATAAAATTAAAATAATTTAGTCTAAACCGTAAATCTATCCTTTCAAACTAACTTATTTAAATAGATTGATAAGTTATTTTTAACTAATATTTTATAAATCAATTTTAGGTTGGTATTAAAATAAGTTCGTCTGTTTGTTAAGGAATTTATGAAGAAAAAAAAAATCACCCCCTCTAAGTCGATGCACATGACTTATATTTGCCTTCTTAATTCAATTTCTAAGTGGACTGTTCTACCGAAGAATTCGGGTACTAAATCGCCCCTTTATTATACATCGTGTACCTTTTAATACCTTCATTATGTTTTCTTACTTATATTTCGTATTTTTATTTTTCCTGTAACGGTCTGTAAATTAATTTAGTTCTCATGTCCCAATAAAATAAAATCCAGACAGGAAAAAAGAGACACCATTCATGCCTGCTTTTGGATTTACCAGTTTGTTTTTTTACATTTTTCTTTTTTTGTGCTACACTGGTTTTTTTCTTTCTTTCAAGCTGAAGTGCTCCACTGCAGTCTTACTAAAAACAATTATAGCGTATTGATCAATTCTCTTCACGTACAGCCATCCTCCAGTCAAGCTGTGAGCAGCTATATATTAAGAGTAATTTTTTATATAACGGTCACTAAAATCATAGACTCGTAATTATTGGCAATATGTTATTAAAATCTAAAAAATAGTTAGATTTATGACATATAATATTTAACAATGTAATTGTGAAGAGTATAGAGAGATAAGAAATTTAATGTTGTATTGGTGTGTCTTAGAATGTACATAGAGAACTCTATTTATAGAGTTGTAACAAGTGTAGTACAAGTGTGGTACAAGTGTAGTACAAGTGAAATAGTAAGTGTAGCACAAGTGAAATAGTACAAGTGTAGTACAAGTGAAATAAATATAACTTAACATCCCCCCTCAAACTCAAGGAGAAAGAGAAACAATCAACTTGAGTTTAGAAACTAATTCTTGAAATCTGTCTGGTAGATAAGATTTGGTGAAGATGTCAGCTGTTTGATCTGTGGAGGATATTGATTTGAGACAAACAGTATCTTGAAGAACATGTTGACGAACAAATTGACAATCAATCTCGATATGTTTTGTTCGTTCATGAAATACATTATTGTGAGCAATCTGAATAGCACTCTGATTGTCACAATATAGGATAGTTGCAGTTGATTGGAGAACACCCATATCAGCAAGTAACCAACGGAGCCAAAGAAGTTCTTGAGTGGTGTCAACAAGAGCACGATATTCAGTTTCAGTGCTGGATCGAGAAGTGAGGGATTGTTTCTTGCTTCGCCAAGATATGAGAGAGTTTCCAAGAAAGAAACAATATCCAGTAGTAGAGCGACGATCAGTTGGGTCACCTGCCCAATCAGCATCAGAGTAGGCGGAAAGAAGAAGATTAGACTTGTTGGAGAAGTGGAGACCGTGAAACATGGTGCCTTTGATATAACGAAGAATGCGAAGAACCGCAGCATAATGGGTAGACCGTGGAGCAGACATGAATTGACTAACTAGATGAACAGCATAGACAATGTCAGGACGAGTAATCATATAAGCATCATTTTAAATAATAAATTTAAGTTTACATGCAGGAGCAATCATTCATTGCACCCAAAAAAAAAGTCTGCTTAATTAACAAATTGCACGGTTGCAATGAAAATGGTAATACGTTCTATTAATATAAATATTATTTTTGATTAAAAATAAAATAAATAAAAATATGAGTTTAGTGTGTAAAAATATATTTTAAATAATAAAAAAAACACTTATATATCAATAATACATATTTAATGATAACTAAGTCATAACTCTTAAGCTGACTCTAAAACTTAAATTGATTATATATATATATATATGTTTTTATTTATTAAATTTTATATTTTTATTATTAAATATAAATATCTATTATGATGTATCTTTTATTCTATATGCACTTAATGGGCGACAATATTTGTTACTTGTTAATAGGTTTGAGCTAATATATTTAAAATTAGCTTATATGATTTACCCATAATAGTCTTAAAAAAGAACAAAACATCATTTTTTTACCTAATTAGAAAAACAACAAAATTTTATTCCTTATAAAATTCCATTTGAATCTTAGTAGATTTTAAACTTAAAAATTTAAGAAATGCCTTACCGATAATAAAATAATTATAAAAATAATGAAAAATTCATAAATAATAGAAAACTTAGAAATAATAAAAATAAAAACATAAGACATTTCAATATGTTTTTCATAATAAATAGTGATTAGCAAGAATCTTTTTGAAGAAATACAAAAGACAAGACTATAACTTAAATAAGAAATGATCAATGTAAAGATACTATAAATTAAAATTCATAGTATATATTAGGTTTCTTATTAATATTAACGATAAAAACTTAAACCAAGTATTAAGTTTTATCTATTCAATATTTTACAAACATAAAAACGTTATTATTATATCATATTCACTATCAATCAGACATGTTAACGATATCCTTACAGAACTTTAAAGGGATGATTCTAAGACTAGACAAAACTTTGATAATAATTGCACTCCAAAATTTATTGAATCGAAAACTATAAACTTATAAAACATAAACATATTCTTCCTCAAAATTGAGTGAAGAACTAAATAAATTCTAAAAACTAAAAATATAAAAATATATAGAAAAAAGGGGAGAGAAAGTTGCTAAGAATACGACTTAAAATATTAGTATACAAGGGGTCCTATTTATAGGAAAGAATGTGAGAAAAACTTGTGTTTTCACCATGGCGCGATCAAATTGTAACTAGATTTTTGATAAGTTTAAATCTCCTTGTGCCACGACATACAATTATTTTTTCTTTATTTTTCATTATCTTTTTTCTTAACTTTGTATAATATCAAATAAATAATATTCATTTAATAAGCTCCAAAAAATGCGATAAATATGTTTCAAGTGTTTTTCTTCATTTTAATATTTATATATTAAAATATCTACAAAACATTACAATATATCCATTAATATGAACAAATAATTTTTTCTAAAATATAATAGAATAAAACAAATACAAATATATTTTATTAATTAAATGACATTAATACATGACATATTTAGTGCTTTTTAAACATTCATCAATTTATAGGACCATAATTAAAGCTTCATGAAAATAATAATAAAATTGAATATCTATACCTAAATTGTATTAGAGATTAAAAAAAGGACATTAAACAATGGATTAGTGTAATGAGTGTACTAATATAGACATCAAGAACTACTAGTAAAACCCCTAAATATGTTAAGTATTACTAAACCATTAAATGATTGAAAATGTTAAAATATGATTTAGTAATTTACCAAATAATATACATCTTAGGATATAAGGGGATTCAATAACAATAAGACAATATTTAGATAAAGTAGTAAATAAAACATTTAAAGAATTCATATGAGAATGTAAAGAAAACCATATTACTAAAATAAGTGAATTAAAAAAATGAAGCTAAATAATATTTAACAAATATGAAAATATATGATATGTGTTACATTGATTCTTTTGTATATGAATATTAAATGTTTTATCATAATATATCAAAAATACATTAATAACTTAAGAAAATATTTTATCAAAATTTACCAATAACTCTATATAAAACTCTTGAAGAAAGTTGAAGAAATAGAAATAATATAGCACTATTATACTTTAGGAGAAATAATAAAAGAACTAAAATCTTAGATAATTTTAAAATATCAAATTAGAAATTAATATAATTATGCTAAACAAAATTATAAAATATGCTGACATAGTAGTGTTTTTTAGATGCTAGAAAAATATAGATATCATATAAAGTCTTACAAATAAAATATAAAAAGTATAAAAGATTCAATAAATATAAAGTTAGAAAAAAAGATTTTTCTAAATATAAGAGATGCCATAACAATGAACCTTATAAGAAAAGATATTTTAAAAGAAGAAAATTTCATAGAAAATAATTTTATTGGGATATACAATGAGAAATGTCATTTTATTTGATGAATGTCCAAAAAGATTAGTTCATAAAAAGGAATATAAAAAAAACTTAATACTAGAAAAAACCTATAAGATGGAATTAGAACTCATAGAAGAATTCAACATTTACAAAACAAAATCGATATATTTAATGAGTGAAACTAAAGAATAAGAAGAAGAAACATATTTTTTGAGAAAACGTCTCAAAATAAATGACCTATATAACATAACTAAGCTTAATAGTACCTAAAAAAATGAGATGCAAATTCATAGGATATAATATGTATAATTTACATGCTTGTATAGATATTGGAACCAGTATATATATATTAAGTAAATATGTATTTTTACAAAAACTTTGGACTACAATCTCAAAGAATTTGATAGTAACGATAACAAATAATACAACAATTAACCTTAACAAGGTCATAAATGATATTGATATTATAATATAATGAGAAAATTTTCATATCCTTACCATATATAAACAAAAAATAGTAGTTGAATTCTTAATAGAAAATAACCTTTTAAACTTATATAAAATATTTACACAATATATAGATAAGTATGACATCATTAGAAGGAAAAAATAATTTACATTTTAAAGGTTCAAAATACCAAGAGTGTTCATTATTAAAGTTTATTGAACAACACAAAAGGTAAAAACATAATGAGATGTACCAAAAATAGAAACCACGTATAGAAAATATAACAAAATTACAAGATGAAGATAATTTGGAATTTAATAATTAGAAAAATTAATTCTTAAAAGAAATACAAAAAGATAAGTTGTTATTAGAAACAAGAAAACTACTTAAGATAGTAAGCTCAAGAAATTTTTTACACCTAATTATTAATAAGTTTTAATACATAGTAGTTATAAAACTAAAGGATCCTAATAAGATTATAACAATAATACCTATGTTTTACGCTTCAAAAAATCAAGAAAAAATCATTAAAAAAATTCAATTTTTGTCAAACTGAGAGTAATTAAATTAAGCATGAATCCTCACTTAAGCCTAGTATTTTTTATAAAGAAATAATTTGAAAAAGGACTAGTAAAGAAGATAATTGTGATCAATTTTAAATTACTAAATAAAAAAACAATATATAATTGATATTTTATTTTTAAAAATGAAGAGTTACTAGTCTTAATCAAAGAAATTTTTTTTTCTAATTTTGATTGCAAAAGTGGTTTTTAACAAGTCAAATTAGAAAAAAATCACCCTTACTAACAAATTTTAGTTGTTTATAGGGATAATTCTAATGAAATGTCATACCATTTGGATTAAAATAAAAACTAAGAATATTTCAAAGATATATGATCAATATTTCTAAGAAATATCACCCATTTTGTTGCGTCTATATTAATGATATATTAGTTTTTAGTGATAATACCAAATAGTATTATCTAGATACATTAAAAATCTTAACAAAATCTAAGAAAAAAGTAATAATATTGTCTAAAAAAAGGTAGTATTAACATAACAAAAAATCAAGTATTTAGAACTTGAAATAAAATGTGGAAAACAACACTTTTAACCTTATATACTAAATAATATACAATGATTTTTTTATTATAAATATTTTTAACATATTTGATATTTACATAAGCATATATTAGAAAATAGCAAAAACAAAAAAAAAACCTTTAAAAGAAAATCTTAAGAAAGATTATGTTTGAAAATTGACTAATCAAGATATTCAGTACATGGAAAAGATAAAATCATAAATAAGAAATTTACCAACACTTTACCATTAAGAACGAAACGATAAAATAATAATAGAAACAGATGTTTTACATAATAAGTATCGGTAGAAAATTTTGAAAGGAATGAAGAGATAAGACAAAATGTAATTTTTATTATTACACGTGTCTTTATTTTAGAAAATGAATGATAAGATAAAAATAAAATATAATCTTCATCCTTCAACGTATTTTTAAGATAAGTATGAAAAATAATTGATCTTATATCTATAAAATAGTTTTTGTGTAAAGAAGAAAAACATAACAAATTCTAAGCACAAAATCCAAATATCCTTATTTTTTTTAGATAATGTCTAAACAAATTCCTATGAACTAAATTAGTAAGAAAATATGGTTGTAATAATATTACTTTCTTTAAAGTTAAAAGTTTCATTTTCTCATAACCTAATAATTTTCTTATATCTTAAATAAAAGTATATATCCTAACTTTGATTGAATATAGAAAATTATCACTCCTAATCTAGAAGACGAATCTTCTAACAAGATAATTAAAGTCAAGTATGAGAAAGAAAAAGACAGAGATGAACCTATATTTATCAAAAATTAAATACAATTCTAAATTTTGTTTCTTAATAATAATATTTATTTATTACAATCCAAAAATTAGAAAATTAATTAATGTTTATATGTTAAATCTAAATTTTAATAAGAGTTAAAAAATTATTGGTATTAAAACTATAAAATTTATAAAAATAAGGAATATTAAAAAAAAGTTTTAATTAGTAAACTCCATACATCCTAATAATTAACCTGCTTAAGTAAACAGCAATTCAAAGATCAGTTATTTGGGAGCACTTGCCCTTAGATTGCGTAAGCTATAATTTCTCCACCCTCTTATTTTATGTTCTACGTACATTTCTATTAAAATACGTTATGCATTTAGATGTAGTAACTAAAATTAATCAAAGATGTATTTTTGCTTAAAATAATTTTCAGGTGAAATTGTAGGAAATGGTCCCCAGAGTTTGTATACAAACTTGAAGCTATCAATAAATTTTAATCAATGACATACTCAATATTAAGCCCAATGGTCAATAAGGTACTAAAATAAACATTTTCTTTTTCTTTTTTAATAAATTTAATGCAAAAGATTCACTTAAATGAATCTAAAAATTCAAACTTTTTTTTAAGATTTATTTGAGTGAATCTTTTCAATTAAATTTATTAAAAAAGAAAAAAAAATGTTTATTTTAGTATATATATATGAATGTTAAAAGATTCAGTTTTTAGTTTATCAGTTAGCATTTACTAAATAGCTGTTCTAAACTATATTACTACTTACCAGTCTTGTATTCGTATGAAGTTGAAGGTTCGTAGAGTTGTATGTCACGACCTTATTTTTCAAGTAGCGATCGTGCGGTATTTAGCACCGTCCGTTGCACTAAGCCTGCCTTTGAAACCGAATAAAACTCCAAAGAGAATAGAGAGAGAGTTTGCAAAAAATGCTGTGTATTGCTTATAGAGAGATTATCTTACAAGATGCTAAGAATTCCCAAGGATCTCCCAAGATGAATGCAAATGAAGACCAAGTGGTCTATTTATAGTGTGGCTTCTAAGCTTAAGACTATGCCACCACTTTCTAGATTATTCTAGCTCTAAAATGTACAAGGGTATTCTAGATTTATGTACAATGTGCCACAAGGCTCTAGGACCTTCTAGCCAACTCTAGAGTCTTATAGGTTTGTCTAGCTCCTTCATGCACCTTCCGGGACGTTCCGTAAGCTTCCAGCAGCTTCTACATCATTCCCGAACCATCCGGCACGTTCTAGAACATTCCAGCCCATTCTAGCACTCTCCAGCGTGCTCTAGAACATTCTAGGGTCTTCTAGCTTGAGTTGAGTCCATCCAACTCTAGCTCTTTCTAGACATCTCTAGGCAACTCTAGAACTTTCCTTGTAGAATAATCTAGATCCTTTAGGCAACCATCATTTGTTTGGATTTTTAGGGACAATTTGAGCGGGACGTGACACCCTCCCCCACTCAAGTTCGCGACGCCCTCGTCGCGCCTTCAAGCTTGAACATTTCTATGTCATCTTTGAATTGCCACAAAGAGTCCTCAGGTTCCCAGCTTGCTTCTACATCCGGAGCGTTCTTCCATTTGACCAAGTATTCCCGATAACTTGGTACACCTCTACGCCGAATCACGCGATCCGCCAAGATTGAGTCCACTTTCCTGTCAAATGAGGTTACCACTGCGGTAGGCGCCCTCTTGGATTCCCTCTACTCATGTCTTCCTTGTCTCCATGAAAGGGTTTCAGCATACTTACATGAAAGACCGAGTAGATTTTAAGCTTTGGAGGGAGTTGCAGCTTGTATGACACCTTACCGACTTTCTTGAGGACTGGAAATAGTCCCTCATATTTCCGCACCAACCCCTTATGAACCTTTCGTAAGGACTTGAATTGTTGGGGCAACAATTTGTACTCCAGCCTGTAGTCAAACTCCGCCAAGAAGTCTTGTCATCGAGCTTGCTTGGGACTCAACTTCTTTTGAGTCTGGAAGTAGCTTGTGGCTACATTGTCCGTCATGATAACAAAATGAGAACCCAACAAGTAGTGTCGCCACACCCTTAGGCAATGAATAATAGCTGTCATTTCCTTTTCTTGCACAGTGTAGCGGCGTTCAGTGTCATTGAGTTTTCGGCTCTCATAGGCTATCGGACGCCTATCCTGCATCAAAACTCCACCAATGGAAAAGTCTGAGGCATCGGTGTGCAGCTCGTATGTTTTGAAGGGGTCTGGAAGACAAAGTACCAGTTCTTCACTAATGACCTTCTTCAAGTCTTCAAATGAGGTTTGGCATTCGCTTGTCCATTCCCAAGACTTGTTCTTTTTAAGAAGATCGGTCAATGGGGCTGCTCTCGCTGAGTAGGACTTGATGAACCTTCGGTAGTAGTTCACAAGTCCGAGGAAAGATCTTAACTCGGGAACCTTGGCAGGAGGTTCCCATTCTTGGATGGTTTTAACCTTAGCTCCATCCATCATCAGTTTCCCATCCTTTATCCTGTGCCCTAAGAACATCACCTCATCTTGGGCAAAGGAACATTTCTCCTTCTTGACATGTAGCTCATTTTCCCTCAGGACCTCGAACATCTTCTTCAAATGCTCTAGATGTTCTTCCAAAGTATGGCTATATATCACGATGTCATCAAGATATACTACCATGAACTGATCGAGGTAGGGATGGAAAATCTTGTTCATCAGAGTGCAGAAGGTGGCTGGTGCATTTGTGAGACCAAATGGCATGACAAGGAACTCATAGGCATCATACCTGGTTACACATGTGGTCTTGGGCTCATCTCCCTTGGCTATGCATACCTGGTAGTATCCCGATCGCAAGTCCAGTTTAGTGAAGTACCTAGCATTACCCAATTGATCGAACAAATCAGCAATAAGTGGGATAGGATACTTGTTCTTGACTGTGATCTTGTTTAGAGCCCGATAGTCGATGCACATTCACAGCGAGCCATCCTTCTTCTTCTGAAAGAGCATCGGGGCACCAAATGGGGCTTTTGAGGGCCTTATAAAGCCAGCATCCAGCAATTCATCGAGTTGCTTCCGTAGTTCTGCCAACTCTGAGTTCGTCATTCGATAAGGGCTCATTGCTGGTGGCCTAGTGCCAGGTTCCAACTCTATTTCATGGTTTACCTCCCTCCTTGGAGGTAACCGTTTGGGTAATGCCTTCGGCATCACATCTTGGAACTTATCTAGGACAACTTGCACTTCCGTCGGCAAGTTTGGCTTTGGTGACGCCTCTTCATCATCGTATTCCTTTAGGGTGGCCAAATAACTCTCTTCATCCCTCTTCAATCCCTTCTTGAATTGAAGCGCTGAGAGAGCTTGGGTAGTAGGTTTGGTGGTCCTCTCCGTCGGAATCACACACGCCTTCGCACCATCCATGATGCACATAGAGTTTGAGCAGGGCACCAAGAAAGCTCTTACCTGGTCCAAAAACTCCATGCCGAATACAACAGAGAAGTCATCCATGGGTGCCACTGATAAGTCCACTTGGCCAGTCCAAGCACCAAGACTGACCTTAACTCCATGAGCAACTCTATGCAATGGTAGTGCCGCTGAGTTAACCGCTTTGAGAGATCCCCCTCCATTGACAACCTTTAGGCCAAGTCGCTTTGCTTCCTCCACTGAAACAAAGTTGTGAGATGCACCGGTGTCAACCAAAGCCTTGGCGACCTTCCCATTGATGGCTGCATCTACATACATCAAGCCCTTAGGGGTCTTTGGGGCGCTCTGCAATGCACCGAGTAGGCGCAAAGAACCCATATTTGCACCTTTGTCTGACTCACCTCCATCTTGATCATGTGTGGAGGCAACCAAGGCACTCAATGCCTTTCTTTTCGGACATTCACGTGCCCAATGCGGTCCGTCGCAAATGAAGCACGTCACACGGGGCTTCGAGGCATTCCGATCCTTCTTCTCCTTCCCCTTATCTCGTGGCTTGAATGAGGAGTTGTCTTTATGGTTTTTAGAACCCTGACTTTTGTTGTGGCCTCCCCCACTATTTCCTCCAACAAACTTTTTATCTGTAGCTTTTGAGCTGTCCTTGTTTGTGGAGTAGTCAATAAAGCTTTCCGCGGTCGCAATGGCCGAAGATAGATCTTGGACACCACGTCGCTTGAGCTCAAGATTAGCCCACGATTGGAGACCATCCATAAATAAGAATAAGGCATCCTTATCCGATGTGTGGGGGACTTCTAGCAGCAAGGTTGTGAACTCCTTCACATAGTCCCTTATGCTACCCGTTTGCTTCAATCGTCGCAAACGACCTCTTGCCTCCTCTTCAGCATTAACGGGGAAGAACTGCATTTTGAACTCCCTTTTGAAGTCATCAAAGGTATCAATTGTGCAAACTCCTCGTTGCACATCTCTATGCCTCCGTCTCCACCACAACATCGCAGTGTCGGATAAATACATGGCTGCAGTTCGGATCTTGCTGGCATTGTCCGTTATGCCAGTAGCCTCAAAGTATTGTTCTAGCCCCCATAGGAAGTTCTCCACTTCCCTAGCGTTCCTAACACCATTGAAGGTCTTAGGCTTGGGAACATCCACCCTCTTAGCCTCAATGATGGTGGTTGCGCTAGTCCCCGCGGCCATAGCCCGCTTACATAGAGCTAGATCGCCACCCATATCCTCCATTCTAAGCAACACATTAGCAAGTTCTCTTTGGACAAGATCCCTTACCTTGGCAACTTCCGCCTTTAACCCATTAATCTCTTGCCTTAAGCCACCATCTAGCTCATTAAGGGACATCTTGACCGCTGCATGGATCTCCACATCCTCGGCCTCCAAGCCATTGCAACGTTCCTCCAAGTTGTCCACCCTGTCAAACAGCTCCCCTAAGCTGTCCTGCGCACTTCCCACACGTGCTTCTAAGCTAGACAGTATGTCTTTCGACTTAGCTCGAGATTCCTTTGATGGTTTCCGGGTTTCCTCACGGCCACGTTCCATAGGTGGAACATCGACGCTTGGTGTAGATGGAGCAGCGTTCTTCATTATGCCAAAGGTAGAAATGTTCAACCGAAAGCTCTGATACCAACTGTCACGACCTTATTTTTCAAGTAGCGATCGTGCGGCACTTAGCACCGTCCATTGCACTAAGCCTGCCTTTGAAACCGAATAAAACTCCAAAGAGAATAGAGAGAGAGTTTGCAAAGAATGCTGTGTATTGCTTAGAGAGATATTATCTTACAAGATGCTAAGAATTCCCAAGGATCTCCCAAGATGAATGCAAATGAAGACCAAGTGGTCTATTTATAGTGTAGCTTCTAAGCTTAAGACTATGCCACCACTTTCTAGATTATTCTAGCTCTAAAATGTACAAGGGTATTCTAGATTTATGTACAATGTGCCACAAGGCTCTAGGACCTTCTAGCCAACTCTAGAGTCTTCTAGGTTTGTCTAGCTCCTTCATGCACCTTCCGGGACGTTCCGTAAACTTCCAGCAGCTTCTACATCATTCCCGAACCATCCGGCACGTTCTAGAACATTCCAGCCCATTCTAGCACTCTTCAGCGTGCTCTAGAACATTCTAGGGTCTTCTAGCTTGAGTTGAGTCCATCCAACTCTAGCTCTTTCTAGACATGTCTAGGCAACTCTAGAACTTTCCTTGTAGAATAATCTAGATCCTTTAGGCAATCATCATTTGTTTGGATTTTTAGGGACAATTTGAACGGGACGTAGCTTAGATTCTTGACCACACGTGCCTTGATAGAATAGAATTATGTTTCTAAAATTTTAACACGAGACATACAACTTTTTTTTTATCTTAGATTTTTTTCTAGAAAATATATTCATTAGATTTTATTTTTTAAAAAAATAATTATATTATTTATACACCCATATACAATTTTTTTTTATCATTTTTCAAGATTTCTATATGTATTTTTGTCACATTTTAATGATTAATGTTATATAAAATGAGTTCTTAGGACATTAAAACGACTGAGAACAAGATTGTTAAATTTAGGTTATGTAACTTTATTTTTATTTTTATTTTACTTTTTAAATTTTTTTATGATTTTTAATAGATATGATAGAGTTATGATATGGTATCATCCATTATTGTTAAAATAAATAATAATATGATATTGTAAATTAATATAATTATTTTTTAAAAAATATAAATAATAATGACTAACAATGTGAAGTCTGGATTGAGATTATGGATTAAAAATGAATTTTCATTTTTTATCGTTTTATTGAAATGAGCAATTATTAATAAAATACAATTATTAATAAATGATGATGTCATTATGCTTCTGGCTATCATCTGCTGTGGTACTTTATTAGCACCAGGTAACAATCTTTTAAAATAACTATCGTTTACATGTGATAATTTAAAAGTATTAAATTATTCATAAATTATATATTTAATAATAAAAAATATGTATTTAAAAAAAAATTATTTTTTCATTTTCTTTCTTTCTTTTTCATTCTTTCTTTATTATACTTAAAGTTTAATGTTTAAAATTTAAATTTAGTGTTAAAATTTAAAAATTTAAAAATTTAAAATTTAATATTTAAAGTTTAGTAAAAAAAATAAAAGAATTTTTTATGTAAATAAATAAATATATGAGAAAGAAAGAAAAAAGAAAATCATTGGAGAAAAAAGTTTAAAAAATTAAATTATTTTTTTTAATTTTATATTTAAAAATTATTTTATATTAATAAATATATTTTAAAAAATATATTTACTTTGAATATAAAAGATAAGAATTTAAGTAATAAAAATACCAAAATAATTAGGAATGTGCAAAAAAAAAAAACAAACGTGTGTTTCATTATTCGCGGTTATCTGAACCAACGGTTCGGTTATTACATTGTAAATTTTGAATACGAGAATTATTTCAAGTATAAACCGAATATAAATTAATGGGTATGATTTAGTTATGATTATATTAAAATTGTACTTTTTGTATCAAAAATTGATTATATTTATTTAATTAATTTATATATATAATAAATTAAATTATAAATTTAACATTAATTATTTATGTGAAGAATGTAGAGAGATAAGAAGAAATAATGATTAATTTATTGCGTTCATTAGGATGAAGAAGAATAAAACAGACACAACCAAACACTTTGAGTAGTTCATAAGATGAAGAAGTACTATAGAGATGCTCATAATGGGATTGATTGTGAATAATAGGCATGTGAACACGATTGATGGTATAAACAGTCGTAAGAGCTGCTTCATCCCAAAAGCGTTAAGGACAAGAACTAGAAATGAGAAGAGTGCGAACAATATTAAGTATATGTATGTGTTTTTGCTCAGTTCTTTCATTTTGTTGAGATGTGTTAGGACAAAAATATTGAAAAAGAGTCCCATTTTATCGAAGAAAATTTAAAAAACTTTGTTTCTTTATATTCCATAGCATTATCAGTTCTAAGTACTTTTATATTTTGATAAAATTGGGTTTTAATCATTTGGGCAAAATCATAATAAATTTTGGGTAATTCAGATATATGTTTTATGAGAAAAATTCATGTGAATCTTGAATAATCATCAATAAAAATAACAAAGTAAACACATCCCCCATAGTAGGATATGGAGACGGACCCCAAACATCAGAATGAATTAAGTCAAAAGAGGAGACAAAAGTAGAATCACTTTTATTAAAACATAAAACATGTTGTTTTCTCAATTGACAAGGCAAACAATTTACATTATCAGAAATAGAAACAGATCCTAATTTACCAGAAGATGCTAAGGGACGAAGACGTTCTATAGACGTATGACCTAGACGAGCATGCCATAGGTTGATAAGAGTAGTAGAAACAGTAACGAAAGTCTGAGGAGAATTGGGTAGATGAAGGTTGATAAGTTCAAATAATTGTCCAACCTTGTGACCTATCCCAAGGATCTGTCCTGTCTGTAGATCCTGCACATGACAACTAAAAGAGGAAAAAGTAATAGTAAGACCAAGTTCACATAATTTGACCAACAGAGATAAGATTTAGAGTAAGATTACGAATATGAAAGGTGTCAGAAAGTGATATAGAAGATGTGGAAACTTGTCCTACAGCATTAACATGCATATGTGAACCATTGACAGTTTGAATTAAAGGTTTGGAGATGGAAGATTGTGTGGGAGAGAAGATGTGAGTATCATGAGTCATATGAATACAACAAGCAGAATCAAAATACTATAAAGATTTACCTGATGTGAGAGACAAGAGAGTAGGAGGAGGATTACTAGATTGTGAGAGAACATGTTTAAGAATAACTTCAAGTTCTTGAGTAGAGAAGATAAATTTGTCATGATTATCCTCAGAAACAACAGCAGTGATAAATGACTTACTATTTTTACCTGAAGCATGTTGAGAGAGATTCCGAAAGCAATCTCTATTAAAGTTTCCTGGACCCTTCTTGTGATAATATATACATACCCGAATGCGACATATAAGAAGCTTATGATTGGGGTTGTGATAGTAGATGCAACCTTGATGTTTGAACTCCTCTTTAGAACCTCCTTTAGGACGATAAGAGGGGGTGACAAGAACAGAATCTGTATGATAAACTTTAGAAACCCCATCCGAGTTTCTTTATAGTGAAGCTTGGTCACAGCAGTATATAAGGATGGAAAAGGACTCCGATGGAGTAAGGAAGCCCGAACAGGTTCAAATCGATCATGGAGAGCCATGAGAAAATAACAAGACGATGGTGATTACGGTAAGTTGCAAACATCTCAGCATCAATCTTGTTCGTCCAAGTTGGTTCAGAGAGAGCGAGTTGATCCCAAATAGTATGCATTTCAGAGAGAAATTGGTTAATGGTTTGATCAGCCCTTTGGCGTTTGGTATGAAGAGTTGTTAGAAGTTGATATTGGTTAGCCAAATCTGTTGTAGTGAAGCGAGCCTCAAGAAATTCTCAAACTTCTTTGGCAGTGTCAAAACGCCCAAATTCACCATGGATGGAAGGTAAGGTGGTGTTACGAAACCATGTAATAATTTGATGATGTTTACTCTCCCGGTTTTCAAGGCGGTCAGCAAATAATGAGTTGTTTTCAGTGGTTTCTTGAATGAGTATAGAGATATCAGCAGTTATGAAACGTCATAGCTTGTGTCCTTTCAAGAAACTTTTCATTGTTTGTGCCCAAACTAGGTAGCTAGTATCATCAAGTGTGGTAGAGATTGGTTTTGGGACATCATTTCGGTCCATTTTAACGAAATAATGGAGGAAATATAAAGCAAATATATAGAAAAGAGTATAAAGAAGATATCCTTAAAAATGAAAAAAAAGAGTTGAGGTGAGCCGGGTTGGAGTGAGCCGAGTTGAGGTAAGCCGGATTAGAGTGAGCCGAGTTGAGGTGAGTCGGGTTTGGAGTGAGTCGGGTTGGGGTGAACCAGGTTGAGAGTGAACCGAGTTAGGGTGAGTCGGGTTGGCTGTGATGAAGAGAGGCAAAATTTTGATAGAAATTTAGAAATTTTAAAGGTATATGAGAGACTCTAATACCATGTGAAGAGTATAGAGAGATAAGAAGAAAGAATGATTTAATGTTATATTGGTGTATTTTAGAATGTACATAGATAACTTTATTTATAGAGTTGTAACAAGTGTAGTACAAATAAAATAATAGAAATGTAATATAAATAAAATAGTAGAAATATAGTAGAAGTGAAATAATAGAAATGTAATACAAACAAGTGAAATAGTACAAATATAATACAAGTAAAATATAATTAAATTAAAATATAAAATATAACTTAATAATTTATATTTAATAAATCATATTATATATTTTTTCTAATTTTTTTAACAACCATTATTCTTAGATAAAAAATATTCCTAAAAATATAAAGATTTTGGATACAAAATTTATAATTTAACTCCAATAATTTTATATCAAAAAACTTCCCGCTTATATTCGTATCCGTACCTAAAAACAACCATCCTAATACTAGTAAAAGACAACGCATCCGTACAACTGTCTAATCGGTGATAAACAAAGTCAAACCAATAAGGGATACTTCAAGTGCATGTACTCGAAAATGATAAGATACGATTATCCAAAGGATTATTTATGGTTTTTTGACTTGAAGTGATTGCAGAAAAATTGCAAGTGGAATCTTCGATCGCCAACTCGCCGGCCATCAAATCAATTGGATTTCATTTGATGGTAATGACTTAAGATTTCATTTGATGGTTAATATTATATATTTATTTTATTTTATAAAACTTAAACCACACTATTAGCTAAAATTCGAAGCCAAATATTTAAAGAAATTCATATGTAAAGCCACATTTCGTTAATCTAATATCACCATGTATATGAACTTCACGTAAAGTTTGCTACACATGATAGAGTATATTTCATCATATCAAGCAAATTACATATGATTAAATTTACATTAATGAAATTTCTAAAAAATACTAAAAATAAAGTATATTTTACCTCCAAATATAAGAGATGAAGCATATTTATCCTAATGGTTGGAGTTCGAAAAATAAACCAACATCAGACTCAATAAAGTCAAATATGAAGATGCATTGAATAGTTGTTTTAGACTTTCTAAATTTATTATATTTTATTTTGTTATTTTGGTAAAAAATATATTTTTATAATGTATATTATTTTGAAAAAAAATATCACTTTTAGTTTTTATATGATTTGTTGTGTGCATACTATATATTAGAATTGATTGAATGGTTGAAATTTTGTATTTTAGAGTTTTTTTATAATTATTAATTATTTTGTAAAATATTTGTTAATTTTAATAACTAAACATCTATTATATTAAATTTTATGTTTTAATAATTGATTAAATAAAAACATAAATTTTTTTAATTCTTTCAAATTAAATAATAAATAAACATAGAACACATATTCAATTATAAATTTAAAATAATATATAAATTAATACAAATATTTACTCTTTAATTTTGTATCAATTTAAATATAAATTATATGCATATAAAAAAAATACACATAAGGCATAATCAAATGATATAAAAGGATGAAATAACTTGGGTAGCTAAAGAACTATAATATAATTAAAGATCAAATGCTAAACTTAAAAAACTATAGGTATAGAAACCAAAATGACCACATTACAGAAAATAAAGATTCTGAACAATGGATACAAAAAAATGAAGGACAATCATAAGCAATCAAATGATAACAACATAAAAAACATAATTTGTAAATTTAATTTTCAAAATTATAATTACAAACACAAATTATTCACTTATAAATTATCGATCAAGGGAAGGTAAGTAGGTTGGAAACTAAAAGTGTGTTGTCGAGAAAAACAATGATAGAAAAGGATTGGTAATAAAAATTAGAGGGTTTGTAGTTTGATGCTAGGTTTGTGGTCTTTATTCTTTTCTACCTTGATAACTAAGGGATTAGAAATTAAATAGAGTTAATAGGTTAGGATAAATAAGTAAGGAAGTCTTAATTGTAATTTAAAAATATAAAGTATGTTAGTGTAAAATCTATTGAGAAAAAACTATTACTTTTATTATATTTTAAATTTTTTTATTAAATAAAAGTTTTATTTTAAAATATAAAAAAATATAATATAAATATAAATTAGATTGATTTTAAAAATTTTAAATCTAAACCAACACGATCATAATAAAAAAATGATATAATTTTAATTGAGTTTGATAAGATAAGTTCATTTTTTGAACACTCTATACAATTATTCATATATTTTTACCCTTAATTTCAAATATTTTTTACATTATAACAAAATATTTAAATCGTATTTTTGGAAATAAAAAACATATATTTTTTATTTTATATGAAAAATAATATTTGTGTACCATATAAAAAATAATAAAAATAGAAATTTAATGATGAAAAAGTTAAGTTATATAATTAAATTAAAAAAATATTATATTATTGTAAAAAAAATTCTAATGTTGATTATATTTATCAAAAAATACTTATCCCTCCGAATACTTACCTTTCTCTTTTCTTTGCTTTTTATTCTTAAATATTTACATTGAAGCGAACTGCTAGTTTTTCACCACAGTCCACAAAGATTCTCTTAATATTTTTGCTAGGATTTTCTAAGATTCTTACTTTTGTGTTCTCAAAAGAAAAGCATTATATAGTTTAGGAAGGAAAAAACATCATTTACATTCTAATTAACTATGTTCCTGGATGTTATAAAAAGATTTTTGTTCATGGAGATTTAATAATTATCGATTATATAAAAAGTTAACTTCAATTATTATGCCTTAAAAATACTTAAACTAAATCATAGCAGCCATCTCTTATTTTTTTTAAGAAAGCTCTCTCTAAGTGTTTGCTCCCACATTTGGTAATTTTCAAATATTTTCTTTGCATTTCGGTTTGTTTTTCAATCTAAATACGTTAGTTAGTCATGATACAACGTCCAAATTTTTTATAAGCACTTATCTAATTACAAAAATTTAATCAAAACAAGTTAAAAAAATATGGCTAGGTTCTTTTATTTATTAAAAAATAATATTTAAATATTATATTTATTTTTATAATATTTTAAACCTATTATTATGAAACAATTACTTCACATATACAAATGTAATTTTTATTTTATTTTATTTTTAATTTTTAAATTATATTAGATAAAAATTATTATAATTTAAATAATCTGTCGTTGAAATAGTTGAATAAAAAATATAATAAAAATAAATAAAATAGAAAAAATATTTACTTATCATTGTATACTTTTTATAACAATATAAATAAACTATTATAAAAACTTAAATATTAATTTTAAAATAAATATATGAAAGTTACATTCAACTCCTCTTATTTATAAAAAATATTCTAATATCATTCTTAAATTTGAGAAATTTTGTGTACCAACAATATTCAAGTGTACGTGAGCAATTTATCCTATTATTTTATATTTTTATCAAGTTTTGTGAATAAATATTAACTTTATGAATTAATACAAATTTAATATTAAAAAAAAGAATTTATAAGTACAAAAATAACCATATTTTATTATAAATATTATGAAAATTGAATTTATAAATTTGATTTAAATGTCGATTTTTTAGGATTAAAGGTTCGATAATTTATTTTTAAAAAAAACCGTAAAAAAGTAAAATTAGCTAATTTGTTAAAAAAAAATTGTAATATTAGTTAATACTTGTAGAGTTTGGACAGTCACGTGATCTACAAGATAAGTATCCAGCAGAAATAAGCTGCCACATTTATGCAGATAGAGATTCTGATACAAACAGTGGGAAAAAGAAGGCCAGTACTGCATCAAATCTATGGGAAACCCAAGAATGATCTCCATATATCCTTGATTTCTCTGCGATTTTCTCTTATTTTCTACGAGATTTATAAAATTAATTCCAACCACCTCTCCCTTTCTTATTCATTAATTTCATTTCCTCCCATATATAAATACCACCACATTCAACATGCATATATCTATTGTGATAACTGTGTTTTGTGTTTTGTGTTTTGTGATTGTATTTCTTTTACTGTTCCTTGTTGTTTGTTTTAAACTTCATTAATTCGTGTGTGGGAATTAAGAGTAAGCGTTAATTTAAATGGAAGGTGGCTTTCTTTCTCCTCCTCCTCCTCCTCCTCCTGGTTTTTTGGATATTAATGGAAAACAACCCCATGTTCTAGCTGTTGATGATAATCTCGTTGATCGCAAACTCATTGAAAAACTTCTCCAGAATTCTTCTTGCAAGGGTGATTTTATGATTATAGTCCTCTCTTTTTTAAAATTTGTTTTTTTTTAAATAGTCATTGTTGTCTCCAGATTTTAATTAGAAAATTTGAGTACTTTAATTTAAAGAAATTGTTACTAATTATGGTTTATTGGTTAATGATTCTTGTGCAGTGACGACAGCAGAAAATGGACAAAGGGCATTGGAGTTTTTGGGATTGGGAGATCATGGTGATTCTCAACACGGTCCCAGCTTACAAGACAATGTGAGTTAATTATTAATTAAGGAAATCAATTGAAGACTAAATCAAAATTGTAACTATTTTTTAATTTACTTTATTGTTCTTCAAAGCTTTACTTTTATTAAGTAGCCTGACCTTTTTATACAAATTTTGCAGGATGGCTCAAAGGTGAATATGATAATAACAGATTATTGTATGCCAGGAATGACCGGCTATGAACTGCTCAAGAAAATCAAGGTATATTGTTTTTTTTTTTTTTTTGTCTTTTCTAAGCACATCCTCTGAACGTGTTACTAGGTGTCGAAGATTTTAAACTAATAAATAGGTGATTTGCTTATTAGTCCTCTTTCATTTTAAATGACGGTTTTAATTAAGTATAGTTTGATTAAAAAAATTAAATTTTTTTTTTAGAAGAAAACTCTAGATATCACATGAGGATTTAATTCGCCCATCATAACTTTAATTTGATTTGTTATTTTACGTCACAAAACAAATAAACGGGTGAACCGGTGAAACTCAAGGTATATGCTTGTTATTAAAACCATTGTTAAAAGAAAAAAATAACTTTAAATATCACAAATTTATTATATACTTGAAGGGTTTAATCCACCTATCATACTTTTAGTATGTTATTATATGACACAAAACGCATGAAAAATAACAGTTTTTAGGAAATAATGTGATCATTGTTGTTTAGTGTTTTAATTTTAAAAAATATCCATTATTCATTTTATTTATAAAAAATTCTTTTACTTGTAAAAAAAATCCATAAAAATATTTTTGTTTGACAATTTTTTTTTATTAATGAAAGTATTTTTTGTCGTTTATCACTTTCTTATCAAACTAAAAAATAAATAATAAACATAATTGGTGATGTTATTATACTCTGAATAGAATATCAATGATAATTTTTATTTATTTTTAAATAAATTTAAAATTAATAAATATATTTTTAAATATTATTTCTTAAAATTTTAAAAATAAATTACACATTTTACATATATAAAAAAATTAACTAATCTAACATTCTACTTTTTTTTTATGTAATAAAGCATACATTTTCGGTACTTTTATTCAATTGTTTCGTGTTATATATATTTGTGTTTCAAATGAGTAATTCTCTTTTTATCAAACTATACACAAACTTCACGACGTGGTCCTGCCATTAAATTACATTGGATCCATAAATGTTTACTTAGTATGCAATCTATTTTTGGATAGAAATGTTCAAAATATAATTTTAACAAAGATATTTAAAGTTTTTCGTTACTCTAGAGAGTGAGACAAGTGAATTTGAGTCATTCTCAAATCATGTGCCAAAATGTAATTGGTTAATAAAATTAGACCCATAAAATTATACATAATGAGATTTTTTGTGGTAGAGTAGTAGTGTTGTAATTTTAAAATTAGTATTATAAACCCATATTTTCACGTGACCTTTATATACAATCAGGAATCATCAATCATGAAGGAGGTTCCAGTGGTGATTATGTCATCCGAGAATGTGCCAACCCGTATTAGCAAGTAATTAACTTTCAATTAATTTTTAAAAAAATTACACTCAATATTTTATTTTTTCTCCCCTCGATGAACACTCTAAATTTGAAACAGATGCCTAGAAGAAGGCGCAAAGATGTTTATGCTGAAGCCCTTAAAGCTATCAGACATAAAGAAATTAAGATGTCATCTGATAAACTGTCGAACCATATAGTGTTAGCTGCACACTTACAGTTTAGTTTTGATTTAATTTCTAATTAGTTCATAGCTTAATTTCCTTGTTGATCCTCTTGCATCAAGAAATCATTTCATTTACTTTCAATTTATGTAGAGGCCTTGTAAAGTTTACTGCTTGTTTATTGCAATTTACATTTTCGTTATTATTTCATTGTTACCAGTGTAGCTGTGAATTTAATTTTCAGGAGATATAAACTCTATATAATCCAGTAAAATCGCATCCTCATTTCATTAAAATAAATTATATAGTTTAATAGTGAAACTCGTGTTTAGAAATTAATTAAAAATTAACATGTTGATGGATTGAAAGCAAAATAAGAAAACAGAGGAAACAAATGATATTCACACTATAGAACTAGAGTAAATAAATAACAGTTATCTAAAGAAATGCTTGTGGTTATGATGACGACGACGATGATGTTGCCCTGTGTTCATCCGATCCAAAGTACTGCACAACAGGATAACATGTAACAAACATGCATCTTCCTATCCGGCCCTCTCAAGATTGAAGAGACTACAAAACAAGGACAGTAACAACCTGCTTTAAATCTATTATCTCATAGACTTTTCCTTCTTCGAATTTGACGATCCTTACCATTAGAAGGATGATCATTCTTCTTTTCCATCAACATTTTTCCAAATAAGAAATTATTTTCGGTAGTTTTTTGGATTGATATAGAGATATCACCAGTTATGAAATGTCATAACTTGCGTCTTTTTAAGAATTGTTTCATTGCTTGTATCCAGGTTAGTTAGTTAGTATCATCAAGGATAGTAGAGATTGGTTTTTAGACATTATTTTGATCTATTTTAACGAAATAATGGAGAAAATATAAAACAAATATATAAAAACAGTATAAAAGAGTGTATATAGTTAACATATATCCTTAAAAATTAAAAGATGAGTCGAAAATAAGCCTAAAATCGATCTATGAAGAGATGAGCAAAAAATTGGGTGAATCAGATTTGAGGTGAACCGGGTTGAAGTGAACTAGGTTGAGGTAAATCGGGTTAGGGTGAACTGGGTTGAGGTGAACCGGGTTAAGAATGAACCAGATTGGGGTGAACCGGGTTGGGTGTGATGAAAAGAGGCGAAATTTTGATAGAATTTTTAGAGGTATATGAAAGGCTCTAATACCATGTGAGAAGTATAAATAGATAATAAGAAATAATGATTTAATGTTGTATTGATGTATTTTTGGGATGTAAATGAAGAACACTATTTATAGGATTGTAACAAGTGTAGTACAAGTAAAATAGTAAAAATATAATACAAATAAAATAATAAAAATATAGTACAAATGAAATAGTAAAAATGTAATATAAGTGAAATAATGAAAATGTAGTATAAGTATAATATAAGATTTATATAAATGAATTACAATATCAAATATAACTTAATAAAATAAATCAACTAAATTAACAAATAACCATAAATCAAAAACAAAAAATAAGTTACCCAAATATTAAATCAAATGAAATGATTAAATCCTTTCGTTTATTCTCAAAGTTGTCTGAATATTTCTTACCTTGTATTGAGCTTAACTTTTGGTGTATAACTGCTAGAGACCAATAGGAAGTTATAGACTCAAATCACATCAACCGTTACCCGTTGGATATGATGTAAGTTTTGGGAAGCATATCAAGTTTTAGATACCAAACTTGGGAAGTGTAGTTTGATGGATATTGTGTATCAGAGCGAGAATATTCGTTGAGAGTCTTTCTCTCAACAAATCAAAGATCGGAGGTAGGCTTGCATTAAGGTGGAACAAATCGTCACGCGAACCCTGCCGTTCAAGTGTTCGATATGAAATATTAAAAGGTATAATTGATATTTTTTAGCTACAAAAAATTGTAATTACATCTATAATAATATTAAATAAATTTAATTAAATATTGTTTAATTTTAAATAAATTTAAATTATCATAATTAAATTAAAATATTATCTAATTTAACAATATTTAATATGAAATAACATATAATATTTTTTGTAATAATAAAAATTTATGAGTTAGATATAAATAATATTATTGAGTACAAATTTAAAAGATGATATTTTTGTTGGTTTTTAAAATTTTTACTTAACAATTATATACTATAATGTTTGTATAAATAAATTATAGAAATATTGTTTTGTAAATTTTTTCTTTTATAAATTCAATAAAAAAAACAAAGTGTCTCGGTTTGCATTTAAATGCCAAATGTATTATTGTCAAAAGTCATTATTAAAGCTTAATTAGGGATAGGTACGGGGACGGGCGGGGACAGATTTGAATATAACTGTCCTCGAACCGAATTATAAAATCTATCCCCGAAATTACCCAAAAACCGTTGCAGTTTGGGGACAATTTTTTACCCGCGGTTAACAGTTTGGGACAATTATTGAAAAAAAACCGAAAAAATCGTTTTTCAAAATCCTATTCAATTGAGCGCCCTTTAGCAATGCAATTCAACCAAAACAAATGGTTGATATTGAATTTATTATCTAAATTTTTTATTTTGAGTTTATGATAAAAAATATTTAACATTTAATAATATATATTTCTATGAATCTAGATAAGATTAAATACATATAATGATATAAACAAGAAACACAAGATATAAATAAAATATTATAAACTAATACAAATATTGAAATCTAATTAAATAAATTTAAGAAAACTTCAATTACAATAAATAAAAACTTTTTCTTCTAATTATTTATCAACAGTACGAATTTCCTGCAAAAATCAAACATATAAAATCACTTTTATAAACCAAAATAATAAATTGATTAATCAATAATGTAATTTTTTTACCTCAACATCATCTTCTGCAATATTAATAGTGAAAGCGGATGAACCAGGAGATAACATATCTGAATAAATTATAAAATATTTAAATACATAATTAATATATAATACATAAAACAAATGTTAATAAAATATAATATGTATTAAATATATAAACTTATACCTTGTTTATGAATATTAGCCCATAACCAATCTTGAGTACACATCAAAGCTTCCAATGTGTTTTCTTTGAGTCTACTACGATGTTTGCTCACTACTCTACCACTTGTACTAAATGCAGATTCTGAAGCAACTGTGGTGACCGGAATAACCAAGATATCTCTAACCATATCATGCATTATTGGATACTTATGTTTATTACACTTCCACCAAGACAATATATCAAACTCTTCATCCGAAATTTCTACATCAGCCTCCTCTAAATAAGAGTCTAACTCAGATTTCAAAGATCCAGCTTTATTTTGCATTAATTTCCATTGTTTATACTCATTTATACCACTAGGATTAAGAACACTAGTACCTTTTGAACTTTGAGATGTATTGGAACGTGTTGAAAATTCAATTTGTCGACTCTCTTCTAAAATTCGTTTATTTCGGTACATATTTATCAAATCATAACATTTTGTTCTCACCTTTTCAATTTCAAAAAAGGCATTCTCTCCATATATTCTTGGAAAATAGAATTCGAGATAATTCATCTTAAATCTAGGATCCAAAACAACTCCTATAGTCATGACAATATTAACTTCTTGTCAATACTTATCAAATTTTACAAGATGTTTGACGCCATTCTCTTGACCAAATCATCCTCATCATTAATCCAATTATATAATGACAATTTGATGTCGCAAATATGAGGAAATAACATGTTTATAGTGGGATAGTTGGAACCAGAAATCAATTCAGTAACCTTGTAAAATACTTCTAATTTATCACAAATTGTACTTGCCATTTTCCAATCCAATGCATCAGGAAGACTATTATAATTCTTATCCAATTGTTTTAAATGAGGAAACACTTTCTCATAAAACAATGCATTTTTAAGCATTATAAAAGTAGAATTCCAACGAGTTTGACAATCAAGAGATAAATTCTTACAAGAAGACTTTATCTCTTGAGATGCAATCTTTTAAAAATTTTCCTCCCTCTTTTGTGTTGCTGTCCAATATGCAACACTATCTCTAACTTTAACAATGCATTGAGAAATTAGATTTAACCCATCTTTCACTACCAAGTTTAATATGTGAGCAGCACAACGCATGTGAAAAATATCCCCATACAATAACATTGAAGTTCTATCTAATGAATCTAACAGATCAGGTAGCATTGAATAATTAGTAGAACAATTATCTAAAGTTAAGGTTGAAATCTTACGATCAATGTTCCAATCTAAAAAGCAACTCATTAGTTCTTGACCAATAACTGCAGCATTGTGTGGAGCAGGAACATATATAAACCTACAAAAAATTATATAGTAATAATAAAATTGTTATATACAATCATTTAATATATCAAATCTCTAAAAAAATATTTAATAGGAATTGTATAAATTTTAACAATAAACTTAAAAATTACCTTATTATTTTACTATGCAAATACCAATTTTCATCAATGAAATGACAAGTTACAGCCATGAATCCTTTGTTCTGATTTCCAGACTTCCACATATCACTCGTGATTGCAACACGACTTTTATTGTTCTCGAACATATCCATCATTTTTTTCTCAACATTATAAATCTTTATAATGTCTCTCTTAACTGTCGCCCGAGAAATAGGCTTCCATATTGGTTGTAATGAATGTGAATATTCCCTAAATCCATGATGTTCTACAATACTAAGAGGATACTCGTGTAAAATTATCATCTTTGCACATTTATCACGAGAAACTTGAGAATCAAAATTCCAATGTCCTAATTCAATTCTATCCCTTTTCTTGTTAGGATTTAACAATGATTGACCGATACCCCTTTCTTGACGTTTGAATGGACAACCTTTTGTATGTGCTTTCAAATGAGATGTCTCATTCCTTGTATCACCTCCTAACCGTTTTCCGCAATAATTACATATTGTCTTGCATATCCCATTAATTTTCTTCCTATCAAAATGAACCCATGCTTCAGACTTTAATTTAGCCTTCCCATCTTCTTCCTCACTACATTCATTTGATAGCTGACTTCATGTATTTTCAGGTGAAGAGGTTGATGTAAGGAGAGGAACATTTGTATGTTAATCGGCACTTGAAGTTCCACCGTTTGTTACCTCCACATTAAGTTCAATGTCATTTACTCCTTGAGATGATTGTGGTGAACAATTCTAAAAAAAATAACTTTCAAAATGTAAATTCATATGTAAAAAATATATACTTATACTTTCTATTATCTCAAGTTACCTTTTCAACATATTCATTTGTCATGATATTTAAAATCTCTGGATAGTCTTGATATGATATCCTCTAATGCCGCCAGTGATCCTTATCCTGGAATGTGGTTGTACACTAAATAGCGCACACAATTTTAGCACACTAAATAGCACACACAGTTTTAGCACACAGAGATTTAGCACACTAAATAGCACACAGATTTAACACACTAAATAGCACACACAGTTTTAACACACTTAATAGCACACACAGTTTTAGCACACTAAATAGCACACATAGTTTTAGCACACTAAATAGCACACTTAATAGCACACACTGTTTTAGCACACTTAATAGCACACACTGTTTTAGCACACTAAATAGCACACACAACTTTAGCACAATTAATAGCACATAGTTTTAACACACTAAATAGCACACACAATTTTAGCACACTTAATAGCACACACAGTTTTAGCACACTTAATAGCACACACAGTTTTAGCACACTAAATAGCATACACAGTTTTAGCACACTTAATAGCACACAATTTTAGCACACTAAATAGCACACACATTTTTAACACACTAAATAGCACACACATTTTTAGCACACTTAATAGCACACACAGTTTTAGCACACTTAATAGCACACACAGTTTTAGCACACTAAATAGCACACACAGTTTTAGTACACTAAATAGCACACACATGTTTAGCACACTTTCTGTGAGCACACAACACATACACTTCCACAACACACATTGCCTTCCACATCACACATATTACACATTTTTAGCATACTAAATAGCATACACAGTTTTAGCACACTAAATGGCACACACAGTTTTAACACATTGGTTCACAATTTACACAACACATATCACTACACTTTTACACACTTTCTGTGAGCACATAACACATACACTTTCACAACACACATTTCCTTCCATATCACACATATTACACAGTTTTACCACACACATTTTTAACACATTGGTTCACAATTTACACAACACATGTCATTACACTTTTACACACTTTCTGTGAGCACACAACACATACACTTCCACAACACACATTTCCTTCCACATCACACATATTACACAGTTTTAGCACACACAGTTTTAACACATTGGTTCACAATTTACACAACACATGTCACTACACTTTTACACACTTTCTGTGAGCACACAACACATACACTTCCACAACACACATTGCCTTCCACATCACACATATTACACAGTTTTAGCACACTAAATAGCACACACAGTGACACAGTTTTAGCACACACAGTTTTAACACATTGGTTCACAATTTACACAACACATTGGTTCACAATTTACACAACACATGTCACTACACTTTTACACACTTTCTGTGAGCACACAACACATACACTTCCACAACACACATTGCCTTCCACATCACACATATTACACAGTTTTAACACACTAAATAGCACACACAGTTTTAACACACTAAATAGCACACACAATTTTAACACATTGGTTCACAATTTACATAACACATATCACTACACTTTTACACACTTTCTGTGAGCACACAACACATACATTTCCTTCCACATCACACATATTACACAGTTTTAGCACACACAGTTTTAACACATTGGTTCACAATTTACACAACACATGTCATTACACTTTTACACACTTTCTGTGAGCACACAACACATACACTTCCACAACACACATTGCCTTTCACATCACACACATTACATAGTTTTAGCACACTAAGTAGCACACAGTTTTAGCACACAATAATCTCTTTTTCCTCAACAACATAAATGTTGATGGTCTTGAAATAATTTATTGGTAAGTAGTAGACTACCCAAATCAATTCAGAATTTTATAAATCTTTTATAACATTTATTAACATTACATAAATCATAATACAAGTTTATTCTCCATACACAAGGTTTTTATTATCTACGTTACCTTTCTCTTCTTCTCCATGACGCAGTGCTGTGAATGGACTGGTGATGATTGGAGAAGATGCAGCGGCTGGAGAAGACATAGCGGCTGGAGACGACACAGCGGTTGGAGAAGATGCAGCGACTGGAGAAAACGCAGCGACTGGAGACGACGCATCGACTGGAAAAGACGCAGCGACTGGAGAAAACGCAGCGGTTGGCGACGATGCGGCGCTGTGAGAGATGTATGCTGATGCCTGATCTGCAGATGGAAGATTGGAAGGAAAATGAGAAATTAAGAAAAAAAAAAGGAGGCACTCAGTAGTGAGTAGGGATTAGGACGTCAAGCATAAATTAGGTTTATATATTAGGTTAAAAATAAATAAATTTTAATTAATATATAATTTATTTAAATAAATATAATTAATTTTGGGTACGGGCGGGTACGGTTTTTAGTATAACCGTAACCGAACCGTACCTGCGCATTTACGTTCAGTTTTTACCCGAAATCGAACCCATCCCCGAAATTACACGGTTAAAAACCGAACCGTGGGTGCGGTTATCCGCGGATAACCGAACCCGTAGTTTTTTTGCCCATCCCTAAGCTTAACGATGGTATGATTATGTGCGACTAATGTATTTTTGTAATTTGGTATTACAACTCTTATATCTCCTTGCGGATAGTTATGTTTTCTTGAAAAATTAAATAAATGTCAATAACAATTCTAAAAGAGATGTAGTAAGGTGGTCCACGAAGAGAGTAAATTATTAGAGGTGTTGGATAGTCATGTATTCTCGCGTCTACATAAATAAAAATAAGTAGGATTAAGAAATTTTATATGTAATTTATATGTCATGATATATATATATATATATATATTGATTGTTTTGATATGCTTTATTGACTTGCTTGTCATATGTTACATGATTTTCACGTGTTTCCTTGATTATTATTTTTAGCAGCACATAAATAAAATACTCAAAACTACTATTATATTCTATCATGTGATAAGCACCTGGTTTATAGTATTCACTTATACGTCAACTTTAATTAAAATATCAAATTAACATACAATTGAAAATATAAAATACTAAATTAATAATAAATCAAATTATTTAGAAGTGAAAATAATATTTGTTAGATGAAATTAACGTGATGATAATGAATTTATTAAAAATATATTAATTTATATAACATAATTTAATAAATTATTACTAAATGCTAATAAATAATTTTATAATTATTTTATTATTTCATATTTTAATTTTACTTGGAATGAATAATTGACTAATCTTTTGATGCACAGTACACCTGACAATGTTCGTGACGAAGGAGATTGTGTACTCTATCCATTTTATTATATTAATGATATTAATATAATAATTTTTATTATTAATATAATAAAAATATATAAAATATTTATTTTATTTATTTTATTTTTAATATTATTTATAATTTAATATCATTATTATTAAATAAAATATATTTATGATAATAATAATTTATATTGTATTAATATGAGTATCATTTATTATAATATATGTAAAAAATACGGTTTACTATAACTTAAGATATTATAATAATTAATTATATTAAAAAAGAAAAACGAAAAATGAAGTGGCGGTAGAAAAAATAGAATGCGGCTGGCGTACGCTAGCTGGAAAATTGAAAATACCGAAATACAAAAGCGCAGTCGCAAAAAACAAGAGAACGGATAACTTATGGTTCCAAGTGACCCATCCCATATTTTCTTTCTGAAATACCAAAACGAGACTAACAACAATGGCAGCTTCCGTAGCATTCAAATCGTCCTTCAACCCAGTAATTCCTCCTAGTTTAAACTTCTATTTTCAAAATCAGAAGCACCCAATTTTCATTTCCTTTATCTCAAAGAAGCCAAGATATATTCTTCGTATCCACTCCCCTCCCACGACCATTGAATCTACTCGTTGTACGACATCTCTAAAACCAACCCCTCCACTGCTCCCAGGAAACACAGAACAAAGTTTGCTTGTATATTCGGGTCCGAACCGGACGCGAGAGGTGGTCCGATTGGCCTGGGAGAAGCTGGTCCGGTGGTCTAGGTCCTGGCGCAATAAGGCCAAGACCGACGTTCTTGAGCGTACTAACAAGGTTTGATTACTTTTGCTATTCTTTGCAAATTTCATGATTTTTCCATGTGGGCAAACAAAAAGATAAGATAACATCAGATAATATTAATGGTTTATATGTTGGTTTTTAGCCTATAGAAAGTGGACATTGCGTAATTCGATCACGTATCAACGTTAGAAGACCGTATGTTTTGCAAGATGTTTTAATCTTTTCTGTTAATGTTGGTTCATTAGGTTCTGGTGCTTGGGGGTGGATCTTTTGGTACTGCAATGGCTGCTCATGTTGCAGAAAGAAAGGCTGAATTGGAAGTTCACATGCTTGTACGTGACCCTCTGGTTTGTCGTTCTATCAATGAGAGCCATTTTAATCTGTAAGCATATTTCCTCCGTTTAGTCTCCTTCTCCTACTTGCATACTAATTTTGTAGACTAGAGAATTATTTTTCTATGCATGTCAATTGTGTAGTAAAACATGTTCTTGTTCTCTATATTTTTCTTTTAGCAAGTACTTTCCAGAACATAAGTTACCAGAAAATGTCATTGCAACAACTGATGCCAGAGCTGCTTTTCTTAATGCCGACTATTGCCTTCATGCCGTCCCTGTGCAGGTCTCATAATATTTTTTCTTTGTTCTTTAAGAATTTTGGCGAATGTATTTGGTGAAGTAGAAGGCAGATTCCGAGTTTTTTTTCATTTGTATTGCAGTACAGTTCCTCTTTTCTAGAGGGAATTGCTGATTATGTAGATCCAAGATTGCCATTTATATCCCTTAGCAAAGGCTTAGAGCTCAATACATTGAGGATGATGTCTCAGATAATTCCACAAGCACTGAAAAATCCTCGCCAACCATTTATTGCCTTATCGGGGCCTTCTTTTGCATTAGAACTAATGAACAAATTGCCCACAGGTGAAACTGTTATATTTGGTCAGCCTATCAGCATATGCCATTTTGGTATCATTGTCATCGTCGAGCATTTTATGTTGACTAGGCTCCTTTATTTTGCAGCAATGGTTGTGGCATCAAAAGACAAAAAATTAGCAAATGCAGCTCAGCAGTTACTAACATCCAGCCACTTAAGAATTAGCACTTCAAGGTATTGAATCTTCTCTAAATCCACTGCATTTAATGTGAATGATGACATGCCAGTACACAAACTATGTAGAGAAATGTGGACTTGGTCGAGCTTGTAACCTCTGATAACTCCAGTGATGTCACAGGTGTGGAAATTGCAGGTGCACTCAAGAATGTCCTTGCAATAGCTGCAGGAATTGTGGTGGGAATGAATCTTGGTAATAATTCTATGGCAGCTCTTGTGGCACAGGGTTGTTCTGAGATACGATGGTTGGCAACAAAGGTATGCGAATCATAGAAGCTTTTGTTTTGGTCTAAGGATCATATTTGTTTGCTTCTTGTAAATAGGCACAATTTTTTTTTTTTTTGGGGTCGGATTATTATTTCCAACATTTTCAGTTTTCTCACATTGTTTCCCGACAACTTATTTCCTGAAGATGGGTGCTAAGCCGACAACAATTACAGGTCTATCAGGAACTGGGGACATAATGCTTACATGTTTTGTGAATCTATCAAGAAACAGAACAGTTGGCGTTCGTTTAGGATCTGGAGAGAAACTCGATGATATATTAAGCTCCATGAAGCAGGTACTTGAACTTCAGATGTGTAATTTTAGTAGATTAAGTTTTTAGTGTCCTACTTATGATGGAGAAAAATGTTACAGAGATAACTAGATTAGGTTAATTGTGTGTTTGGTACCTTAGATTATAAATGATGTCATTTAATCATTTCGTTTTAAAAAAATTGATTAATTAAATACAAATTATATTATTTTAATATTTTTTTATATTAACATATTACTTTTAAAAAATATATTTTAATAAAAAAATATTAAAATAATGTGTTTTGTCGATCTCTTTTTCTAAGGTAATGGGATTAAATCATTTTTAATTTAAAGTAACAGATAACACTCATAACTTAATATAAGGAGTTGTAGTGCCCTGTTCCCTGTATAATAACATTGAGAAGCTTTTGCTTAATGTTTGAATCAAACTATGATACTAACAGGTGGCAGAAGGTGTATCAACAGCTGGAGCAGTAGTTGCACTAGCTCAGAAATATAAAGTAAAGATGCCAGTTTTAACTGCAGTTGCTCGTATTATTGACAACGAGCTCACACCACAGAAAGCTGTCCTTGAGTTGATGGGTCTTCCTCAGGTTATTGTTATCCTTAGAACTGCTTCTCTTTTAAATTAAAAATACTTTTAAATCTGTCAAAGCACGTCTATAATATTTGTCAATTAAAGGAAGTGATTTTAAAATTCTGAGAAGTAATCTAAAGTGCATGCTTTCTTCTTACAATAATTACTAAAACATTATTGTTATTCTTAGAACTGCTTCTCTTTTAAATCTGTCAAAGCACTTCTATAATATTTGTCAATTAAAGGAAGTGATTTTAAAATTTTGAGAAATAATATAAAGTGCACGTTTTTTTCTTACAATAATTACTAAATTATTATGTTAGCGTATAAAAAAGTATACCACGTTGATTAAGAAATATATTAGTACATTATTTAAAAATAGTATGAAATTTATCTCACTTTGAGGTAGAGATGTCAAATGGTTTGTCATATCTCATGACTCATTTAATGTGCTTAAAAGGTTCATAGGTTGAAGTATTTTCATCTAATTTAAATCACATATTATCTTATTTAAAGTTGTCCCTAATGGTCTCATAATTATTATAAATAATCATGATCATTATAGATAAAAGTATGTTATTTTTTCATTGTTTTTTTATTTCATTTGCCATATATACCTATTAGACACAAATGATATATCTTATCTCGTTAACATCCAATCCTACCAAAAAAATAAGCGAGACAAGATATTATAAGTTCACAAAATTAATGGATTGTACTATTAACTAATGAGCCATCTCATCCTAATTGACACACCTAACTTGGGTTGACATATAAAAGGTCACTCATCTACCACCATAGCAGTGTAAAAAAAACCCACCATCATAGTGGATTCTTAGCAACCACGATACAATAAGGAGGAGTAACAAAGTACAAAAGAATTAAAAAAAAAAAACTAACAAATAAGTGAGAATCAATGGGGAGATACAAATTCCCACAAAAACTCTAATTATCATTCTCATTAAAATCATCTCTATTATTCTCATCCATAACAGCAACCACAAAGATATCAAATACAAAGGAAGAAAGTTCATTAAAAAATTCTAGGAAAAAAAAACAAGATCACTAGAAAACTCTTAAGGAGAGGTTTTACTTTCAAAGAGATACTCGAAAGAAGCTTGCAATATCTATAGAAGGGTTGATGGATGGGTGGTTAGAGAGGTGGAGGAGATGGAAGGGAGATACGATGGGTGTGACTCTCTTTGGTGAAGACGTTTGTCGAGCAACGATCGATGGCACAAGCCGATTATTGATTGAATAATAGCTATGGTTGCTTTGGTTTTGGTCTTGATTCTGGTTGGTGGCTAGTAATCTCACAGAAAAAAATGCGCATTTTGTGGCTTTAACTTGAATTTGAGAGACCAATTGAAATTACTTTTTCTTAATAAAACGACCACACTTTCATGTATAAAGAGAATATCATATATTAATTAAGAAATATATTAGTATAGTGTTTATAAGTAGTATGAGATTTACTTTTCTTTTAGGTTAACTTTTTTGGATTGGATAGTTCATGTTGCTTATATATACACAAAATTTACACATTTAAAATCACTTTTAACAATTTTATGTAAAATCACTTTTGACTAATCTCTGCGAAGAGTATTTGAACCGGTCCTAATAACCAATTAAACATTATGAACTACTATTGGTTTAGTTGGTGGTTGATATTGCTAGTATTCTATGGTTTCTTCTTATTGTAGGTTGAAGAAGTGTAAATTGTTATGGATACTGTGGGGAGGAAAGGAAGATTTGTTCTTGGTATGGAAGCAAAAACCAAACCACACCATATTGTTATGGTGTTATTTGAACATTTATTGAATTTATTGATATTTACTCTAAGTGTAAATTGTTATTTGAACATTTATCCAACATATATTGGGATTTGAGAGTGCATTCTCTGCTGTTTCATCGAACCCACACCACATTAAGCAGGAGAACAATTTTGCAAGTGAAGGGGATCAATTGAGGAAAACTGAGTTGTGATACAATTCCCATTTTCCTTGTATTCTTATGCAAATGATTGAAAATAGAAAATGAACACAATTAATAAACAATGGCTCAAAAACATATTTTTTAAAGCATTTCATACGTCACTAGCTATGTTCAAAGTTTCATGAACAGTTACATTCGATGACCCATTTCGGTAGAACAAGTTTCACACTTTTCCTTTGAGAGAGATTCCACGCTTTAGTCCAAGAACCAAGTGCCAGAGGTTGGGACTAGAAGCAGTCTCATCTTTTGAAGCTGCTGGTTCATTCTCACCACCTATAGTGGGTGGAACCAAACTCTCACAATACACGGTCTCCTGCAAATAATGGTCAGCTCCTGTAATTACAAGTCGCCTGAAACTTTTATCTTTTGGGTCATAGGTCATAAATCCCTCTTCTCTAACACACAAAAGCAATGCACCACTCCGTGTGAAACAAACAGGCAGGTAGCAAGAACGCAAAGAGCGTTCGGAAGGATTGGGCACTGGGGACTTTGGAATAGTGATTAGCTTCGTCCAAGTTTTATCATCCTTTGTTACCCAAATATCAACATCACTCAAGGTCCTGGTCGAACCATGAAGCACACAAAGGGAGTCATTTAGAGACCCAACCCATGATACGCACCTATTGAATTCATCACATGGCGGTCGCAACACACTGAATTTCTCCATTACCAAATCAAAACGAAGAATAACAACTGTAGAGTAATCATTCTCCTCAGCAAGCCAATACAATCCACCATTTGCATTAGTAGCTTCAAAAACGTGTTCGACGAAATGTGAAGGGTTGTCATCGTCTGGGATTTTCCTCCAAGTTTTGGATTTTAATGTCAATATGTCAACTTGAGGAACGTAACCTGGGACTTTTCTTCGACAATAATTTGAAGGGATTCTCACAACCTTGTAATCATCGATGGTGGGATCATAGCCGAACCCAATAACCTCCCTAGTGCTACGGAACTTTTTAGGGATTGGTAACTTTGTGTATTGACGAATTGATGGATTGTAAAGGATAAGAAGACCCTTATGTCCATCGTTGATGACTAAACAGATTAAACCATCACAATGACCCTTAACATAATAGGGAAGGTATTTCTCCAGAGGGAGATCCAGCTTCATAGCTTCTTGGGAGCCATTGTTTTCAGGGTCTATGGACAAAAGGGTATCAGCATATCGAGAGAGAATGACCCGAGAAGGCATGGGAAGACCATTTTTGCCTTGGAATTTATTTCGTTTGAGATGGGTTTTAACAAAGTTAGGATTGGTAATTATAGAAAGCCAGTTTTTAGAAACGCACTTGAAACGTACCAGTGATTTGACGGGCAGTCTTACAAGTATGTCATCAATGATTTCCTCCGGAAGCTCCATTCTTTCTTCAATTATTGCTTGATTTGCATCGGAGTTACAGTGGCTATGGCTAAGACTGTTGAGTTGGGTTTGCTGAGGGAGTGTTTATTTTTCTTGGTCTTTGGTGATAAGTTGCTCACTCTTGATGTGGTAAGCGATTGTATGGTGGCAGTGTTTGGGAACTACAGGTGTCCATGATTGTGAAGTAGCGTAATAGATGTGTTTGATTGTGGTATTTCCATGTTTCGTTTGTTTTACTGGCTTAGAAGAAGCTACTATTTAGAGTTTGGTGATAGAAGTGTAGGGTTAGTTATAAATTAGTTTTCGAAGATATTCGACACCTTAATCCAACATTATTATACAAAACCATTATTCGAATGGCTGAACGACACCCATTATAAAGTTGGTGATTCTAACAATAGATTAGTTAAAATAACTATCAATTATACAGTATTTGTATTTATTTAATACTTGAATTTAGATTTAACAGTTAGGTAGATTATTATTAGTTATTTTGTATTTATCTTGCTATTTTAATCCTGTAAAGATTTAAACTTTTGAATTCTAGCATGTTTCTGTTAGTCTAATATCTAATATAAATAATTATAAATATCTTAATTTATTTATTTAGATTTATCATTTAATTATTTAAATTAATGTTTATTATTATTATTATTAATTATTATATATTTATTTTATTATTTTAGTTCTATAAATATCTAAACTTTTGAATTTTAACTTATTTCTACCATCAAATATGTAATCTAAATTCAAAAATATCCTAATTTATTTATTCATTATTTCTAACGCAAATGGCTTTGAAGAAACTTTTTTCCTTCAATAGACATGTTCAAGCTCTTATGGTCTCATTGGGAAAACAAAAACTTGGATCGCTTTCAGTTTGAAAAGCAAAATGGAAAATATTCTCTCAAGCATAACTCAAATTTGATTATGTAAACTACAATTCCTGCCTTGTTCAAGCTGTTCTATCAACCCAACCTTTCCAATCAAAGTACTCTCATATCATAGAAGAACCAAAGTGAACTGTGTTAAAAAGGGGGAAAATCTAAATGTAAATTTAATAACAGAGAATATCACAAATTCACAATGAATGGCAAATAATATATTGTGCTTCTTTCACGTATTAATCCTTTCGGCCACTATAATTATTATAAAATGGAATCTTCTGATCTTAGGTTGGGGGGAAGCATCAATCCTCTGCAATACTGCAAAGTATTGTTATTTGATCATTAATTTATGGTTATGGAATATGAAAAAAAAAATTGCTGAGAATTTAACCCTTTTCAGATCTAATAATTTTTCATGCAAAACTTGTGAGTTGTGACTGAACGACTAAAAAATATTAGAGGAAATAATTTTCACCTAAATTTGTTGTGATGTCGCTTGTAGTTTTAAAGAGGTAAAAGGAACCTTTGGCCTACAAGAAGGGTTCATATTTAACAATAACCGTGACCTAACCAGTCACATTGGTTCCCTTCCGAGCATTCACTATACGCTTCCAAAAGCTAAATTATAATTTATGTAAAAGTAATTTTATAATTAAGATAATTAATATATATAAGTTATACTATTAACAGTCCCTAGCTTGTGTCCAAATATTTCCTTAAATATATTTTCATCTGGTTTCTGTTCATGAACCTCTCCTTCCAGTAAACAACTAACTTGCCAGTGGCACTGTTGGAATCCAGACAATGCATTTCCGAGATTGATAGATACTCTACTCATGCCGTCAAAAGCTTTGAGGCCTTCTCACAAGAGAGAAGAATGATGACAATGTAACAGAGACCATTCTCACTATTAGAATGTGAAATATTCAAGGGCATTACTCTCTCTTGTCCTCTTCCAGATCTTCACCAAGTCCAAATACGTGATGATCTCCTGCAGTTACCGTTTTCCTTTCCTTTCTTTCTAGCACCGCTGTCTTATCTCCGACCACTTTAACTCCACTTCCGGTGAGTGAGATGCTCTCCTCATCAAAGTCCTCCCCTGCCTCATCTGAGTAAGCATATCTGTAATGATACCAAATTAAAGCACAGGCATGAGAGCTTCACTATAAGTTCATACCCTATAAGTTCATACCATACACGGTAGTGTACTGTGAGGAATTACCACCTCACTTTTTTGAGCACATGATCAAAGCTAATATTTAGGAAAAAAGTATTGATTCATCCATAGTGTCTAGAAAGATTTGAGAAATATAATGGTTTCCTCCATAAAACCAATAAAGTAGAAAATCACTTTTACAAATAAAACACAACAAATTTGATACTTAGGGTTCAGCAGCCAGATTATATTTTTTAGGTTTATCAGAACTAAAGCTTTCTTATTTTTAGTTTTACATTTTGGATCTGAGGTCAGCTTTAATGCTCGGATCGATTTGTCTAAAGGCGCTTTTTCTTGCTTGAAAGCATTTTACTAGTAGATAACTATGCTTAGTACAAATAAACAAATAGAACACTACATAATCCATAAAGGGCCATGACAGAAGCAAAAGGCTGCTAAAAAATAGAGGAAGTACAGAATGCAATTGAAAAGGCAAAAACAGGTTTATATTATACCTAGTTGGGTTGTGAGATGGAGCCCAGAGAGTGCAAATCACAAACAAGAGTATGTAAGCAACCAATGTCCAGAAAGCTGGGATGATCCATGCTCGTTGCCACAGCTCACTAAGTGGATCAGTTGCATTAAAGTACAACTGGACAAAAAAAATATAAGCCCAACTCTTAAGATATGCACGGGTCATTAGTTCTACAGCCTAAAACAAATACTGAAGGTAACTTTGGCATCACAACTTATCCAAACCAATTGGCACAGAAAAAAGAAATTAAATAGGGCAAGCCAACAAGAAGAAGGGAAAAAAAAAACCTCATATCCAATCCAAGCAATAGAAAGCAGCACAGATACTGCAAGAGAATTTGTAAATTTCCTGTAGAGTTCAAGTTTGACCAAACTTCTCCGGATCTGTTCACAAAATATACAAGGGACATTATCATACCATGAAAAGATACAATATTCTTTCATTGAAAGAAGTTAGCTAAATAAACAATCCTTTTTGTCCAGAAGATGCAAGCAAGATACATCGTTCAGTAAGTATTAGTTGAGATAAAAGCTAGCACGTGCCTAACCACCAAAATATGTACAAGACACATAACATAATGACCTAGACAAGGAACACATTAAAAAAAATATTCATGCAGCTAATGAGCTTCTCCAGAAGTAGTTTGGTACTTGCACATATACTAATATACCAACAGAAATTCACAATACTGTAAACCTTCTTGACTCTTTTACCATGATGACATACTTAATGAATTATTTTCACTTTTTTAACTTTTTAGAAATGAGAACACAAACAATCAATTATTTTCACTACACAGCTGGAGACTACAGAGAAACTGTCTACGAAAATAGAAAGATAGATAGGCATATGAAGGTAAGGCTACCTGAAGCTTCTCCAAAGTTTTTGATAATGATGAAAAGATCCAAAGAATAAAGCAAGCATCCAATATAGCAACAGGTAGTACAAGAAAAAGCCTAGTTTTTCCAGAAAAATCATTTATATTTCCCAAATGTTCAACAAGCTCAAGTGCTTCAGAAGCCATAAAGTATACAACACCAAGGAGGAGTACTTTTGATGTAATAGCACCAAGTGTTGGCCGCACAACACCATATCCCATGGAGACTACCAAAAGAAGAAGTCGGGATACCGTCTTTTTGACAGCACTGAAGGATACTGCCCAAATGGTAATTCCCATTGGTCTGCTTCCAGTTGAATTAAAATTTGCATATTCAAAGTACCACAGGGCCATTTCACACATTCCAAGTCCAATAACAGCAGTAATGTGATAATGCAGTTGTATTATATCTTTCCAATATTGAACAAAACGAAGAAACCAAAAGAGGCCAAGAGCAAGATAAGCTAAAGACATTAAGCCAAAAAATGTCATTAAGGGGTTCATCTTTCCTGGCAAATAACCATCAGGGTTCCTCCAAACTGTTCTTCCGCTGATTATGGTGCCAACAAGTTCTGGATCACAGAACATGAAATAAAGATAGTACATTCCAGTGCTTTTAATCTCAATAGTTTGAAGCACCATGTTGGCCTCTTCATTTTTCCCTTCAAAGAACGTCTGAATCCTTTTTGGTCCATTAGGATTATCGGAGTCTTGATGGATGATAACCTCTCCAACCTTGCAGGAACCATCTTTAGCAAGTTCTGGTGTGCAGCATATTGCATTGGAGTTCAAAAATGAACCCCCAATCTTATCCCTGTCTCTGACATCAAGTATTATGGCCTCAACCAAGCCAGTCCTCTGTTGCATCTCATTCTTCTTCTCACCTGACTCTCTGCTTCTTTGAAATGTGATTGACTCAAACCTATGCGACATGGAAGGTATCAAACCTCTAGACTACTTTACTTATGTATAAAGAGCAATGCTAATTGTGCACTCACACCAAAGCTTGCATACCAAGGGCACCTAAAAATCATTTTTTTTCCTTCTCAATTTTTGTATATGAGTGCACAAATATGTGTGCAATTAGCATTTCCTCTATGCATACAGCCTATAAAAAGGTGTTTTGCTCAACCTTAACACACTAAATAATTTTGGCTGGAGCAGACATGAGTCACCAAGTGCAACAATGTTTATTTAGAATAAAAAAAGTAAGCCCATCACTCCATTATATCTAGAATTTCATGACCTCTAATCCTATCACTAATGTATAATTGTCCATCCTCATTAAAAGAATTAATATGGGAATGTGATATTGCCCTCTAAGGCAGCTGGGATGAGGATACAACGGCAAAGAATCAAACAAATTCGCACCAAATGTTTTCTCGAACCAAAGAGTATATATATATATATAAAAGAACAATTGGTATATCTCGGCAGACAAGCAGATCAAACATACACATTAGCGATTATGCACAAAAGGGGAGAAAGAAAGTGAACAAATAGAAAACTTGCAACTAATTATTTCACCTGATGAATGACTTGCCCTTGATGGGATTATCCTCGGAAGTGGAATTGTCATCTTCGAAATGAAGTTTTGAAGCGTAGAGGCCCTCGCTCCCACCATGGAAGAAGAAAGAATTGGATCGACGAATGAAAGATTCGTTTCGGTATTCATGGATCGAAGCACCCACTTTGACAATTGAACAGCAACTCAGATATACAAAGCCTACGAGGATTATAATATGCCCATTTGAACGCAGATCGAAATCAAGGATTCTTCTGTGACCCATCTTTGGTCAGTGTCTTTCTATGACAAAGCTTATGCGGAATAATTTAGAAATGTATATAGTATTTCCTATTTAGCATTTTTTATTCAACCTGTAAACGGTGAAAAGTATACTGATCTCGTCGCTCTATCAAATATGTTTTATTATTTTATTTATTTAAAAGGTAAATCTAAATAAATTATTAAATTTATATTATTTTAATCTTATTTATTTCATCAAATTTATACAAAAATTTATATTATTTTATTAGACTATGTATAAAAAATCACTAATTATAATACATATAGTTATTTTAAATATATTTTTTAACTATCTGATTTTTTTAAAATTTATTATTAATATATGATATTGTTAGATAAAAATTAACAAATAATATAGATAAAACTTTATATAAATTGATAATAAAAAATGAGATAAAAAATAATTTCATTATATAATAAAAAAAATACAGTGTTATTTTAGTAGGTTTAAAGATTGCCCGTTTGCATTTATAAATTTGGCATATAAATTATACTTTTTGATTCTATTAAACGAAATGAAACGTAAATTAACAGAAAAAAAATATTCATATTTTTATACTTACTAGTCAACCTCACATATTTTATCCATATTAAATTACTATTTAATTAATAAAAAATAAATTATAAGATAATATATTGAAAAAAAATATTTATGTTATAAGATAAATAATATTACATAAAAATAAATAATTATAATTTTAAAAATTATTAATATTTTAACCATTAATAATCTATTATTTCACTTATATTACTTAATTAATAAAAAATAATATTAAAATAATAATTATTTCGTTATTTAAGAGAAATAATCTTGATAAAAAAATAAAAAAACTTAATTTAATTAATTGTTAATAGTTTAACTATTAATAAGACATTACCTAATTATTTATTTTTTAAAATTAATGGCATTTGGTATTTAATGTGTTTTGTTAGAAGATGTTTTTGTAATAAAAATTTAGCAGAGAATGTGTTTTTGAGAAATAAGTGAGAAAATTATAAAAAAAATATTACTCTTAAAATATATAATAATAAAAATAATACTTTTAATAATATCGAATAATATTTAATAAGATGATTTTAAACATTTTAAGGATATAAATAATTATAGTTCAATTTAAAAATGTTAAATTAGATAATATTTAAAATAAAATAATATATTATAATTTTTTTTAACGAGAAAAAATATAAATAAAAATAATTCTTAATTTTTTTTTTAAAAATAATGATATTTAATGGCTTAGCTAATAAAATCATAATACTTCCTTGTTATTTATTCTCCCTCAAATTTTTAGAATATTTTCTTTCCTTGAGCACTTGCGAGAAAAAAAATGATTAAGAAACTTTAACAACACGAAAATATATTTTTTTACTTACTAATTAAGCTTACATATTTTATGTATATTAATTTATTAATTATTAAAAAAATAAAATATAAGATAATTGAGAAAAAAATTATTTATACTATAAGATAAATAACATTCTATTAATCTAAAAAAGTATTAATAATTTATTACTTAACTTATATTATTATAATTATAATTATTTATATTACTTAACATAAATAGTGTTTTTTTTATAATTATTTATATCACTTAACATAAATAGTGTTGATAGAAATATAAATAAAGTTAACATAATTGATTATGAATATTTTAACTATTAATAATACATTATTTAATTAATAAAAATTAAGATTTAGATAATTAATTAGAAAAATGATAAATAATTATAATGAAAAAATATATCATATTTTAATTATTAATAATTTATTATTTAATTGATAAAAAATAATACTTAAAAAATTATTTATGTTAAACAAAATAAATAAATTTATACAAAAAGTTTAAATAATTTTAATCTAGATAATTTTTAATATTTTAAATACTGATAATTTATTACTTAATTTGTATGATTTAATTAATAAAAATTAATTAAGAAAATTAATCAAAAAATAATAATTTTTTATGTTATTTAAAATAAATAATTATAATATAAATATTTTTTAATATTTTAATTACTAATAATTTTTTATTTAATTTATATTATGTAATTAATAAAAAATACTTTAAATAATTAACCAAGTAGAATGATAATTTTTATATTATAAATAATATTATATAAACAAGATTAATAATTATAATCTATATATTTGTCTATATTTTAATTAGTAATAAATTTATTACTTAATCAATAAATAATATAAATATTATTTAAATTATACAATAATTAAGATAATAGTAATTATTATTCTAAAATATTTGAACAATTTATTCAAAAATTTATAAGGTATAATTTAGACAACTTTTATATTGTTGTGTCAAAATAATTTTAAATTTAAATGATTTATTCACTTAAAAAAATCAAACGAAACCTACCATGATTAAAATTAGTTCAAATATTTATTTAACATTTCTCTTTAATTTTTTTATCAAACAATATTATTAAATAAAACACTAATAATATACATGTATATCAATATAAAATAGCCTTAACTTAATCAATAACTGAAAATGAGATATACAAACTAATCATAATAGACACACATCATGGCAAGAAATCAACAAAGCTATTAAAGAGCTAATTGCTTTTTTTTTAAAGTATAATGATATTTGGTAGATAACGTGTTTTTGAGATTTGTTTTTGAAAAATTATAAAAACTAATATCTCTAAAATACATAACAATAAAAAAATATTTTAATAATATTGAATAGTATCTAATTCAAATATTTTCCATAACACTCACATAAAAATATATTATTTTATGATTATAATTATAATTATAATTTTTAAATATATTACTTTTTGTTACTTTGTAATTTTTTAATAATATTTGATATTTAAGGGTATTCGATGGCGTGGCTAATAATTTCATAATATTTACTTATTCTTTATTCTCTCCCACAGTTTTAGAATATTTTTTTCCTTGAGCAATGGCGACTCTGCGAGAAAAGAAATATATGATTAAGATGGGATTGAGAGTAGTGTTATCAATTTTTTTTATCATTTTATATAATTTATTTAAAAAATATAAAATTATTATTAAAAATATATTTTATTTTAATTTTTAACAATCATCAAAATAAATAATTTAATTATACCTATAATTTATACATTGCATCCAATATCTATTAAACATAATTTTAAATTTATTTTATTTTTTAACTATAATTAAATATATATTATTTGTTATTTGAGAATATTTGATACCACAAATTCTCCAAAACTCCCATTGAAAATATATGCACCATCCCGCAGACAATTATGGTGGGATGAAGATATCAAACCTAATCCCGTTTCAGTCCGTTGACACACTAATTGAGAGGTGCTAGAATTAGTTTAATCGTACGGACGAAAACTGTAACCATTAGAAAAAATGTCACTTAAATAAAAAAAAAAATTAAAAATATATAGATTTACATTAAAAAAACAATAATTCATTAGTATATATTGTTACAATATTTGGTCATATTTTATTTTTATTATATTTTTTTAATAATGAAAAATAATTTGAAAGAGGTAAGTAAACCATCATCATTACAATACAAACCTAAATAAGAATTTATACTTTGTTCGAAAAATACAAAAAAATAAGATTTAATTATCATAATAAATAAATAAAAAGAATTTATTTTTTTCTTAATTTTTGTTAATTGAATAAGGTTGAGTTTTTATTAGATATTTAAACATTTGACCAAAAAATAAAATTGTCTAGTTTATATAGAACCTATCATTAAAATATTTTTAAGATGGATATGTCTAAGAAGAATGAAAGGAGTTTTCTATTAGATGCGAAATAAAAGCTATTGAGAATCATGTAAAAAAAAATATCTATATTATATTCGTTTAAAAGAAATAAAAATTATATTTTCTTCAAGATTTTATATAACAATAATTAATTAAATATGTTGGTTTTGGAAAACTTAAAAAACTACCAGGTCGAATTTAAATAACGACCCAACTATCAAGGACGGATTTAATAGCACATGTTGCGGGCTCGTTGAAATCGCTAGGCCGAAAGCAAGAAAAACCCATCACTATCTTTCCTTTTCTATGTTCCCATGTTACTCTCTCTTGACAATTCATGGGACCTAAAAAAAAAAAAGAAATCCTTTCAATTTATTTTATAATAAGATCGTCAGTTTGATTTTTTTCTTTGTTGTTCAAAAAACAAAAAGAAGACTTCATTTCACATTTCTTTGATTTTTCTTTTAATATATTTTGTCATGTAAAAATACGAGTTATATATAATAATTTTTTGAATTTTCTTTTTACCATATAATCAAGATATTAGATTTACTTAAATATTAATATTTATACATAACTTTATATTACAATTAATTATTAATCATTAATATTTAACAAATTCATTTTATATTCCATCAAGTATACTCAAGCCTATTACATAGTAAATATTTTTGTATTTATATCATAATTATAGTATTGTTGCACTTCAAAAACATATATCTCACACATTAATAGAAGATGATATTACTATAAGAATTATAAATATCTTTATGTATTGAGTTTATTTTTTGAGATTAAAAAGCCATAATTTTTATGCATTTTTACTGTATATATATATAATCATTAATTAAATAATACCATTTAAGCATTCCAATCAAGAAAAAATTATTTTGGTTAAATATTAGTAATTAGTTTTTTTTTCCAAATGTAATTACGTATATTTTCAAATGAAAAAGATTTTAAAAAAATATAGATGCATAGCAATTCTCTTATATATATATATATATTTGTAAAGTTTCATATTTAATTTTCTTCAATTTTTATATAAGGGATTTTTTTAATCATCTTTATAAAAAAATATGTTTATTTTCTTAGAATATAAATAAACATATTTTTTAACATTATATAAAAATAAATATATATATTTTTATCGTTAAATGTAAAATCATGTTGAATAAATAAATTCGTTATACATAAAAATATATATATTTAATACATATTTAAAACTAATATTTACATATATATTTATAATATAAAAAATATGGTTTTTTAAAAATATATTAAAAATAAAACAACAATTAGATTATATAAAAGTCGGATTTATAATATATATAATCAACCAAGTTTTTATTCGTACATGCTTCTCATTAACAATTGATTATCAGCTACTTAAGGTGTATTTCCATAGAATGAGGAAATTAGCCCACCAACACACATTTCTAAGAGACCCAGACCTGTGCAATTAATTTCGGTCATAATTAAAAGGGAGGAGCAACTCATAAGATAGAGCATGCATGGTTTTTATACAAACCCACATAACATTGCTAGCTAGCTTATATCAATTTTAGTGGTGGACAATTTTTACAACATATTTTTTTAATTTTAAAAATTATCAAAAATATTTATAATAAATTTTAATTTCATATAATAAATACATTAAAAATAAAAAAATATTTTTAATAATTTTTAAATTTAACAATAAATAAATAGGCTAATGAGATAGACAATTTTAGAATCAAACGAACTCGATACCGTTCCTTAAGAAAAGTGCTTAAAACAAGAACATTTTTCTTTTTGGGTTATACGTCGGTCATAATTTCAAACCCAAGAAAAATATTCTTGAAAAATTGAACCCAAATCAACGGTTTCAAATGGAAAGTCTTCTTCTAGATCTGAAGAGTAGTATTAAATCTTTTGATTGAAGACCAAGACCAAGACCAAGTCCTCTGTTTCTTTCTTCTTTTACATAGTACATAGTAGCGTGTAAAATGAAACATTTGTAGCTTTAACAAGATTAATTTCCTCATCTTTTTAAATAGAAAACCAATACATATATATATATATATATATATATATATAGAGAGAGAGAGAGAGAGAGAGAGCCTTTTAAATCTACAATACACATTACTCAACGTCAAAATCCCTAATTAAATGATCATAAACAATTAATTAATACCCAAAAAGCATGGAGGAGATCATATCTTTAATCCAAGATGGGTGTAAATTAGCAAGAGACCTTGAACTAAACCTCACAAGTAGTTTAGCAACGCAACCAGCTGGTATGCTCTCATATCATTGTGAAGAGATCATAAAGGCTTTTGGTAATGCAAGAGAGAGACTAATATTATTTAGTCAGGGTCAACATATTGGTCGAGCAAGTTTAGAAGAGTGGCTAAGCTGGTCTACTAATTACTACTATTCACAAGCAACTGACACAATTCAAGCTCGGATATTAGGTGGAAATGCTTCAGGTGGCCACGTTCAGGCAATGGACGTCTCATATTCCGTAGGCAACAGTAATACTACCTCATCCTCTCAGCCAAGACCAAGAAAAAGGTACGTACGTAGCAATTAACTTTTGTGAATATTAGTCAAAAAGAGAAAAGACTAATATTATTTAGTAGTAATATCAATAAAAATATCTTGTTTAAAGAAACCAAAAGGGAAACTGTCTTTAAATATGCATAAATCATCCAAAAGAATGACCAAGCTGTTTCTTAGAAATTATAAAATTAAAAATAATGTTAATTTTTTTTATAATTATATAAAATAATACACTTAAATTTATAACAATAAATATTACAATCCAATAATATTGAACTTAATTTAATTTGATTTGAGTTTAATATTAAATGGATTTAATTAATGAGATTTTAACTTGAAAAACTTCTAATTTAACCGATGAAATTTTTGGGATTGAGATTTTTTTAGCAAAAATATATTATTTAAATATAAATAATATTATTTTTATTGTTGTAAGTTTTATAGGTGTTATAAATCATTTTTTTAGTATTTTTATTTAAAAAAATGGATAAATTACTACTAAAATATGAAGCTTTAACCAAATTAATATATGCACTAAAAAAATTTCAATCACAAAACTACTAAGAAGACTTATAAAAATTTACATATATTTAGAAAATTTTAATATCTAACTATTAAAATAGTTAAATTTTAACATATAGGTATCAAATTCTATAATACATTTTGTATAATAAAATATAAAATTTGGAAAAATATTAAAAATAAAATCTTTCAAATTTATAACCATAATAATAGTACAATTTGTTTTCAAATCGTACATTTTCACTATTATAATTTTTTTTGTATATTATTTTATTTTAAATACCGTTAAATTAAACTACAGTAATTTAGAAAAGTTAAATACTAAAGAATATTTAATTTTATATTGTTAAATGTTATCGATATGTTATTTTTATTGTTATAAATTTTTAAGTATGATTTTTTACTTTTAATTTCCAAAAAAAGTTTTTGTGCTCGCGTAAAAAGTTGAAAGCTCAGGTGGAAGAAAGTTGTTTAGCAAAAACAATTTGGCAGCTGTTTATATAATTCATGGGACCATGGTTAATGTTCATTAATCAATTTCGATATGGTTTTTTACTAAAGATCTAAACTACTTAACAGGAAGGACGAAAACAACATTAGGACAGAGATAATGGCTGCAGCTCAGATTGGAAATACAGAAATTCCACTGGATGATGGTTTTATTTGGAGAAAATATGGCCAGAAAGAGATATTAGGTTCAAAGTTCCCTAGGTAATACTAATTAAACAAATTACTTAATTATATACTCAAATTGTTCGTGAAAGTTTTATATCAATTAATAAATATTTTGACACATTCCATTCCAGTACATTCAATTGGGTTATTACGTCACAAATCCCTTAATTATATCAGTATATAAAGAAGAATTTTTTTTAATACTTTAACCATTTTATTTTAAATTAATTTTTATTGTATTTTTTAATTATTATTTAGATATCGCTTTTATTAAATATCTTTAATAGTAGACAATAATGATTACAAAATTATTTAAAAAAAAAATATTTTAAAATTTGATAATTTATTCTTATGTTGTTGTCATTTTTTCGTGACAAAATAACTAAATTTTTATATAAAAAATTAAAAAAATTAACTAAATTCTCTAAATTAAGTGAATATTTATCTCCCAATTCAAAAAACAACCTTAAACCTTATGAAATTCTTTTGTATACAACTTTCACAGTCTTGTTATGCATAACGTTAATAAATCTATACCATTTATTTATTTATTTTTGAAAAAAAAAATCTATATATATCATTAACTCTATTATTTAATAAATTTATATTTTTAATGGTGTTAATTGACTAGTAGTGTATATGTGGTATTTTAGTGTTGGTGACTTCATAGAAAGTTCTACGAAGTCAAATATCGAATTAATTAACATTTGTACAATGAAAATTTCCTTTTCTTTCGTATAATGTGCAAAGTTAATTGGGTATGTTAATTATGTTGCCGGGTATTTTTCTACATGGGGAAATTTATTTCTCCATTTTTTCTCTCTTTTATTGTGATTCACATGTTGTGTTTCTCTCTCTCTAAGGTATTATTGTAACGAAATTATTGTGCAACTTGGGGAATTTGATCGAATCTATTCATGTCTCTTTCAGGAGTTACTACAGATGTACCCACCAAAAGTTATATTCATGTCCAGCCAAGAAACAACTCCAGAGAGACGATGAAGATCCCCATATGTTTAGAGTAACATACCGTGGTAACCATACGTGTAATATTTCAGGCACATCACCATCGGCACTATCACAACCTTCAGATCAGATGTCACATATTCATGATCATCAAATATTGATCAGCCAAGCTATGAGCAATAATGGACCCCTAAGCCTAACTACTTCATATTCAGTAATGACCACTCCATTATTAAGCAGAACAGGGCTCTCTGTGGACTATGGGAAAGAATTAGCTGATCAGTTCCCAGCTGTGGTGGATATGGCTGATGCTATGTTCAATTCGGGCGGAAGCTACAGTACTAATAGCATGGAATTTTCGTTTCCTTCTATGGAATCAGCTGATGATCATCCAAGAAAGTTGAATGACTAGCACTATAATTTATAATTAAGTAGTATTTTTCTTTTTACATTTAATTAATTAACTAGCTAGTTACTTGCTTCTTCTTTTTTAAATTATAAGGTGGAGTTTTGAACTACGAATTTTCCTAAAAAAAAAAATATTATGTTTCTACAGGCTAACTACCTACTGCTATGAAATAAAATATTGCATGGTCGATTAATGTAAAATCTAGTTCCTTGCTATAAAATAAAATACCTAGCTACTTTTTTCTACAAATATTGGCCAACCATATTTTGAAATATAGAATTTCAACTTTTTGGTCTTGATAATAATAAAAATGATAATGAAAATAATTATTGATATTTTTATGTTTAAATTGACTATTAATTTATAATAATAAAATATAAACCATTCAAATAATATCAAGAATATTCATTCTTTTCACACTCTCTGAAAAAATATGTTAATTAAAATGTTATATTTTTTTTACACATTTAAATAATAGTTTATTATTTTTTCTTATTCTATCTCATTTAGAAGACAAATCATTTAATTTTTTAATTTTAATTCATTTATAATTTTATAAATCATTTTAATATTATTACTATTTTGATTTTAATGTTAAAATAAACATCATGATAATAATGATAATAAAAAAAATCATTAATTTCTTTGAATTAGATTCTTATAATCATTAACTTTCATTCATGTTTCCGTGACCAAACATTAACAATAATAACAATCTTGCTCTCTGGACAACAAAAGAGTACTACCGGACGTATATTAATATGCCCTAACAGCCTCGCATGGGAAAAAGATAAGATCGATCTTTGATTCAAATTCCAAACACATCGAGACAAATTTGCATTTGCTCTCAAATAAATCACTTTCCGCCACTTGCTCAGTCACGTACGTTTTCTCAAAGATGTCTAGACACTTTGGATTATTTAGATTTTTCTTAACATCTGAGGTATATATAATTGGACTAATATTAATAATTGATGTAATATATAAATCACATGTTTTGTATGCTACCTAATTTGAACCTTGTCATGACGGCACTATACAGTAACTCAATTAGAAAATTGCATTATTCAGAAATAATATATTGTTAATAAATACAATTTATTATACATAAATATATTTAATAAAAAGTTAATACATTAACTATAATTATAATAATACACTGTTTAATTTTATGTAATTAAATAACCTTATAAATAAATGATTATTAAATATCAGTACTGTGTACACTTGTGCGTGTCGTACTTTTTTCATACAGGTTTTTTAGCCTCTTTAATTTCTAAAACAATATACTACTTATGCATTTGAAGGTTGAACTGAAAAAAATTAGGCAAACTAGAATTAACAAGTATAAATTACCGAATATAATGGCTATTATTTAATTCCAAAGTGCAAATGTTACATCATGATCACACAGTTAATTAATATGCAAGTGTCTAGTAATTAACAGCTGTAAATTAATTTTATAAAATTACTACTAGATCGATCTAAAAGAAATATTTATGGTTCATCAAATCGAAAGTCATCAACAAAATCCATGTCCAAATTGTGAAAACCAATCTCTGAGTGCATCATAGAAACCAAATTCTCATTATCAGACATTATATTTGGTGACGTGTAGACTGTAGGCTCTGAAAGCTGAAAACCTTCTAAATCCGACCAGAGATAGTTAGTATCATCAAATGATGATGGAATATTATTGTCTTTTAGATCACTTGGTGTAATAGTAATTTCTGCTTTGTTTTCCTCTTCATTTATTATAATACTGGTAGATGATGAACTCAAGTACTGCTGATCAGCTAATTGCATATTCGCAGTAGAACTTGTGTCATTACAACTAAAGACGTAAGGTTTCGAATCTTCGAAGCCTTTGAATTGCATTTTTGTGCAAGTATGTTGACCAATGTATGTCAATTCATACGTTCGAGGATTGGCTTGGGTTTGTTGCACTTGTTTGGTTGCTTTACAACCTTCGTCGTGCTTGCGAGTACATCTGAAGTAAGCCCTGAAGATCAACCACAATAAAATATATAATATATATAGTTACGCTTCCCTCTATATATACAATTAAGTGTGGTTAATTAATGGGTACTGATCAACAAGTTAGGCTTTTGGGAAGATATTCCTTTTATATATCTCAATTTTCATTGTGTCTCCTAATAAATTTCACTTAATTATATATTTACATGATTTCATTATTAATCCTATAAAAATATATATATATCGAATTTTTTAACATATAAAAACTTTATAAAAAATGTATGCACCTCACGAATGAATTAAAAATGAAATAAGGTTATATTATCTAATTAAACCTAAAGTTTTTATCATTTCCATTTGTAGATAATTTACTAGAGTAATTTTCTTTTGTAGATTTGGGGTGCATGTAAGGATTTTAAATTTTGATATTCTGCTCATGTATTGCTGCTACATATGTCTCTAATGACTCCAAATCACTTAAGCATTGATAACTTTTATGGAATAAATTAAAATACACATTTTCAGTCATTTCTAATTACATATTTAATGTGTATTTGTTACACGTATATATAATAATTAGCAAATTAATAATTATAAATAATAAATCTAGTAATGAATGTATAATTTAGTGTTACTTATTATCATCTGGATTTTAAAAATTATTAACGTCTTTTAACTTGTGACTATTGATTTAATTATTCAATACATGGTCAAGTATTCATTATTTGTCACCAAAATGCTCCATATATATATATATATATATATATACACACACACACTATTTCAGTAAATTGATGGCAGAATCAAAGGTGAAAATTAACCTTGGGTAAGGGGCATTTAGAATTGCCTTTTGGCCATATTTTCTCCAAGTTTGACCATCAACTACGGTGGTAGACACCACTCTTCTTGTATGTGAAGTTTTTCTGCAATTACAGAAAAACACAGTGTAGTAAGGAGATTAATGAGCCTCTTCATAGAAATATTAATCTATTTAAATCCAAATTTACAAAGTATGCCTATTTTTTAAGAGTAGTGCTGCACGCAACAAATAAAATTTGTTTAGTTATTAATTAAATTTAAAATTAATATGTAAATTGGATAATATATCATATAAAAAGCTTTTTTGTGAATCGACAAAATATATGGAATAATGAACAAACAGAGTAAAAAGTATAAGTAAACAAACAGTTGAATTAATAGAAAAATATATCTCAGAATATTTCAATTTTATTTTTAATTACCTTCTCTTACAACACCCCCTCCGATCTCTGATGCTAGCCGGCGGCGGCCTCTTTGGGCTCTGGCCGGAATCCTCGAAACTCCGTTCATCACAATGTGAATGATCTAAATGGGAAGGTTCTGGCTTGATCTGACAAACGTCATAACCACCAGACTGAGGAGAATTAGAGTAGTTCAACATAGTAACACTCTCACTAAAAGATGCCCAGATCTTCAACACGAGATCCTCAGCTGAAACTGAAACATTTTCTCCACATGGTTTTTCGAGAAGCTTCTTAAGCTGGGTTGCCCACTCTTTCCCTTGAACTAGCTCTTTCATTAGTCTTTTGAACACCTCTTCTGGGAAATAAATACCCATTTTTTTATTCATCTATGTTCTCGATCGACTTTTTCTAGCAGCACTAATGAATAATATTCTGATCTCTTTGTGTTATAAATTACTAATATTATTTCAGAGACCCATTTTTGGTGTGCTCAAGGACTCACTCTAGGTTTAGTCTGAAAAAAGGACAGAAACAAAAAAAGAAAAAAACAAGATATAAGGGTTTCTAAGAGGAAAGTTTAATTAGGAGTAGAATAAATAAGGAAAGAGGAAAGCACCTCACTGGAAGATGAATGGAAGGAGAGTATTGAAATTTCTAAAATTGAAATGCATTAAAATAATATCATTAATTCATATATATATATATATATATCGCGATTAATGTTAATCGAAAGTTTTTAATTATATATATTTGTGTACCTCAAATAGATTCATCAAGATATGTTATTTAAATTTAGTTCAAACTTAAAGTATATAAATTTTTAAAATTATATATTGATTTTATAACTTTGATAATATTAATAACACGATGATGTAAATTAATGAGGTAAACTTTTTTTAAAAACACAATTAACAATTATTTTTTTAAAATAATCAATAAAATTGAAGAGTTAATACTTTTAGATCAATAAATATTAGTAAATTATTTACTTTTGTTTATTTTAAAAATATATATTTTATTTTGATAATAATAATTATTATTATGAAAATATGATTATTCTAAATTTATTAGATTACATCATATTAATATAAAATTTTTGAGGATATTAATATTTTTATTTGTACTATATTTTAAACGATAAGTATAAAATTTACTTTATTTTATATATTAATTTTTTTGAAATATATAAAAATAATTTAAAAAGAAGTAGAATTTAAATATGAATTAAATATGAGTTGTAATATTTTAACAAATAAGTACCTGTGACGTTGGGGGTACTGATATCAGCAAATATGTCTCTTGTGGGACTTTTAAATATAACTGGCAAGCGTACTATTTATTAATTTTAAATAAATTTTGGGTGATAATTTAATGAATTAAATAATATTACACTTATCCATGTATATCCATTCTCTTTGGTTTGCCTTTTCTTTTCTCAAGTTTGGTTTGCTCCTTGAGTTATTGGAAGCTGTCAAGTAGTGTTAGTGTTTTATTATAGTATTTTAAAACTTGTATCAAAATATTAAATTTATTGTAATTAATAATATTATGTTAAATTTAGTGTAATATTATTTATCCTATTAATATTATTCATGTATTAATTTTTTTATGAATTTTTTTAATTTTTTACTATATATAATAAATTAAAAGTAAATTAAAAGCAAATATATGATATGAAATTAATAAAAAATTATTAATATAACTTTTGGAATAATATTTAATTATTTTATAAAAATATTCTTATTTATAAAAAAAATATAATTTTTAAAGTAATATTTGATGTTGTAGGTACAAGCCACTTTTGTCACAAAAATTTAGGTAGAATTATATTAAAGGTTGTAGATGACAAAAGACATATATTAATAGTAAATATTTTAATAATAATAAAAAATATTTATTATTTTTAAAAATGTTATACTTTAAATTAATAAAATATAATATTAATATAACTATTTAAAAAATAAAAATATATATAAAGAAATTAAACAATATAATTAAAAGTATAATCTAAAAATAATTAATAACACTGTTTACATTAATAAACATATAATTATTAATTAAATTTTATTAAATATACATAATTATTAAATACATAACATATAAATAGGATTCAATATTATATTAAAAATCTAAAAAAGTGAGATATTTAACTAATTATGAACACTTATTAAACAAAAAATAAATTATATTATGACATATAATTATAGTATAAAATATTTTAACTAATGTTAGGTAAACAAAATTGCTAGTTATAGACAAATTTATATACAAATTAATTAATTATTGTGTATTATAGGATAGATTTTTTTTAAAAAAATAATTTTTATTTTTAAAATTATTTTAACACATATTATATTATAATTAACATTAATATACATTTATTGGCTATATTTTTATTTAAGATATCATTATTATCAATAAAGTAAAATGAGAAAGAAGATGAACCGATTTTAATTTGAAAAATAATTTGTTAAAGTATGAATTTTAGTGAAAATATATTTTAAATTTTTTCATATTAGATGAGGCGTAATATATTTATTACTTTTACTTTTATAAGAGGTATTATGTAAAGATAATAAAATTTTATAAAAATGATAGATTTTTTTATTCTATTTAATAGATATAAAATTAAAATATATATTTATTGAAAATAACTTAATTATTATATCATTTTATCTTAACAGGGATGAGATAGTGGCGGCTTAAAAATCAGCTAATACCTACACCATGTTGCAACACAATAATCATGTTCAACTCGATTATAACATATATCGTTTATATATAATGTCAATTAATTTTATTTCTTTCAGTTTGTTTATGTGGCAAAACGCTGTCCTCTCTTTCGAGTTTTATGTCAGTTTTTAACTTTCCATTGCTGCCGACTTGGTTTAAATTATAGTTTTGAGAGTCAATTAATGAGTTCAAAGTTGCAGCAAATATTTTAGTAGTGCTTATAAATTTAATTTTTTCAAATTAAACTATATTTAACATAATTTAAATATTTAATTAAAAATAAAAAAATATAAATCTTATCAACAAACTAATAAATAAATAACATAAATGGCTTATCATTTATATATTTAAACAACACTTTAGCGTGTTTGAGTTTATGCCATGTTGGAATTTGTTTTAAATAATCTTAAAATAACGTTAAAAATTAAAAGATTTAATTATATAGTATAAATTTAATTTTTATATTATTATTATTATTATTATATATAATAATAAAATATTTTTATATTTTTAAACATATATTTTTATAAAATAAAAAATATATATCTTCCTAATAATTTAAAAGTAAAATTATATTTTTTTAAAATTAATTCATGTGCGTGGAAAATAAAAAAAAAAGTGATAATAGTTTAAGAGAAGAAGGTCGATTATCCTAGGCACCATTATAATTCGTGTTTTAGCTTTGTGTTCTTCTCACTAGATAAGTAAGCATTTAGGTTGTATATTCTCTTTTGTAATTTTATTTAAATATGTAAAAATAATTTTTTTACGTCAATTTAATTTATTTAAAATTAATTATTTCATAAATTAAACAAACCTAATCCACCTCATTCACAAACTTAAACACACACCTCACTAATTCATTTAATAATTTTTTTTTACTTAACACTTTTTTAGTTTATTTTTTACCTAAATAATAATCTTTTTTTCTTCTAAACATTCAAATTTTTTCATTGATCAACAAACTTGAACCATTAATTAATTTATTTTACTAATTATAATATAATTATTACATCATTATCTAATATTTAAAAAATTAATATCATAAAATTATCAAAATGAGTTTAACAAAAATAATAAGTCAAGTCATTTAATATCATAAATCAATAAAAAAAATTAAATAAATCAAACTATTTCATAAAAAAAATTATTAAAAATATAATTGTAAAAAAAAAACTATTTATAAGTAATCTAATTTAACCTTAGATAAAAATGAGTTAAAGTATAACTCAAAAGAAACCAAGTGAGCTGCACCTCTACTTTTATTGTGAAGAAGAAATCCAAATGAAATGTTGCCGCCCCTTTTATAAAAGTCAATAATTTTAATAACCATTAGTTAAGTTAATTTTAGTGGGCTCGGAATTTTTATAATATTTATGTTTTATAATTTTTTTATAAATTACTTATATTTTGAAAGGATTTTTATTTATTATTTATAATGTTTAAAAAATTCATATTTAAAATATTTTGATTTAATTCTTTTTGAATAATAACATAAAAAATACCATTTGGTATTTTTTTGGAAAGGAATAAACTGATCAACTCGAATAATTCTTTTAATTTATATTATTTATTTCATTTTTTATTACAGTTAACCCAAATAACAGACAAAAAAAGAAGAAGAGAGAAACTCTTGTGTAGATTTTGTGAGGGGATGAAATAAGCGAAAAAAAAGTAGGTTGACCATTTTATCCCTGCATAATAATGTTAAATGTTTTTTTGTCCCTTATTATTAAAAGAAATTAAATTAATTTTTTTTAAACATTATGAATACAGTGTAAACATTTTAAACATTGTAAATTTTTGATTTTTTTAATAAAAATACGAGTATTATAAATTTTAATTCCTTATTTTTGTAATACATATATTTTTATATAATTTATTATTTACTATTATTATTTTTCAAGTTAGAATCAAATATTAGGAGTAATATTTGTTGTTAGTGTATAAAAAAATATTACATATTTATTAAGAAAAATATCAATAAGATGATTATGTGATATTTGTTTTTTTTTATATTAAACTTTTAGGAGTTAATATATGATATTGTTTATACACTATAAAGTTTAATTAGAGATTTAGTTCAATGTATCTAAATAAATTAATGGATCTCATAAAAAAATTACATAGGTCTTACAAAAAGAAATAAAGATAAATAAGTCAAATAGAATTAGGATATAAAAACATATTAAAATACAAAGTGTTGAGTCAAACAATTTACACTTTGATGGGGAGGTTAGTGTATAAAAAGAGTATCCACGTTCATTAGTAAAGATATTAGGCAATATTTGATTCACATAATAAAATCGAAATCGAAATCGAAATGAAAATAGAAAAAAAATAATGTTGTTTGGTTTGAACATTAGAATCAAAGAATGAATCAGTATTACAGTATTTGGTTTGCCATTGGAATAGAATGAAAAAATTATAAATTACCTTAATATTCAATAAAATTTAAATAATATCATTTAATTATTATTTTTTCGTCACATAAAATACATTATTAAAATCATTATTTTTCTAAATAATTATTACTTAAAAAGAAAATATATTATTTTTATAAATAAGGTTTAGGGTTTTGAGGTTGGGGATTTAGGGTTTGAGGTTTAGGGTTATATTTGTGGGTTAAGGTTTAGAGTTAATTTTTTTTTCAAATATGGTTTAGGGTTTTAGGATTTGGGATTTAGAATTTAGGGTTTAGGGTTTTAGTTTTTGGGATTTGGGGTTTAGAATTTTGGGTTTTAAGATTAGTTGTATTATGTTGTTTATATACAATACAAAATTTACACATGAAAGGTTAATCACTTGACCTTTGTAAAAACATAGTAATTCATAATTAAGGAAAATATTAAGAATTATAAATGAATTGTTACTTGTTAAGTTCACCTCCCACCAGTTTAAACTTTAAGAAAATTAGGATTCAAGACAACTTTTAAGTTATATTAAATTAATAAGTTTTTGTGATGGAATTATTGTACCAATTTCTAATATCAATTAAAATTCTTAAATTTGATGAATTTTATAAAAAAATGGTGGGTTTTTGGTAGAATTAATATTTAACGTTTTTTCCATTGTTTTTATATTGTATTATCATATTGTGTTTTAACATTAAACTTATGTTTACATGTCATTTTATATATGAAAAATTTTACTTAATTTTTTTTTGTTACTTATTTATAATAATAAAAAATAACAAGATATTTAAGACTATTAAAAAATTAATGATTTTTGTTATCCTTATTATATTAAAATCATGTTGTATCGGAGATCATCACCGTATCAAATATATAAATTTTCGATTTATCTATAAAATACAATAACTGACGCATCTTGTATAAAACCCAAGTAATTTTAATAAGTTCTTTTCATCCTTTGTGACAAATATATTTTTATATAAATTACTATTTTTCAATTTAGAACCAAATATATAGTTTACCAATTTATTATCTATAATTATTTTCTTTATAAATTTATCGTTTATTTTATTTTCATCAATTGTTTTTTTTTTCATATTCATAACACTTTAAACTATAACTTCCCATTCTGATTAGGTGGCATAGTTTGAAATTAATAAATTTTTCCTCAATTTTTCTATAGTTATATTTTTAAAGATTTTGGAGGATGATAACAGTTTTTAGAAGATTGTTAGAACCAAGTTTTCAAAAAGCTTAAAATATTAAGAAAAATAATAATAATTATTTTATATCTCATTCCATGTTAAAAATTATTGAAAAATTAATTTTTTTAAAAATATAAATTATTAAAAAAATTATTAATAAAGAATAAACAGGATATTGTGTGTTTTATTATTAAAATTATATTTTTCAATATAATTATATAAATATAAAATAATAATATTAATATATATTCGATTTCGGTTAACTATATTTTCGATATTACAATAATCATTAATATTTTATACCTTTTGATTACGATTATTTTTGAAAAAAAATTATCCAATTTTTACTAATGATCATATTTATAGTTAAAATATTCATCCAAAAACTAAAAAGAGGTTTTTTTTAATTAAAAAAAAGAATGAGTTAATAAAAAAAGAATAACCAATAGACTACAAAAGTAACAAACAAAAACAATATTTGGATACTTCATGAAAAACAAATACAAAATTGAAGTTGTGTTTGCGCACCAGAGCTGTCAACAGGGGGTGAAAACTATATACTCCAATGGAAATACTCAAATTAGGTTATGGGCCAGATTCCTTGCTTCATTGCCTTTTCATCAACGTGACCTGTGGGAATATTTCTAATATTACATCTTTAGAGTCAACGTTCAATTTGGCCTTAGAATACAAGAGGCAAGCCAGTATTTGGTAAATATTAAATTATTTTCGTATAATAATCGTAGGTTTGGGATTAAGAAGGTCCAAATTTGACTATAAGTATTGTCGTTTTCTGGAACCACTAATAAGATCAAGGATATAATGCATTCAGTACTACCACAAAAATCGTCCTTTTGTATCGTTATTTTTTTCAGTCGCAATTATCTCATATATGGGTATTTCATTATTGACAACATATCTGTCTTAAAAAATAAAGAAATACCCCTTTAGAAAACGATTTTACAATTATTTTTATGACAGTTAATAATTATTTCAAAAAATATTTCAGCAATTGTTCCTATAATTTTTTGGGGATAACTTTGAGCTAATATTTTATGTTAAAACTGTAATGTATGTAGAATATATATGTAAAGTATTTTTTACATTATCAATGTATTCAAAATCAACAATGATAATATCATCATTTTAATAAGATTAATTAGGCTCTAATAAAATTATACATACATATTCAATTAATTATAACTAATATATAATTTGTGATTAATTAGTTACAAACATAAAATAATTTTAATACATATCTTCGTTACAATCCCAAAGTTATTATTACTATTAAACTAAACAAAAAAATAATACCAAGATTTAGTTAATCATTGAAAATTTTAATTACAAAACTTAGTTCAATTCTTACCTAAAATAATGTAATCATGTTGTGTTAATTCTTATGTTGTATTTTTTTTTTACGAGAGAAGTATACTATTTACACCAAAAAAACCAATTTTCTAAATATATATAGGGAAGGAGCTACACATGGTTTGCCCCCTCAAGTTTTGGATAATTTTTTTTACTGTATTATATTTACAAATACTCATATTTATTTCTCAATGTCCTCTGTCATGTTTATCATTTAATTTTTTTATCATATAACATACTTATTTAACATTCCTTTTATAATTTAAACTTTTATTTTAATATTATACAATTTTTATTAATTTGACTTTAATATAATGGTAAAGGTTTAACATGTAAATTTTACTACCTCAATTTTTTATGTTAGGTATAAGCATTGATAGTATTTGTGAACAAAACGTTTAAGTATAAACTAGTTTCTAAGTGCATTTTCATGTCTGCTATTCAAATCGAAGAAACTTTTGAGTTTTATGTTAACGTGTTTTAGGCATACATTATTTACTTAAACATGTTAGAATTCATATTATACACTTAGAAACATTTAGTATATATAATGGTCAATAGATCGAATAGTAGGTCGATAAATCAAAATGACAGATCAATTGTGTACAATCTATGTCCTCTCAAGGTTGGTTTACAAATTAGGATAGATCAATCAAAGTTAGGTTTGATCAATCAAGAGAGTGTATCGATTTGGTTCAATCCACCTAATCTTGGATTATTTTTAATCATTGTTAAATCAATTAAAAAATATTTCAATCGATTGACATTATTATTTCGATTGATTGAGCATGGACTAGATCGATCGAATGCATAGGGTTTTAACTTAAAACTTAATTATAAACTTGAGCCAAACTGTTATTTTACTATATTGTCTCTATCCATAATTGATCTATGGATTCTTTCATGGACATAATGATAATTGCTCTTTAACCTATCATTAAGACTTCATCTCTCTTATATAAACAATCTAATACTTATTGTTTTAAACGAGCACACTTATTATATTCTTCTAATTATTTTGTGCTTTCTCTCTCAAAATATTTTATAAAATCTAAATTATATATTGTTAGGCTCGTTTTTTGGTTTAGGCAGATGAATTAATCGTTCTGGATCAAACAAATTGTAAGTAAATTACATTGGGGTTGTGGTGGGTAGTCTAAGAATTGGTTTTATAATTGAATATTGATTCTCATAGTGGATAGTTAAGTAGTCTAGTGAACCGATGATTTTTCTCTTAGGTTATTATTATAGCTTAAATTAATTTTATTTAAAATATCACCTGTCAAGTTCTTATTTATTTTCTCTTTATATTATTTATACACAATTTCATGTAAGCCCGCTTGGTGATTTTTAATTAGATATAATTCAAAAAATTACCTATTCATCTCTCTTTAAATTAATTAGATCTATAACTTTAAATTTATCAGAGCGGATCGTTAGATATACTTAGTGTTTACCTATGACCTTGTTATGGATCATTTGAGATAAGGTTTTTTTACAACCCATGCTTGTTTTTTTGATGAGTCTGACTACCTATACCAAAAAACTTTTGTGAAAGCATTTATACGTTTTTTAGATAAGAATGTGTAAAATTATGTTATTTATGGTTTGAAACCACCTACGGTTACCAAAGATAATATTGTCAGACTTAAGCGTAGAAACGAGTGAACCAATAAAGATAAAATTGATAGTAATTGGAATAAAAAAGAGATTAGTATTATCTTTAGTGTTATGTTTACTGATGAGTTTCATTATATTTTTGATGTTAATACTGCTAAGCGTGCTCGAGATACTTTAAAGGTTTCTCATAAGGGCAACACCCAAGTTGAAAAACCAAACTTCACACGCTAGGCACTAGGTTTGAAAACCTTAGGATGGAATAAATTAAAACCTATTTTATAAATTCCATGTTAAATTATGTAATATTATTAACATCTTTTTAAATCTTGGAGAGAAAATTGAGGAATTCAGATTGGTTTATTTATTATTTGCTCATTACTAGATTGCTTCCATACAAAGGTCATTGTCATTGATGAAAGCAATGATGTGAACACCATTATAATAGAATAACTCGTTAACTCACTTTAAATATTTAAGATGAGCTTTCGAACTCCTAAAAAGAATGAATGTGTTGCTTTTAAAATTGTTATGATTGATATTCGTAATAATGAGAAAGAATAGGATGATTAAGAATTGAAACTCTTAGCCAAAACACTCAAGATAATCTTCAACCAGAACACCTCATAGAGTAACTAGTAACCAAGCCTCACAAAGAATCATAAATCGAGAGAACTTAAACTTATGAGTTCCAAAGGTAGAAAACTAAACTCACTGGACCAAAATGTTTTGAATACAATGAGATATATCATTTTGTAGCTAAGTGTGATAAAAAAAAAAGAAAAAAAAAACTATAAAGGCTTTCAATGCTACCCTTAGTTACTCAGAAAGTAACAACGACAATCCTAATGACTCAATAAATTGTGGCACCAACTACCTAGCATTTAATGTAATTATTGATGGACATTCTAACAAGTCTGACATTGGTTCATATGGTGAGAAAAATGACTAAATTTTTACTTGCTAAATTTAATGCTAATAGCTTTGATGAACTATTTATAGACTCAATGGATTGTAAGAGATAAATTGATAAGTTACTAGTAGAAGTAATCAAATTAAATGATAAAGTAAATCGTATGAAATTAGTTTCTCCATCTTAGAAAAAGAAAAAAAATGAGCTATCTAATATTGTTGATATTTTGAATTCAAGTCTTATAGATCTTAAGCAGGAAAACAAGAATTTTGTGCAAGAACTTGGACAATCAAAGGAAGTCATAAAGAGATTGATTATTGGAGCTGAAAGACTAAACAAAGTTCTTGACTATGGAAAATATTTTGGAGACAAGAGAGGGCTAGGTTATATAGATGAAAAAATTATGCCATCATCTTCAAAAATAACTCAGTTTGTAAAATCGTGTAACTCTTCTTCTTCATGTGATACACATGACCTTGGTTATAAGGATGATAACTCTATAACTTCAATATCAAAAATCATATTTGTAAGATTTTCTAATTCTATTACGATAGTTACTAATTATGCATAAAGAAGCATTATATTTATATTTAAAAAAGAAATTAAGTTTGTGCATGTATATCATCATTGTGATAGAAAATGTCATGTTAGGTCTAAGTGTAGATTTTTGTTAAATATTGCCCATATTGATAATTCTTTCCATGCTTCTAGTTATAAGACTCATTATTATCATTCGTCTATACATAGTATGTCCAAGAAAGTATGAAGTTATTAGTTCAAAGATATAAGTAAAATTCAACACATAATTTTAATTAGGACTAATTATCATCATCCTACCATGCATGTTGAATCTTAATTTAGGATACTATGAAATCTAAAGGTAAGTCAAAGAATATGTTAATGACAATTAAAGTAATTGATTTCTAGGTCAAAGATATAGAGAAATCAAAATACAAAAAAGTTTATCTTTTTTTGATCACATGACCATCCTTTATTGTTCATCTAGGTACTTTTATTTGAGTGTTTAATTAACCTTAGATGAGAATTTTAGTATGATTCTTTGTTCCTTATTTTTATTGTTATTTCTTTGGTTTAAAAAATTATAAAAACAAAAGAATATAATATATAAAAGCAACAGGGCATAGATTTGTTTTAACAATAAAATGGACTTACAAACCTCACTTAGTTTGATTGACTATTCACGGTGTAAATTGGTATTTTTACTTGTACATTTACATGCTTATTCATATATAGTGATAGATATTGAAAAGAACTTACACACACTCACTGAACTCATATGTATTTTATTCTTGAAGTTTATGATTGTTTTTGTAAGATTTTAAGGCTTAAGTTAATCTTAATAGCAAATTTGTGTTTGAACTTTATCTTTCACTTTATAAAATTCTTTTGTAGAGAGATACTTTGTTTTGAAAGAATTATTTACTATGATACATGAAGTTATCGTAGTAAATGAAGATGGTTACTTCAAAACTAGTATGAAAGTCATCATATTAGGTTTATGCCTTATACATGTTTTCTTATTAACAATCAATAAATAAATAAATAAATGACCAATGCCTATATATAAAAAAAAGGAATAAAAATTTTAAGTTCTCTTGGTAGATTTTTTTATATTTTGTGAAATTAAGGATTTAATTACAATTTTTTATGATTGGTGATACTTTTTTCCTTTATATCCTTTACGATTGATTATAAATGAATTAATTGACATACTTTTAAATTTTAAACATGTATTCTATTTTTGGTGATTGTTGATATGCCATTGTGTGTGTCAGTATGTCTATGTGTCTTGTCCATATACTTATGATTTTAATGAATAGTCAAAATTTGAACAAGATTAAGTTCTCAATGTTATGTTCATTTTGATCATGAATATGCATCTAATTTTGTAAGAGTTTTTAAATAATTGAGATTTATACATTTTTTTTCAAAGTAGCCTTATTTCTCTCTCAAATAGGTAATATCTTAGGTATAAGAGTTTTTTGCAAATAGTAAACTATAATACTTCACTTGATATTCTCTTCGTAAGGATTATTAAAAACCTTAGCTTAACCTATTTTCTACGAGTATTACTGTTTTCATTATAGAAATAGATTTGAAGGTAAACATCCACAGTAATTTTACTAAGTCTTTACAACTAGGTTGTTCCTTAAATCCAGATCTTGGGATCTCTAGTCAACTAGGTTATGTTTTCTTTGCAAATATTTAATCCTTTATGAGCTTTAGTCTCATTCTCCTTGATGACTTATCAACTAAATATCAATTTAATCATTTGATTAAGATATATGTAATGTCATCTTTTGATTTTACGTAATGAATAGAGAGAACTCCAATTGTGAGTAGTTATCTAATGGTATGATGCCTATAGCATATATATCGAAACTTATTATTATACATATTAATCTTTACCCTAACAATTGTAGATTGACTATCATAATGGATACAAATTGCAGGCACAATCTTTGACCACTTTAAAATATCCTCAAAGAAATTACGTAACCATATGACCTATTCGCCTTATTTATCCAAAGAGATGAATTCAAATTCCATCCTAGATCTAGAAATATATGTCTATTTAGAGGACTTTCATGATGTAAATGTACAACCTAAGATGAACACATATTCACTAGTAGACTTTGAGTCATTCATGTTAAATATCGAGTTTGTATCAGTGTATCATTCTAATACAACTGGATATCTTGTGTAGTATAGTCCATAATTACGAGTATATCTTAGGTATTTGAGTAGTCTTGTACAATAGCGAATTTAGATTTTACATCAAGAAGGGCACCATATATAGAGAAAAAATAGTATTAGTTATTTCTCATTTTTTACATTTTTAATTGAAAAAAACAGACGTTCTGTATATTTCATTTTAATAAAAAAATATGTTAAATTTTTTGAGATTTTTTGTGATATTAAGTCTTAAAATTTTAAAATTTAAAATTCAGACAAAATATAGTTCTATTTATGCATATAATTTTTTCTATAATTTTATAAATATTACATTTAAATTTATATCTTTATAGAATTAAAGTGGGACATATGACTCCTCAAGTAGTTACACATCTACCCCTAATCTTATAATATCTTTCTATTGATCATATCTTAAACTGATGATATATTTACTTAGTTGTATAACTCACTAAGCACATATCAGTAAGACTTTCTATCATTCTAAAATATTTTAATTAAAATTTACTCTTATCTCTATGCTTGAATAAGTCTAGAATCACCATTCTTAAATTTCTCATATATCTTGTCAATATTGTCACATTGAGAAAATTCTTGCTATATGTGACTAACTGCTTATGATTGGCATCTAAAGTTTACCTTTAGAATCAGATTAATATCAAGTGACAAGATCATCCATTGGAATGAAATAAAATTGTCAGACTTGCTACTTTCATTTCTCACTGTTTTTTCTTGTTTTACTTTATCTCCTTCATGTTTATCACCTGAAAGGTGGGATTCTAAAGTATCTTGAGGAAGTTCCTGAGACGGAGAGCTTGTGGGAGGGAGAATGTATTGTGTTTGACAGGTAGGTGTCTGTAGAACCTGGTTTGGTTCAGGGAACTTACAAGCTTTGCTATGGGTGTAAGCAGCGAGTGATGCTGACATGGAGTCCCCTGAGTGGGAGTATGGATTGTCTTGCCCACACTGTTATTCACTGAAATCTGAAGAAGAGAAGAAGAGGGCAAGAGCCCGACAAAGGCAGTTTGAGTCATGGGGCATCATTGGTGGTCCAGACAAAGGTCGACCGACCAACATGCAAAAATGAGAGTAATGGAAATGCTGATCAGCTCTCAAAGTCAGTTTAAGGAGTTGCCTGAATATATTTCAAGCGGGAATTAATTTCCCTTTTATATACGTTTAATTTATTGTTGTTTGGTGCAATTTTGTTGGAATTAATGTCATCACCGTCATCAAACTGCTTTTATCTCTCTAGTTTTTAGCTCCTTGTTGGTCATGCCAGACAGTAGGAGACAACTTATGCAAAGTATTTTGACTTAGGGGTTATAACTTTAAGATGGAGTTTAAATAATTATCTGTTGTGAACCAGTTATATCTGATATTAATCTGGTAACTATTCTTCGTTCATTAAACAATAATCTACACTGGTGTAACACTTCCCCCCGTATTATTGGTGTCAAAATTACTTCTATCATATTTAGCGTGTATATATTTAGTTTAGCTACATGATATATATATATATATATATATATATATATATATATATATATATATGAAATGTACATTATATATAATATATGCATATGTTATATGTACACAAGTGTTATAACTCGGAAACACATTCCACTCGTCTATTTTATTACATATTTATATGGATGTGGCAACTGGGATCTGCAGGAGCCCAAAAAAGAAAATTCTGACTTTTTTGTTGCTGAGAACTCCTTGCTTTAGTTGAAGAAACATAGAGTAAGTGAAAAGTAAAGAGTACAGGAATCATCCTGTCAATATGGGCCACGACAATTGAACCCAAATGTTTTTAAAGTGCTACTAAATTAGCCCACTTTAAGATGCAAAATATATGTGTTTTTTTTTTAAAATAACTTTGGCATATTCCGATAAAAATATCAAAATATAATTTATAAATAAATTCAATAATATAAAAATAATATTAAATCACATAATATTTTAGATGACCTACTTATATTCTAACAAACAATGTTATCAGTAACCTATTAGAATTTTTGTGATTTTCGTTCATGATAATTGTACGTAATATATTACATTAACTTATATATTTATCTATTATATATATGTTTATATATAACGTAATTTTATCAATCCATAAAATCTAACATATTATATTAACATATATTTATATCCATCATAGTTTCGATAACTCATTAAATATAACATGTTATATCTATCATAGATTCGATAGAGTCTTTAGTGATGGTTATGTCATTGGAGCTTTGATAAGTCATAATGATGGTTACTAGAGATGTGTTAGGTATAATATTGATCTTATTTTATTTAAGTTATAAAATGAGTATTTTTTAGTCATATAAAATGTGAATTTTAGAATGATTTATTATTAGTTAGAAAAAATCTCTATTTTGACATTTAACAAATTTCGAGGCCAATATGGGCCATAAAATTGAGCCCAAATATTTTTTTTGGGGTGTTTTAAAATGCTTATTAGGGGCATATTTTGACATTGAACAGATGCGAAACAAAGATTGATTACTCTTCGATTGAATTTTTGGATTGAAGCTGGTGAGGGTTTGCGATCGAATTTTGATTTGGGAGAATGGCAGGTGAAACGGGTATGTTGAATTTCTTGAAACCAAAGACTCGCCTCCAATCCACCGACATCCAAGCCGCTGCTCTCTGGGGCGTCGCTGCTGCTACCACCGGTCTCTATCTCGTCCAGGTTTCTTTTTTCTTCGCTCTCTTTTATGCTATAGCTGTCTGCTACATTCTCTTCTTGTTGTGTAACTTCATTTTCTTTTTTTCTTTATTTCACGAGTCGATTCTATATGGACTAAAACATTGACTTTTTTTTACCTCGTTTATTGTTTCTGATTTTCTTTATTATTGATCCATATTGCCTGTTATCTTTGTTTTTCCGATCTGCATGGTTGTCTCAACGGGTATCGTTTGTTTTTAGAAATGTTGATGTTTCAAATTTTTCTAAGTTACTTTTGGAATTTAAAATTCTGGAAACAATAGAGGATTACTTGAGAAGAAAAAGAATTCCCTGAAAGTTTATCTATTTGTATAAATTGATTTCGTTTTCCAGATGATTGTGGATCTTGGGTATACGTATAAGTCGCAATTTCCGATTTGGAATACCCTTGGGTACAAGTTGTGATGGTTCTTCATACTCTAGTAAAGTTTTGATTTAGGGTCTTTGTAACCTAGGTTACCCTTACTTAGGCGATGTATCTATCTTAGCAAGCACAGTTTACATGGGTTGGGTGATGAATGTTGCGATCATAGTCCCAGTAGTTTGAGATTGTTTTTGAGTTCATCGCGTGCTATTAAAGTTTTCATTTAATAGAACCATATGCTGAATGCATTTGAAGGTTGTGATATGGAAAATGGGTAGCCCGAATTTAGAATTTTGTTGGATGATGGAAGAAGAAATCATAAGGATATGTGTTGTTAGCGTATCAGTTACCACTAGCTTCTTGTTAGTCTTTTGAAGTTAGAGCTCATAGTTTTTTTCAATCAAATATTGTTACTATTTACAACTCGTGTATCTGCTACATAATATGTTTTTAAAACGAGTTTTTCTTGCTGAGATCTCTCAGTTTTCATGTTTTCACAGAATTAGATGGTCAAAATGATATCTTGAGACGATAAAATCTGTCTATGAACCTAACTGGCACCCTTTTTTTATTTTATAAGTTCAGATACATGTATCATTTATATGTGCTAGTCACTTTTGGATAACATATTGCGTGCTTATGGAATTTCTAGTTTTTCTGGTGTTTGTTTTTCAATGGTGTGTATTCTTTGATCAATGAAATCTTATGTATATGTATCTTCTGATAAATATTTGCAGCCATTTGATTGGATAAGGAAGACCTTTTTCGAGAAGCAAGAGGAGGCGAAATGACAGGGATCTGAATATTTTATTATAACTTCTTTTTATAGGTTGGTTGGTGTCACAAGGCAGCCGTGCAAATTCTTGTTTAATCAATGAGACATTATAACGAAGAGTTGAATTGAATAATGATGTAATTGCATTCCTTGGTTTCAAGTTGATGTAACACTCCTGGAAACCTTTCAATTTTTCTTGCTTTTGATTTTCCAAAACCTTATGATAATTATTTGAAATTATTCAGATCTTTCTCCCTATTTTTCATGCAATGTGCAACTGAATAATATATTGACTTGTATCCAAAGAAGAATGATTTGAAGACCAAGGACTACTTGGTCTTCGGCTTTATGGATTTGGTTGATATTTCATCCCCTGAAACGCGTTCATCTTTTCTCTGCAAATCCACAAATTATTATTAACCAATTTATGAAGAATATGTCCGAAAGCAAATACGATTTGAATGCTGATAACGTTGCAAGAGATGCGATCTTGTCATTACTTTTTTGGCAAATGAAAAGGATGGAGTAATTGGGGATGAAAGAAATTATGAGAGTTGGTGGAGCAGAGAGTGGGTAAAGTAAGAAGAGGGAATTTGAGATTGTTTTTTCCGAAAGAAAACTTTTTATTTTGTCCATATTCAAAGGAAATCACAATGTCATAAATTATACCTTTTATTTTCGTTTCTTTTAGTTTTTTTCCATCTTTCTTTCTTTAAATATTTTTAAATAAATTTATAATTTTTTTTAAACATTTCAACTTGCAAGGTGAAAGATGTCCTATCTATATCTTTTGGGTGAACAAATAAAGTTACCACCAAATCATTATGGATGTTTGAAATATATAATTTTAATTTTTAAACGTAAAAAATATACTATCAATTCTTGTAAAAGTGTTTAAAAAAGTTAATATTTTGTCAAAAAAAAAAAAAAAAACTTCACATGAAGGCAAAAGTACTTTTATTAATTATTTAATTTTATCACTTAAACTGATCACGTGGATCTACTTGATAAAAAAATGTTAAATTTCTTTACTTAAATGATCAGAATATACTGTTGTAAAACTTATGATAAATTTGTATATTTGTTAAGTTTAAAAATTAAGTAATAGATTTTAAGGAATCATATAAATTAAGTGATAATTTTATTATTTTATTTTTATTATTTAAACTTATAGAACTTAAATAATGCAAAATTATTATTTTAATTGTAAGGAGAGTGAATAAGAATAGGATGATATATTCTTCTTTGTTTTTACTTGTTAAATTTAATATATATTTTTAATTTAATGTTTAATATATTATTTTTATTTATAATTTTAAATAAATATATAAATTAAATATAAGTTGGTGGTTGAAATTTAAAATTAAATAATAGAAAAAAAATCCACAGATCCTAGTCCGGGTGAATATATGAGTTGTTATAATTCTTGACTGATTATTTTGGTTGACTTTATTTTTCTCCAAACTGGCCCACTCTCCCACGGCCTTGACCATTATTCGTTATTCAACAGCCGATTGCGACTGTCGTATCTTCCGACGTTCCTACTTGCCGGTGATTTTGTTTCCGTCCTCCCTTCCCCTCTCCTCCTTTTACTGTATGATCGTTGACCGAGACCATTATTAAGGTATATTCCCTAATTCGGTGAAAAGAAAACGCAGAGGGACCAACTAGGTTTTAAATGCAATAGAGAAAACAAGGAGACATGAAAGGAGGAAGGAAGAATCTTAAGAGGGCAACAGAGGAAAAATGCTTAACCATTGAAGATGGTCACTGCATCATGCGTGTGGTGGACCTTAGAGGTTCCAACCTCATTGAGGTTTTCTTCATTCTATTTTACCCTTTTCTTGTATTTTCTTTTTATGTCTACTATATTATAGATTTGGCTCCGGTAATTGGGTTTGCACTTGAATTCTGATGGAAATTTTCAATTTTTCTCTTTTCATATAACGTTTTGTTGACTTTTGCTGGAGTTTGTAACAATTTGCATTGGTTGTTGCTGTGGTTATTTAAGGTAATGGATGCAAAAGGAAATAAATCATTAGCCTTGTTTCCAGCAAAGTTTCAAAAGAGCATGTGGATTAAGCGAGGTTTGTATTACATGATACTTCCAACTATCTGTTTGATGTGTTTTGACTTGCCCATTATTTAGAAAATTCTCACATTACCAAAGTAAGATAGTGATTTGCTTGTTTGGGTGCCAATGCCATAGCGATTCTGATACTTTGGTTTGAACGTTTTTGAGACTGTAGGAAGTTTTGTTGTCGTGGATGAAAATGGAAAAGAGAAGGCTCTCGAATCAGGCAGCAAGGTAGCATGCATTGTAACAAAGGTTCTATTCTATGAACAAGTTCGCTCTCTTCAGAAATCCCCAGATTGGTATGTATACACTCTCATATTACGCATATGATTATGGTATGATAGAACATGGAAAAGTTAGTATCTTCTGTGATACTGTGTTTGCTCCTTTTTGACATGTTTTGAGACACTTTTCGATTAATAATAGTAAAGACATGGATTCTGTACTATTTCAAAGCAAGTGCAATGAGTCCCGGTTTTCTATTAGAGAAGGTTCTACCTTGTGATATTGAGTTGGCCTTGTTCTGGAATCTGGATTGCAACAAATGATGAGATCATTCATACCATTATGCTTTTCCTCTCAGTGTTTTTACTATAAATTTCATTTATATCTGAATTCATTAGTTTCCCCTCCATCTTAGCCAATTTAGTTTATTTTCTTATGTTTGAATAAACTAACAAATATAGCATCGAACTTAAGCTATTTGTACAAATCTACCGTTTTTGGGTTGTGACAAATCTACGATTAAACTCTTATTAGTATTATGAGTCTACTACTTTCGTGACAACTCTACTATCAAATTTCTTATTAATGATATAAATCTACCATCAAGATATATATCGGTAGTGGTAGATTTGTTATGAAAATGATAGATTTGTAAAACTAATAAGATTTTGGTGGTAGATTTTTTACAACGACACAATCCAAAATTAAGTGATAGATTTGCACAAACGGCATAAGTTCGATGGTATATTTGTTAGTTTATTCTTTAGGTTTTCTTCATCGCCTTGATATATGCTTTCCACTGCATGCAGGCCAGAAATCTTTAAATTCCCGGTTGTGAATGATTACGAGGGAAGTCTGCAGCAACCAACCTTCCAGAAAGAAGAGAATGAGCTTGAGTCAAGCGATGATGACGGAATTCCTCCACTTGAAGCCAATACAAACAGAATCCGACCATTTGAAATGCAATCTGATGCAGAATCTAGTTCTGGCTCTGATTCAGAGTCGTAGTATTTTCCTTACATCTGTTTACTAATTGCAGCCCGGCAGAAGAACATCAAGCGTGGATCAGAGGTCCACTTTTTTACCTAGATATAGGAAAGTTTTCTTCTTTTTTTCTTGCTATTGATGCGTACTCATATATTGCTCTCATATCAAATAGAGCTATCTATTTGATGCTCTACATTTATGTGATGTTTTAAACGTTAATGGAAGGCTCAATTTTGCAAATATATTTATCCAGTTTCTTATTGCTCCAGCGTTTATATTAGTGCTTCTAATGGATCTTTTATGGAAAATTCTGTGACAGACCATGCAGAGATCTCAAGGGGTGACGGATAAGTCAGTTGATGGCAAAAAGTTGGAAATAAAAGCCATCATCTGACATGAACGATAAGCACCTTCAATATTTGCTAGGCTCCAGTAATGAATGCCTATAAAACTTAGAGAAGTACCCCCTTGGCTCCTACCAGTCCTAGCAAATTATGCATCCTTTGTCATATTCTAAAGATTTTCTGTTCCTTCGATATTCTGTTATGGCTGAAAATTGGAGATGGCATGGTGTCAGTGTCAACTTTGTGAGGTAGCCGTTTGCCTCTTTTAAATCACCATCCTTAGTCCTCAACATGACAAACGAGTGTGAGTATGTCGTCATTGTCATGTCCAATGGGTGATTCAAATTTATCAAGCTGCTCAATCGTTTTTCCTTTATATTTTGTAGTCAATATCTTTTCTTATCATCTCGTCTCCAACTCCAAGTATGTTGTTCGCCCTCTTTGTTATGTAAATTTTCTGGTACACATCAAACAATTGTTGAGTTCTGGACTCTGGGTTTTTCCTGAATTTTTATGTTCCTAAAATTCAATTTTAAATTGAAAAATTTATGCCTCATGCTTCCCGTTAGTCTTTTTAGTATATGTTCTTTTTGTATCTGCTTCATAGTCATTGGACTAATGTTCAATTTTCTTATTCCATGTGCTGTGAAGTTCTAAAATTTCTTCTTTAGGTTTTTTTTTCATGAACATATAGTCCGCATTATTGGATTGAGACAAGTGCATTGGGATCATCCAGTTGGAACATCTAGCCTTTTTCTTTAAGATATTATACAAGTAGAAGCATATAAGTAGGCTCACTATATATTTTGAATCCGAAAAATTCAACATATCACTAAAATTACAAATTATATATTAATTTAAAAGTAAGTAATGTAGTATTTCTAATTAATTTTATTATTCATTGTTTTAGAAAAACAGTGAACAATTGTGTTTTTCAATAAAAGTCGTCTTATTTATTTTTCACCTCATTAGTTTGGATAAACACATCAACGATGATACTTGATCAATGTATAATTTCTCCTTCCCATATAAAAATGAAATACATGTTACATAGATACTTATAGATCACACCTAATTTAATAACAGTTTGTTTTAAAAGAATACAATATTAATACATTAATGTAGTTCATGTCCCAATGCAACCAATAAAATTACTCTTTAAATCCTACCTCAAATATCCCTTTAATATTAATATTATTATTATTTTCGCTACTCAAAATCCTTACTGACTTTAAGTACAAAGTCTCTCTCTTTTTTTGCTTTTTTTTAACAAGATTCAGATCAAATAGATTGAGCTTTAGCACCCCCAAGAGTCCAGTTGCAAGCATTTGCTGACCAAGAAAATAAGATATGGTTTTCGCATCAATACATTCATGCTTGTGTTTGAATGTCGATACCCATCACCAAGATCATTCAAGTTGCTGCTAAGACATCACCTAGATCTTAAAAACATATGCTGCTAATTGATATATGTTTGATAATGGTCCAAGTAAAAAAAGGGATAGTTCAAACAAATCCAGAATCCCAGGATATTTTATAACATATCTAAGGTGACATGTATAAAATTTACTAGGACAACGGCAAACGTTGTAGAATAAAAGAGCCAATAGACTAACCTACTATAGAAACTGAAGCAAACTTATGTAGCCATAACCGCTTGCCTTTTGTGCCCTGTAAAGGCTTCGCGAAGTTCTTTATAACAATTCCTATAGTGCTCTATTGAAAAACAAAGTTGCCGTATCACCTCCCGTTTTTCCTCTGCACCATCAGAAATTTCATTTCTCTGCTTATCCACCTCCTTCTGCAGCTCCTCCACTCTCAATCTCAGTTCATTTTCTAACTTTTGAGCAGTTGTGGATCCAGCAATCAGTTCTTCGTGCCTTTTATGGAATTGATGCAGACATTCTTCCATTTGCTGAATCTTATCATCCCGAGAACTTACATTTGCCATTAGCATCTGAACTTTAGCACTCAGTTGACCTTTCTCAGCAACGAGCATGTCATATTTAACTTTAAAACTATCAAATTCTTTGTTTAGAGTTTCCAAATGTTTACTTCTTTCAGCAAGTTCAACCTTCAGCTGATTGATCTCACTTTGCAAAGCCGTCTCCTGTCCAATAAGCAACCTTGCCAGTTCCATCTTCTCAGCTTCATACAGCTGTATTTTATCTTCTAATTTCTTTCTTCTCAGTTCTGATTCTTCAAGTTTTGTATATAAGAGGGCATTTTTCTCTGACAAACTTAAAACATCAGACTGCAGTTGTACTTTCTCCTGGGCGTATTGCTCCTGGGCGTTATAAAATACAACCCTCAATTCCCTGATGTCCTGAACATGGTCAGATGCATCAGCATGGTAGATTTCAATCCTCTCCTGCAAATCGAGGACTTGTCTTCTCTCTAAATCAAGCAGGGCTTCTAACCTTGCTATATGTTCCTGAGCCACTTCAAGCTGACCTTGCAATTGTATAGCAGCTTCAGATTTTCCATCCCTAAGTTCATCCCTCAACATTTCAATCTCTTTATCTGAACCCTTAAGTTGTTCTCTGGACACTTTCAACTCTTCCATCAAAATCCCAGTTTTGTAATCTGCCTCTGAAGCATGAACCTCCAGCTCAGCAACATGCTTTTGCAGCTCTAATACTTGTTTTCTCTCCAGTTCAAGATCAGCCTCTCTGGTCTGAAGCTTTTCTTGCACATTTGGAAGTTCAGTTTCAAGCTCATTAACTTTCTGCTTAAGTACCTTGCCATCAAGATTAAGAGGTGTACTGAAGCGGCTGTAGGCAGGGGTGTTAAAACATTCTGATTCAGAATCTGATGAGGAAGAGATGAGTTTGGCACTTTCCTTTAACGATTGAGCGGAGCTATTAGTGCCAGAACTTGGCGATGTATCTAAAATAAAAACCCCATAGCCAGACTTGTGGAAATCCAAACTTTCATAAGGAGTTCGCAGCAATGAGTCCTGGTCAGAGCAAAATTCCGAATTTGCAGACCCATGGACTTGAATATCTGTCATCGTACTCTTACAAGATTCTTTTGTCAAATGGTCGTAGTTCTTAGCTAGAGATCGATACATTTTATGGAACTCCTCAATATTAGCAATCAATTCTGGCTTTCTTTGGCTATAATTATCAGCGCTGTTTGTCAAAGAATCACCATCTTCTTCAACCAGCTTCAGCATCCGCTTAACACTCCGATCCATTTCTGTCAGCAAAAGAGAAAGTTTTTAATAATGTCAGCTAGCAAAGATCAATTGATAAAATGAGACAGCAAGGGGCATTGCAGTAAACTGGGAGGAAAACAATCTCTTGCTGAATGCACAGAACTAGCACAGGACGGTCTTCCAATTAGATATTACTTAAGTGGAAATTGCTTGGATACAATACAAGCAACCAGAGAAGCTAAAATGTAGGTGCTTACCGTGAAGATTATCTTCCAGCCATTTAGAACCAATTGTACCAATGCGACTATTCCCATTAAGTAAGCCTGGACGGCTTGAGTCTGTCCTTGCCATATTGACTAACACTTTACTTCAACTGTTACAAAATGTAAAATATATGACATCAGTCGAGACCTGCAAAGTGCAAATTAGTATTCAAAATTGTTCTAAAATCAAATATTAACTTAGAAATTATGGATTCTGATTCTTAGCAGAGAGAACAGTCCAACATTAAAACAATGACAGAGATTAATAGAGCAATTCAAACGATTAAGCTGAAAAAAGATGGGGTAGCCAAAAAAGGAGAAAATATACAGATTTATTAACAATGAGAGAAAAAAATTTAATCTAGTAAAAGCAAGTATAGCACTGAAACTCAACTATCGTGTAAATATCTGCCAACATTTCAAGGTGTGCCATTTTATCACACAGCTATGAGCTATCACATGCAAGCTTTATATCTCATGTGTCATCACTCTTCAGTGTAAAACCGTTTTTAAATAGCACTGGGTAAGTACGCCTAAGATCTTTTTTTTTTTGGAATATAGTGAATAATTGAATATACAGCAATGGCTCTCGGTAAGTTTAGAGCTGAGCATAATTAGCTAATAGCCTAATATTTATCTCAACCTTAAATAATTGAGGAGTATGGTATAACATTTTGCTTAGATAAGGGAATGAGAAAACAGGGGAAAAGACTCTAAGAAACGGCTGAGACTCATCTTATGAGTTACCCATTTGATATTCAACCAACATAACAAAAATACTTACCTAGCTTCTGACAATCGTTATACTTCCACGGCTGTATCAATACATTACTCCAGAATTGGCATATTCTAACTCACACCTTTGTCAGTTCCACTTTCAAAGAAAAAGCATGACGTCGAAAACACTTACCCTCTTATGTACTGCTCTACAAGTATCCTCAACACCTAATACAGAGGAGGTTTTCAACAATAGCAAAGTACAGAGGTTTATAGCATAAGAAAGAAAAAGAGGTAAGGGGTTTCCGTTTCAAATCTAGTATACTCACTAAAAAATATATTTATTTTTCTTATGACATAGAAATATGTTTTTTAACATTGTACAGAAATAAACATATATTTTTTTACTAGAAAAATAATGTTGAATAACTGAGTCATTTATACACCGAGTGAAATTATTTAAACATGACCGAGTGAAATTATTTAAGCATGATCCAAACCTTCCGTTTTGCAATTAAATGTGCCTTTACTTGCAGCTTCAACAACTTCTTCTAAAACACAACAAACCAGAAGCACAGGATTGTTTGTAAATATAAATCAATCGAGAATCATGCATATCCTAAGGGGTGGTAAACACAATTTTTACAAATACAGCTTATACAATCCCATACTACTTCAAAAAAACGATTGAACATTAACTTTTTCCCTATTTGATAATCCATGGGGAACCAAACAATTCACAAGACAATCTAATAAAATTCAAACGACTCAGAACAAGACTCGAGCAACATAATCGGTGAAAACTATAGAAACCGTATAAGCAAAACGAAACATGGGCTCGATCATTCAAAAAACAAAGAAACCAGAAGAGTGAACTGACCTTTGATAACGAAATTTTAGGACTGAATATCCGAATTCCGAAATGGAGAAAAATGAGGGGACTAGTTTAAGCAAGTTGTTAAAATAGTTTTTGTTTTTACTAAGACAAGCATTTGTTTGGCTCGAGACAACGAGAAAAGGCGGAGAAACAGAGGGAAATGCACTACTTGTTGCTGATCCATTATTCCCAAAATGTCCTCTTGGCCTCCTTTCGAAAAATTTCCTTCTTTTTCAAACTTCCCTCTTATTTCTACACTGCATTATTGCTTAGCCTTTAATAATGATTTAATAATTTAGCTCGTTATTCCCAAAATGTCCTCGGGGCCTCTCTCTGTTACTTTTTGAAAAAAATTCCGTTTTTCAAACTTCCCTCTTATTTCTACACTGCATTATCACTGAACCCCACGTCATTTTGTGTCGTAATATTTCTCATTATTTAAAATAATAAAAATAACATTTTATAATTTATAATTATAAAAATAATAAATTTTTATTTTATAAAACTTTAATATTAAAAAACTTACATTTTTATCATTTTTTTTATATAAAATTATAACTATTTAAATTCGTTTAATATTAAATATCATTTAATTAAATTTTATTTAATATTATTAGGTGTTATATTTTATTTTTATAAATTTAAGTATTATTATTTTTATAACTTCTATTTTTTCAGTTAAAGTCAATTTTTTCTTCGTAACAAATATATTAAAAATCATATATTTATTTTTTTATAAAATTATAAAAAATAACAACTTTAAATATATAACAATAAAAATAACATTCAATAACATTTAATTAGATAACGTTTAAAATAAAACGAGTTTAAATAATTGTAAATTAATTTAAATAGTAATCAAAATAAAATTATGTTTTAGATTTTTTTTAATAGTTAAAATATATGAGTTTAATATAAATAATGTTATTTTTATAATTATAAATTTTTATTATATTTTATAAATTTTTATATCATATTTGATGCCTGTTTAAACTTGCAAACTATATATCTAATCAAAGTTTACAGATTGTTTTAATTTAAATTTAAGGTACCAAAAACGTTCTTAAATTGGTTTTTTTATTTCTTATACTATTTTTATCCCCAGTTTTAGACTTGCAACTTGCAAGATAAACAAGCATATGCTTTTTAAAATATAAGGTCATTATATATATATATATATCTAAACAAGCATATGCTTTTTTCTATTATAATTATTAAAATATATAAAGTCATTATATATATATGGTTCTTTATATTTCAATGTAGATTTTCTTAAATAAACATCCGAAATGATTTGATATTTGAATAAAAGTTGGAGGGTTGTTATTTGTAGCTAACGAAAACACAGAATGGCGACTTCATGTGTTTGACAATATAAACGATATTTGATTTATTAATAAAAAAATTATAATTATAATATATTATATTTTTTCATCTACGTGAATAATTTTAAATAAATAATTTATTTATATGAACAATGATAGAGTATTATAAATTTTAATTAAATGATGTAATATGAATACTCTATACTAATTTTATTGATTATTTTTTAAAAAAACAATGAATAATTATGTTTGTTAATAAAAAATATTATTATAAAAAAGAATAAATAAAAATAAATCACGCTTATATTCCATATCATTGATATAATCTTAAACATCATATAATCTATTCAGTTTAGTTTTTTGATATATAAAAAACCTATGTAAATTAAACGAAATCAGTTTATTAATATACGTATATGTATATATTTAAGATAATTAATTAATTTTTTTTATCAATAGTTGTTATTATCTATTGTTAAAAATAATTTATAAAATTAATATCTTAATAACAATTAAAAAATAAACTAGAATAAAATAAAAAAATTGATAATTTATTCTTAATGATCAGACTACTTATTTTATATAACTAAAGAAATTGTGATATCATCTAACCATCAATAAATAATTCTTTAAAATAAATATTCTTAGTAAATGCAATGAATGATGAAGCAATAGAAAAAATGATCTTAACATTTAATGTTAAATATTGGAAGAAGAGTTAAATTTAAAATGTATTTAACGTTGCTAATTAGTATGGGTAAAAATGTAAAATCATTTATATTATATAAAGACCAATTTTGAAAAAAAGTCTTTTTCTTCACTGAAAATAAGCTTAGCCTTGAAATATTTTTTTGATAAAAATATATTTTTAATATATAAAAAAATAGTTTAAGTTAAAAATGTGTAATTTTTGGTAATTAAAAATTACTTTATATATACAAAAATTAAAAATATAAATATATATGTATCACGTATATTATTTTATTATATTTTATAAAAAAATAAAATAAAAATTAATTTTATCATTTATTGACATATTTTTGACAAAATTTAAAACATAATTATTAAACTAATGTACTAAAAATTATATAAAAACTAAATAAATGATTTTCCAGTTTTATAATCACTCATGAAAACTAACATTTTGTTGTTTTAACTTCAATTTATTATTGGTGAAAGATAAAAAAATGAAAAAATTACTATAGAATGTTTTTATGCCATTTTTGATAATATTTTAAAATTTTAATTCTTTAATTTTAGAATTAAAATTTTAATTTAAAAATCTTTTAAAAAATAAAACTATGTCTGATACTTAATTTTTAAATTTTTAAAATTATTTTTAATAAATTTTCATTAAATTTTGGTTCTGATTAAATATAACAATTATTAAGTATTAATATAAAAAATATAAAAGCTCAATTTTAAAACATATTTTTTTGAATTTAAAAATTTAGATAAATTTCAAACTAAGTTTCAAAATTTAAAAACTAAAAAATAAAAATAAATTTTCAAATATTTAAGTTTAAAATTTAAATAATTATTAATTTAAACGTTAAGGGTTGTTTGGTCTCTTAAATAAAAAATTTAAAAATTATTTTTAAATTATTATAAAAAAATTATTTTTATAATTTTTAAAAACAAGGAATTATTGGGTAATTATTTAAAAAAAATGCTTTAAAGTGAAAGAACAAAAAACATAAAAACATATATTTTCATTGTGCTTTGTAAAATTGTTTTTAAAAATTATTTTTAGTGTCAAATAATTCTATTTAATACTTTACATTATGTCATCTTTTCTCCGATGGCTTTTATCATAATTTTAAGTATTTATTAATAAATTAATAAATTATCAGAATAATACAAATTGATATAACATATGAAGAAAAAAAAATATATGTGTTATATGATGAAATATGCTATTTAAAATTATATATATATATATATATTAATTTATTATGTTATTAATAAATTATGAAACAATGTGATAAATTAAAATTGTTAAATTAATAATTTAATATTGGAGCTTGATTTCAAACTTTATCGATATATATGTATAATTATTAAAAAAAAAACAGTAAAAGTGATGATAAAATTAAAGATTTTTAATTAAAATAGATAATAATATTATCACAATTTTATTACTATTATAATAAAAATATAAAAATATTTATTTTATTATTAGTATTAATTATACATAATATTATTAATAGAATGAAATTATAATTAATAAAAAAATTATATGATAATAATAATTTATATTATAATAATATAATTATGTATTAAAATAAAAATAAAATAAATAATATTAGAATATCTTTAAAATAAATATTAAAGAGATATCAACTAGCATAATCTAAATGATATTTGCCATTTTAAAAATATTGTATTGAATTACGTTAAAAACATATATAATTTATTTATTAAGTGAAATTAATTTTTTTTTAAAATGTGTAATTTTTTAAGTTACGGGATCGAACTTTATATATTTTTTAAGTTAAAACAAAAAGAGTTCAAAAATAACTACAACAAAAATCAACACATATAATATTAGAGGAATATTATAACAGGAATATTTCTTTTTTCGTAAATTATATAACAGGAAAACAAGTTAAGCCTTCGCCTTTTTCGGAAAACAAGTTTTCAATGTTTTTTAAAAAATGAAAATATATATTAGATGTTTTTTATTTTTTATTTTTAAATTCATATAATTTTTAAAAATTATGACTAATTATAGTAAGCTTTTGTTTGATGGGTTAATCTAAAAATTATTTTCAAATAATAACTTAAAAATAAGGGTTAAATATGTTTAATATGTATGGGTTAAATTTCAAAAATATTTAAAACTTTTAAATTATTACAATTATATTTAAAACATACGAGGTATGAAAAATACATCTAAAAATTAAATAGTGTTAGATTTTTTAACATAAGTAATGTATATATTTTTTAGAAATAATGGTAATTTTAAATCTAGATTATAAAAATAAAAAATAAAAAAGGGAGAATATAGATGTATTGATGATGGCGAAGACGACAAGAAGAGAAGCAAGAGATCCAAAAACGACTATGAGAGTGGCCACGATAAGGAGAAACAGAGATAATCATGGAGATAATAACATACATAAATAGAATGAAAGGGAGACTAATACTAATGACAAAGATAGAGAGAGGAATACAGATAGGAAAAAGAGTGATAAGTTGAAGGAGAGAGAGAGAGGAATACAGATAGGAAAAAGAGTGATAAGTTGAAGGAGAGAGAAGAGAGAAGAGAGAAGAGAGAAGAGAGAAGAGAGAAGAGAGATGAAGAGGAGAAGAGATGAAGAGATGAAGAGATGAAGAGGATAAAGTAAGAGGAAAATGAGAAATAACACGGTGAACAATTACTCTATTTTATTATTATTTTTATTTTTTATAATCCAGATTTTAAATTATTTTTCTATCCCTAAACACACTATATTACTTATGTCAACAAATTTAACAACATCTAATTTTTGTATATTTTTTCGTGCTTAATATGTTTTTAGATATAATTATAATAATTTAAATGTTTTAAATATTTTTTAAAATTATTCCACATAAAACATATTTAACCTTAAAAATAATTTTCCATAGATTTTAAAAATTGCAAACACACTTACGAAATTTAGAAAATTAATTTATGAAAAAAATAAGAAGGAAAATAACAACATATCTACTTTATCCTAACACGTGTCTTTGGATAGAGAACTCAGTAAGCTCTACTGGTAAACCAACTAGTGGTAGTACAACGTCAATTCGCTCAGCCAAAGTCGTAACCCAAAATGGCCACTCCTCCTCCTCCATCACCAGTAACATCCGTCGTATCAAATTCGTCTCCTTCAAAACCGCCACAAACTCTATCGCTGTCTCTGCTATTGAAATCCCAATTATCCCATAGCCGCATCCAACATCATCAGATTCTTAGAAGAGAGTGCCTGAAAGGAGTGGGAATTATTCCTCTGCTGGCAGTGGCACTGCAACTGAAAGAACCTCCACATTCAATAGCGAAAGAGGTGGTGGTTGGGTCATATCTCCCTACTTCATCATCAGACCCTTCTTTTGTACTCTTTAAAGCCTCCCCTAAAGACACTCCTGCTCTTCGTGCTGGTACTCTCTTTCTTTCTTTCTTCTTTATTTGTTTTACATTTTGGGTTTGTGAAGGAATTGTTTATATACAATGACCATGCTCTGCTACGCCGCCGTTTTTTATATTGCACATGTTCATAGACTAGTTGCAGAATCTATCGTTTTATCTCATTAAATAGATAAATGCATTTACTGACATACATGCCTAATTTAGTAATGGAGTTTTCTAGAATACCCATGCCAATGAGTCTGTTTGATACAAAACTATTTTGACCATATATACCACATACCAACGGAGTTAAGATTTTTAAAGTACTGAATGCTTGATTTCTCTTGGATCCTCGTTTTAGCTAATAAAATTTACATTATTAGATTTCTATTCTTAATGATAAATTGGCAACATTGAGCTGAGTCTAGATGCAAGGTAATGCAAGGTTTTCAATCTAGCATCAATCAAATTGCTAACTGCTTAAATAGTGTATTTATTTATTTATATTTTTGGTGGGAGTCTATATATGCTAATGATAATTGAGATTTAGTTATTTGCAGGAAATGTGCAGCCTTACCAATTCATACTTCCACCTACTTGGAAACAGATACGTGTAGCTAACATATTATCTGGTAACTACTGCCAGCCCAAATGTGCAGAGCCATGGGTAGAGGTGAAATTTGAAGATGACAAACAAGGGAAAATTCAAGTGGTAGCTTCACCGCTCATTCGTTTAACCAATAAACCTGATGCATCAATAGAAGATATTGGGAGCCCTGAAAAATTGATTGCTTCTCTTGGACCTTTTGTTACTGGAAATAGTTATGACCCTGATGAGCTCCTTGAAACATCTGTTGAGAAGCTTGGTGATCAGACGGTACGATCATTTCTTCATCTTCTCTTTTGATTAGTATACTGGTTGGTTCCTTCTCTGTGTGCTTTGACCTCACATTTAGTGCTTTGTAAATTCGAGGAAAAAAAGAAACAAGTATACACATGGGTAATTCAGGGTAAAATTTGATATGTATAGGTCAATTGTTAAACAAAAGATCTTATGCTTACAAAACTTCTTCATTACAACATTCTTTCTTTTGTCTGGGAGCGCTCAGAAATAGTGACTTCCATCTATAAAACGATGTTGCAAAACATTGTACTCTTTGCTCTGCTGTTCTACATGGACATTACATTAGTATATGAACTACGGTTGGGTTACTAATAACTAGGAAGGGTATGTGTAGATAATTTTCAATTTTCAATCTGGACTGTTAGGAAGGTACCATGTTTATTTATTTTCCCAAAGTAGAAATGAAATTTCATTAAACCAAAGGGTCCAAGAAAGCAGACTCAATTAACAAATACAAAAGAAGACCCAGCACTGAAAGACACTAAACATAAAGAAACTAGTGTCTAGCTCCAAACTCTCTTACAAAAATGCAGAGAAACAGGAACAACAAGCAGCTACTAGTAAAGCATACTAGAGATTGAAGCTAGATGAGCAAATAAACCACCTAACACCAGTGTCATCCAGCGTAGCTTAAAAAAAAATGGATCAAATACTCAAATAGCTAACTAGACTCCACCAGTTACGCCACCAAGGTAACTAGCAACAACAACAACAAAACAGCACAAACACTAAACTCAAAGAAACAACCTAAAAACAGGAAAATAACAAAACTGCAAACCAAACCAACAGCCCCAAGCAAGAGGCACATAGCAAACATCCAAAACTGGAATAGAAGGTACCATGTTATTTGATCGGCAAGTTCTATATGAGATGAATGCAAGTATTTTTGCTGTTCATGAGTTCCATACTCTGTTTTGTTGCCCAATCTCTGAAAGTTTGTAACCTCCTCCATGTAATTAATTTTAATAAATATTTAATGCGAAGTATTTGTATTAGTGGAGTATTAACTCGTATGATACCTTCATGTTATGCGCAGTACTACAAATATGTGCTTGAGACTCCATATGCTCAGACTGGATCTCACAATCTTGCAAAGGCAACAGCCAAAGGTAACACAGTTGTCTTATTTGTGGTAAGTGCAAATGATAAACAGTGGCAAGCATCTCAGAAAGTTCTCAAAACAATGCTTGATTCTTTCCAGTTGTAAAATTATTTATTACATTTTTTTATCAAAAGATATGTATAATTGATTTATTGTTGTACTTAGTAGCATGTTATCCTTTAAAATATTATGCATCTGAGCTGAGAATTGTATCCTTCGTTTGATCTTCCCTTTTCATTAGAAAGATGGAATTGTAGAGAGCATGACCAATTAGGCATGTAAAGATGGAATATTACTTCATTGGAAGATTCATTGTTGTAAAACCTGCATTATCTTATATATATATATAGAGCATATCGACATCTAGTTATGTTAGTTTTTTTATTCTGAATTCTTCATCGGAAGATTTTTATATCTCGTTTCAAGCCAATGTTTGAACCACGCATGGAACATTTTTTAACATTGGATTAATTTAGAGTAAAAAGTTGTTTAATAATTTTGTCATTTTGTAAGGGTGGGAAAAAGTGGGGAATAACAAATATGATAAAGTAGTGTCACGCACTCGTGGAGAGTGGAGACAACATAAAGTGGAGTCACCACCTCTTCCATGTGAAACAATAACAGCAGTTCTGTGGTATAAATATCCCATTCTCCATTAGAAATGCAATAACAGATTCTTGAAGCACATTCCAACCCTTGGTCTTCTCTCACCCCTTTTCTTGAGCGTGTTTCTGTTTATTATTATTTTTTTCAAATTAAAAAAAAAGTGTAAACTTTCCTTCCGTAAAATAATAATAATAATGAGTTGTAACTTCTGCAAATTGGTTTCTCTTAAATCTTTTAGTTACGTTTGGTTACTAGAATTGAATAATAAGAATAATAATGTTATTATGAATTGAATTAAATGTAAAAAATATTATTATTGTTATGTTTGTTTTAACAGTCGAATTAAATTAAAATAATAATAAATATTAAAGTAAAATTTATAAAATTATAAATAAAATAAAATTAAAAAAATATATTTTTAAAATGAAACAAAATAAGAAATAATTATACAAATATAATGAATAAACATTGCTATTACTGTTAGTATATTTTACATTTCATTTCGAGATATACATTCAAACGAAACACATAAATATTTTAAATTATTTTTATTCTTATTTTATTACTATTAATCATGATTTGTTTTATTAGAATATTTAGTATGACAGCGGTGGATTAATTATTCTTTATAATAATAATAAATGATTCTTATTCACGACTAGCCTCGGTGTTTGACCTTTTATCAAATCATTCAATAATCAAAAAGTTTGGACCAAACAAAATAAATGAATAAATCAAATGTTTGAAAAAAGGATCATTCTCTGTACATATCAGTACATGATAGGCATAAATAATCACACGCATAACTATTATATACGGTGGAAGAATCTTCGAAATGCATAAAGGAGTTGACTTTGGAAAACTTTAAATTACATTGTAAATCAATAATTTTGGAATAAGATTATGAATGACTACCTTTTTAACAGTGCAAAGCAATATTAATTTATATCTAGAAAAAAAAATATAAATTCAAAAGCAATAAATATATTAAAAATTATTCCTCTAATTCAAACATGAAAAAGGTCTTGGAGCCAACTCATGAGTAGGAATGAAAAAAAGTATGCAGGTTTTTTTCATTTGGAAATTGGCACTTAGTGCTTGCCAGTTTTTTTCATTTGGAAATTGATATTTCAAAATCAAACTAGTCGATCAACTGGCAATCACATTCACAACTAGGAATCAATCCCTTTTCAAATTGTAAATTTCTTCATCTCAAATTTCCACCGTAAAACGACACTACATTAATAATTGGAATTAGCTGCCAATTTAATTAGAACGGCAATATATAGTTGAAAAGTTATGAAATTTAATTATCCTCCGTCATTTAATTAAAATAACAAAATGTAGTTGAAAATTGTGTTATTACGACCAAGAATCCAATTTGAGCACAGGCAAATCCAATAAAAAGTCTTGTACTTCTGAAGGCAACTACTCACCTAAAACCTCGTGATCCTCATTCTTCGCCTTTTTTGATTGTGGTTTTTTAAATGGCCTTTTGGGTTTGGGGGTTAAACAAAATAATTATGTACAAGGATCCTAAATGACTGTCTTCCCAAAGCAAGTTCTTGAAATCTCTACTCTCTTTTTGTTTTTCTTCCCAAAAATGGAAGTACTATTCCGAACATGAAATTGTTCAGTCCTGGCCCTACATCTTAAGCTTTTTTCTAATATATTTAATATTTAATCATCATTATTATTATTAATTGTTTAATAACCAACTTAAACATGTAAAATGATTGGAGTTTTAATTAAATTATGAGTTTTGATTAGTGTAATTATTTAAAAAATTATCAATCTTAATTTTAAGCCATAAAGAAACTTTCACTATAAAAAAGAAGCAAAGGTATAGCCAAAACAGAGTGGCAAAAACTCCATTTCCAAAGATATCTTTTTGTTACAAAAGTTAAATTGTTTATTGAAAAAACAAAAAAAAGACTAATATATGATTGTATCACACGAAATGCCATATGCCAAGTGGATGTGTCTGACCTCAGAACTCACAAAGTCATATGCTTCATTGATCGATGATGCTTAGAATTTAGAATCACCCAAAGAAGACCAAGTTTGATATTTTTCTTACATGGATTGTTTCAACTCACTTATGATAGAAATGAGAGTTTATTCTTGAATATTTAAAGAATGATTAGATTAAAAGATAAACTCGTGTATGAGTCACCACTATTCTAACCGCTGGCATGTATATATAGACAAGTGGTGCATGAGAAAGAAACAAAAAGCTTTAGAATAGAGACGGATTGAAGAAAGATATAAAGACTAGATGGTGAGAGAGTTTGAAATGACCGATCAAGAATCAGAAGGACTCTTGAACAAGCCTCACTTTGTGTTTGTTCATGGCATAAGTGGAGGAAGTTGGTGTTGGTACAAAGTGAGATGTCTTATGGAGAGTTTAAGCTTCAAGGTTTCTTGTATTGACCTTAAAGGCTCTGGAATTGATCCATCTGATTCCAATTCAATTCTTTCTTTTGATGATTATAACAAACCTCTAATGGATTTCATGTCTGATCTGCCTGAAAATGAACAGGTCTTTTTCTTTTACTAATATCTTCTGACATGTATATTTGTTCCCATGCAAATGAAAGGGTAGTTTCATAATGTAATGAATCTTTATTTTATAAAAACTATGATGTTCATAAGTCTTAACAGGTGATATTAGTGGGTCACAGTGCTGGAGGGCTCAGTGTAACTCAGGCCACTCTCAAATTTGCAAAGAAAATTAGCTTAGCAGTTTATATAGCAGCAACAATGCTTAAACTTGGGTTCCAGACAGATCAAGATATCAAAGTGGTAAGTAATTAACTTTCTTTAAGCTCTCTGGTTCCTTACTGTTGTTGGTTATTTGGTTTATTTTATGTTTAAGAATATTAATCAATCTTCATAGACAATTTATTTACCTCTTTTAAATCAATTTGGTTTCTGATTTATCATACGAGAAGAAGATAATGGAAAATTTAGTAATTTAGATCTTTTGAAACAGGGAGTACCTGATTTATCAGAATTTGGTGATGTATATGAGTTAGGGTTTGGTTTAGGACCTGATCAACAACCAACAAGTGCTATAGTCAAGAAAGAGTTCCAAAGCAAAATAATATATCATATGAGCCCGCAAGAGGTAACTCTACCACGAATTCAATTTTTTTTTTATTATCTATTTAGACGTGTTACTGTGTGCCGCTAATAACCGACAAAAACATAATGGCATAAAAAGTGGTTAATAAAAGAAAGACTTTGTATATGTGTAATAATTTTTTGGTTATGAGACACACCAAAAGTGAAATATATAAATTGTCCTCTAGATCAATGTGGGAGCAGCTCTTCTTACTATTCATTATTTTCCACAGGATTCAACTTTGGCTGCTATGCTTTTGAGGCCAGGACCAATATTGGCACTTATAACAGCTCGGTTTGCCGAGAATCCAGAAGCGGAGAAGGTGGGTCGTATCTACATCAAGACATTGCAGGACAGAGTGGTCAAACCAGAACAACAAGATTTTATGTTAAAGAGATGGCCTCCATCTGATGTATATGTCATGGATACTGATCATAGCCCATTTTTCTCAAACCCATTTCTGCTCTCTGGCTTGCTTGTAAATGCTGCTGATAGAATAGGATCTCTATAATTTTTTGTTGATTAGTTGACAACAATTTAGATCTTGAAAATAACAGATGTTGATCATTCAATTGAGATTGTTGAAAACAATACTAAATTTGTCATGGTGCACAATTATAGTTGTTTTACTAATCAGTATAATTTTGAGGACTACTCAGTATTTTATTGGCCTTGCAAGAGATACTTTTATGATCTACATCTCTGATGAACTTGCATTTTGAGTTTGAAGATTTAGCCAATGTGTTGGGTTTTCCTCTTGATTTGGAGGAGCCCAAGGGAATCACATGTGACTTAAAAGCCATGAAATAAGAAAGGGAAATTATGTTATTTCATTTCTTTAATTAATAAACCCATTTAGGGTTTGTTGTGTGTGAAAATCTGTAGAGAAAAAACGTGAGCAGCAAAAGCAGCAGCTGCAGCAGAAAAACTGCTCTCAGTTTTTCAGTTTCTCTTTCTACAGCAAGCATTCATCAAGTGCTCTGATGGAAGGTAATTTGTGGTCCGATTAAGCTGAAATTTTGCAGACAGGTTAACGACTCAAGACTCTTTAATCTGTGCGGTGGGATTTGGATTTGGTTCACCGGTTTTAGAAATTCTGAGCAGTGAACAGTGATTACGAATTGTGTTAGATCTCTCCCTTTTTCTTGAAATAATTGTTAGTTTCCAAGAAGTGTATTCTTGATGATGTTGTTGATTGTTTGCCTCTAGTTTTAACTAGAGAGAAATGTTGTACAATTGTTTCTTGAAAGTGCAAGTTTTGGAGATGAGTGCCGTGGTTGTTTCCTTCCTACACCGGAAAAGTTTTTACACATAAATTACTTGTGTTGATTTTGTGCATGTTTCATTCTAAGCTCTATTTATTTGTTTCCTAAAAGACTCACACAAAGAAGGAGAATATGTTTAATTCCGTTGTTTAGAGCTTGATTAAGTTCGAATTGAAATTGTGATTCTCCAATCACAATGTTCCTTGGAATTCGTTCGCAGACCACAGTCAACATCAACATCATTTGAAGAAACAGAATGTGGGATGGCTTTGATATCCCATGAAGTACCAGAGTAATCATCTAATTTATACACATACTTTTCAATAAAAAGAAATTCAAGTAATGAACAATGCCGAAGATATCTAACATGTGATGCTAGAATTTGAAGACAAAAGTGAAATGGTGAGACGGGAAATAAAGTTTTTGAAGTAGCATTCACAACTCTGCACTTCTATGGTGTAGATTGTAGAGTACATAGAAAACAAAAATTATATCAGAAAGCTACCGTACTTACGGCAAGTTCATCAACATTGACTGTTAGAAAAAGGATGGAAGGATATTGATAGGAAATTTCACAATATGCTGGTGCTACCTTTCTACAAGGACTACACCATGCTGCACTAAAATTCACTATAACCTGTTGAAAAATATTAGAAGAAACTCATGTCGGAAAGACATTCAACTTGAAACCAACAAAGATACGTGGTTTTCAATTTTCTCTTACATGCTCACATTAGCCCTACTGATTGTTTCCAAAGAAAGCTAGCAATTGGCTCACATATGCACGAATGCTACCATATACGTAAATTAGACACATTTCTCATTTCAAATAAAGAAAATTACAGCTTACTATTTTTTCTTTCCTGCTTGCTTGTAATATCTTTTCCTTCCAAGTTTCCATGGTAGTTATAAGATGCACATTTCCTTGAGCAACCTGTTGTAGCTCATAGTCACCATCATCTATTTGTTTCTGACACTGCAAGAATCTTACACCACTCTATTTCTTGATATGTAGAGAATTATATTAAATCATCTTAAAAGTAGGTAAGTGAGTAATTTCATTTTTTCAAGATAGTTCATGTAGCTTGTATTGAAAAATGCAAACTTACCCTTCCCAAACAATTTCCCATTGAGTGTGCTTAGCTGAAAACTTGTAATAAGATTGCTTCCTAAAGTTCCCTAGAAGAACATCTGTAAGCACCCAGATCTTGTCTTATAGCGACCTTGCACGTGCACACCCAAAAGAAAAGAAAAGAAAAAAAAAACAGAAGCAACTATGTTGCTTGCTTTCTGAACAAATGGGATATGTGTTGTTGATTCACCAAAAGTTATGAAAATAGGGTAGATGCACGATGATCAAACAAGTAACCCTAGGACAAATACTAAACTAAACCCAATAAGACAATCCACATAAGCCAACAACCAAGACAAAACCAAGCAATCAGCCAACAAGAAAAGTCTCTGGAAATCTTATGTAAACATAGTTCATGACCACCCTAGGACATAAATTAGACTAGTATTGTTTAGACTAGACTAGCAAAGTTGATACAATGACAGTGTTCATTTAAAATGTCTAGAATCAAATCTGTTACGCGTTAATATTTCAAAAAACTCTACAAACCCATTAAAACAAAGATGTTAACCAATTTTATCAAAAGACATGACCCAACAAAACATGTCCATGTTGGAACTTGGGTTTGATTCAACTAAAAGCAAATTAAGCAAAGAATGACCTACGTTACTTAGAAAAGTTAATGATAAGTTAATGATGTAACATTTTCAAAAAGTTACAAAAGTTGAATGATATGATTTATGTTGAAAGTTTATGACATTTTATAAAGATATATGTCTTTTGTATAGATTGTAATTATTTATGAATAATTATACTAGTTATAAAGATATATGATTTTTGAAAAAGTCACAAAGAAAGTGTTGTAACTTCTTTTAAATGGTTGTATAGTAATCTATAAATAGGTTTTTTTGTTTAAGCCAATGAAGTTGAAGAGAACAATAATTGTTCTCTTATTCTTTTTTCTCTTACCATGATTTATATACAAAGAAATTAGTGTTTTAAATACTCTAGATTTAGAACATTAGTTATCCTAATTATTCTTCAAAGTCAAAAGTGTTTTTGAGATATTTTTTGTGAATGTACACCGCAAGCAACAAGAGATTAATGTATCTTAGAGGTATATTTCTTGAACCCTAATACGTCATTGAATTGGTGGTGGCAAATAATTTCTTAAAAATAGTGACTTAAATTGTGGCTTAAGCTAAAACCAAAAACTATATTATTTAATATTATTTTGTAGTACCACAATTTAAGACTTTGGAGACTTGACTTGAAGATCACGGAGATAAACAATCAACAACAAATTCAAGAATTTTTTTTCCAAAAATCTTAAGATACTAATTTCTTAATTTTTTATTTATGAAGCACACTTATGAATATGAAAGTATGCATGAATCAATTTTTGTGTATATGCTTATATTATGGTTCCTCATATATTATAATTTTGAATTTAAATTATGCATATAATTTATTTGATGAAGAACTTGGTATTGATTATAAAAATATAAACATATAATGTATTTATTTAGATAATGCATTTGAATTTATGCACTAGATCTCAGTCACATGAAAATTGATCAAAATTATAAAGCAATTTTTTATATTACAATTGGTGCATAGTATATAGGTAACTTGCATGTAGTAAATTGTCATTACTGATGGTGAAGTCGTAATCCTTGGTAAAATATCATGACAATTAATAACACGTTAAAGAGTTTGGACCTTTAATAAAAATCATGACTTGATGAAATGTTGTAACCCTTGGTGAAGAGTTATGATATTTGGTGAAAAGTTGTGACTCTTGGTGAAGGGTCGTGATTGCTAGTAACTGGTCATGACTCTTTTAGAATGATTCTGACTCATGAAGGGTTATGACTCTTGGTAAAAATTCATGACTCATGGCGAAGGGGCGTAACTTTTGGTAAAAGGTTGTGTCTCTTAATAGAAGGTCGCAACTCTTGGTAGAAAGTCATGACTCTTAGTGACATGTCATGACACCTAGTGAAAATTGCAACTCTTGGTGGAAATTGTGACCTTTGATAAAGTGTCGTGACTTTTGATAAAGGCATTTATTTGAAAGTAAATTCCAACTAATGACAATAATCAAGTTAATATTATGGGTGAGTTATATCGTGGGATTCTAATAAAGGAAAGTTTGTATATGCATATGTTTCACTTCTGGATTATATGTGTTCATACTAACTTCATCTAACATAGAAGCTAGATGATTGAGAATTGTGTTCGTAAGTTTTTCTCTATGATCCAAGTTGATATCTCTTATATAGTTGTATTTATATACTAACAATAAGAGATATTTTGATGCGTGTAATAAGATGTAGAGTGATGAATTGGTATATAAACTTAAGATACAATTATATATAATTGATGCTTATGGTAAGATCAATGTTTTATGCCAAGTAATAGAAGAACTTAACATACCTCTGATGATAAAAGGTCTTGCAAGGGACATAATTAATCATCATGAAAAGGGATGAGACAAAAGCTAACCTCATACAAATACCAATGATGGAAACTCAGCTCAACATTTGAAACATCAAGATCTTGAATTAAATGAGCCAAAGTACATCATATGTTTGTGATTGCAAACACAATAATTAACATAGAGGTATCCTAAAGGAAGATGTGCTTTGTACAAGTAAGAGAATTAGAAGGATAAGCTGTTTAACTTTTAATGAACTTATAACAAAATTATATGTGAGATATTTTAGTTATGTGGATGTCCTTGGTAAGTTCACCTATGTAAGTGTCGGAGATGGTGACATCTCCTATGTAACTTGGTTGGTTACTAGAGCACTCATGAAAACATAGGATATAAGATACAAGGCTAATTCACGTGTCAACGAATAAAAGAACACTAGAGATAAATAGGTTTTATGTGTGAGACATGTGTAATTATCAAATAAGATCGTTGGTTCAAAGGCTTGCCTATCATGACACCTTGGTTAACTTTGATGTACATTAACTAAATAAATACTCAAGTCCAAAAGACACATTTATTTATGCATACATTTTTGGAACATACTCAAGATAAAAGTTTTCAAATTTGTATCTTTCGTTTTGAAAATGGTGGGGGATTGTTGGAACATTTTTTAAATAGAAATTGTTATAGCATTTGTATGAAAAGATACAATGATTTAATATATGTTATTTGGTAAAAGACATGTTAAATAATTGTAATTTTTGAAAGTTAAATGCTATGATTTATGTTAAAATGTCGTGACATTTTATAAAGAAAATGTCTCTTGAATGGGTTGTAATTGTTTGTGAACAATTACATTGGTTCTAAATAGATATGATTTTTGAAAAATTCATAACTTATGAAAGTATTATAACTCTCTTTAAATCTTTAAATGGTTGTATGATAATTTATAAATAAGTTTTTTTTAATTCATTTGATATTAAAGTTGGAGAGAACAATAATTGTTCTTTTATTTTCTTTTTCGTTACCATGATTTCTATATAAACAAATTAGTATTTTAAATATTGATGATTTAAAATATTAATTATCTTAAATATTTTTTAAAATCAAATGTGTTTTTAGATTGTTTTAGTAAATACACATTGTAGATAAGAAGAGTCTTCACTATATCTTGGAGAATATATTATCAAATTGGTGAAGACAAATAGTGTTTTAAGAACATCTACTCAAAGTCATACCTTAAAGCCAAAAACTATATTATTTTACAACTTTGTAACATATTTTTTTTTACCAAAATAATATACTAAAACCATTGTAACTTTCCATCCCAATATTGTAACAATTTTTTTTAAATGTTCCAACATTTAATTGCTTAATTTAAATTGATATGAACATCCAATAAAGAATTACAGAAGATAAGAATGAAAAAGCATGGTAGCATGGAAATCATTTCTTTTGAATCAAAGCAATAAAATAACCTTATCCATGAAAAAATAAATAAATAAAATCGTAATCATCTAATACGCAAAATTCACGAGTTAAAAATTATTTCACAATAAAGATTTAATTTTTTTATATATATTTGTATAATCACATTATACTCATGTTATATACATATATAAATGATTTGAAAAATATTCATCATGAAATAAGCCTAATTTAAAGTGCATTGTTAATTTTCACAAATCTCATGGGGTAAGTTTCACCTAAATAAAAAGATTGTGATTAAGCACAAACAGAAATCAAAATTTCCACAGGCGGTGTGCAAAACAAGGAGATGGGGTTTGAAATTGAGAATTCACCTGAGGAACATGCAAATTTGATATCTTCTACATGCCAATTTGCATTGATTTTTTTTTAAGTTACAAATGATTTTTTATCAAGAAAGCTAACATTCAATATAAAAAAAGTAATATTATATATACTACGGTTGTGGTGGATATTTCATTTTGTAATTGATTGATACGTTACATTTGTTGGAAAGTGAGAACTATTTATAAGATAAAATCAATTAAGATATGTAAAATGGTTTGAAATTTTATTTGAGAAAAAAAATCATTTTCTTATAAAAAATAGGTTATTAAGAAAAAACTATTCTTGGCAGTAATTTTTCTGGAAATTCATTGATTTTATAGATCATTCCGATTAACATCAAAAGCTGCATATTGCTTTCCAGGATTCATCATGGTAGCATTTTTTTTTGTCAAACTTCATCATGGTAGCATGATTAAGAAAGTGATTTTTTTTCAATAAAAAAAGGGCTATTCTAAGTAAATGCAAGCATAATCCCAAGTCCTTAGGAAAAGAAAATTGTAAATCAATTTCATTCATTAATTTTGTTTAGATGATACAAACTTAGGTAAAGCAATATTCTAGCTAACATAGCCATAAAACCAATTTTGTTTAAACAACGTGCATTCTAACTTTGTTAATAATAGTGTATGCTCGTTTGTAATTCGAACATGAATAAGTTTTAATGCTAGTGAAACACTTATAAATATTTATTTATATATAATAATAAAAAATGGACAATTGAAAAACAGGAGGAGCAATTCCTCTACTATAAAATATCTGATGATGAGTAAAATAAAATAAAAACAATTGGATATTATTCAAAATTTATTCAAAATAAAAGTTTATGCTTACATACAAATCATAAGGAGGAAGGTCTATGTCCTTCCAAATCCAAGTTCCACATTATCAGCAAATGCTTGAGAGAGAGCATTAGATAAATCTAAGGTGTTTGCAAATTAGAGGTCTCAGACTCGGAGGAAGGTCTATTTTTAGGGTCAGAAGGCCTTATTTCCTCTATCATTTTAACAATTTGAACCATGTTAGGACGAGTGTCTGGCACTTTAGAAACACATGCTAGTGCAATCTGCAGCATTTGAACCATTTCCTCTTCCACATATTGTCCTCTCAGCACCTCCACATCAAAAACTTCTGCTGTCCATTCCTCTCTAACAACAGACCTAACCCATCTTGGTAAATCAACCACATAATCATGTCCTGGATATTGCAATGGACTTTTACCTGTCAACATTTCAAGGAGGAGCACACCAAAACTATAAACATCTGATTTCTGCGTAATTTTTCGTGTTTCGTATGCCTCAGGAGCTCGATATCCTATGGACCTAGACATCGTTGGAGGGTAATTCATTAAGGAGGCCAAGCCAACATCAGAAATGCAAGCATCAAGGTCTTGTGATAGGAGTACGTTTGAGGACTTGATGTTACCATGTATGAATTTAGTACCACCTTCTGAATGAATGTGAGTAATTCCCTTTGCAGTTCCTATGATGATCTTCAGCCTTGCATCCCAATTTAGTGGATTTCTTCCTGAATCTTTGTTTTCTAAAGTATGTAAAGAAACAAAGTTAACCAACCAAAATATTATCATTTTTATACTTACTTTCTTTTATTCTCTAATAAAAGAACTTGATAATGCTTTGAGTTTTGTTCAAGACATGATCTGATTGCAAATAGTGGTTTCCTGGAGTAGTACATTATGTGAAAAGGCGTATACATTTCTAGCTGCACAAATGGAGGTAAAGGAAAATCATTTGCTTAAAACTAAAGAGTTTATTTGCCTCTACTTTTAGGCCATACAAAAGTGTTCCTGAGCCAAACAAATTTCAGAGGACGGAAGCACAAAATGTATTTTCCAAGACGTGAAAGAGCTTTTAATAGTTAATTTTTTTTTTAAAGCAAATAGAAAAACTCAGAAGCAAAAACAAACACACAAAAATTTACTCTTTCAGAACTCAGAAAATACATTTTGTACATCTTGTTAAAAAGCATTCCTGAAAACACTCACTTGAAACCTCAAACAAATGTTACAAGCAAATATTATCTAAATAGCATAGGATTAATGTAAACCATACCATGCAAGCGCACAAACAAGCTTCCGAATGGCATGTAGTTGTAAACAATAAGCTTCTCATCCTTAGAATAGTAATAAGCACGAAGAGGAGCAATGTTAGGATGCTGTCCAAACTTTCCTAAAACCTCCATTTGCTGCTCAAACTCTTTCTTTCCCACTACAACTTCCTTTAACCTTTTGACTACTACAGTAGTCCCATCTTCCATAATAGCTTTATAAGTTGTTCCGCCACTTCCTTTACCAAGAATTTCAGCAGATGCTCTCAATAAATCCTCGAGATCAAAACCATAACTACAACCTGGAAAGAAGAACAACTTGTTCTTCTCTGCCTCTTGAACTCCACTTCCAAAATCTGGAGGCTTCTCGTTCTTTCCATTTGCAGAGGCCTTTCCTTTAAACAAAACACTTCCTTTAGCTTTTTTTCTCTTAATGCAGCATACTAATGCCACGATGACAACGAAAAATAACACAGCAGAACCAACAATTGCCAGAGCAATAAGAGAATTTTTTCCTAGCTTTTTATTGGAAGAAGAATATATATGACCTGTGGAAATTGATGGTGAGGATATGGGAGAAGGAGAAGGAGTAGGAGAAGAGAAGGTTGTAGAACAATTTCTTAAAGGCTGTCCACAAAGTAGAGAATTTCCAACAAAGGAAGAATTGGGAAACTTTTGAAAGGAATATGGAACAGAACCATTAAGATTGTTATAGCTCAAATTCAAAAACTTTAGACTTGGAATATTGAGATTAGGAATGGTTCCTGAGATGGAATTGTTTTGAAGCTTCAAGACAGTAAGTCTTGTCAAATTTTGAAAGGAAGCAGGAATGTTTCCTGAAATTGAATTATATGATAAATCCAATGCAATCAGCTTGTGAGAGAGTGAAGATGGTAATGGACCTGAGAAATTATTATTTTGGAGGTAGAGATATTGCAGTGAAGGTATAGAAAGAATATCGGAAGGAAGATTTCCATTGAGAATGTTGGATCTAAGACTCAAGACTCTTAAAGCATCAAGCTTTCCTAAACTATTGAATGGAATGGAACCAACAAGTCCAATACCTGGAAGATGTATGCCGAGAACACGAGTTTGATTTACGTCACAAGTGATTCCAATCCAAGAGGAACAAACTTGAGTAGAAGCATTCCAGTTGAGTCTTTTGGTGTGAATTACAGTGGCTGAAGCAAAATCAAGAAGAGCTTGCTTTTCTGAGCTAATAAGATCAGAAGTGGCTAAAGAAAGGATAGGTAGAACAATCAAGAGGAGCAAAAGAGCATAAAATGATGATTTGAGCTTCATGGATATATTTTCAGCAGAGAAGTTGTACAATTAGGTAAGTATAACCTCCAACTTTGCTTTGTTTTGTATCTCCTAGTTCAACAGCAAAAACCATGAACGTAGAATTAGCCAATCGTTATAGGAAATGTAATGTAATAATATATGATTTGCAAAGTTCAGAAAGAATTGTGATTCTGCTTTTTGGCTCAGTTTAGAATAAAGGAGGTATAGAGAGGTTTAAAGTAAATGAATATCACAGAAGAAAACAGTGTTTCTAAAGATACTGTGATGAAGAGATAGACATAAGAAACAAGTTTCTTCCTCCTATGTTAATCATCTCTAGAGAATTGTCTTCCTGGTTTGTTTGAGAAAATAAAACAGTTCATTCATTAGAACTTTGAGTTTTTGTTTGGCTATGTATGCCTCTGTTTATATTTTCCCCAAAGCTGGAAATTTTAACAATTATATGAGGACTTGAATTCAAATGCAGATGAACTCATATATTTTTTTATTTTTTTAAATAATATTTATAATACCTTTCATTTTTACTAAAAAAAATCCTCATTCAAAACAGTTAAACTCAAACCAATTGAATCAAGTTCACTATTATTTATTGTTATTTTAAAAAATATTATTTTATAATTTTACTTTTTTTTCCATAAAATGACAGCTTATTTAACTTACTAAAGAGGATTTCCTTATTTTGGAAAGGATGAATAAAATATTTAAAGAAAAATGTCATATTCAGATATTGTGTTCTAGGGTAGATTTAGCTCGAGTTACTTTAGCATATGGAGTTTAACAAATGGTTAGAAAAAAATACGAAACAAAAGACTGTCGTTTTATTTTATTATTTTTTGGCCAAGAAAATATATGTTAATACTATTTTTATTTTATTTTAATATTTGTAAAGCAAAGTGCACTACTGCACTTCAAAAAAGAAAAGAAAGGAAAAGAAACAAAAGCCAATAAAGAAAACAAGGAAATAACTTAAATCTGCAAACTAAAGTTTTGCTTTATTGTTGCAAAAAAGAATTGCAGTAAGAGTAACTTAGTTATATTTTGTATATAATTTTAATCCCTTTGTTTTTTAGCAATTTAATTATTTTTGTTAAGTCACACGTTAACTAAAAGTAAGACAACAGTGTTGTTTATAAGTTTAGGCAACCCTCTAACTCAAAAACTGGTTTTTGGATTAAGAATTAGGCCTGAGTTTCTAAATTGGTATCAGAGCTAGACTCTTGGCTTCTTCATACTCTCATCGGTCCTTGTGTCGTAAATCCGGACCGTGCCGTAAATCCGAACTCTAGCCGATGTAGAGGGAAATGTTAAGTCCTACGTTGACTAAGAGTAAGACAACAGTGCTGTTTTATAAGTATGGACAACCCTCTAATTCAAAAGCTAATTTTTGTGTTAAGAGTTAGGACTGTGTTTCTAAGTATTTTATTATGAATAATTTATAACACAATAATCAAATTTTTAAAAAAATATTTTTATTTTATTTTTTATCAATTTTATAATTATTATTATCTATTATTAAAGACAATCTATAAAAATTAAATATCAATAAAAATTAAAAAAAATAAATAATAAAAATTAATCATTTAATTTATATTGTAAATTTAAAAAAAATGAATAAATTGTTAATAAAAACAACAAAATTACTAAAAGTTACTTTTAATTCTTAAATACGGAGGAGGGCTCAGAAAGTTTGAAAAACAGCGAAAAAGTAAGCAGTAGAATAAAAGAAAGTGGTAAGGAGGAATCCAAGAAGAAGACAGTCATTATAAAGATAAAGCTAAAGTTACATTTCCCTTTGTTCCTTTGCTCTTTAAAACAGGAGGCCAGACATTGCACTTTATTCCACAAGCTTCTCCTAAGATTATGCAGAGCTTCACATAGTGACATAATGTGAAAATATGAAAGGAATTGGATGGAATTAGTTAACAATTGTGCAAAGACGGGAACCACTAGGAATTGGCACTGAAATTAAAGACACAAAATGTTGGGAAAATTTTGAAATTTGTTGTTATTGTTGATATTCATTATCTTTTAGTTCAACTGTGATCATGCAAATATCACGTAAAGAATGGCGAATTTCAATTTGATTTATACAAACTCATATTTCTTAATATATTATTTATACTTATCATTGCAAGTATGTCTAAAGAAATTTATTGTTATATGCACTATACATTAAAGAACATCTTTTTAATTTAAAAAACATTTAAAATAATTAATATTTTAAATTTGTAGTATGAATAATATTTAACAATTACAATCCATATTTTATCAAAATCAAATCACAGACTTTCTATATATAAGTAATAACATTTCACTTTCAACTTTACAACTATTTAATATGCTTTTTTTTCAAAAGACACGTGTCAAGCCATTTCAACTGTTTATTTCATTTTGAAAACGTTATCCAATAAAAATCCTCCAGAAAAAAAGAGAATATATTTAGTTTATGAAACTTTAAGCACAGAAACAACTATATTATTTACATGTTAACACAGAAGTGGATTTAATTAATTAAAATCAGTTTGAGAAAACTTCGAGAAATGAGACTGCTTTAACCAGCAATGTTTGATCCACCAAAAGTTAATATACTAGAAAGCAGCACAAAAAATAGAATATAACTACAAAATGACTGTTTTTTATCTCAAGATTGAAGTCAAGAAACCAAGAGAAGCCTTTGTGAACCAAGCAACAACGTGGGAAATAGTATGGGGAATCAAAGTATTTTTTTATTTTATTTTTACGTGGGTGACAGCGTTGGGCATTTAATTATGTCAAAAATAAAAATTTAATTTTTTTGTTATTTTTTTATTAATTAGGGACTTTATTATTTTTTTATAACAGTTTATTCATTTTGTTTTCAAAAAAATGATAATATAAAAACAAATGATCTTATTTTATTTTTATTTTTCTTATATTTTTTAAGAAATGTTATTTTTATAAATTATTTTTAATAATAGGTAACAATGATTACAAAATTAATTAAAAAAATTTAAAATTTAATTATTATGTTATGTAACTTTTTCATAATAAAATAACTAAATTTTAAATAAAAAAATAACAGAAGTATTAAAACTACCGTGTTCCATTTGTCTCTTGATTTAGAGGGTGATGATTGATTAAATACCAGCAACTCTTATTATCAGAGAACGTAAAAGAAACTCTTACACACTGAAATGGGCCTTAGTTTAATTTTCATTGTAATAGCTTGGTTTGGTTCTTGCATTATTGAATCTGATATGCGTATAAGCAAAGGTGAACCAGTGGATAACAGTTTGATCACGTGATGGAAAAAGCCTTTTTGAGTTATTTATTTTAATATATTTGTTCTTTATTAGAAAGAATAATAATAATAATAATAATAATAATAAGTCATTCCAATAGATTGTTTTTTTGAATTATGCAAAAATAATATTAGTAACCAAACTTTCAATCGATTATTTTCAACTACTTTTCAAAATATGATCACTTTTACTTCTTTTTTTATTCCAAGTGTCTATAAGGCAAAATCATGAAGGCAAACTTAATCAATACAAAATACATCAATGCATTATTCCTTCTTTTGAATTCAAACTAAGCATCAAAGAAATGATGGAACTTTATCCCCTAAAACTAAGGGTGTCGATTGTGTCATCTTGTTTTATCAGGGAAAAAAAAACTGTAATATTATGCATGTTCGTGTCATGCTGCTCTCGTGTTCATATTTTTCGGTCCAAATTCCAATTTTTTTTAATATTAATTGGTGTGGTACTTTTAGTCAATCACATACATGATTATGCAAACATAAAATGTGCTATTTTGTATATGTAAAGTCAAACCACAACCACCATGATTAGAGTATACACAGTAACCATATGATTGTAAAGTCATGCTCACAAGCCACAGAGGAAAAAACATAGAAGTGAGAAGATAAGGTTCCTCCAAATACTCAGCATCAGTAATTTTTTAAATTCGTCTCCATAATAAGCTCAAAGTTTGACGAATCCAATGGTCAGAAATTGCTACAATAGACATTAGAAACATTTAACATCTACAAGCAAGCTTATTGTCCAGCAAGATATAAATTATAAGGGGGAAAAAACAGAGCAAGACTAGAAGTGAGTTATAGAAAATGTAAGCTTTATTCCAATAGGTCCACTCGACTTGAAGTTTCCAAAGATTGAAAATTATCAGTACAACGTAAGTAGACCTTGCAAAGACACAACTCTGTTACAGGTTCAAAGTGATCTAAACAAAATTCATTCTATATGAGACAGTTAATACCTAAAACATTTTTTTGCAAACTCCTGTGAAGAGAAACAAAAGGGGAAGGGAGAATGTGAAAAATATTCACTGCTGTCCACTTTTCTCAAGTTTCTCAACTTCTTCATGGTGTTTTCTCTCTGTTTCTTTCAGTTTTCTCTCGGCTTCCTCCTCTTCTTCAATTTGATCAAGATTATCAAATTCCTTGCTTGCTGCCATTGCTTTCAGTACAGGATCTCTCAGCTCAGATATTAATCCACCACCAACCATATATTCTTCTTCATCTCCAATCAGGAATAACCGCTGGTCAGGTCCTGACGACATTGGGATGTCAACAGCCAGTAGCTTCATATCATACTGCCAATATAAAAATGACAGATTGCTCAAATGAGAAAAGCAGATAGTTCACTTAGTGCTCTAATTGGTGCAATTTCTTCCAAATTTTCTTTCCATATTATTACTTCCTGATTGATTCTCTTTCCATAATTCCAGGGGTTTGAATAAGTCTATCTCCTCTATATGTAAATATTATGCAGGTTATCAACTATCTGCCTACTCATGAAATAAAGAATTGGCTTCTAATAAACCACAGAGAGCATGCACTGAATTTCCCTCACCTTTGTCAAGTTCAGTTAGATGGGCAAGGTTTGAAAATATTTAACAAAAACTTTTTGACACGTATTAGCCACTTTAAAACATGGAACAAATTAGGATAAACACGAAAGGAAATTAAGAACAAAGAGAGGAAAGCATAAAATTCAAAAATTTGAATTATATGGCCTGGTGAAAAGTGAAAAACAAAACAAGGGCAAGAATAAAACAAAAAGGAAACCTGGCCCTTTTTCTTCTTGACTTCAACACTGACTAGTCCCTTTCTTTCAGCACCTCGTATAGGAAAGATGAGAAAACACCGCTTTCTCCCTACAGTGGGCTTGAAGTTCTTCAGCTTGAGTCCACCTCCTGACACGACGTAGGCTCTTAGATCTGATCCTGCTAGAGGGGCACCCATAACCTCAAGAATCCCAGCAGATGTGTTAAGGTTCCTCATGGCCATTCTATAAACTTTATCAGGATTAATTGTCCATCTGGAGCGGATATAGAGGCCCTAATTGTTATGAAAAGCACGTGTATCTCAACTTATAATCAATGATGCAAAGCATGACTCTACAAACACTATCAATCTATGTGAATACAAAGCAGAAAACTATACTATAAATCGACTACCGTACTTGTAACAGATTTGGAAAAGTATAAGAAAAGGAAGAACAACATACAATATGACTGACGTTGGTTAAGAAAGCATGATGGATCCTTAGACGTCACCAGTCAAAGACAAGCCATCGTAAATTCACAATTATTTAAAACTTCCTTTAAAAATGCAAAACTTCCATACACACATATAACTAAATTTCCAAATCAGATTTTAACTTCTAACTAGCATTTGACATATTATTTCAGGATGATATTCAGACTCTACTCAGCATGATAAGTTGAAAATAGAACCACACAGATTACCTTACATGCGAGATACATTCTGCCTCAGCAAACAGTAGGAAATAACAATGAAATGCAGCCGAATTAACCTAATAAGCAGTCCCAAAATCAAAGGAGTAGGCAATCTACTGAAATGTGAGGCAACTGATTAAAACAAAGTAATTCTATCATGAATACGGAATGTGACTCCAATCACCACTTTTCAACCCTGTTTGGAGTATAGCTCAAAGTGGCCTTGCAGTATAAGTTTATAAACTCGACAGTAAACTACACCCTTTTAAGCATCCAATGCACAACCTTCAACAACTAAACATTTATGGGAAGGCCAATCCCAAAGATGACTGAATAGTCAATAGACAAATGAAAGGGCGAAACTTACAGCAAAAGCGACAATGGAAGAGGAGAGGGCGAGAAACCCATACTTGGCCATGCCTTCAGAAAGCCCAATAAAGGTATTGGCAATCCCAAACATGAGCCTCCATAGCAAAGCACACACCAGAATCCCACCAACCCCCAAGAAGAAGATATAGTTCCTCTTACAAAAAGCCTCAATCTGCAATCCGATGGCTTCTCGGTAGCGCGAGAAAGTAGAGGCGATGGCCGAGGCGGGCTTGTCGAAGAGGACCTTCTTCGCGATATTCTCATTGGCGGCTTTACCAAAACCTGAAGGCTTGAAGGAGAAGAACCTATGGCCAAGGCCAAGCCTATAGTCTGAGGAGTTACCGCCTAATTTGGCAAAGCTCAAACCACTGGGAGACGATATGAATCTGGGAAAAGTTGCATTATTGGAAATGGGTGCTCGAAATAGAAACCCATTTGAAGGAGGCGGTGGAGGAGAGGAATGGTAGGTTCTGATGAGGGAATTACGAAATGAAGAGGAGGGTTTTAGGGTTCTATCGTGATGGAGTTTAAGTAGGCCAACGAGGATTCTGGTTGAGGCTTTTGACATTTGATTTCAATTAGTGTAGCAGTTAAAGGAAATTAGATAGTAACAGACAGATTCAGCTCAATTTCGAGTAAGAGAATAGAGAGAAAGGGATGTGAATTGTGATGGTAGGGGAAATTTGGATGTTTGTATTTCTGATTCTGAGAAATTGAAAAGCTGGTTTTTGGCCATTGACCTTCTTCTTAACCAGTCTTCACCCAACCATGTCAGATTTGCTTCGTAAGAATTCTAATTGATAATATGTATGATAATTTTGATAATACATTTTATATTTAAAAATAAAAGATCATATTTTCATATTTATTAAATATCATTTAACTTCTTAAATTTTATTTTTATTAAATTAATGATATATTTACATTTATCTTCTCTAATAAATTATTGTATATTTTATTTATTACAATATTTAGATATTTTTTACTTGTATAAGTATTTCTCTATATTTATGAATGTTATTGTTTTATTAAATTTTTAAACCAAATTTTAATATTTTATTTTATTTTGTAAACTTTTAAGGGTTTGATTGTATTGTTTGAAAAGTTTATATGATTATATTAATACTATTAGACCATTTATTTAAAGTTTTTATTCTTATACAATCTAAATTTAAAAAATCATATCTATAATTTATATGAAGTTTAAATTACTCATAGAATACTAACTCTAATTTTCTAATATAATCTTTATTTTATTGTGTGATGTTATTTTCTTCTATAATTTCAATCAAGTTTTTTTAACCTTTATTTTTTTTTTCTCTATGTGTGTAAAATATTTCTTATTGATAAAAAATTAGTAATAAATTTGATTTTATATGACTCTTTTGATCATATTTTATTGTTGAGAATTAGTTTCACTAATTAATACTATATCATTTTTGTCTTTGTTTATTATACAAAGTTTTTTTTATCGATGTCTTCCTAATTTTTTATAAGTTAGTGTTAACAAATTAATTACTTTTTATGTTTCTATTCTCAAGGTCTATAAATAGTTCTTTTAATTCTTTTTTATATTTCATTAAAAAGGTATTATAGCTTCTTTTTAATAATTTCATCTAATATCCTATGTGTTTTTCTTTTAATCATACAAATGAATCAAATTTATAACATATAATTTTATTGTTTCTAGGTATGTTATTTACATTACGTCTTAATTTTATAAATTTATTGTGTATGTCTTGTTATACTTTCTTATATATAACTATATATTTTTTTATTTAGAAGTTCATTTATGTTTTGTAAGGATTTATGTTTGATTCTTGTGTTATATTTATTTCTTTTGTTAAAAAAATTAAAAAATTAATTATTATCATTTGGTTTTTTGATATGCTTGTTAGGTTTCCATTAAAATATAGTTCTATATCATGTAGTTTATTTTTTGAATATTATTAAAATAATAATGATATCATTTTATTCCTAATATTATATCATGAACTAACGTTTTATTATTTTATATTTATCACATCACTTTCTTTTTTAGAGGTTTGTTCCTTAAAGATATACAAATATAAACCTTGATACATTAATATTTCTTACTACATTGCTTTTTTTTCTTGGTATAATTAGTTTTTTTTAACATCTAAATTTCATTATTATAATATTTCAAAATCTGTTAATATTTTTAGTTTTATTATTTGTTCAATTTTTTAATTTTTTTTTCTATTTTATAAATTCATTTTGTATATATATTGAACTATTATAGATGTTTGTTATTGAATATCCTCCTGTGTAATGTGCTAAAATTAACACTTGATTTAAATTCTTATAATTAATATTAATGACAAACCTAAGGTATGTTATGAATTTTAGTTTATGATATCTTACATTTTCATGGATCATTTCTAATAAAGTATCATTCTTATTTATTATTTTATTATATAATAATGTTAATTTTATTAGTGTATTAATTCATTCTCTGAAATGTACTTTTATTAATATTTAGATTCATGTTAAATGAATGTATCAAATTTTTTCCTTATTCTTTTGATTTTTTTTAGAATTTATCTATAATGATTTATTTATTAATTAATGGTATAATATATCTTACTTTTATGTTTGTAATATTAATACTCATTTTTTATTACTTATTACATAATAAATTATAATTTTTTTTAAAATATTTTCATTATTCTTGAGAGTGCATGATGAATCTTTAAATTCATCTAATTTTTTAAGATTTAATCTTATTTTTTTGTATTTTTTTTAAATTATTAATTACCATTTTTTGTGAAAAATGTCATAAGATGTGTATTATATCTGTCATTTTTATGTGCAAAAGATTATTATTTACTTTTATTAATTTTAATTTTCGTTAAATAGAGGATATTTATGATATTTTTGAAACTTTAGGGGTATTATTAATATTATATCTATTTAAAAATTGATATTTTTAGAAAAAAATAATTAAATATTTTACCTAATAATATAATGATCTAAAAAGTTTAAAAATAAAAATATTATTCTACTAATAGCAAAATTTGCTATAATAATATGACTAGACATTATTTATTCCCACAAAATCAAAACATAACTGGATGCTGGAGATGGCACTCCAAAGTTCAGGATTAGTCAATTTACAATTGGTATCTATCGAAAATTCCCACCAAATAGAACCTTTTTTTTTATTTCGTCAAGAAGAGTTATTTTTAATACTCAAAAAAGAACATATCAGTCCACAATATAACAATAAAATTCCCAAGTAAAAGCAGAACTGTGTTCATGAGACATCTAATGTCAACTCAAACAGACATTTTCCTCGGATAAAATGTAGTACATCACTAATTATTATTAAGAATGAATACTGAATAAAAAATAACAAACATTCCTAATCTCAATTGCCCTAAAAAATAACCCCCAAACATGCCTTACTTCAGGATTATTCTTGCCAAAATCAACAACCTAGGTCCAAAGGGAGCTAGTGGTGCTGTCAAAACCAATGTAAATTTGAAGAGATTTAGAGGTTCACAACAAGGAAGACATCGACCATATCCGACAAGGGCCTAAGTTGTCAATTTTGATGATAATTAACCTCAGGTAAAGCATGATTAGGGTCGTGAAGATCTTTCCAACATCAACTAGGGTTAAGTAAGTCGTTGTTTGGCAGCAATTGGGATTGGGTAAGTTGTTTTTTTCTTCTTCTATGGGTAGGATCTGAACCATTTTGACTCTCATTAAATGATCATACAAGTCACGGGACGTCATTTGATTAACTTTGTAACATCTTTGCCTTAGGTAGCACTTAAAATTAATAAATGAACTTTTAAGAACATTTTCGATAATAAAAGTACTAAAATACACCTCTCCAAAAACAAAAGAACCTACACCACCTTAACCCATTTCCTACTTATTTAAAATACCTAATTCGATACAGGACACTACAATTTACCCAATAAAGACAAAGCTCATGAAAATTAACAAATGAGGGAATAATCCTTAGAAAGACAAGATTACATATAAACTCATAAGCTTCACTCAAATAAAAATAAAAATTACGTTAAAGAAAACTAACGAAATACATTAATATTCAGTATTTTGCTAAATAAGGAAAATATTATTCTTGAACAATGTTCTCGGATAGAAAAGCTCTCCCAGCTTGACGAGATTAGCTAATGGTCCATGACATCCAAGAAGCTGCAAAAACAAAAGGCTGCATCACTATTAGATTTATCCATTGAATAAGATAATAAATGAAAATAGTAAAATAAAAATTATACAAGTAGTTTAAAATGTGAAAGCTTAAAATGACATTGTACTAAAAGTTCAATAGGTGAATAAAAATTATACCTTTGCATTGACACCATCTGGAACAGTTCTGTTCTCTGAACGGAATTTCAAGTAATCAGCACGGCTGAACTTGGTGAAGCCCCTGAGACAAAGGAAAAAAGGTAAATTATACCAAACACGATGTTTTGTGGGAGCATGAACAAATATAATTGATTACAAAAGAATTCAAAAATTAACAAGCACTTTCATCAATATAAGTAAATAATCATAATGCTTCGTCAAAAATTCAAGCCAAATCCAACTACAATGCCAAAAATCATATGCCTTATTTTATATGATAAAAGTGTATAACAAAACCTTTTCCGCAATTACCACAAAGTTGAACAGATTTTTAAAATCTTTTCAAGAGACTGATGGCATAGTCAAGCTTAAAACTTAATCCAGATAACCACTTACCACTTCCTGCTAACAATGATCTTTTGACGACCAGGGAACTTGAATTTAGCACGGCGAAGAGCCTCCTGAGCATGGTGGCTGCTGTTGTCCTTGCAACGAACAGAAAGGAGAACCTGACCAATTGCCACTCTAGCACAAGTGTCTTGAGGTTTGCCAGAGTCACCCCTCATTCCAGTTTGGAGCCTATCAGCTCCAGCACATGAAAGCATCTTGTTGATACGGAGCACGTGGAATGGGTGCACCCTCACTCTCAAGTGAAAGACATCCTTACCAACAAACTGTTGAGAAAAATGGATGATTGTAAAAAAATAAATTCCATAAACTCAAGATAATTTTCCAAACCAAAGTTGAACAAAAATAACACTAAAGATTTTAGCGTGAAAAACCATCCAAAATGAAAATAACAACCATGGGACCCGTAAGCCACTTAAAACTTCCACTATAATAAGATGAGACTACACACTTCACTTTTAGGTGGATCTTTCACAAAAATACAATAGATATGTATCTTTAATTTGTGGGTAAAACTCACAAATTGACTCTCAATTTTTCCTCTTAGAAAACTCTCTGTTTTCTTTCTCTTAACATTTTTTCCCAACAAAGTGGTATCAAAGCCTTGGTTCTATTCAATGAGAGGACTATTCATAAATACTGTTCACATATACGGTACTACTCTATCAGGAAGTACTATTCATCGTCGAAAAAAAAGTACTAAGCTCGACGAAACCTGTGACTGACAATTCAAATGGAAGAGAGCACAAATAATATGATAAAATTGATCGCATTTAATTATGCAATTTGGAAACCGAAGATTCTACGGAAACCAATTATAATGCCAAATGAGAAAGAAGTTTCTACAACTTCGACGGATGAGAAAACCAATGACAAGACACCAAAAATAACCAGTGCAGACGTTGAATGGGTCGTTCTGAACCGAAAGTGTGCTGCTCAAATTAGACAATGGATTGACAAAAGTATTTTTCAAAATTTTGCTAATGAACACGATGCTTACGTTCTTTGGCAAAAGTTGGAGAAAATGTATGCAAGGACAACCGCACAGAATAAAACTAATCTGATGCGACGATTAATCAATTTGAAGTATAAGGACCGAAGCAATGTATCAGAACATATGAGCAAGTTTCAAGGCATTGTAGATCAACTCAACTCTATGAAGATGACCATAGATGACGAGCTATAAACATGGTTGATGTTGAGTTCTCTACCAAAAAGTTGGGATATTCTAGTTGTGTCAGTTAGCAACTCAGCTCCAGATGGCGAGCTTACCATGGATATGGTAAAAGATATAATGCTAAATGAAGTCTCGATGAAAAGATGAAAGATATACTCCTGACACTGAAGCGCTTGTCATGCAGAAACAAGGCAAGCAAGAATAACACAGAATAAGTAAAAGTAGAAATCTCTGTAACCAAAGTCAACAAAAAGGATAATCGAAGTCTAGATCAAGGCATGACAAGAAGTGTCATCACTGCGACAAGCCCAGACACTTCATTCGAGAATGTAGAAGGTTAAAGGCAGAACAATCCAAAAATCAGGAAGCAAAAACTTGAACGAATGATACCACAACTGTCACTGAAGAAGTTGTCATTGTTCGAGATGTTGATTATGTCAATCTTACATGTCAAGACACTACTTGGGTAGTTGACTCAGGCGCTTCCCATCATGCCACCTCATTACGGGAATTCTTCTCAACCTACACTCAAGGTGATTTTGGACGTGTGAGGATGGGAAATGATGATGCATCGAAAATTGTCGACATTGGCAATATTTATCTAGAGACTAATCTTAGATGCAAATTAATGTGAGGCATGTTCCTGATATCCATCTCAATTTGATCTCTACCGGTATGCTTGTTGATGATGGATACAATAATTATTTTGGTGAAGGAAAGTGAAAGCTCACCAAAGGCAATTTAGTAGTAGCTAAAGGTAAGAAAGATACATTACTCTACATCATAGAAGCCAGACTGTGTAGAGGAGAAATAAATACCACTAGGAAAGAAGTTCCTACCAAGCTATGGCATAAACGACTCGGCCACATGAGTGAAAAAGGTCTCGGCATTCTTTCCAAGAAGAAGCTCTTGCCAAGAATGAAAAGTACACCCTTGCAAACTTGTGTTGACTGTATTATGGAAAAACAACATAGAGTTGCATTTCGTAGTCTCGCACCATCTAGAAAGGAAAATATTCTAGATTTAATACACATATGTTTGTACAATGAGTTGTAAGTCACTAGGAGATGCTAACTATTTTGTGTCCTTTATTGATGACCATTCTAGAAAAGTATGAACTTTTGCTTTGAAAACTAAAGATAAAATAGAGAAAGTTTTCAAGCAGTTTCATGTAAAAGTAGAGAGAGAAACTGGCATACGTTTGAAGTGTGTACATGCAGATAATGGTGGTGAGTATCGTGAATCATTCGAGGAGTACTGTAGAAGTTTTGGCATCAGGCTGGAAAAATTAGTACCAAAGACACCTTAATACAACGGTGTCGCGGAGAGAATGAACAAAACCATCTGTGAAAGAGTCAGATATATGCTCTCAAATGCAAAACTACCAAACTCCTATTGAGGGGAGACAATGAGGACAACAATCGATTTAATCAACCTTTCTCCATCAGTTCCATTGAACTACGACGTACCTGAAAGAGTTTGGACGGAAAAAGACGTTTCTTACAAACACTTGAAAGTATTCGGTTGTAGAGCATTTGTTCACATCCCAAGAGATGAGTGGTCCAAGTTGGATGGAAAAGTGAAGCAGTGTATCTTTATGGGATATGCCCATGAAGAATTCGGCTACAGACTTTGAGAAACCACAATAAGATGAAATTCCAGTTAATCTGGAGCCAGTCCCTCCACCAACAAATCATGATGACGGGGGAGTTACACCAGATACTGATGATGTTAATCCACCTAGGGGTGTCCATAAACCGGACCGGACCGGACCGGACCAAACCGAACGGTTTTACTAATCAAACGGTCCGGTCCGGTTTGTATTAATTTTAAACCGTTCAAACCGGATCGGACCGGTTTAATAATATATTAAATTTTTTACATTATTCTTCATTAAATTATAAAAAAATCGAACCAAACCGGGAATAAAACCGGACCGAACGGTTTTATAAGTCAAACGGTCCGGTCCGGTTTTTATTTCTTAAAACCGTTTCAAACGGTCCGGTCCGGTTAATTTTTTTTTAGGGAAAACCGGATCGGACCGGACCATGGACACCCCTAAATCCACCAACTGACAGTTCAAAACCAGAACAAATTTCTGAACATGTTCAACCAGAATTACAGACAAAGATCCACCTGAGTACGACAACCAAGTCGTAGATATTCTCCTAACGAGTATATGATGCTCACTGAAGGGGGAGAACCAGAGAGTTATAACGAAGCTATCACTGATCAGTATAAGACTGAGTGGTTAAAAGCCATGCAGAAAGAAATGAAATCTCTACATGAGAACCACATATTTAACCTGATGAAACTACCACGGGGAAGAAAAGCTCTCAAGAACAAATGAGTGTACAAGATCAAAAGTGAAGAAGGCAGCTCGCAACCACATTACAAAGCAAGATTGGTTGTGAAAGGATTCGAGTAGAAGAAGGGCGTTGACTTCAATGAAATATTCTCATTAGTAGTTAAAATGTCTTCAATCCGAGTTGTTCTTGGCTTGACAGCTACCCTTAATTTGAAAGTTGAACAACTTGACGTAACTGCATTCTTACATGGTGATCTTGATGATGAAATCTATATGGAGCAACCCAAAGGTTTCCAAATCAAAAGCAAAGAGAAATCGGTATGCAGACTAAAGAAGAGTTTGTACGGTCTGAAGCAAGCACCAAAGCAATGGTATAAAAAATTCGACTCATTTATGGAGAAAAATGAATACAATAGAACGACGGATGATCACTGCGTCTTCATCAAGAAATTTTCTGATGGTAATTTTATTATTCTTTTGCTTTATGTCGATGACATGTTAATTATAGGTCAAAATATTGACAAGATTAACAAGTTGAAGAAAGAGTTGAGCAAGTCCTTTGCAATGGACTTAGGACCCGCCAAGCAGATTCTTGGCATGACAATTACTCGCAACAGGCAAAAGCAAAAGATCTGGCTTTCCCAAAAACAATATGTTGAAAAAGTTCTTGAAAAATTCAACATGAGCAATGCTAAACTTGTTGGTTGTCCACTTGCAAGCCATTTCAAACTTAATGTGAGTCAATGTCCCTCAAGTGAGGAGGAGAAATCAGAGATGAGCAAGGTGTCTTATGCATCGGTGATTGGTAGTCTAATGTACGCTATGGTATGCACCAGACCAAACATTACACATGTTATTGGCGTTGTGAGCCGATTCCTATCAAATCCTGGAAAGGAACATTGGACAACTGTCAAATGGATACTCAGGTATCTCAGAGGAACCTCCAGTCATTGTTTATGCTTTGGTAATAATAAACCTGTATTAGAAGGATATACAGATTTAGATATGGTTGGCGACATGGATACAAGAAAGTCTATATTCGGGTACCTAATAACATTTGGAGGGGGAGCTATATCATGACAATCACGATTACAAAAGTGTATTGCCTTAAGTACCATAGAAACAGAGTTCATTGCAATCATTGAAGGTTGTAAGGAGATCCTGTGGATGGAAAAGTTCTTCTAAGAATTGCATCAGAACCAAGAAAACTATGTTCTTTATTACGATACTCAGAGTGCAATTCACCTTAACAAGAACTCAACCTTCCACTCAAGGTCCAAACACATCGACGTAAGGTATCATTGGATTCGTGATGTGTTGGAACATAAACTACTACAAGTTAAGAATATTCACACCAATGATAACGGGACAGATATGATGACAAAGACCATGACTAGAGAAAAACTTACTATCTGTAGAAAGATTGCAGGTGTTGAAGAGCCTTGTCCCATATAAGGTGGAGGGGAGATTAGTAAGTCCAACTATGTGGGCCAACAATAAAAAATACAAATAGGATTACAAATAAAGGTATTTAACAAAGATGGCGTCGAAGAAGAGAAGAAAAAAAAAGTCAAAAATATTAGGCTAGAATTGGTGCGAAGAATTCATTATTTCCTTCTATAAAAGACCTAATTTAGATAAATGGTTGAGGCCTTTTATGGAAGGAAATAATGAATCCTTCATACTAATTTTAGCCTAACATTTTTGACTTTTTTTTTTCTCTTCTCTGACACCATCTTTGTTGAATACCTTTATTTGTAATCTTATTTTTATTTCTTGTTGCTGGCCCACATAGTTGGACCAACACAAACTTAGACATGTACTTGTTGCAGGCAATTCGAGCAGCTTCCAATGCTTCACTTGAAACATTTTCTTTCTCCCAACTCACGAGATGAACACAGAATGGGAACTCATCAACACCTTTCTTCTTCATACCAACGTCGTAAATCCTGATTTTTGGATCAGGCACACCACGGAAAAACCTTGACTTTGGGTAAGGTTTGTTCTTAATCTGACGGTCACACCTTGCAGGTCCTACCAAGACAATAAACAAAATCAATAAAAGTGTATGAAATCGGATCTTAAGGAATCTAATGTTCAACGGAAAATTCTACTACACTTTTTAAGTGAAAGAACAGAAAAGTATTTAACTTCAGTTTTCTCTAGCATACAATTTCGATTTTATTTTTTTTGAGATATTTGGCCGACCTATGGGTGATTTTCAACTAAATTGAAAAATCTACGCATCCCACCTTAGTATCAATAATTATAAACGTTAATAGACCAGATCCCAACTTGAACAAATCGTTAGACAGATTAAAGGGGGAAAGACAAAAATATAAACAAGGATAGACATTTCTTCTGATAACAAAAGCAGTGTAGCTAATACAACAAATAAAACAATCTAAGAATTGCGCCTACTGGAAATATCAAACCCAGAATCAATTTATATCATAACGAAAAATTTCTAGAATTTGATAGGAAAATAAATCCAAAGTTCAGAGAGACAGAAGAAAGAATAACTCACTCCTCCCCATGGCGAGTTTTTGGCTCTGCTCCTTCGTACTCATAGAAATGTTCGCTCCAAACTCTATAGCCGAGTTTATATGATCCGCCAGATCCGGTAGTGGGTATCCGTCCTCTAAAATCCTATCAGTTGCAGGAAGCCCACGGGCTAACCCGTGTCCAGTTTCTTTGAAGTGTGATGGGCTGAAAGATATGGCATGTATCCAGGCCCAAATCATAATAAAAAAAATAAAAATTAAGAGTATAAATATATATATCAATACAGTTTTAACTCAGTAGAAAAGAATAAAATAAAATCAATAAAATTTATAATACATAAATATTAAATTTAAATCAATTTTTAATTCTATAAAGAAATTCAATTTTCTTAGCATACAAGCATTTAGAAAAATAAGTAATAGAAAAAAAAGTGAAATTTTTGTTGTCTTTAACCTTATTGTAAATATTTTTGTTTATATAATTATTTAATTCATTTATGTTTTAATTTAAAAATATATGTATATCATATTTTTTTAAATATGTATAAAACATATATTTTTAATTTATATAAAAAAAATTATCTCAAAATCATCACTTTTGTTTTTATTTTTTCTAAATTTTGAAGAAATTAATTTACTTTTGCACATGAGAAAATTCTAAATCTATAAAACCTTAATTATATTTTTTTATTAGTTATTTTTAATAAATATATATATATATATATATATATATTTGTATTATTTATTTATTTAAATATGATTTAAAGTAATTTTTTTATATAAATATTAATTTAAGATAATTTATATCATATTTATATCCGTAAAATTTATATTATATTATCAATTTAAATTGTCAAAAATCATAAAAATTAGACAATATAGTATCAATATTTCATTATTTTTAAAAATTGATCAATATATAAATTAAAATAATTAAATATTCAATTTAAAAACTTTATGATAAAATAAAATATAAAAATTTCAGATTTTATCGGTATTTAAAAATAATTTTAATTTTGATTGAAAAAATTAATTGTTAATATATTTAGATGAATTATTTTTTATCCGTATTATATATAGTATAAAAAGATCAAAATTATATATATGGAGTCAGCTGCTCTGCGGCGAGACACGTGGAACCTAGGAGGTAAAGTTGTTATCGCTTTGTTCGACTATTGAATATACATGACCGAAAACAAGCAGCTAGAAACTGCAGTTCCGGAACTCTGAGTATCAAACAGGGGGAAAAAATGAAAATCTATCACATACCTTGCCTGGAGGATAATTACTCTTACTTGTAAGTCAATTCCTCTCTCTTTGTCCATTTTGTTCCGATTTTAAAGTCATCTCAATATTAATAATCTAATTTAGTACGAATTTTCCGAGGTGATTTTGTTTTCGGCTTTTGATTAATTGCAGAATTGTTGACGAAAACACAAAAGAAGCCGCCGTGGTTGATCCTGTGGAGCCTGATAAGATTCTTCAAGCTGCACAGAAACACGGTGTCTCACTCAAGTTCGTTCTCACCACTCACCATCACTGGTTTGCTTCCCTTTCTCTTGTTCCTCATTTATACTATTTTAATAAAATTCCCCTTACTATTTAGTTAATTAATGTAATTTCTCTCCTGCGTTTATTATATTCTGAAATCATTATTGATGCTTTTTCTTAAAGCTTTAAGCTTGCGAAACCTAATGTTTGACCAAAAAAAAATGTATACTAACTTCTGCCTTAGTCGTGCAATTGGAATTTAACTATTTAGCATGGAATTAATTAATGGATCTGGAAATCGTTTTGGGATAATTGTGCTCCAAATATGATTGATTTTGAATTTGAAGATTACTGATTTTAATGTTATAAGAATTGAATAGGGATCATGCTGGTGGAAACGAGAAGATGAAGCTGCTTGTGCCCGGAATTAATGTGTATGGTGGTTCTATTGACAATGTGAAGGGCTGCACTGATAAAGTAGATAACGGTGATAAGATTTCTCTTGGGGCTGATGTTAGTATTCTGTCTCTCCACACACCTTGGTATGATTTTCATCTCTCTTCCCCTCTCTTAGGTAAACTCATCGATGCACAGACATAGTGCACATATTTGATGCATTTTATCCAAATTGTGGAATGACAATTGGGAAAGTGTATCGGACATAGTGCACATATTTGATGCATTTTAGCCAAATTGTGGGATGTCAATTGGGAAAGTTTTGCCTTCTTAATAAAATGCTGAAATTCAACTGGAGTTAGGTGTTTCAAAGGTGCATATTGTGCCAATTTAACTCGGCTTTTCTAATGAATTCATCAGCTTTGGTTTTGGCATCTCTATTTTTTGAGATAGTTGTTACCAATCCTCCAATGCCTGTTGGGAGATGACCCAACATTGCTTGTATACCATAAAACACTTGAGGGCTACAGGGTTTGCTTTCAGGACTTATGGTCACCAATCCTTCCAATAGCTAAGATGTTTGGGAGACGTGAAACATTTACAATTCTTTTGTCCCATTATTAGTACATCGGCATATCTGTAAATTCCATGACAAAATTATATATTTTTGTCTTCTGATTATTAAAGATTCTCAAGTTTTTCTATAGTTCTGGGCAGTGTTTAATGCTTTTGAGTTCTTGAGATGATGGCATAATTGTAGTTTGAAACTGACAGTAGGTAACATTGAATCATATTCTACCAATTTTCTTGGCTTCTGTACCTTATTAGGATGATGTTGGTACTTTCTAATTTACATGCCATTTTGTGCTTGGTTTATTTCACCCATTTCTCCCGTTATCTCCCATTTTCTTCTTCTTGGTTTTTGTTCATGGTATTGCAATCTTTATCTTCAGCCACACTAAAGGCCATATAAGTTACTATGTTTCAAGCAAAGAAGGAGAGGACCCAGCTGTTTTCACTGGAGACACACTGGTAAGTGAATAGAAAGCTTGTTTGTAGTCAAATTCTTTATAATATGTTGTGGGATAGGTCTGGTGAATTGTACGATCTTTCTGTTGAGAGAGCATATGCCATATAAAAAATCAAAAGATTGCATAACGATGTTTATAGTTTACAAGGTTAAGATATCTAGTGACCAAAGAAACTTATCATACATGCGTGTGAAAAGTGCAAACAGGCTGAAGCTTGTTTTAGAAACTGGTTAACCCGTGCCTCAATCTCTTCAAACATGTCTGAGGAATTTTTCTAGTGATTGGTGGTGGTTCTTTGTATATATATATTTTTTCTTTGGAATATAAGTATTCAATTATAAGGATCAGGTATATAATTGCGGTACTATCTGTCTGCAGTTCATTGCTGGTTGTGGGAAGTTTTTCGAAGGAACAGCTGAACAAATGCATCAATCTCTCTGTGTGACATTAGGTTCATTGCCAAAACCAACTCAAGTGTATTGTGGCCATGAGGTAAATAAAGACTCGGATTTATTATTTTTCAGAAAAGGTTTGGATTTGTTGGAGATCAGAGCTGGTCAACAGTTATAAAATATCAGTCATGGGTCTTGCTGAACATATAGATTATGGATGAGAATATAACACTACTTTTTGCAGAGGCAATGATGTCTTCTCATGCAATAATTTATCTTTAATTAAGGGTCTTTATATAGACCATATTTCTACTTAGAGTGATGTAACTGCCATGTAGAAAATTCTAGCGTACTATCGTAGAAAGGACTTGATGAAGTTTACTTACATCTATTATATTATTTGTCATCATTTTTTTGTCTTTTCTTTGCTTGTAGAGATGTTAATGATTTTTGGTGTGCATGACTGCAGTACACAGTTAAGAACTTGCAGTTTGCTCTTACAGTTGAACCAGGCAACAGTAAAATAGAACAAAAGTTATTTTGGGCTCAGCAGCAACGAAAATCAGGTCTCCCCACAGTTCCATCATCTATTGAGGAAGAGTTGGAGACCAATCCATTCATGCGCGTTGAAATACCAGAAGTTCAGGTGTAATTTCTTTCTGCTGTAAGATTTACCTTATTATATATGGATTTATGGCTGTTTGTATGCTAAATGTGGTTTCAAAAGAAAGCACTTTCATGAAGAAACATGATACTTGTAACAAATGGATGCTTCAAATTTGTGTCATATTTATGATGCATGTACTTCTTTCTTGGCCCAAAAAATGGTTTGGTAATAAAGAGGTACTCATGTTAATGCATTAGTACCTTTTATGTCCTATATTTTTTAAAAATTCCATTTTAGTACCCCAATTCAAATCCCTTTATTCATTTTGAATAGTGTTTTATTTTTTTTTGTCAAAGTATGCCACATAGGTTCTACGCAGAAAATTCTACAAGGATATTGTAGGAATTTAAGGAAGAGAAAATTAATATCGCAATTATGGCTATTAGGACCACCGTCGTCATTAAGGTTGATAACTATTGAAAATTTATGAATTTTTGGCTCAATCTTGAATATTTTGTCATAGTCATATGCTTGAACTTGATTCTTTTTCTCATTTTTACAATAGTCAAATTAATTTCACTAATTCAAAGGTTAATTTCTTTGGTAAGAATTCAACTTTTACATATGATTCTCTTGTTAAAGAAATTTTATGAGATATTCGATCTTTTTAAGTACATTTTTATTTTTAATTTTCTCTCAGTCCTTGTAAAATTTATCATATAGGATCCATGTGGCATTTGACAAAAAAGAAAACCTTATTCAAAAGAGTTAAAGGGGTATCAATACTTAAATTAAAATATTAAAATAGAACTTTTTAATAACATGGGAAATGATAGAAACTCATTTCGTGTATACGACAAAAACTAAAAGAAATTGATAAATTTATAGTTATTCGAGGACCTCCCACGTTTCTAGTCTTCAAGATTAGAGCCCTCAAATTAGTGTTCCAAAATATTGTTATTATTTTTATTGATAAACAACATAGATTAAATACTAAAAACTTAACAAATAATGAAATATTATGTTCTTAAAGTATCTCCTAAAGTTCAAACATTCATCGTGGACAGGAGAAGGTTGGTTGCAACTCTGCTGTCGAAGCTCTTCGGGAGATAAGGAGGCGAAAGGACACATGGAGAGGCTGATAAATGAAGTGAATCATGTTGTATCGTCCTGTTTCTTTATTATCTTTGAATATGAAAAACAGGGCATGACAAGCTCGTGTTGTGTCTAGTGAACCTTTTTGAAATTTCGGCTTGAGATTGTATGTGCAAGATAACCATGCTTGAAACAAGGTTTTCTTTAATGGGAAATGCTAATATCAATACCTTTTGTACTCATAAGTTAATACATTTTATATTGTAATTTAAATGTAAATAATATTAACATGTGTCACAATATAAGTGGTGTGTAGGTGCATAATATAATAGTTGAAAAGTATTGATATCGACTACTTTTGTACTCATACGGTCATACATTTTATATATGTTATGTATTAGAATTATTTTAAAAATTAAAAAATATTTTTTTTTTTTGAAATAATGTAAGACATGCGTTATCGTATGTGGTGTGAGAGTAAAAGTTTGTAATTCTATGTGTTCTTATCATTATCTTTCATTGATTTACCATTTCAAGCTTTTGGAATGGATAAACTTGTGTAACTTTCTCCCTGTGTAATCCATACATTAGTATGTGGCTATGTTTATACGTTGTCTGAAATTTTGGTTTTTGTTTGAAAATGCTATGTATTCTAAGTGTTAAAAATTTATTGGTTTATGTATTTGATTTGATGGTACCACATTAAGATACTCGCCTATAGTTGCACAAAATCTAATAACAATTTGACGCCTTTTTTGGGATTCATCCCGAAATTGGATAGTGTACATTACCCTGAAAAATTGTGTGATGGATTGATTGAATAATCCAAAGGTTTTAAAATTACTGATTTAACAATCCAAAGGTTTTAAAACTATGGAATGCATATCTGAGTTAGAATGATCTTATTACTTTACCCAATTTGCCTTTTTCATCTGGAAACCAGGAAAGCAAATGTAGGTGGTCCATGGACTCAATTATTCGTGTTGTTTAAGCAAATAATATAATTTTTAAATTCTAACTTGGCATGGACTCAATTAATCTAATAGTTATTTTTTATGGGAAATATAAAGTCAAAGACCCGCCACTCATTGATCATTATTTAATTGCAAAGCAACTGATATCCATTTTAAATTAGAGGATTGTTAACTGGTAAATAAATTTGCATTCATATACCAGCTGGTGTGTCGTTAAAATAACTTTAAAAATAAAAATAAAAATAAAAAAGAATTAAGAAAATTAACAAATTCTGTTAATTTTGGGCAAACTAACATTAGAGTTGCTACAGTTTTTAAAAATCATAAATGACTAATATTAAAAATAATGATACTATCTTAATAAAAATTATTATTATCATAATTTTTTATTTATTAATAATAGCACAATAATATAATTAATTTTATACATATAATAGATTTTATACATTTTTATTATAATAATTATTTGAATATTTAACTGTTATGAGTTTTTCTCCTGAAACGTATTTTTTTATATCTTTCTCATATCTAGTTGTTATCAATCTTTATAAATCTGAGTTATTTAAGATTTAAGTATCATGTTAAAGATTGAAAAAGAGTTAAACACATCCCACTTAATAAGAAGAAATACCTGTAATAGTTAGGGCCTCACGAAGATATCCCTTAACATGTGTGAGCTAAATTGTTCAAATATTAAAAAAAAAAAATATGTTTAGGATATTTACGTGAACCATGTAACTCATCCTTATCGGTGACCTTAACTTTCCCAAAATTTGATAATAATTAATACATCCAATATTAATAATACATTATTATATTTTAACTAAATCCATATAATTAAAAATCAAATTACAAACATTTAAACTATTTAAGTAAATTCTATTTTATTTAAGTTCTGAGATCAAGTTTAATTAATTTCTTTTCTTTTCACACAAGAAATCTTTTATTTTGTCGAACTATTCCACCCTCGGCTAATGTCTATAAACTCCATTTCGGTTTTCGTTTTGTATCTGAAAATCGATGATTATAAAGCTCTATCAATGTCAATATTTTATCCCACGTTGTCGCTTTCCTTTCTTTTATTCTTCTCAATAATTCAGAAAGAACTGAAGACAGTTAAGGCTAGGGTTATTGCGTGTCGTGTGAGTTGAGGATACCAATGGAGACGTCAAGTTATGCTTCTGACTCTGACCTGTTCGCAAATTCTTCTTCGTCTGAGAGTTCAACTAGTAGTTTTGGAGGTGGCCGTGTTTTTCAGAATTATAACAATTTAAGACGAGAGGGTTTTGGAATGGTTCGATTTCCAGGCCTCAATTTCTTCCACTCGCCTCTGTCATTTGTTTTGGATTACTCTGGAATTCTCGGATCAGAGTCCAGTAATCGTGATAGCGAAGCTTTGGTCTCGTTCAACGGTGCTGAGTTGGTTTCCCGTTCGTTAAGTCAGTCAAGCGCTGACTCTTGCGTTGGAACTAGTGGGAGTATCAGTTCAGGTGAGGTCTCTATCAGGATAATTGGCTCTGAAGAATCAGACGAAGACTCTGCTCAGTCTCGAAGTTCAGAGCTGGATGGAGAAGATGGTCTAGGTGAGAATGGAGGGTCGGTAGAACGTGGCGGTGGAATGCAAGCACGAGGTGATCGGTTAAGTGGCCGCGGCGATATTATAAGAAGCGCAAGCGATCAAGTTCGTCTGTCGCCGTCGTCGCCATCAGCTACTAGGAGAGGCAGTGTGCGTGAGAGTGATGATAGATCGGATTCTTCTTATCAAACGTATGATCTTCAACAGGTTGCTCGATGGATTGAGCAACTTCTTCCTTTTTCGTTGCTCTTATTGGTGGTGTTCATTCGTCAACATTTGCAAGGTATGTGTAATATGTGCGTCTTCTTTTTATTATATTTCGTCCTCAATTATTTAAAAGTTATTCATTTGTTGTCGCTGTTATTTGAAGATTTCCTTTACTCTGTCCCTAGAAGGAAATTGATTTGGTGTTATGCAACGCAAATTGTTCTTTTGTCGTATATTGCTGTAGCGAAACTAGTGTTTTTCTTAAAATTTTGGTTATAGCCAGACAGTGTTTGATTAATTGTACACCAATTCTTCTAAAACTTAAGCTTTTTAAAGAATGACTAAAAATACTTTTATACACGAATCACTCTCAAAAAGTGTTGGTTCTAAGGCCAAAATACTTGAAATTTAACAATAGGGATTAATGGGTTTGATCACATGACCTCTAACTCTAATACCATGTTAAAGATTGTTCGGAACCAAGGCTTAAACCTTAAGGTATTGGGAGAAGAACCAATAATACTTTTATAGATGAGAATTGCTTAATTTCGCTACATTTGTAGGATTATTAGTGACTTTTTATATTAATGGTGGATTCGGTGCATTTGCGAATGCGAATTGGTTTAAAATTGTTCTGGAAGGACAGCCTTACCTTTGATTTTGGTGAAGCTGGAAGATGAAGTTGGACTTTTGCGTTGATTTATTTTTGTTTCTAATAATCATTGACATTATTTTGAAAGTGAAATAAACCGTTTAGTATGGTTAGGATTGCAGTATATGCTGGAAACATTAGTCTTGTAATAGCTTTATATTTAAAATGGCTGTGATGCAGATAGTGGGGAAAACGAGGTGTCCATGTTGTGGGGCGAAATTGGTTATACAGGGCACATCTGTTCTGTTGTTGAAGCTGCTAATTTTGGGGATATTATATAATAGAAGAAATTATAGTTGATCCATGTAAAATCAACTGCCAGGATATTGGCGAGGACTGTATAAAAAATAATGGAAACAAACTGATGGATGGATATCCTTAAGAAGTTTACGTCATAAAACATACACCTCCATTTATAGTTGTGCCATTTCTACCAAAAACAGTGAATAATGATTCGTGGGCATTTTCTATTAGTTTTGTGCAGCCTTGGAGTGAGCATGTGCTTGGTTTCATATTGATTTGATTGCATGCCATAGATAGCACGGTGGTGATTTTTCTTTGCGTGCACTAATAGAAGTTTTTCTTTTCTCGTGTTATATATATATACACACACACACATTTTATTTCAGCTGTTGATTCTTTCTTACTTACATGTTGTATATACTTTTTGAAAACTTTCAGGTTTCTTTGTTACCATATGGATATCAGCTGTCATGTTTAAGTCAAATGATATTGTTCGAAATCAAACAAATCTTAGGGTATGTATTTTTGTTTTTTCAGATTTATGGTTGACTCTTCATGCACCCTCCTCTAAATGCCTCTCAAAGCATAGAAAGGCTAAAATACTGTCCCTTTTACTGCAGGGAGACAGGAAAATCTCTGTTCTTGTTGTCATCTCCGTAGGTTTTTTGCTTCATGTATCTGGTGTTTACTGGTGGTTTCAGAATGATGATCTGTTCTACTCCTTGTTTATGCTTCCTCCAAAAGAGATACCACCTTTTTGGCATGCTATATTCATCATTTTGGTTAATGGTATGGACTTGATCAGTCATTTTCTTTTATTAAATTGTGACTATATAGCATTGTTACATCAAGCATTCAAAAATGATAATTCATTATTTTGGTAAAATCAGCAAAATAATAATATCATAGTTTTGCATGTTGGTAAAGGTGGTTGGTCATATATCTGTTTTATTCTATGCTGTTATTTGTTTCTTTGGAATATCATTGTAAACCTAACTTTGGGGCCTTTTAGTAATGGGGGATTTAGCAATCTCATTGCATGGTTTATATACAGATTTGTGTATTCGTTCATGTTTCTTCCTTTTATATTACTTGCCTTGTTATGGAATTCCTATACAATTTATGCTCTTTGTCTCAGATGCATTGATGAGGCAGGCAGCAATGGCTTTAAAGTGTTTGCTGCTCATATATTACAAGAATGGGAGAGGGCATAATTTCCGTTGGCAGGTGATATTTACATTGAGCATCAGAAAATTCTGTAAGCATGTTATGGGCAAGTAGCTCTTAATTTATAATATGAGGCTAACAGCCATCTCATTTTGAAGGGTCAAATGCTAACTTTGTTGGAATATGCCCTGCTGTTGTATCGTGCATTATTAACAACTCCTGTTTGGTACCGGTTCTTCCTCAACAAAGATTATGGAAGCCTTTTATCATCTCTAATTACAGGGTTATATTTGACATTTAAGCTTACATCTGTTGTCGAGAAGGTACTGTTTCCAAGTTTATAATGTTATAACTTTTTGTGCTGTTGGCTGTTAAAGAAGATCATATACTTCATCGAGGGAGACTAATTATGCTGTCTTCTAACTTGTACTTTGCTGCTTAGGTCCAATGCTTCTTTGCTGCCGTAAGGGCATTATCACGAAAGGAAATCCAATATGGATCTTATGCCACATTGGAAGAGGTAAGATGATATCTTATTTTCAGTGGGTCAGTTAGAAATCAATTTGTTTTCTTATATTTGACATTTAAGCTAAAATCTCTCATTGACAAGGCTCTCTTTCTTTAGCTTAAAGGTGATAATTTGGGTCTGTACACATTAGCTATCTGGCATTAAATCTGATAATGTTCTGAATATAGCATGCATGATAAGTAAATCTTTCCTAACCATCTGTTTGGACTAAAAAAAATCATTGCAAGGGTGGGCAAACGGTTACAATATTAAGTCAGAAATGACAACAAAATTTCTATGCTATACTCTTTTTACTTGCACCGTTATGCACACTTCTGATGTCTATTAGGGTTGAAAATTTGAAACATGGTACTGGAATGTGATCAAATTGCTTCTTCTCATTTCTTGTGTAACCTTTAAGTTTAGCCTTTAGTTTGTGAATTAAAATGATCTTTTTGCCAGGATCTCAAGTCGAATTTTCTAGGATTGTTCCACTCGTCACTTTTGTTTCTGGCCTATCTCCTTGATTTAGTACTATGAAGCACTCCATTTTATCAAACTTTCTCAAGGCACAACCTCGTAGTCCTAGAATCATGTAACTGTTACATTAACAAAAAAATGTAAACGTTATGTAGGGCTAATCTAAAGCTTTTTTATAAATTTATATGAGTGTTTCCATATATATCCATTAGTTTTGTAGGCTTTAACACTGTTGGAACCTATGTTAAATATGGTTGAGATTGTTGATTCCATGCAATTTATAATGCATTCTAAGTTACAAGAATTCAAATGCAGGTAAATGCTGCGGGAGACCTTTGTGCTATTTGCCAGGAGAAGAGTCAAGCTCCTATCCTGTTGCGCTGTAAACACATCTTCTGTGAGGACTGTGTTTCAGAGTGGTTAGTCTACATGTTATATTCCTGTTTTGGAGTTATTCATGTTTCTGATAAGATATATTTGTCAAAGACTTATGTTTTTTTTTTTTTTTTTTTTGTGAAAGTTTGTTTCTTCTTCCTTTTCTTTCTTTTTTTTAATGTTGTGTTTGGGATAATGAGTGCTACTGATGAATTACAACCTTTGGAATCGGTAAACAAATATTTTTGGTAATTACAAACAAAAGAAAGTGAGTTTCCTTGACAAACTGCAGCAATATTTATATTTCACCTTCATTAGTAGAAAGCATTACTGTATGAGACTTTGCAGAATTAGGTGTCTTTTACATATTGCTTGGTATATCTTCTTTTATTTATGAAGAAATGGATAGATACCAAAATTGTGTTCCTTGCTTTGTTTTGGATCTGATCAGTGGCTTTTACCTAATAACCAGAAACATTGGTTTCGAGTCAGGTATATGCATTATTTTCATATAATATGTCCAGCTGGTCATTGTTATAAATTATCATGTTTGAATTACCTTACTTTGTAGTGATCGTATTCATGTATCATCTTCTTGAGTGGCTGACATTTACTTGCTTTCAGGTTTGAAAGAGAAAGGACTTGCCCTTTATGCAGGGCGGTAGTTAAAACAGAAGATCTGCAGACATTTGGGGATGGGTCAACTAGTCTGTTCTTTCAGCTGTTCTGAAATTCAAGGTCTTTTCTTGCTGGCACACGCAGCATTACCCAAAAGGTGCCATTTTTTTCCACCATAGTCAACCGTAATACATTTTGGTTTTTATCCACTGGCCTCCAGAAATTCAATGAAAGGTAAACCAGTAACTCGAGACTTTCAAGAGGGAAATTTCAGTTTTGTTTAGGTAAATGCTTAAATCATTAGCATAGTAGAATGAGTTCCTTGAGCTTGTTTTGTCTCGGCAAATATTGATGTATAATAGTTTTGTCTCTGAAGCAGAACAATAAACTAAACAAACTAATCAACAAGTTGCTGCGGATCTGTATTTTGTACACATTTTTTTGTTACAATCCTATACGGCGATGGGAATTAAGTTGGGGAAATTGGTTGCCAACTTTTGTAACTCTATTATAACAAATTGGTATCTAAGCATCATATTCATCAGTTATTTGTTTTGGGACTAATCAGGTTTTCTCTTTAAAATTTATTTTTTTAATTATTTTGGTTTCTAAATTTTATGGTTGTGATTTTGTTAATTTAATTTTGGGTTTTTAGACATTGATGGAAAAATATGAAATTGAGAAAGGTTAGTACAGATTTAAATCAAAGACTTTTAATTTTTTTTTTAAAAGATTGTTACATGAAATGATTTATCAAATAAGTAAAACATTTAAGTTATATTTTTTTTATTAAAATCGTTGTTTAAGGTAAGGATTATTTTTTACTAAAATCTTTAGGCTTAATATAAGTTATTTCTGAATGATTTTGGTAAAATATATATATATATATATATATATATTATTGAAAATAAGGTGATTTTAAGTAATTTTTTATGATCACTCTACTTTGATATATTAGTTATCTTATTTTAAATTTGTTTATTTTATTAATTCTACTTTCTTATGAACATTTTACTCATTTTAAATTAATTTTGATTATTTTAATTAAAATTTTACTTATTTTAGATCAATTTTGATTATTTAAATCATCTTATTTTTTTAAAAAAAATTCAAAATTAGATTAAACTTAAATTTTTTTATAAAAGAATTATTTGAAAAATTAAAATTAGTAAAAAATGATTAGATTATTCAAATATGTAAGAGTATCCTGATTAAAATACATCAATTTATGTATTTTAATAAAGATGATTAATATTCAAGTAAAAAAAATGATCAAAAAGTCATGTTGCCTAAAATTATATTTTTTGGGTAAAAAAAAAAAACCAAGTGTACACACCATATCTCTTGAATGATCGACGATTTTAATTATTAATAACGGGAAATTACTACTTACTCATTTGATAGAGAAACATGCAATCGTTGAAATTCAAAGCTCCCACGAAGAAATAACTTCCTTTGCAATGAACCACTGGGCTCTTATGCGATCGGTACCTAACACTGTATTGTTGTATTTTTGTTTTTCTCGTGGCAGAGATTGTGGCTGCGTCCAGATCAGGAAAAGAAAAAGGTTAGTCAGTCGAATACCGGCAATTCCTTAACACTCCTACCAAGGAAATCCAATTGGGATATGTCATTGAAAGTCTCCCACGAAGAAATAACTTTCTTTTCTGAATTTTTGATTTATGTTTGTTTCCGTGAATTCCAATTGTTTCCCTGTTTCCCTTATTAGCTCACCAATTACAGTATAATTTCCTTTGTTATGGCATGATATCAGCTAATCCATGATTGTATTTCCTCAGTTGTTTTTTGCAGCAACTAATATAATGATGACTGTGCCCTCTACCCATGTAAATTCACCAATTACATCGCCACCACCATCAAGGGCAAGCACATATCAGTCCCTTGTAGCTGGGGCTTCTAGTTCTTATAGCCAGGCGCGCCGGGAGCAAGAAAATTTCTCAGGGGCTAAAGATTAATTTGTTTTAAATTGTTTATAAAATTTAGGGATTTAAAATTCATTATAAATCTATTTTTATTTAGAATCAATTTTAAATGTTAACTTAAATATCTTTTACTGTAGTAATTAAATTATTTAAAATAAAAATACAATAAAGTTACTGCGTAAACATATTAAATTAATTAATTAATAGTATTTTAAAACTAAAAATAAAAACAAACACATTAAAGTCTTAAACATTAATATAATTTAGGTATTAAAGTTTAAAAAATATTAACAGAAATTTCAATTAAATTAAAAAGATTATTAAAATAATATGTTAATTAATATATATATATATATATATATATAATTAAAATTAAAAAGGATAGAATAATATAGGTTACATACAATTATTGTATGTGTCTGTCACTTATTATAATTTTCTCTTATTATATATAACAAAAGATTCTATAATATGATAATATACATGATATTTCATGGAATATTTTTTCTTAAAATATATATATGTAATTTATTTTGAGTTAAATTTTATTGTTTCATTTTATATATAATTAATAATCTATTAATATGAACATAAATACTTAAAAAATGAATAAAATTACTTTAAATTGTAAATATATTAAAGTTTTATTGATAACATATATAATAACACATCAAATATGATGGACACATTAAACTATTTTTTTTACCCAATCAAAATATAACCCCGTGCAATCCCTTACATAACTCTAACCATCTTAAAACATACTTGAACAAGAAATCAACGACAATGATGAAACACAATTGATATCTGTATCCTGTAATCAGGATTATGGATGTTTTGTTACTGGTACTAATTATGGTTTTCACATCAATAATTGTGATCTTTTTGAACAAACTTTCAGACATTATCTAAAAAGTGGGAGATTTAAAATTATTAAGATGCTATTTTAGATGCAATATTCTTACACTTATTGACGAAGGATCTAATTTATGATATTTGAAGAATTTAAGTATTACAAAATCTTAGACAAATTTTAGAGAGAAAGTATAGATTCTTTTAATGGATTATATAGGTATATATATATATATATATATATATATATATATATATATATATATATATATATATATATATATATGTGTGTGTGAGAGATTGTTATAAATCTACTTAAATTAAGAAATAAAATATGGAAGAAAACAAGGAGTAAACACATGAAATAAAACATGGAGCAAAACAAGAAGTTTAATTCAAAGAACCATTAATTTAAAGAATAATTCAAGAAGTGAATTTTCCTATAAAAATATGTATAATTGTAATGAATTAATCATCCAAAGTGTTTATTCTAATTAAGAGAAAAACTTAAAAAGAAAAGCTTTTGTGAGAGAAAATTGAGAGTAATTTTCTTGGGTGTAATTGGGTTGTGAGTTGTGAGTGTTGTAAACACCTTGTGTAATTTCTCATCTTTCAGTAAAAAAATATGCAACAGGTCCGGAGACGTAAGCAAGATTGGCCGAACTCCGTTATCAAATTTGTGTGTTATTTTTCTATTTTTGTTTTCTCATAAGTCTGACTTATCGGGAATTTGTGTAATTTCCCAACAACTGGTTTAGAGTTATTGGTGGTGATTTCTATCAATTTTCTGCAAGAAATAGTCAAAAACGATCTAGAGGAAGTTAGATTTGAGTGGGAGCAATGGTCACAGATGAAGGAAGGGTGAAACTCGAGAAATTTGATGACACATATTTCGGGTTTTGGAAAATGCAAATAGAGGATTATCTGTATCAAAGAAATCTATATCAACCTCTCTCAGGGAAGAAGCCAGAGGCTATGAATGAAAAAGATTAGAATCTTCTAGACAGACAAGCCCTCGAAGTTATTCGATTAACGTTATCCCGTAATGTTGCTTTCAACATAGCAAAGGAAAAGACCACGGTGGGTCTTATGACAGCTCTCTCCAATATGTATGAGAAGTCATCGGCCTCAAACAAAGTGCACTTGATGAGACATTTGTTCAATTTGTGGATGACGAAAGGCGCATCGGTAGCTCAACATCTCAATGAACTCAACACAGTCACAACTGATTGGAGTTCAGTGGAAATTGAATTCGATAAAGAAGTACGAGCATTGATACTTTTGTCTTCTCTACCAGAAAGCTGAAATGCTACTGTCACGGCTGTGAATAGCTCGTCAGGAAGCAATAAGTTGAAATTTGACGATGTTCGTGATTTGGTTCTTAGTGAAGAGATCCGACGTAGAGAGTCAGGTGAATCATTAACTTCTTCAGTTTTACATACAGAGTCAAGAGGAAGAAATTCAACCAAAGGGAATGGACGTGGCAGAACAGACTACCGAGGTAGATCAAATGATAGGAGGTCCAAATCCAAGAATCCTAATAATTCACATAGCTCGAAGATTATTGAGTGTTGGAATTGTGGAAGAACCGAACACTATAAAAATCAGTGCAAGAGTGCACCGAAGGACAAACAAGTGAAGGCAGAGGCAAATGTTACTTCCACCTCAGGAGGGGATGATGCATTGATATGCTCTTTGGAGAGCAAGGAAGAATCTTGGGTGTTAGACTCTGAAGCATTGTTCCATGCTACTTCACAGAAAGAATTCTTCGAGAAATATGTCCCTGGAAACCTTGGAAAGGTATATCTTGGTGATGATCAACCATGTACTATTATTGGCAAAGGTGTAGTGAAGATTAAGTTGAACGGATCTGTTTGGGAGCTGAAGAATGTCAGGCATATTCCCGACCTCAAAAGGAACTTAATCTCAGTAGGGCAGTTGGCCAGTGAAGGCTACGCTACGATCTTCCATGGTGATGATTGAAAGATTTCAAAGGGTGCAATGACAGTTGCTCGAGGCAAGAAAAATGGCACTCTTTACATAACAGTAGAGGCACGTTGTTCAATCACAATTGCAGCAGGCAATGAAACACCAAATTTGTGGCACCAGAGATTAGGCCACGTGAGTGAGAAGGGGATGAAGATTATGCACTCAAAAGGAAAACTTTCAGGTCTATAGTCTGTAGAGATGGACATGTGCAAAAATTGCATACTTGGAAAGCAAAAGAGAGTCAGCTTTCAGAAAAGTGACAGAACCCCAAAGAAGGAAAGGCTAGAGCTTATTCACTCTGATGTTTGAGAACCAACAATCGTCTCATCTATTGGTGGGAAACACTACTTCGTGACTTTCATCGATGATCACTCTCGGAAGGTATGGGTTTACTTTCTAAAGCATAAGTCTGAAGTATTTGAGGCTTTCAAAAGATGGAAAGCTATGGTGGAAAATGAGACGGGTTTAAAGATCAAAAAGCTTAGAACTGATAATAATGGTGAATATGAAGACAACAGATTCAAAAATTTCTGCTATGAGCACGGGATCATAATGGAAAGAAATATGCCACGCATGCCTCAACACAATGATGTAGTCCAGCGTATGAACCATTCGTATACAATCAGGTCTACCGAAGCAGTTCTGGGCAAAAGCAGTCAATTCGGCAGCTTACTTGATCAACTGAGGCTCATCTGTTCCATTGGAGCATAGAATACTAGAGGAGGTATGAAGCGGAAAAGAGATGAAACTATCACATTTATGCATATCAGTGATCAAGGTAGGAATAAGCTTGATCCCAAATCCAAGAAATGCACATTCATCGGTTATGGTGAGGATGAGTTTGGCTACCGCATTTAGGATGACGAAAAGAATAAAGTTATCCATAGCAGAGATGTGATTTTCAACGAAAGGGTGGTGTATAAGGACATGCATAAAATAGACACCAATGACTCAGAGCAGAATGAGCCAGTATTTGCATATGCAGATGATGTCCTAGATAGTTCCGCAACAGAACTAATTGTAACAAGTCCTCAACCAGAGGAACTTGTTGGACAGAGCAGTACATAACATTCTGACACACCACAACCTCTTACTCCAGCTCCAGTATTGAAAAGGTCTTCTCGACCTCATGTGCCTAACAGGAGATACATGAACTATATGTTGTTGACTGATGGAGGGGAGCCTGAATGCTATGATGAAACTTGTCAGACTCGAGATTCCAACAAGTGGGAGCTTGCTATGAAAGAAGAAATGAAATCTCTCATCTCCAACCAGACATGGGAACTAGTTGAGTTACCTATGGGAAAGAAGGCATTTCACAACAAATGGGTGTACCGAGTGAAAGAAGAACATGATGGTTCCAAGAGATACAAAGCACGCCTAGTGGTTAAAGGGTTTCAACAGAAGGAAGGAAATGACTACACTGACATTTTCGCTCCCATTGTAAAGCTCGATACTATCATATCAGTGTTGAGTATTGTAGCCATTGAAGATCTTCATCTGGAACAATTGGATGTGAAGACTGCATTCTTTCATGAAGATTTAGATGAAGAGATATACATGTACCGACCAAAAGGTTTCTTAGAAAGAGGGAAGAAGAACATGGTGTGCAGACTTAAGAAGAGTTTGTATGGCTTGAAACAAGCCCCGAGACAATGGTACAGAAAGTTTGACAGCTTCATACACAAGGAAGGTTTTCAGAAGTGCAATGCTGACCATTGTTGCTACTTCAAGAGATATAGGTCCAGTTATATCATTTTACTACTTTATGTTGATGATATGTTAGTAGAAGTTCAGATATGGATGATATTAAAATTTTGAAGCAACAATTGTCAAATGAGTTTGACATAAAAGACTTGGGTCCAGCAAAGAAGATTCTTGGAATGCAAATCACAATAAATAAGAAAGGATTCTTGCAGTTATCTCAGGCAAAATACATCAATCATGTTTTGCAGAGATTCAACATGGGCGATGCCAAGCCAGTTAGCACACCCTTGGCCAGTCATTTTCGTCTATCCAAGGATCAGTCCCCTCAGACAGAAGAAGAGAGAGAATTCATGGCTAAGGTTCCTTATGTCTCAGCCATTGAAAGTTTGATATATGCAATGGTCTATACGAGACCAGACATTGGCCATGCAGTGGGAGTTGTTAGCAGATTTATGTCAAATCCAGGGAAAACTCATTGGGAAGTAGTCAAGTGGATTTTGAGGTATATGTGAGGCACCACAGAAAAGTGCTTGTACTTTAGTAAATGAGAGTTAAAAGTACAAGGATACATAGACGCATACTTTGGAGGTGAAGTTGATCATCGAAGAAACACCACCGGTTATATATTTACTATTGGAACTACAACTGTTAGTTAGATGTCACAAATATAGAAAATTGTCAATCTATCTACTACAAAGGTTGAGTATGTAGCAGTAACTGAAGCTAGTAAAAAGATGACATGACTTCAAGGTTTGTTAACTGAGCTGAGATTCAAACAGAAGAAAAATGTTTTGCATAGTGATAGTCAAAGTGCAATACACTTGACGAAGAATTCAACATTTCATTCTAGAACCAAGCATATTGGACTTCATTATCACTTCATCAGATCTCTATTTGAAGATGATGTGTTAATACTAGAGAAGATTTAAACAAGCAAAAATCCAATAGATATGTTAACAAAGGTGGTGACTATTCAGTTGGTCTGCTAGAGTAACAAAGACGAGAAAAGTTGTTGCATTGATCAAGGTGTGAAGACAGATTGAAATCAGTCTTCAAGTGTGAGATTGTTGGAGGTTGTTATAAAGCTTCTTAATTTTAAAGCAAATTAACGAGCAAAACATGGAACAAAACAATGAGCTTAATTCAAGGAGCAATTCAAAGAACCATTAATTTAAGGAATAATTCAAGGAATGAATTTTTATATAAATAGATGTGTAATTATAATGAATTAATCATCCAAAGTGTTCGTTCAAATTGGGAGAAAAACTTTTGTGAGAAAAAATTAAGAGTAATTTTCTTGGGTGTAATTGGGTTGTGAGTTAGTGAGTGTTGTAAACATCTTGTGTAATTTCTCCTCTTTCAGTAAAAAGATCTGCAACAGGTACAGAGACGTAAACAAGATTGGCCGAACTTCGTTATCAAAATTGTGTTATTTTTCTATTCTTGTTTTCTCATAAATATGACTTATCGAAAATTTGTGTAATTTCCCAACAATATAGACTTCTCTACCTTACCCTATTAGAACGATCACATCTGATTAATACTAATACAAAGACATTTTATTATCCCAAGATATGGTTATGCCCATATATCTCTACAATACATGTATTCTTGTCTATTGATCAGGTCAAGTACCCCGTTGTTATACACCTTAGATCGAGCATCCCATATACCTCTTAAACATCATATACTCACTCTCTGATCTCCTAAGATAAGTATCTTAGTATACCTCATTATTACACACCTTAAGGTATGACGTGTGGAAGCACCCCACAACTATGAGTTACCTCAATCCGTAACACCGAAACACCCAATATCAACCCAACAAGGTTATGATTTGGGATGATCATCAAAGTCGTCGCATTGGTGAAGAGTATTGAGGAGTTTTGTTAGCATTCCTCGTACATTCACAACAAAACTCTCATGCGCTCATCATTCAATCTCATGATATTCAGCTTACTAAACCAAGATAAAGAGTCCTAGCAAAAATATAAAAAATAAATAAAACCAAGATAAAGAAAGAGGGACATGGTTATCACACTAAAAACGTGCAAGACTTGCATCTTTTCATCTTTATGCTAAATTTTCAGTACGATATCAAACATATTATTTTATGCGCTTAGCTAAAGCAGAGGTTTGTTTAAGCTGTGGAACCAACAATTGCTTTCTACCAAAACGTTTAACCATTTGGTTGCCTTCAGAATTATTTGAAACAACCCTTGTATACATCATCGTAGTGGAACCCAAAATGTCATCTCCAAATCCACATGCTTCAAAGAAGAGCCTGAAAAATATTTGTAGTGAACTCATGATACTAAACCATCCATTAGCAAAATGTCAGTGTCTCAGGACATTCAAGCATATTTACCTCTCCTCCTTCGAACAAAGGGCTGCTATGTCATAGATGTCTCTACTGATGAGTGTTCTACAAGAATTGAAAACCGAATAGCTCATTTTTGTTGAACTCCACAAATACATTAATGGAATCTTACATCACAAGCAAACAAAGGCTATAATTTTAAAGTTCAACGACCATAAACTCAAAAGTAGCAGAGCAAACAACGAAGAAATATAGTGAACCCAGAAGATTAGTGGATTTACCGACAAAAATGGGGCTTAAACCCAATAAATATCAAAACTAACTTTTATCAGTGTTTGAATTTCCCTTCTGAAACTTAAAACGGTTGGTAATGGGTAAACCTTATAATTCTCTGAACAATCAGCCTTCCAATTCCCAATCCCCGCAGTGAAGGAATAACCTGAAGAGACACTGATCATATTTTATTAATAAGAAAACACTAAGCAGGTGTAACTAATATACTTCAATTTAACTAGAAAAATCGAAACAAAATCACAAAAATTTGAATATAATACCATAACATCGTGAATTGAAGCTGTTAATCCCTCATCAGAAATGGCTCGGCCAAAGCCAACCAACTGACTATTCTGGGGAGAGACAGGCGTCCTCACTCTCTGAATCAAATCCCCCAACAGACCCATTGAAGACGAAGCATCACCCACTACATCGTTCGGTTTACAGAAGACAGAGACCATAATAGAACTGTGCGAGAGAGCTATACGAAGTTTGTGAACGTCAACAGCATCGATGGCACTGTTATCCGACTCCGATTCCGATTCAAGGTGATTTGGGAACCGGAAACATGAGTGTTTACAAGCGCCGTAGAGCTGTACGAGTTCATCAGGATTTAGGTTGTACGGTTTTGTGGATACGTAAATTGGAATTAGTGCTAGTGACAATGGCGATTTTGAGAACATTTCCAAACTGTCTTTGAAATTTCGGATTCTGGGTCGGCTTATCCATTTCAACTCCATGGTCTTGCATGGATAAGCCTCCATAGTCTGCATGGTCGCAGCGGCAGCAACTGAAACAACGCCCATTTCTTTATTTCGCATATGAGCCACCATTCTTGGAGCTTCAGAGTATATGATAAAGTTAAAAAGTACTTATAAATGTCCTTATTACCCTTGGCTTATAACGGAGTCTTTTCGTGGTTCCAACTACTGGGCTTCCTGTAAGGCTGTAACGACACTTGCTACTTTACACAAGGTCTGGCAGTCATGCTAAAAAATTCCAACCTTTTTTCCTTTCAATTCTTTCTGGAGGGGCATTCACCTAACAAAAATCCAAAAATAATATGCAAAATGCAGTAGCAGAGGAAAAAAAAAAACACGACCAAAAATAAAGAAGAGAGAGAAAATAAATAAAGAACAAACAAATATAGCAAGTTCATCTCATTCCTTATGTGAGAATTTTCAATTGTCTTCCACTCACAAGAAACAAACGGAAGAAGAAAAAATAAATAAAAAGAATAATCAGGAATGCCCATGTTTGTACCATTAATTCAATAAGTCTTAATGAAGTTTTTCTACTCAAGAAACTACCACAACTGAACATGGTAGTACCATTTTTGCATTTTTCGATTGCGTTCAGTTTACAGTCGAAGAGCCCAGCTAATATCATCAGGAGATGGCAGCTGGCAAGAATTATTTTGAGAATGTCCAGAGCTCCAATGCTCTCCATGGCTATTGGTTTGATGCCTCTGGTTCAAAATGAACAATGGCTCTGCAAACTGCTCATTAGATGTACCCCAGCCAAGACTATGAGAGTACCCTGCTTTACCTACTGCACCCACTTTACATGATCTTGATTGATCCTTCATTGGGACATTAAGGTTATGCTTTGACCCAAAAGGTGTTGTTGGCTCAAACCAACTCAAAGCTTGGTCTGCCTGCACTAGACTACCCCCATAATTTGTGTTTCCTCGAGTAGTAGCAGCTTGAACTTGATGCCCTCCACAATCAAGGTTATTAGAATACATACCATAAATGGGGTGAGGTTGATTCGAATTTGGTCCAACCACAGCCAGGGAAGGCCAATGAAATGATCCAGATGACTTAGATCCCCGATCTATGGCAAACAAGCTACCTTGCATTCTTGCATCAGCAGAAGTCCTTCCTGCCAATTCGACTTTCTTATCATCACTGGCAGTACTTGATTTGAATTTGTCTTCGTCGTTATTTACGTTCCATGCAGCAGATGAGTATGGATTTCCATATCCTAACAATAAAGGTGAAAAGTTGGAGCCCCCAGTCCGTTGACTAGCTCCTGTGTAATTAAGAGAAGTATCCTCCGCACTCATGGCTTGGACTGAATTTTGATGGGGGTCACCATGATTTTCGGTTAGATATAGCAAAGATGGCCCTACTATTTGGACATTCTTACCCTTATCATAAGAACTTGAGATGAACTTTTCAGAGTCATTATATGTCTTCCATGTAGCAGAGTTGGACTTTCCATCTAGTGAGGAGTAAGAACTCCCAATAATTTGATCAGCAATATTTTGCTCAAGAGAAATACCATCCTCTCTCATCTGCTGGGCTGGTTTGCAGCTAGAGCTACTAGAAGTTATCATTTTGTCGTTACCCTGAACGAATCCTTGGCTAAAAGCATCATTTCTATGCTGGCTGTCGAATGTTGATGCATTTACTCCATACAATGTGTGATCAAGCATTTTTCTATTCAGGTTTTTATTCATAATGTAGCTCTGAAGAAAAGATGGAGTGGAAGTGATACCCATCTCTGTTGATGTCACATTATTGATGGGAAACTCTAAAGCTTCAGCAGTGCATCTCCCTAACTTCTTCTTGGCAATTATTTGAGCTGTTGGTCCCAGATCTTGAACAAACTGCATCAAACTCTTTTTATATTCTTTAGCTTTCTGCTCAATCTGCAAAACCAGCAAAAAAGGTAATAAGCGTACAAGTACACGCTGAATGATAAAGCAACAAATCACTCCTTATTGATGCCCTCTTCTTAAATTGACACTTGTACAAGTAGTCAAGTAGTTGGCAACAGTCAGGTTTATACCAATAGATCTTTCCAAACTAGAGGTGAACACTACAAAGGAAAACTGCCCCCAAAAGAAAAATATAAGCCCCATAGTCCAGCCCTTTTTATTTCGGGCCTTTGATTTTGCTCCAGAGAGTTAATGAAGATACAAACCCACACATACATAAGGTATGAATAATTCATAAAATCTAGAATGTGGTTAACATAAGCAGAACAGTACGCACCTTTATGACAGGTGTAGAGCCCTCATAAAATGAGGACACAATTGATTCATTCTCACTAAGCAAAGCTCTCCAAGACTGATGATAGGTCCCACGTCGATCTTTTACAAAGTTTTCAGATTTTTCATATTTAGAGCCTGTTTACAGGTGTTTAAAGAACAATGAGTTGGCATTCTATTAGCAGCACTATAAAAATAATTGCCAATCAATCTGAACCACAGGAGAGTTGACTCTGCCTGAGAATGATTAAATACACGAGCAGTACAGATATTTTCACAGCATAAATCTAAAATACAATTAAAACTTCAAAATCCCTTTGGTCAACATAAATTTTTGAATATGAAATTAGCGTATACACATGTACCTCTATTTGTAGTTAAATTGCCGAACTACTAAAAGCTACCTTTGGATGCCCATCTATGAGATGAATTGTTGCAAGTGCCGATATTTGGAACTTCCACTTCAGTCTTGGTTCTCTTGCCAGCTCTTAATTGTCCTGTAATCACTTCACTCGTAAAATTCTCAAGATTGGTTCTCAGAGCATCAAATAACTTCTTTGCTAAGTCTCTAATGATACGAGCCTGGAAAACAAAAATTCTAATCACATAGGAGAACGAATGGAGATTGAGAACATAGATATTGATTTAAAATAATTAAGGCAGTAATGACCAAGACAGTAGTAACCTGTCTGTAATACGTAGTATTTGCAGCATTGAAATACATCGCATTGCTGGCTACCAAAAATACATCATGCTGTACATTAAGTCATTAACCAATAGAATAATCAATAATAAAACAACTGAAAACATTCATGTCATCCGATTTTGTATAGTAACATCTATCACTGAATCTACAGCGAAATCAGCAATGTCAATTTGAAGATATCAATGATGAAATAAAAATAGTAATTATTATCAAACTACTATATAAATATCCTGCCAAGAGAAGACACCATTTAATTGGTTGTAAATGTGAGAAATGAAACAAACATTTTAAGCTCTATGACAAAAAAAATTCAAGCATCTTTCGTGAGGTTTATCATGTACCGCGTACATCTGAGGCATAATAAATATAAAAAAACCATTAAAAAACTGTACAAGTGGTGAAAATGCGATATCCTAGATACATAATAACTAATAGAATTCCCTAATAACCATGCCCTAAGTTATAGTTTGGATTCTTTTCATAGATTGCTTGTCCACTTTTTGCATTTTTGTAACTATTTTTATATATAAATATATTATGATGTTTCTTATAGATAAAAAAGAAAGAATTCCCCAATAATAGTGCCCAACGAATAATCCTCTTCCTATCACAACATTAGCAAAACAAAAACTCATTTGGAACTTAAAAATCCCAATCCGTCCTGTCTAAAAACAATTGTACAAACAGGCTTGTACTTGGAGGAGCAGGATTGTTGCTTCTGACAGACTTAATGGAGAAAAAAATATACAGCTTAGCGGCTACATGGCTAACCTCAAATTCTTCCAGTGTCTGGTAATTTCCTCCGTTAAGCTTTCCTGAAATTGTGCCAAAATCCATAGGTTCTTTGATGATATCATAATAGCCTTTGACCTTTCAAATACAAAAATATAATAAACTTTCATCACAAACATAGAGGTAAAATTATGTTTTCTACACATTGAGAATCACTCGCTATACAAACCTCTTCTTTGTTCACTGGCTCTGCAAATATTTTCCGAGAATCTCTCCTATAATTTGAGCAAAAAAGATAATTAAGAAACTAGCTTTCTTCACAAAAAGAAAATGTCCAAAACAAGAAAGCAATAATAACTACAGAAGAAGACTGAAGCAATCTATTTACCAAAATTATCAAACTGAAGCAGTCTATTTACCAAAAGTATCAAACTGAAGCAGTCTCTTTACCAAAAGTATCAAAATTTGATTCTCTATCACTAAAATTGAAGCATGAACCTAAGCATATACTGTTACAAAAAAAAAAATTCTTAAGCACGTACCTTTGTAGTATACCAAGTAACAATTCAATCTTGCTTCTTTCTGGTAAGGCAGTTCTAGATGACAAAACAGCTGCTTGATTGTTTCACAGACAACAAAAACACAAGTATGGGTCATTATCATTGCATATATAATGCTAAAAATATTCTGCTATACATGTTAAGGAAAAGTGAGGCTTACCAGCATTTCTACAGCGGTCTTCAACACTGGAATGGCCAATCTGTATTCAAATAAAATAAGACTTATGGAATGCATGTAAATTTCAAAATATTTGAATACAAAATTGGTAAAATGATTCCATATACACACAGGCATACATATTACATATAAGATCACAGGATGAAGTGTGTAAATAAATATATACATAATCAAAATTACATTTTTTTTCTAAAGGGTAAGGTCAGTAAGTCTCCACCCTTAGTTTTCCAAAACACAATGCTCATGCATTGAAGCTAAAGGGGATACTGTGATTTTAATCATTTGCTTCATTAATTATAGATTACTGCAGTAGTAACCTAGTTATGAAACTCAAGCCGTTTATAAGCTCGTGATTTAAGCCCATTAATACCGACAATACGTAAAAATCTCATAAGAAAACACACATGCCACTAATTGTGATTATGCCAATACATTGGGTTAAGCACACCGCAAATGATTTCTCACCACATACCAAAGAGAGGTTAATGCAAGAACTGTGAGCTCAAAATGATATAAAAGGAAATTTCAGTATATGTGAGTCTAACAAAGTTCCGTCCAACATATAAGGCAGAGCAAAGAAAAAAAATCTTCAGATATGCGTGTGTTCTTAAAATTCCTCAGTCCATTCATTTTACTTTTATTTAAAGGCCCTTCGCAACCCTCAACATCCTTGTATGATGATACACTTTTCAATAATTAGCATTTCTTTTGCTAAATCGAGTCTACAAGTTGCCTGCATTCTAATGACCAAATGAAAAAAAATGAGCAATAGAAAGAAAAAAACTGTTTCAAGATGTCATGGGTAAATGCAACAGAGCATTGGCAGTTCAGATCTTCAGATGTGTGAATGAACAACTGAACCTAATAAATCACAATGCAACGAGAAAAGGTGACAGAAATGTAGATGGGACCTTCTGACCTCCAGGCTCAACTGTTTTCACAATTTGATCAAGTACAGGCCTACTCTACCTTTTTTATTCGAGGTTTTAGGTCGCAACTGTCTTCTCCGGTATCTAAATCTTCTTCTGTTACTTCACATACTCTTTTACCCTTATTTTGGCTCTTTTCTTGCTGATCCCTATGAGCATCTAGTTCAGTTATCCGAGCACTTCTTCTGTGCTGACCACGTACCATTATAGCTCAAGTATCGCACTGCCATAAAATAAAATAACTACTTCTGAGCATATAGACAGGATATACTATCAAGATGGAAAAAAACCTATAGTTAATCTGAGAAAGTATATTGACAAAATAAATATGTAAATAATTCTAAAATGATAACAACCAAAGTTAAAATCCAAATAAATCTCAAGAAAGTAAGTGGAAGTAGGACTGCACAGAAAACTCATTATCAAACATTAAAGCAAAAAAAAAGAGTAATAAAACCCCCAAAAATTAAGTAAATATGCATTCTAAGCATGACTAGTACAGCCAAAACAATATATACAGCATCTGGATTAAAATTTTATATTGGTAGTCAGTGAACCTTCCTAAAAGTGTGATTTTTTTTTGTTCTCATGAATGATTTTAGGAAACAATTCCTTCGAAAAATTAACAAGTTCCAAGAAATAAAAGGTGATCCGGACTTTTCAAAACACGTCTATGTCACACATTTAAATAGCAGCATTCATACACTTTTTAAGAATCTCCTAATAGAGATTTCGTTATGCTTTTTCTTATCTTCTTGCCATTTCTCTCTCTAGGGCAGAAAATATGCAAAACAACAATACACTTCTTTAGCCAGAGATAAAGCCCTTATTGCACAATGATGAAATAAAGTAAAAGGTTTGCAACAATGAGATCCTTATATTTTCAACAAAAAGAGGGTTTTCTTAAGAAAACTCTAAATGATGATAGACAATTGGTTAATCCACATAAGCGAATGTCTTTCTACCCCCCAAACATTGCAGTAATGTTACCGTAACAAGTCAATATCATCTTTATTTGTGCATTATTTCCATTTCTATCTAGTAAACCATCACATACAATGACTTAGTTCAATTTCCACATGCGGCGCAAGTTGATTTAGATTTTATTTTCTCTCCAACTGAATTGGTTTAGTTCTAAAAGCAAGTGGGTAGTTTACACTACATAACCAACTAACAATGAAGCAAACCCATATCCAATAAACTTTATTGCCAATCAAAATAATTTTGAGACTAAATTTCTCGCAAAATGACAGTCTTCCAATAGCAGCTTCTGAACTGGATACAAATCAAATGTAAGGAAAATTAAAATTAAAATAATAAGCTCATAGCACTTTATGAATCAAAAAGGGAGGAAAACAATAAGATATAGCCTTTTTGAAGGGACATTCCCTTGCTTAGTCTAGTAAAATTGATGTTTTAAAGCTTCTTCTTTTTTTCCTATTTCAAAAGGTTTTGACTTTGTTAACCCACCTAAGCCAGTAATAAGCTTGTTTCTGTTGGTCAATCGTAAGATTAGAATTGACTAGTGATAACCCATCTCTTTCTATAACAAATATGGTTGCAAAAAATTATTGTTTTGAAAATACATGTTGAAATGCAAAACATATGGTAGATGGAAACATCAGTGTTTCTCCTTAAATTCCTGCTATTGATCACCATAATATTTTATGAGAAAGCCTACAATTGACAATTTGGACATATCTCCAGATCATGGCATAGCAATAGCAAGAAGAAAAAAAGTAAATGATTACCAAACAAAATACCTCTATGCAAATGTACTGCAAGCAAGCAATTAGAGAGCTTACAATTCCCCTTGCCTTGAAAATAAAAAGTCTCAGTCCCTGGTCCAAGAAGCTCCATGAAGCCTAATAAGGTCATTTATACGGCACCATAATAAATTTTACCCATTTAAGGTAATCTTGCTGGATTCATTTGGATATGAGAGAATAATGGCTACTATGATGCGCTCCCAGCGCCTGTTTTGTTTGACCTGACAATTGTACCCTCAATATATAAATTGTTGTGATAACATTGTGCTACATGTGGCAAAATAATTACGGAAACTTACGTCATAAAGGTCACAAATTATATGTGAAGTTCACACTTCATTTTGGCAGTGAATGGTAGAGGCAAACTAAAAAAAAAGGAATGACACCTTCTTCTGATAGAAAGTAAAATATTATTTATATAAAGAATTAAAAACCATTTATGCCTCCCTTTCAAAGTAATGTCCTGTCTATATAGAGTAGAAACCAAATTTTGACTTGACATATTAGGCAATAACTATATTTCTTGATAAAGTGTAACTGCCGAGTCAATGAGGTAAGTGTACCAAGTTTTAATAATTAAGAAACAAACTTCAGCGCTGGTAATCTATGGATAAAGTGTTAACTACTGTGAAATTCTGAGACTATTTGCAAGTAAAACTGTCAGTTAGGAAATATGTTACATAGCAAATGGCACAACTAACTAATCACTCAATCTTCCCATGAAATATGCAGTCATCAGAACAAAACTCAAAGTCTTTCATTCATCCTTTTCCTTTTCATAATATTATAAATCCAAAGAAGTTCTCCTTTTCATTTATCCCATTCCTATTTTATAATCAAGTCCAGTGTACAGGGTTTTCAAAGAATAATTCATGTGGCATATGATCTCCCCCTTGAGGCATTAATCAAGTCTTGATTTAGAAATGCAATCTGAAAATATTACCCTCATTAAAAGCCTTTTTTTACTCCCCTGTTGACACATCAAATGCGAGGGAGAAAAGGCTAATACCAATTCTCATAGGGTAAGCGACTAATCCTATCGTCAAAGCTCAAAGAACTATGTCTCGCCAAAGAGCTTGTGGCTCAATGGCATGAAGCTTGGGCATGTAGAAGGTGTGGGGTTCAAATCCCAGTTCGGGTGTGTGAGTAGTATAATTATGTAAAAAAACTAAATCTCGAGCAAATTAAAATTATTTTGACGGTAGATTAAAACATTTTTTTGTGACACAATGTCAAAATGCTCATCTTCATTCAAATTGTTGCAAACAAATCAAATTGAACTCTGGAAATAAAAATACACATTTTCAAACTATAATACTACCTATTATGGGAAAAAATCTTACATGACATATTATATACCTCCTATTAATATTAATTGTTGATTTCGTCCCTATTTATAATACATTTTCTTTTTTTATAAAAATGAAGAGTCAGAATAACTACGTTCCACCACGTGTTCGTATCCCCATTGTATGCAAGATTCTCTCCTATTATGGAAGCAAATTCTCTCCTTGCCATTCTTTGTTCTTGGCAGTTCTTGGCCTTAATTCAAAGCTGTTCATGGTTTTAAAATGCAATTAATTGGTTTAGTAATGTGGCACGCCATTGCAGAGTGAGATTACAATCAGGAAACTCCCTACACTAAATATCAAGTCTTTATCAAATAATAGTAGCTAAAAAACCTAACTAAAGCTCAAAAAAGTATTAACACCATGGTTTGTAATTATTACAGAAGCCAGACGCTTGCCGAACTATATTATACTCCTTCATTGTTCAAGTTAAGTATCATCTAAAAGATGTGGGGGGGTGGGAGGGGGGAGGGGGGGAGGGGGATCTCCTTTGATAGTTTCTATTTACTTACAAGAAGAAGAGGAAATAGAGCTTCTCCAATAATTGGATCAATTGGTAACCTCAATGGAAATTTATGTGTGTGTGTAAGGCAACACAGAAATAAAAATATCAATTGTAGTTGAATAAAGTCAACTAACTCAATGATTAATCTAATCCATCTGATATTTTTCAAGTACGCAAGGCTACAAAAGATCATTTTTTAAAGGATTGAACTGCAATATCAATTGCAATGGAAAGAGTTTTAATGTTGGGGTTATAACGTAAGAGTTAATTAACGTCAAAACTTTAACTCGTCGTAGTGCAATTTTTTCTTATTTTATTCGTTTCCTCTATTTCGTGATATATTTATCCTTAACCATTGGATGCTGTTTTAAAAATGTAGAAGGTTAAGATTTAAAAGCAAGGACTGACAAGGACAAACAAATAACAAGATAGAATCTGCTTCCACCTATTATATAGCAATAGCCGAAACTGAAGGCTCTTTTTCATTCAATGGAACTTGTAAAACAGACTTACTGTGTTCAAGCCTGAAGCCCAGCAGCATATGATTCCCACCAAAATTCACCTTAGCCGACCTTTCAACATCCATTGATGTTTGTTCGATAGGAAATGGATTCGATTATCCAAATCCGTATGTGTAATACTTGGCATTATAAAATCTCCTGTAAAATAATTAGTTTCCATAAAATTTGCCACTAAAAACAACTTCCGGATATAAAAGAAAGTAAAAAAATAAAAAATATAGAGAAGAGAGAAGCTGGGGAGTCTTACTAAAGATTGTGTCTCCCAAATGCAGCATTGATGCCGATAAACCTCGACTTGTTCTAACCGAAGAGCTTAGAAAATCTAGCACATTGTGAAGCATTTTGAAGCTTGATCAGATTGCTCGTACAGAACACAGAGGTTGCGTAATAGTGAATTAAACTTGTCGACATGATCTATCTTATAGCTTCTGTAACTTTTCACGAAAATTGATAAGGCGGCGATGTAATGTAACCGACTTGTTCTACAGGTAATAGCTTTTTCTTTCTTTTTTTCATTTCTCTTTGGACTAAAAAATTTCTTTAAAAATTGTGTTTTTATACAATATTGTAATTTACTTTGAAGTGAAATTTATTCTTCATTTAAGTTCGAACCAAGTATTTTTGATATATAAATTTTTTTAATTGTTTTTCTTTTTATTTCTCAAAATATATATATTAAAAATTAAAACAAAATTTATTTTAGAATTTAAAAAATAATGTAACGGAATTATATACTTACTTTTAAATAAAAAAATAGATAATTTTTTCCATTATATATTTCAATTATAAAACTATTGATTATAGAATTACAAACCGTTTATAAATAATAAATATTTCATTCATATAATTAAAATTATACAAATAATTTGAATAAAACATATATATCACACAAACATCAATATCTAATTTACACAATAAAAACTAATAAAAAAGCTAAGGATAAATGAGATGTGCAAAAAAATATTGAAATTTTTTATTTTGTAATTTTTTTTCTCTATTGTGTTCTTTCACTTAAATGTTAATTAGTGTACTAGATTCAATGAATATTATTTAATAAATATATGAAACTAGATTCAATGAATATTCCTTAATAAATATATGAAACTAACGAATCTACACGAATAAATTAAATTTTGAAAACGAAATAATCATAACTAAAAACAAATCAATAAACAAGAAATTACATAAATAAATAATCCAATAGATTTAATTAAATTTTATTGAATGATCATAAGAATGAAAAATGAAACACACATAGTATATAAAATAATCTTATTACAAAATACATAATTAGATTCAAATTGAACTTAAAGTCAAACTGAACAATAATAGATATCACTCAACGTCAAAAGATCTACAAAGATAATTAGAACAATATGAACGAATGAGACGATACTTAACAAAAGTTAAGAGAAATTAGCACAACTTAGGCTAAAAGCAAATATGTGATGACGGCTAAGCAAAAGAAAAAATAAAAGAGAATTAAAACATTAATAGAGAGAAGTTTTTGACTCTTAAAAAAATTGTAAGTCCCTTCCATTCTCACACGACTCTATCTCACTTTAGTTGATTTTTTTAGAATTGTACAATTAAATATAAAAAATAACACAATAAGTAATCACATCAACATAAACAAAACTAAAAAAGCAAGTTTTAGTGTCAAATGAAGGCATGATCTATTTATATTTATATTTAATTAATATATATTTACAATCAATAGTAAATATCAATTTATTTTAAGGGTAGGGGTGTATTGTTGCTGCCATGAAGGCAAGGACTATAATAAATAAAAATAGCATTTTCTTCCCATTAATTTGGAAGATTTTATGTCCCTCCTCAATTCAAAAGTATGTGTATTGTTTATAGTTTTAAAAAGTATTAGAAATAGTATTTTTTTTTTTAAATATATTATTCGTGCATGGTTGAACATGAGGTAAAATTTGTGTTCTAAAATATCACATAGTATTTGATGTGCTTTTAACATAAAACTTAAAACAAAAACAAAACTTTCTTCTTAATCACAAAGAACAATAAGAGAGAATTCAAAAGATAGGTATAAGCAAATTTATTAGTTTTTTGTTCTCTCGTTTAAATTATGCATTCAATTGAGATTTTTGAATGACAATTTGCACACCATATTCGGGTTCTACGATCATTCTGTAAGTAGGAGAATGACGATATTTTCGAGATAACGAGAAAGCAAACTTAGAAACTATAAGAGAAATAACAACCTTCATTTCAACCATTGCAAAGTTCTTGCCTACACACAACCTAGCACCTAATCCAAATGGAATATAAGCTTGAGGAAACTTGCAAGCGTTGGAGACACCATCACTGAACCTCTCTGGTTTAAATTCATTTGCATCTAGTCCCCAATTATTAGTATCTCTATGTAATGTTGGGATCAAAGTCCACAAGCTTACACCTTTAGGAACAACAATATTTCCAACTTGAGTCTCTTCAAGTGCCTCTCTAGACACAAATGCAGCTGGAGGGTATAAACGCAGAACCTCTTGAATCACCATAGTCACCTGCAATTTGTGCACAAAAAGCATCTAGTAGCTTGACAATAAATCGGTTTTTTTTTTAATATTGCCTTTCTCCTAAATCTACAATGTCCTATTTAGTTATTATTTGAGTACCAAAATCGTAAATTTTTTTGAGTTTGCTTGAAAAATACCCAAGATCATGATTTTCACTATGTAAATATACATGAGTTATATAAGGATGACGTTGTAAATTACTCATGTACTGTACCTAGAATTTTGATATATTTTGGACCAAAGCTCCAAAAACAAGCAATTTAGGATCACGATTGTATTTTCAAAAAGCATTTTTTTACATACAGGTAAGTATGTAACAAAACAAATGTGTCCATTCATACCAAATAACTTCATAGAAATCTTACCGTCTTCAATTGTGGGATAGAATCAGCATCAAGCAGACCATCTGGACAAACTTGAGCCAACTCAGCTCTGATACGAGCTTGCCATTCTGGATGCAAAGCCAGAAGCATCAAAGTCCATGAGATGGCAACAGCTGTGGATTCATGTCCTGCAAAATATATGTTCTTACTGTTATCAACAACAAAGCTTTTCGATGCATCGTTACTTAGACCATGATCGTTTCTAGCTCCATGCAGCATCAATTGCAACAGATTCTTCTCAGATTTCTTTGAGCTTTCTTGTTCACTTTCTTTTATGGTCTCCCAAATTAATGACTCTATTTCTCTCTCCAAGCAGCTAACTTCATTGTGTCGTTTTATTTTCAAAAATCTGCCATCATATTATTAGAATGAAGCAAAGATCAATGAATGATTCAAACTATTCAAGTCAGTATATATATGATAAAAACATGATACAAATGTAACATGATGTGTTCGTATTCTTCAAGTGTTTATGTAGCTAGAAATTTAAGAGATTATTACTTTTGCTTTTTTTTTCTTTTTTTTTTACTAGCTTATGTTTTGAAAAGCAATCATGTTTATATACCCAAGATTAGTTGCTCCAAATAGGAAGCCTTGGTGAGATATGGTTTCTTGAAGACTTCTGAGCTTTGAAAAAATCTCTTTGCCTCTGAAATAAGAGCTACCAAAATAAGCCCTTGAGATAACATCGGCTGATAAACCTCTCAAATCCTCATCCACTTGAATCTCTGCTATCTTACCCCCTTGAACTTCAATGCAGTTCTCCCATTTTTTAAGCAATGGTTGTACTGACTCCACCATTAGTCCTACCATACCCTGCCACATAAAAAAGAATAATCCAGAGGGAAAGTAATTTTTTTTTTTTTTGGGGTTCACGAATAGAAATTTATTTCAATACCAGTCATCAATTAAATTTGTCTATCAGTTCGATCCCTACTCATTACATGCTTGACTATACCAAGAACACCTTCCATATATGCAATAGCTCTACACTCCTTTTTACAGAATCTAGCTACACAATTAATAGCCTTGTTACCCTCCTTTCTAACCCACTGCAACCCATGCATAAGCAAGAAATCTAACATATACTTAATAGAAGAAAAGTATTTTAAATCACTTTTATATGAAAGAGGACGTTTGTTTCTGCTATTGAAATCACGTAAAATCACTTCTAAAAATAAAAAGTTGTTTTGAATCAAATGAACGAAAATGCCATAAATGCTTTTATGGTTCATAAAAGAAACTTTTTTTATATCTAATAAACTTTCTTACAAAACTTTTTTTTTTACATAAAGCACTTTTACCATAAGGAAAAAGAAACAAATCCCAAATCTCATTATTCTCTCTTACTGCCAAAAGAATGCTAAACCACTAACCTTGACCTTTTTCATGAAGAATTCAGGTGCCAAAATCTTCCTTTGTTGCACCCATAGAGTACCATTAGACCTTAAGATACCATTGCCAAGCATAGGTGCAAGCCTTTTGGTAATATAAGAAGGCTTACCCAAATCCAAAGTAATACCTTGGTTCATTTCTTTCACTAGCTCTGGCTGGCTGATATATAAATGTTGTCTCATTCCGGTTGAATATGTGTATATCAATCCTATAATTTATAAGAATTTCAATCACAAATTCAAAAGATGCAAGAATTTTAACAAACATATGGTATCTTTGGTGCATCGTATCGAATAAATTAAATATAATCATATTATATTATTCTATAATTATTCTATACAAAGTTTAGTGACAAATTGTATAATATAGTCGGATAAAATTGAATATAAATAATTTAATAAAATAAGTATATTTAAAATATATTTTTATTATAAAATTTATTTAAATCAATACCTAATTTATTTTTATTACATTTTCAAAATAAAAGAAAATTATTTTTAATTTAATATGAAATAAAAAGTTAAGATACATAATTGTATAATTAAAAATTTAAATAGATTAAGTTAAGTGTCTAGTACTTTTTAGACCTATATTTATACATAATTATACAAAAAATTATTTAGTTAAAGTATTTAGTAGTGTATAACAAACATATTGATAGAGTGTATTATAAGATTCAAATTAATATGGTTATAAAAAAAAATCTTTATTGAATCATTAGGTATTGAAACAAATGGGTATAATGTATGTATGTATTTTGCCCTAAATTATTAAGATTTTGCCTATGCTTAATCCAAATTGCCATGCCAAATTGCCAATACTCAATACAGAATTATATATAATCTTGGAGGCTTATTTAAAGAAATGGGCCAGGAGTGAGACAACAAACTTGGAATTAGCCTTAGCCTATCTACTTGGCCCAATTATTGTCAATTCCAAAATAATCCTTTTTTATAATTATTTAATTCAAAGAAGCTACGACTAAAATTCACAAAACACATCATGCATGGCCCCAGCCCCCAGGTACTGCTTAAGAAAATACTATTATTTCGGCCTTGGACAAACTGATTCTAGATTATCTTTTTAATTAAAACATTTATTTATAATATATCATTCCAAGCTAGCAAACGTTAACATTATCATATCAAATACAACATTTATATACATTATCATATCAAATGAACATTTATATACATCATCATATCAAATAGAACATTTATATATATATAATTATTATGATAATTACAATTAATATAATAATTTTTTATTAAATATAATTATATAAATACAATTATATTTATCAATAATACTACAATATATAATTAATAATCTATCACAAATTTATTATAAATAAAATTTTCATATCAACTCACAATTAATTTAAAACAAAGTATTAAAATCAGAAATTTGGTCCAAGTTGCTTCTCTTTCTTCTCAATCTCCAAACCGAGTTTCCCATGTTGTGTTCTTTTAGTACCAACTATTCAAAGGTATATTTTAGAGTAGTACTTCTTACCACTATTTTATCATGACGTTTTATTTTATTGTTAATTAAAAAACTAGGTTAAATTTTAATACGTATTAATCATATAATTAAATTTATAAGGTTATTTATAATCATATAAATCCCTTTAATATTAATTTTATAAAAATAAAATAACTTATATAAGTTACTGAATTTGTACACTCTATCTATAAGATCATGGTGTCATTCATCCTTATTTTATTTTATTTTCTCTCGTAATTTTAATGACTTGGATAGAATAGTAATGCAAAATATAACTTCAAATTATAGTACCTATTATTACTCTTCTAACTATTTTTTGGTCTTTATTAATTCTCATTTGATAATGAAATTATTTATCATAATTGAGTGATTTAACATTGTTAGTAATTACAATTATATTTATATAATTGTATTTAATAAAAAAAATTAATATATCAGTTACAATTGTAGTATATAAATGGAATTTAACAAATAAAATGAATACTATGGTAAGATGCACCCAATAAATATATATATATATATAATTACAGGTTGGAGTAACTTAGCTGAAAAATTGACCTTACACTTTAATCTATACAATTCCAGCAAATTTACCAGCTTCACCAGCTAATTAACACTTAAGACATAAATCCAAATCTACTAAAGCCTAACACTGTACATATAAATCCAAATCTTCTAAAACAAAACAGAGCTTTATACGAATGCATGTCCACGTTTTCTTTAAACTTCCTTAATCAACTCTTTTAACTAATTAAAAACCTTCTTCTGCATATCAAAGTTTTCTGGGCATTTCTAGTCCCTTTTAGCACAACTATTCAAGAACAAAAAAAATAAGGCAAAGGCTAACAAATAACAAAAGTAATTAAGGACATTAATTTTCTTTACATATATATAAATTGCAAACAAGTAAAGATTACACAAAAAAAAATATAATATATGATCAGATGCAGAGATAGGAAAATTTTCCCAGGTGACTAAATTGGTCCGTAGTAAGAATTTATTTTAAAGATAGAGTATGATAAATCAAACTTTTTGTTATAAACTATTTTGTATGATAGATAAAGGTAAGATGTTTTTTAAAATATAAAAAATTATATTAATTATTTTATTTTTATTTATTTATATAAAATAATAACAAATTTATTGTAATACACCCTTACTTTATTTTTAAAAATATTAAAAAACTATATATTAATAAGAAAAATTTACAACATGCGACAGTGACACAACAAAGTCCCCTCTAGATCCGCCCCTGTATATCATCATAGATTGAGATATGTGTATATAAATTATAAGTAATGATGTACCGTATTGTTTTCTCCAATTTTCGAAATATGGGAAGAGAGTGGAAGTATAATCATGGGCAACAAATTCAGTGCTGTGATGATCAGAGGAATTAACCTTCAAAGCTTGAATCTTCTGCATCTCAGGAAGATTCCCATATAATAAAGAAGGTGAAGGCCCTCTTATACCTTGCATTTTGAGCTTCCTTCTGACCCCCACAGATTTTAGCCACACAGTTTTGTAAATATGAAGTAGAAAGCCAACCAGGACTACAATAGCTAAAGAAGAAAGATAAAATTCCATTTTTAGCTTCTTCCTTCTGATTACCCTATTTGTTTCTCTCAATATTATCGGCCTAGTTTGTTATTGGTTTATTAGCTTCAATGTTTACTGTGTATATATAGTACAAAAGCTACTTGCAGTACAAACACATTCACACATGTACATTATTTTATTATTTTTTAATTCTGTTTATAACTACCTAGTTATTTAACCTGTTAGTTTAAAAAATATATTTTTAATTTTTTTTAAGTTTTAGATAATAATAAAATTAATTTTTATCTAATTTTTGTATTAAATATAATGAAATAATATATATAATATTATGTGATATTTAATAAAAATATAAAAAAAAACTATGGTACCGCAAGTATTTTTAATTTTAAACTAACTTTTCATATACAAAATTTAATTCATTCGTACTTCTAAACTGTTATTAAATTTAAGATGATAGTTGATCGATTTGTAAAAGAAAAATCTTTTTGAGTTGGTGGAATATACTATAGGATTTAAAACAAAATAATTAAAACTATGCATCCATTCTATAGTATTTGATAAAGGTATCCATAAACCGGACCGGACCAAACCGTAAAATCGAATTGAATTAAACGGTTTTATAAATCAAACGGTTCGATTCGATTTGTATTAATTTTAGACCAATCGAATCGGATCGGATCAGTTTAATAATATATTAAAATTTTCGTATTATATCTCATTAAATGTGTCAAAAAATCGAATCAAACGATCCAATCTGATTTATATTAATTAAAATCGTTTCAAAGAGTGTGATCTAATTCAGTTTGAGTAATATAAACGATCTGATCTGATTAAATTTTTTTAACCAAAATCGGACTGGACTGATGGATCACTAATATTTGATAAATGTTTATTTTTTTACCTATAATAATATATTGTTATAATACACACCACTTAATATCTAATTAGAAGCATTTTCTCAATATTTAATATGAATTAAACAATATTATAACATACCCATATCCGATCATATTATGCCAGAGATACAATTATATTTAATTAATAATTATTGTTAAATATAATTGAGTTTATCCGTTGGGTGTTAGGGTATTTACTCTCTAGTAGTTTTAGTTTATAACTTTAAATTCAAATTCAATTCAATCATTATCTATAAGGTTTGACTTAACCTGTTCGTAGGAAGGCTACACTTGTGTGTAATGTTCAACTAATCTTATATTATTCATATTTAACTTGTTTTTAATGATTTTATGATCCAAACATAACTCCTATTTAAAGGCCACCCATTTTATTCCAATTTAATAAGACGTGGAGTACCATATAAGTTAATTAGTATACAACTTAACTCAAAATAAGTTTTTTTTACTCTTGATTTTTTATGATAAGTTGATTTTTTCTCAACAAAATAGATGTTATTTTAATAACATAATATGAGCTTTCTTTCTAAACAATTTGAACATTTTTTTGAAAAAAAAAATATAAACATTTTTAATAAAATGAGATGATTTTTTTTAATAACCTAAGTTAAAAAAAATACATTTTAAGACTTTTTTAAATATCATAACATTATTTTTCAATAATCTCATTCTTCTTTTAAAAATAGTGTATAGAATTTTTTTAACAATTTTTTTCATCATTTCTTACTTATTTATTTCTATTTTAAAAAGAATAAAAAATGATCTATTTGAGAACCATTTAAGATAAATAGAATATACTATCTTCTTTTACATCAATATCATAACAATCTATTAAAAATATAAACTATATAAATAAGATAAATTTTCAAATATAATGTACTATATCATGGGTTAAATGAGATCTTCTTATTTGATATCTCTAATTGTGTAACTAATTGATTTAAATGAATATTTTTATAAATCATTTCATATTCATTAGATACAATTTTGTAAATTTAAATGAAATATCAATAATATTCATCCTATTATTTATAATTTATCAAAAATTTATTATAAATAATTTTTTTTAATTAATATAATAACAAATGATTTAAACTATACAAATAATACCCACAAATTATATCAACCTATCTATTTGGGTTAAATTACAAAAGTAGTACATAAGGTGGGAGGTATGATGTGTAATTTGTTGAAGGGAGCTAACTTATAAGACATTCTCTGTAGAAGAGCTATTAGTTGAATTCAATCACATGGAACATTGATAAGGGAGTTAAGTTAAATAGTAAATAGTAATTTATGAGCAGGTGGCAGCCCACGTGGGGTAAGGGATGACCAAAAAGGAAAACGACCACATGGGATAAGAGACTGACAAACTGAAAATGACATTGGCCGGTGGAAATAGTAATATTGCTGAAAATTTAACTTCTCTCCTCACTCTCTCTTCTTTATTTTTATTTTTTTATAGACATGTATTGAAAATTTGAAACTTGTTTGTTATTAGTTTCTCAAAAGATTTTATAAATTTTCATAATTTGGAATTGCTGTAAAGGTTGATCCCTGGGTCCTCTCTCTCTCTCTCTCGGTTACAAATACAAATAAACGACTGACACAGCTCATCGGGCCCTTTACCTTTTCCACTTTTGCTCGACTGAAGACTACGAATGTGAAATTGGTGTTATTTTCTTATCACATGCCGATAACAATGGTTAGAGTCACGGATGTTTGGTGAAATTATATTATATGATATTTGATTTTCATGATTTAAATGAATAAAATAGGATCATAAAACATAATGATATTTTATAAGATTGTAACTTTTGATTCACTTAATAAAATTAAAATTAAAATAAGAAAAAAATAGAAATTAAAATAAGAAAAAAATAGAAAAAAAAGAAAGAAAAAAAATTTGTTTGATTTGATAACTGAAATTTAAAAAAAAATTAATATTATAACGTTTATTTTACAATTTAAATGAATGTAAAACAATATTATATATTACATTAATACTTTAATATTTAGTAAATTTTAAATAATACAATTTAATTATTATTTTTTTATCAAACAAGATAAATTATTAAAATTATTATTTTTTAAAATAGTTATTATTTAAAAATAAAATATATTATTAAAATTATTATTTTTCTAAATATATTCGTGGTTTTAAGGTTTATGATTTGAAGTTTAATGTTATATCTATAGGTTAAAAGTTTAAAATTTAGGGTTTATGTTTTAGGATTGAAAAAAAATTAAGATAAGAATAAAATCATGATTTCTTAATAAGAGGAATTAATTTTGATTTCTTCTATTTTAATAATCGATTTGATTCAATTCTCACTTTTTAATTCAATAAAACATAAAATTAAAAGAAATCAATTCTAATTTCATTTCCTTCTAATTAATCAAAGTTAGTATAAACATATAACATAATTTGATAAACAGCTATCTATTTTTAATTGGTACATTATTTTTAATATTATTAATATAATTTAATATCAAATTTAATAAATTATTTTAATTTTAATTTTTAATTATGTTACATAAATGTAATAAAATTGAAATATAAAAAAATCAATAAAGTTCTATCGAATCCCATTTTTTTGTAACTATGTCGAGAGTAGAACAAACATGAGCTCAATTATTATAATCAATTAGGTTTTGTTGACTTCAAATGATAAAGGGTTTTTCGCATGAGCAATGAGAAAGGGTGTTGCATTTTTTATTGTTGACAACCTGACAATTCACACTTGATAGGACATTAGGACTTAAAGAGTAGGACCACTCGGTTATGAAAATATATTTGATGTTGGACCACACTTTGAGTAAAATAATCTAATGGGTGAGGTAATTGTCTCAAGTGTCAGGAATATCACATGACGTAAACGTTGTATCAAATGTTACCAACGTTGCAATGCTTAGATACAATACGAATAAAAAAATTTAATTATAAATCATTTATTAATAAAAATATTAAATAAGTCAAATCATATCATGTTATTAAGTAAGATCTTTTCACAAATTACAATACATACTCTCATATATAATAACTTATCTGTTAACACAAGTATAAGGAGTAGAAGAAGTACATCTCAAGTCACAATGCGTCAAAATTATATATTTGTGTCGGTTTTTATACTAAAAATCATTTTTTTTATATCTATTCGAAAAGAATCAGTGTAATGGTGGAGTAGCAGAATTTACATCGGTTCGTAAAAATCAACGTTAATTTACATCGGTTCGTAAAAATCAACGTTAATTTTTTACGAAAAAATTGATGCTAACTTGAATCGGATCATAAAAACCTACGCTAATTTGTGTCAATTTTATATAAAAACCAACACAACCTACTTACATTCATACAATAATTCAACATCCCATGAAGATTTCTATCGTACATAAAAAAAAATTAAAAACTAAGTTAAATTTTATTATTAAGTTTAAAAACAAATTATAAAATATTTTAAATACAAAAATAATTCACAATATATAAATACATATACATAACTAAATAACTTTAAAAAATACATATATATTTAATATTCATCTCTATTGTAAACCATGAATAATAATGTATACTTTGATCTTATCTCTCTTAGTTTATCCAAATATGTACATTTGTGGTTAGTATTTACTTTATTTTATTATAAATTAGAAAGAATCAATATCCAATATATAATTTATGTAATTTAAAAAACATTTTTAAAATAAAGATATGTAAATTAAAAATTTACGGTAAATAAGTGTTGATAAATTGTATATGATTTTATTCATGAATTTCGTAACATAAAATCCGCACAAACGCAAATTTACTTTGTATACTATTAAAATTTAAATTATATTAATTAAAATTTAATATTTAATATAAATTATTAACAAAACTAATTAAATATGAAATCTATAAACTTAAATTCAATTATAATTATACTAATAAATATGTATAATGATTTAATATATTCTTGTTATAATACTTAATTCAAAGAGTCTTTCAAACAATCAAAATAATAGCATGTGTGAATGGAGTCAAAATAATAAAAATGGTTCATAGACAATCAAAATACAATAATTACTATAATATTTAAACACTTTAAGTTATATACATTACAATTATGTTTTTATTATAATTAAATCAAAATATAAATTAATGTGTGATATGGTATAAATAAAGTTACTTCAAGTAAATTACTCAAAATAAAAGTAATTAAAATGATATATTTATAAAATAAATTCAATTAGAGTGAAATTTATCATTTTAAAAATAAAACATTATTACTACAAAATGTGGCATTTAAGTCAATATATAAAGTCGATTTTTTTCAAAAATCGACTTATAATGAATTTAAAGTCGATTCGGTATAGAACAGACGCTAACACGGGTGTATTTTTTCTTTTCTCTTCTTTCTTCCTCCATCAGACATAATTTTTAATTTGCAATGTTGTAAATAACATCCAAAAAACCAAAACCGAGCTTCACTTCCTCCACTCTGTTTCATTTTTCGACCACTTACGACTACCAATTTCAATACCGTTTAGTGGGTTTTCTTCCTATCTAAATTATCTTATAGATCCTCTATTTTTTTAGAGAAATACTCAAATATTTTATACTCATTTTCTCATTTACAAAACACCATTTTTTCTTCATTTTTTTCATTTTGTCACTTCATTTACTCTTATAAGTATTTATATTAATCCTACTCATTCATTATTCACTTTGCGTTATTTTTTGTATAATTTTTTTATTATATATGTTATTATTTTTATTATGTAGATTTTGTATAAGTATTTCGTAATAAAATAAATTTATATATATATTTATTTATTTATTTATGACTGCGATTTAAGGTTGGTTTTTAATTTATTTATTTATGTTTAAATAAAATGGGAAAGACATAATTCAACAATATGATACTTATTAAAACATTTGTGATTTGAAGTAATGTACTTATTTAAAAAAATCTTAATAATTACAAAAATGTTATATAATTTTATATGTTATTGAATACAAGTTCTTAAGTAGAGTAGAAAATGAGTAAAATATGTAAAAAAAATTAAAATCGGTTCACGTGTTGAACCGACTTTAAATTTTAAATCTTTCTACTTAAAATTGATTAAAATCCGACTTTAATATTATTTTTATAATAATGTATTAATATATTATTAATTTTAATGTTGTGAATTGAATACAAATTGTAATAGCAAATGTTTGGGTATTGTTATCTTTTAAGTTATATACCTTAAATTTTAAAAATAATATTAATAATTGTTATGAATCCTTTAAACTCCAAAAATTTCATATAATTTTTCCGCTTAAATGAGTTGTACTATTTTGACATTTCTTTGTCCCAAAAGGGATAAATCCTATGTTAAATATACTGGATGGACATTTTTACAACATTAATTCAGCTCACAGGTGCAATCTCAATAAGATTTATGATTTTTATTTTACGGTCTTTCAAATATTTATAAGAGAGTGAGTATCTCATATTTTAAAGTTAGCATTGTTTAAATTTTTTTAATTTTAAAATATTTTTTTAATCTTTAATTTATAAAAAATGAATCAATTAAAAATAAATAATAATATTTTATTAATTTATATATTAAAATAAAAAATAGTGATAATAATAATCAAATATTAAGTTGGATATTTTGTGAAAAAAATTATGTTATCTATCATTTTATTATTGTTATATGATAAAATTTTAATCACGTTTTTTCTTTAATTTACATGCCTTCTCAAAATCAAATGGTTTCAAAAAGTATTTTAGAATGAGAGACTAAAATACACACTAAATTTATTTTAAAAAACTTACTGATATTTTCCTATATTTATAATGATATGTGAAAATGGGTTCGTTATCTTAGTAGTATTACGATTATATTTTTGATATTATTTTTTATTTAAATTTTTGAGGTAATATCTTAGTGTTATTTTTATTTAAAAAATGTATCAATTTAATCTAATTTGTCATTTAATTAAAGATTTTTTAAATATATGATAATATACATATAATATTTTTAAGATATTTTTAAATAATCAATTAATTGATTATCTCAAAATTTTCTCTTAATATCATTTAATTAATTTATTACTCAAAAATATTATATGAATATCACACATATATTACTATATATGTAAAAAATCTATTAAATGACAAATTATATTAAATTTATACATTTTTCTAAACATAATTCTATTAAGATACTATCTAAAAAATCTGGATAAAAAATATTAAAAATAAAATCGTAATAGTATTAAGATAATGAATCCCATGAAAATTCATGAGCAATATTAAATAAAAATAACTTACAAGTATGAATTCACGTGAGATTAAAGATAAAATAAATTTTGTAAGAAAATTACTCAGTAGCGTTCATCTAAAAGTATCAAAATACAAAATCTCACGCATTTAAGCATTATTTAAATATCTACTATTTTAAAAAGATTCTTAAATATAAGAAGGACATTGACATAAAAGGATTGAGTATTATAATTATAATTTTTATGTATTTTTAATTACAAAGATATGCTCATTTAATTATATATTTTAAAAATATAGTAAATTCAACCAGAATTTTAAAAATTAGTACTTTTCATGAACAAAATATGTTTATATATTTTAGTAATTAAAAAACTTTAAGAATCATGAATCTCTTCTCTATCTTTTCCCATTCTCTTGTTATAAATTTTATGGGGGAGATACAGTACATTATTTTTTTAGTAATAAATGTTATTTTATACATATATTTTTTATATTTATATACTTATTATTATAATAAATTAAAATTATTTATTTTATATTTATTTAAAAATATTAATATTTTAAATTTTTTGAATATAAAAAAAAATTATGATTTTTTTGTGATTTTTATTTGATTAAGTGGATAACCTTGTAAATAAAATAGATACAGTTTATCATATTTTGTCAACCATGATAACTTATCCTATCTTTTTGACATATGATCCACACTAATTCTATCTTTTTTACATATGATCCACACTAATTCTATCTTCATCATGATACTAGCAATCTTAGTTTCGTATTAATTTAATTTGTATCTCTTATAAATACAAAAGAACATTGTACAAAATAGAATATCATTTTATGAGATTTGGATTTAAAATTTATAGAATTAAGTTAGAGATAATAACTAATAAAAATATTTAAGAAGTAATTAAAGAAATTGAAGATTAGATTTAATATCATAAATCCTAAGATTTATTCTCTTTATTTTATTGTTTTCAATGTATAATTAATTTTATAATTGAATGTGCTTAATTTCAAAATCCTAAATATGGATTGTAATAATTAATAAGATCTAAAATATTCTTCTCAACTATTATTCTTGTTTATGTATTAATTCTCAATTTGAATATTTGTATGAATTTTCTTGATTATTTAAGTTTACAATTGAATAATCATGTTAATTAGTTCATTTGATTGGATACATAATCGTTTGATTAATTTAAACTAGTTATAAGGTACTTGTAATGATAATTAATATTCAAGATAATTAAATCAAATTTGCGTGTTTAACCTTGATTCAATATGTTTCTTGAAATTGTATATTTTTGATAGATTAAATTTAGAAAAATTATTACAAGCTGTCTATTATAAATAATTTAGATTAATAACTTGTTTAATTTAACAAATATGTAAAAAGAGATCGATGCTTTGAATTTCTCTAGGTTGGTATAATAAAAGAATAATATATTAGGATATATTTTTATCGATTTACAATACATGCTAGTGATGAAGAATAATTTTTCAACCATTCTTTTATTCATATATTTATTATATTCTTTATATTTTAATTTTTTCTTTATTAATATTTAGTTGATATTTTTAATTTTCAGTTTATAAAATAAAAAATCCCTTTTATTAATTTTAATTTACTAATGAGTTAGTAATTAAAAATATATATTGTTACCAATTCTCCTGGGTACAAGAACTCTTATTCTTAAAATTATTTATCATTTGCACATGATCACTTATACTTACGTATTTTCAATCGTGTTATTTAGATTATGTTATTTAGTCTCTTAGATTTAAATAATATCTATTAGTATCTTATTTAAGGAAAAAAAAAGTCCAATTAAAAACAATATATATTATTTTAATTGTTTTTTAATAAAATATTGTCATTTTATATCGATTAAAATACGAGTCTTTAATAAAAATAAAAGTAAAATTTAATATGATTTTGTAATAAAAATAAGCAATAAAAATATTCAAATAAAAATTTATTTAAATATTTTTTAAATTTTAATAAAACAATACAAATTAATAAATATTAAAACAAATATTTCGTGAATGTTTTTTATTATTTGTAACTTTATTATCATTAAATATTATTTTTTTAATTATATTTAATTACTTGATAAAATAATAAGAAATTTTTAATAAAAAAATTATTAAAATAAAATTATTTATTTTTAATTAACATTTTTTTTAATATATAAGAGATCAAATAACGTTATTTATAGATAAAACGTCTAATACTCTCTAATATATTAATATGAATATATTACAAAGAGTATTAGCGGAATTTAAAAAGAGAAAATATATGAAATTGTTCGAATGTCTAACTTAGAAGTTTAAGAGCCTTATATAGATAAAGATGCTTATTTGAAAACAAAATACAATAATTCACAGGATAAGTCTAGTAAGACTTTTCGTAAAAGTAAATGCTCTCTCATGTGACGAGTGGGCCTTTTGTCGAATAGTGTATCCTTGTTAGTTTTAGAGTCGTCCGTCCAGAATGCTTTGTGGGGTCCTTTGATGTCAACCACTTTCTTTAGTGGGTACTTGGCTTGGCTTCTAGCTTGAGTTGGTCATCTGTAAGTCACTTTCAGAAAGGTTTAGATCTAATTTGTCATTAGATTTTGTAGAGCTTTATTCTTCTTCTTTGGAACATAATCTCTCTAATATTTTAGAGATATATTCATCACTTTTTCCCTTTTCTTTTAAAATTTCTATAATAATTTCTACTTAAGTTTTACGCTTAAGTGGTTTAGGGTGAGTAGTTTCTTTCACTTTGAGTGCTTTGAATAGTTCAATAATTTTAACATTATCAAACTGTTCTAGTAGAGTTTTATCTCACCATCTTCCCCATGATCGTCTTATAAGATAATAGATTTCATCCCAATGAGTTACTATATAATCCTATTTCCATATCCATGGGACTGTATATAATGCAAAGAAGAACAATAATGAATAATCTTCATTTTTAGTAGAGTTTAAATTAAACTCTTCAAATAGTATAAAAGCTTCTAAAACCTTTTGAGAAAATATACATTTAGTTGGTACGAAAAATGAGAACCAATCTCTGAACAAAGTAGAAAAATCATTAAAGGCATAATGATCTCCTTATAAAAACTAGATCAACCACGTATGAGTTTTCTTTGAGTTTTGATAGAAGAACGTGTTTTCCCACACCTGTATATAATTAAAATAGTTATATGAGACTGGATTTATTCATTTATTTTAAATTTTTCTCTAATGAATAAGTTAGAATTCCAATCTGATTTAGATAAAATATTTTTTATCTTAAAGGTTGAATAAGAAATTTCATGAGAATTTTTCATATTATGAATTATATCAACCGAATTAGTTTCTTTTAAGATTAATTCAAAATATTTCCTAGATTTAGGGATTGTATTTGCTGGTAAATTATCTTTAAGATATATATTAGCTACTTGTTCAGGTGATTTGACCATATCCTCATCTTCAACTAAGATGATAGATTTGTGGGTAATCTTATGTCATTCGTACTCCTTTTGAGCAGCCTTTTCTTTCTTTAGTGTCTAAAGATAATTTGTATTCTTCATGGCCCTGTAAGTATTCAATGGTGAGGAAATCTGGGAGTGAGTTCTCTTCCCCCTTAATATATTCGATATCAAAGTTGAATATAGATAGAATGGCTTGGCACCTAGCGAAAATCTGTTTTGATGCTAGGTTTTTGATGTCTTTTTGAAGTACTTCTTTAGCACTTTTACAATCAACTTTAAGTAAAAACTTCTTATTTAGAAGGTCGTCTTGGAATTTAGTAATGCTCAGAACAATGACCAATATTTATTTTTTGATGGTAGAATAATTTTTCTGAGCTGGTTTCCAAGTGCCTGAGGTATATCTTATTAAGACCTCTTTTATAGGCATTTTCTACTTCAGAATGTCTCCATAGCCCAACTCCGAAGCATCGGTCTCCACTACGTTTGGAGCTTCGGGATCATATAAAGCTAGGCATGAGAGCTCTTTAGCTCGAAGCTTGATCTTTTGAACAGTTTTTATGCAAGTTGTATTCCATTCTAGAGGATTCTTTTTTAGTCTTTGAAATAATGGGATGGCGTCTTGTGCAAGATTTTTATAAAAAATCTGCAATGTAATTAAGACTCCATAAGAATCTTTGTAGTTGTTTCTTATCTTTTATTTCATCCGAAAACTTCTTTGCAAATAGTATTAATCTCTCAATAGGACTTATAAGTCCATGTTCTATGTTATGGCCCAAAAACCTTACTTGGGTCTGGAATAACTTCATCTTTTTAGATGATACAACAAACCCATTGGACTTTAACTATTTTAAAAAAATACTTCTAAGTGTTTTCGGTGTTGATCTACTATATTTGAGTAGACTAGAACATCGTCTATGTAGACAATAGTGAACCCTAAATAAGGGTTGAAAATATCATTCATAATTCTCTGGTATTCACTTGGGGCATTCTTAAGCCCAAATGGAACAGTAAATGTTGTTTTGTAGCGATCATTCTCTACTACTTCTATATGCCAATATCCACTTTTCATATCAAATTTAGAGAATACTAGAGATTTGTTTAGTCAAATAAATAAGTTTTTTTATTGGGTAATGGATATCTTATCCATCTAAGCACATTGTTTAGAGGCTTATAATTGATTACGAGTCGAGGAACTCCTCTCTCAATTTCGGCATTGTTCTTCACATAAAATGCTGGGCAGGACCAATGAGAAGTACTGAGCCTTATTAACTTCTTTTTTAGAAGACCTTTTATTTCTTGCTTACATATGAGTAAGTGTCTTTGATTCATTTGAATGGGTCTGGCCTTTGCATTGATTTGAGCCTCTATAAAATTAGGTTCATATGGTAATTTTACCACATGTTTCTTTCTTTCCCAAAATGCATTGGGGATTTTAACGCATATTTTTTTTTCAAATTTATCTTTGAGAGATTGAATTTTCTCTTGTATTTCTTTAAAGAAAATCTTATGTTGAATTGTTTTAAAATTCATTTCTTCTTTTAAGGAAAAAATAAATTTCTCTTTTTCAGTAATCTTACCTTTGAGGTAATTTACTTCCTGTATCTGAGGTTCTTTTATGAACTTTAAAATAATAGGATGTCCATCAATCTTTGTTTTAATCCCTTTTGTCGTAGTTTTGAAAGGATATTGCATGTTGATGAATGGTGTGCCTAGGATTACCATTCTTGATAATTCTTTACTTAGTAAAAATGTAGTTTCTTGGCATACCCTATTGTTACATACAACTGGATTGGATAACTTATAATATATAGGCATTTTGTCAACTCTTTAAATATCACATTAATTATAACATTTTTATTTTTTTTAAATAATTAAATTTTACATCAATTATATTAATATAATATCTGTTAGTAAATAAATTTTTTGTATTAGTACATATTCCACACCCTTCCACTAACGCTTGGAAAGATAGTACATTGTCCAGCCTCATTCCAGTTATTGCCACTACTTCAACGTCTTTGTCAAACTTTAAATTTCGAATTTATGAGGTCGACAAAGTTTAATAAGTAGCAGTACCATCCATCATATATCACTTGTGGGAAATTAGACTACACTGTTCTAACTCAGAGGATTGTACAAAGGATACAGTCTGGTGCCTGCTCTAGGCTAATTAGGCTGTACTCTGAGCCATCTGTAGTAATAATTTATTTTGACTGAATAATGATATAACATTTACACAAACACAATTTAAAGTTATAATTTTATTGGTTAGCAAATTTTTTTTTTAAAACCTATTGAATGGGTGGCAAATGTATTACAAACTTTTTATTTGTTAATTTTTTTTATTAATTTAATAGTCCGTGTTGTATTTAATAGCTTTTATTTATTTTATTAATAAAAAATTAAATATATAAATTTAATACCAAATTTGCACTAATCAAACTAATAGAAACTATTTTTATTTTTTATTTTTTTAAGATAATATTAATACATATCATAATTTTTTTTAATTTTAATACAAAATTATGTATCTTTTAACACTTATCTTATTAAATTTAAAATGTGTGATGTTAAAATAAGACTATTTAATAACATGGACTAATTACATTATTACTTGTAAATTTATTCTTGTGTTAAGTTAAGATAAAAATATTTTCCTTTATTTTTAAACATATATGTATTTTATTTATTTATTTATAAACTTTGAAATTCTTTTGCTTCAAAAAAGAAGAAAGATGTTGTCAAATCTTTTACAAAATCAGAATGTTTTATTGGTTCTCTTGACGACGAAAGAAAGAAAGAAAGAAAAATGATATATGTATTACATCATGTGAGGTGTTAGGATTGGATTGCATGTTAAATTATGAATGTGGAAGTTAAAATGAAAGTTAAATTGAGAAGGTGAAAGGTGAAAGGTTTGAGTAACTGTGAGATTAATCATATATTGTAAAATATTGATTGATGCATGCATTAATTTTTTTTAAAAAATAGTATAAAAAATATATGTGAGTTTGAAAAATAATAAAAATGTAAAAAATTAATAATTTCAATTTGTATAGCTTGTAATTCTATATTACTTATAGGTACTATTACCTATTGTTTATATATGTATAATTAACAAATTAGTTTTAAGAAATGAAAATAAAAATATTAAACAAAATATTATCAAATAAATAAGAAAAATGTATTGACATAATTAATAAGAAAAAAAAACTCTAGCATATATTAAAAATAATATAAATGAGTACATATACAAATAGAATTTAAGTAAAAATTAGAAAAGATATAAGAATAATATAAATATATTAATTAAAATCTCAACTCTTTCTACTTTTTTATTTTATATTTTTGTAAAAAACAAAACCCACTTACATAAAATGAATAAATAAAAATAATATATGTAGAAACTTCACTTCTTAGATAATAGATATGGGCTTACTTAAGAAATGTGCTATTTTATTAAAAACAAAAATTGTGCGGATTTAGATTTAGAAGCTCTGCAAATAAAATATCTGATGAAGTCAATGCCTCAATAGACCTAATTTAAGCTCTGCGAAGGAAATCTCATATAGTCATATTTAAGTCCATGGACCTAATTTGGCGCAAAAGGCCCATATCTCGCTTGCGTTGTTCCAATTCTGCCGTCAAATTCCAAATTTGGATTTTGAATGGTTCATACACTGAAAAATCTGACACAAATCTCCCTTCTTCTTCCCAGCTTTGACTGCTCTACATACTACTTACATAGAAATGGAGACAAAGGAGAGGAAGAGCGAAATATATTGAGAATACTAAAAGATGTTTCAATTGTAAGATTATTTTCTTTGAAAATAAAATTGAAGTCCTAGACTGTTCCTATCGTAATTCTAGGTTTGGTGAAATTAGGATTTTTGTGATGAAGATGAAGCTTATGAATTATGATATAGAAAAAAGCGTTTAATGGTCTATAATATTGGTTTAAGTTTGAAGTGAAGTGAATGTTTTGGGCAAGAATATACACAACAGAGTGAGCAAGAAAGTGAAATGGAAGGTGCAAGGAGGAAACCAGTGAACCCTCGACTGTGCAGTGATAAGCGAGTTGTGGCAAAGAAGAGGCCTAGGGTTGGGAGAGTTGATGGGTTTTTCAACAGTATCAGAAAGCTTCAATGACGGGAAATTAGTTCCAAGTGTGACCGTGCTTTCACTATTAGTGATGCCCAGAAAAGGTTTCGCAATATTTGTCTCCATGTTCATTTTGTTTCTTTCTTTTTGATTCTGTTTAGTGGTTTAACGAAAAATCATGAATATTCGATGCTTCATGCACTTTCTTCGCAAGCCTTACTATACGCTTCTCTATTTTTGAACTTTACTCAGATTGGAAAATTTGTGGTTTGGGGATGGGTTAAGCAATTAGGGTTACAGATTTCAAATTTTGTAAGAATTATGGGCATTCAATCACTATTATTTTTTATAAACTCTTCCATAATAATATATTTTTATCAAAGTGGTTCTTTCATTTTCTCTAACATAGATTCTCATAGTGGCTATCTCATCTAAGTTGTATTTAGATCAACTTGACATCAACAATACTTTTCTTAATAGATAGCTTCAAGAAAAAGTTTTATGACTTAATCAAGAGGAATTGAGGATCTTCAATATCCTATTTATGTATCCTATTTACGTTTGCAAACTCAACAAAACAATTTGTAGACTTAAACAAGTTACTAGAACTTGGTTTGATGCATTAACTTTAGCTTTCAATACCATAGGATTTACACAATCCAAGATTGATTTGTCACTTTTCTTTAAGAAAACCACAAGTATATTTTAATTTTTAATTTATGTTGATGATATTATCATTATTAGAAGCAATGAAAAGGAAGTTTAAGCATTGATTGCTACACTAGATATAAAATTTACCCTTAAGTAATTTGGTTTACTTAATTTCTTTCTTAGTATTGAGGTCATTTCCTTGGCCATGGAGACTTGCTATTAACATAATGCATATATGTCCGAGAGGTACTTGTCAATATTGGTATGGACACATCTAAGCCAAGTGCTACTCTAATGTCTACTGAATATAACTTGTTGGTTTTCGTTTGAGAACCTTATGATAATCCAAAACACCATAGAAATATTGTAGGTGTCCTACAATACCTCATTATCATAAAACTTAACCTCTCATGCCTTATCAATAATGTATGCCAATACATGTCCAAACCTTTAATGCCAATACCTTGAAGGAACACTCACGCATGGTGTAGTATTAAGATCATCTAGTCAATTATTGCTTCAGGGTTTTGCATATTTAGATTGAGGGGTTTCTTATGTTAATAGAAGATCAACATCTATATTGTTTATGTATTTAAGAGTTAATCCAATTCTTTGATCATGTAAAAAAACAATCCACGGTATCAAGATTTAGCATCGAGGCTTAATACAAGGCTCTTGCAAATGCTACAACTAAAATGATGTGGATTGAATCTTTGTTGTATGAAATTCAGATTCATTTTTCTAATTGTCTGACTATATGGTGTGATAACTTAAGCACTGTTGCTTTTAATACAAACCTAGTTTTTCATGCTTTTACTAAGCATGTGGAAATAGATTTATATTTTCTGCATGATAGGGTTTTGGTGTCTAAATTGCTTGTATTGCATATTCTCTCAACTTAACAACCATTGACATCTTCATAAAACCATTGTCTATCTCTCAATTCAATTGCTTGCTAGGCAAACTCAATGTCATTTACATGCCATTGAGTTTGAAGAAGAGATGTGGATGTGAACACAGAAAATAAAATTGTGAAAAAGAAACTCAAAACACATTCTTCAATCACTCACGTAGATACACCTAATGCAGTTGCAAGACACTCAAGTGTGTGTGCAAGTCATAGAGCTGATCCTAACAAGAAATCTGATGTGTCATCGTTCAGTCAAGCATACACTACGAATTGAGAGTAATACCAAGATAGTCTACATAGGCAATAACAAACTTGTATATGTGGCTTTACAATTATAACAGAATATAGAATCTTACTTGAGTGCTTGTAAAAGTTTGTTGCTATTTTTACAAATTTTCTATAAAAAAAATACAATGTAATGTAATATAAATCAATCAATGAATAGTTTTTATAGCTTTCTATGATTATTTCTCCTCTCTTTATCATGCTTTCTCTATTCGTCATTCTTATCTTTTTCATCTTCTTATTCGCTTGCTTGATCATTTCAATCCCTTCCTAATTAAAATAAAAAATAAAAAGTAATGACGGTTATCAATCTTTTTTTATCTAACTTTATTTCTTGCTAAAAGTCACTTCTAGCCAATGTGTTGTGATTATGATTCAGATACATAAGAAGGGGTAAACTAGATGTTGAATTTGGCCTTTTTGAAGCCAAATCGCTTAAATGATCCGATTTTGTAGAGTTTGATGGTGTGAATGAGAAGGTTCTGACATATTCAACACAAGATAGATACATATTTGTTCTTATTGTTATTTGTTTATGTTGAGAGATTGCAGTATAACACTAGCCTTGATTTATCTTTTATTGTAGTATATACAAGATTTTTGACTTAAAAAACTAGACAATGTTGTATTCCATATCATATCAACATGTTCAAGAGATAAAGATCAGGTGAGGTTGCACTCAAGCAGGACATCCATGATTCATGTAACTTTTTATTTTGTGTTTTTTCCCTCCCTTGCTTCTTAAGCAATCCATATATTATATTGTTGATTTTGTTGGTTTGTAAACTTGTTTACAAACTCAAAGAAATCAAAAACAAACTTTGAAATATTCTAGCCCATTTGAAGTTCAGCTCATGGAAGCTTCTATGGTGATGATCTGGATTGATAAGGATTTGTAACTCATGGTTGGTGAGAAGAAGAAAAATCAATGGATTAGGTAAGAAGATAAGTGTATGGTTTAAATTATTTTGGTAGGTTTATATTGTATGACTTAGATTTATTAGTTGTTCTATAAATAACTCTCAGTAGCAATGTAATAATCAAGTTAAAAAAATCAGAAACAAAAATTCAATAATTTATGAGTTTTTCTGGAAAATTGTTCTTGAGTATTCTTGAGTTTTCAGAGTTTTGATCCATAATTTTCCAACAAAGTGGTATCAGAGCTATAGTTGAAAATATAAATATACACTATTGTATATCAAATCGAAGCTCTCGACGAGACAAATCCGACGCCGCAAGAATCATCCCGATCGGAGTTCGGACGCGCCTCCACGATCCTCTGAAAGTTTCTGCCAGAAAGTGAGTTAACTCACTAAGTCAGCCGAGTTGACCGAGCCACCGAAACAGTTGACCAAAAAGTTGACTTTGATCGTTGACCAAAAAATTAGATTTTCCCAGAGTTCCTCCTAAGGTTTTTTGACGTTCTGAATACATCTGTGCGATCAGAATTTACAAATTCTCACTATATTGAGAATTATGTCAAGTGGAGGTATGTCATCGTTTCGAGTCCCGACACTCAATAACAATAACTATGATAATTGGAGTATCAAGATGAAGGCTCTTTTGGGTGCACATGATGTGTGGGAAGTCATAGAAAAAAGCTTAAGTGAGCTAGACGATGAAACTACTCTAACGCAAGTGCAAAAAGAATCTTTGAAGGATTTGAGAAAGAGAGACAAGAAAGCCCTCTTTCTTATCTATCAAGCCTTAAATGATGATGTGTTTGAGAAAATTTCAGATTTAACATCTTCCAAAGCAGCGTGGAATAAGCTTCAAATTTCTTTCAAAGGAACCGAGAAAATGAAGAAGGTTCGTCTCCAAACACTAAGAGGTGAGTTTGAATCTCTACATATGAAAGCTTCCGAATCTATTTCTGATTATTTCTCGAGAGTCGTAGTTGTTTCTAATCAATTAAAAAGAAACGTTGAGATATTGGGAGATGTTAGAATAATGAAAAAGATACTTCGTTCATTAGATTCCAAATTTGAACACATCGTCGTGACGATTGAGGAAACAAAATATTTGGAAGAAATGACCATTGATGAACTCAATGGGTCATTACAAGCATATGAAGAAAAGCATAAGAAGAAGCAAGGGATCACTGAGCAACTCTTCAAGATGCAATTCAAAGATAAGCATGAAAGCCAAGGAAATGACAGAAACCAACGTGGTCGAGGTAGAGGTAAAGGTCGTGGACGAGGTTGGAATTACAACAATAATTCCAACAACTTGGAGAGAGCAGAAAGCTCAACATAAAGTCGAGAAAGAGGTAATATGAACTCAAGGTATGACAAATCTCAAGTTCAATGCTATAATTGTCAGAAATTTGGACATTATGCTTCAGAATGTAGAACTCTCAATAATAGAGTAGATGAGAAAATCAACTACATAGAGGAGAAGACCGATGAGAAAGAAACTCTTTTTCTAGCACGGAATGAGGGTGATAGTAGTCAACCAAATGCCTGGTATCTTGACAGCGGTGCAAGAAACCATATGTGTGGAAGGAAAGACATGTTCGTGGAACTAGATGAGTTAGTAAGTGGAAATGTCTCATTTAGAGATGATTCAAACGTAGCAGTGAAAGGAATAGGTAACATTCTTATTCGTTTGAAAAATGAGCAACATCAATTTATTTCCAATGTTTACTATATCCCAAATATGAAAAGTAACATCTTAAGTTTAGGACAATTGTTAGAGAAAGGTTATGATATTCATATGAAGGATTATAATCTTTCTATAAAGGATGATAAGAATAACCTCATTGCTAACGTACCGATGTCAAAGAATAGAATGTTCTTGATTAACATACAAAATGACATTGCAAAGTGTCTGAAAGCCTGCTATAAAGATGCATCGTGGCTATGACATCTTCGATTTAGAAATCTCAATTTTGGAGGATTGGAGCTGTTGTCTAAGAAGAAGATGGTGAAGGGACTACCTTGCATTAACCATCCTGATCAACTTTGTGAAGGGTGCCTACTCGGAATGCAATTCCGAAAAAGCTTTCCAAAGGAGTCAAACTCAAGAGCCAATAAGCCACTGGAGCTAATCCATACTGATGTGTGCGGACCGATCAAGCCTAGCTCTCTCGGTAACAGTAACTATTTTCTTCTTTTTATTGATGATTTTTCAAGAAAAACTTGGGTATATTTCTTGAAACAGAAATAAGAAGTTTTTGAAGTATTCAAAAGGTTCAAAGCTACAGTGGAGAGAGAAAGCGGTAGACAAATCAAAGCCATGAGATCAGACCGAGGTGGAGAATTTACATCTAAGGAGTTTCAAGAGTTCTGTGAAGCAAATGGAATTCATAGATCTTTAACAGTGCCAAGACCCCTTCAACAGAATGGTGTAGCTGAAAGAAAGAACCGAACAATCCTTAATATGGCACGAAGCATGCTCAAAAGTAAGAAACTACCTAAAGAGTTTTGGGCAGAAGCAGTAGCATGTGCAATTTACTTGTCAAACCGATCTCCAACAAGAAGTGTATGGGGAAAGACACCGCAAGAGGCATGGAGTGGAAGAAATCCTGGTATTTCCCACCTAAGAGTCTTTGGAAGTATAGCCCATGTTCATATACCGGATGAGAGAAGAACGAAACTTGATGATAAAAGCGAGAGTTTTATCTTCATCGGTTATGATGCTAATTCAAAGGGCTATAAATTGTACAACCCACACAATAAGAAGATTGTGATTAGTCGAGATGTGGTATTCGACGAAGAAGTAGAATGAGATTTTAACTCTTATGCAGATAACTTCAATTTCTTTCCTCAGTTTAAAGAAGATGAGCAGACAATGAAGGAGCAATCTGTAGAAATTCAACAAGAGCTAACGACTCCACCTACTTTACCAATGCCAACCACTCATGAAGATTCGTCATCATCTTCAAGTGGAAGTGAAAGAGCCGTGACACGTACACAAAATCTCCAAGATCTTTATGAGGTAACAAAATGACAAGATAATCTTACCTTATTTTGTCTCTTTGCTGATTGTGAACCAGTAAGCTTTCAAGATGCTGTACAAGAGAAGAAGTGGAGAGATGCGATGGACGGAGAAATCAATGCAATAGAGAAGAACGACACATGAGAACCTGTTTCACTTCCCAAAGGGCATAAGGCAATAAGTGTCAAATGGGTGTACAAGACAAAGATGAATGCTAAGTGAGAGATTGAAAGACACAAGGCGAGGCTAGTAGCAAAAGGATATAGTCAAAGGGCTGAAATTGACTATGATGAGGTATTTGCACCTGTTGCTCGATTAGAAACTATAAGAATAATCATTTCTTTGGCAGCTCAAAATAAGTGGAAGATACATCAAATGGATGTAAAATCTGCTTTTCTAAACAGAGTCCTTGAAGAAGAAGTCTACATTAAGCAACCATCAGGCTATGAAGAAAAAGGTCACAAAGACAAGGTATTGAAGTTGAAGAAAACTCTTTATGGGTTAAAGCAAGCACCAAGAGCATGTAATAACCACATCGACAAGTACTTTCTGGAGAACAACTTCACCAAGTGTCCCTATGAAGATGGCGATATTCTAATCGTTTGTCTATACGTAGATGATCTCATCTTCACTGTAAGTAATCCGAAGCTATTTGAAGATTTTAAGAAGGTGATGACCCGAGAGTTTGAAATGACAGATATTGGGTTAATGACATACTACCTTGGAATTGAAGTAAAGCAAAAGGAAGAAGACATTTTCATCTCTCAAGAAAGCTTGCAAAGGAGATACTAAAGAAGTTCAAGATGAACGATTGCAAGACGATCAACACACCAGTGGAATGTGGAATCAAACTATCCAAACATGAAGATGGTGAAAATGTGGATCCAACATTTTTCAAAATTTTAGTTGGAAGTCTGCATTATCTCACGTGCACAAGGCCTGACATCCTGTATGCCGTTGGATTGATTAGCCACTATATGGAGAAACCGACAATCACTCATTTCAAAGCTGCAAAAAGAATCCTACGCTATCTAAAAGGTACAATTAATTTTAGCTTGTTTTATTCAGCTTCTAATGATTACAAGCTTGTTGGATATAGTGATAGCGATTTTGGTGGAGATATAGACGATTTTGGTAGAATATGTAGCAGTTACCTCATATGTTTTCCATGCAATTTGACTGAGAAACTTGTTAAAGGAGCTAAGTTTGACACAAGAAGAGCCAACCAAAATTTGTGTCGATAACAAGTCAACCATTGCCTTAGCCAAAAATCCTGTTTTTCATGATCGAAGCAAACACATAGATACTCGATATCATTACATCAGGGAGTGCATCATAAGAAATGATGTACAACTCGAGTATGTAAAATCACAAGATCAAATTGCCGACATCTTCACTAAACCGCTCAAGCAATAGGACTTTGTCAGATTGAGAAATTTGCTCGGCATCATAAAACAAGTTTAAGGGGGGGGTGTTGGTTTGTAAACTTGTTTACAAGCCCAAAGAAATAAAAAAAAACTTTGAAATATTCTAGCCCATTTGAAGTCTAGCTCGTGGAAGCTTCTATGGTGATGATCTGGATTGATAAGGATACAACTCATGATTAGTGGGAAGAAGAAAAATCAATGGGTTAGGTAATAAGATAAGTGTATGGTTTAGATTGTTTTGGTAGATTTATATTGTATAGCTTAGATTTATTAGTTGTTTCTATAAATACCTCTCAGTATGACTTAGATTTATTAGTTGTTTCTATAAATACCTCTCAGTAGCAATGTAATAATCAAGTTAAAAAAATCAGAAACAAAAATTCAATAATTTCTGAGTGTTTCTGGAAAATTGTTCTTGAGTGTTCTTGAGTTTTCAGAGTTTTGATCCATAATTTTCCTATAGATTTATACCAAGGTTAGTGGACTTTCCATAGAGGATGACACTATTATGAAGTCATTCAATCATCTACTTTACCGTAATAAAAAAGGTGGATTTCATTGAGCATTTCAATGGAAAGCTCCTTGTTAAGTAAGAAAATAAGAACCTCCGTATTCTCGATGAGAGTATTATTTTTGATTTTTGACACATTTATTACTATTTGTTCTATACTTATTTTTATTTTGGGTTCTAACTGGTAAAGTTTATTGGTTAAAAATTTTGAGCAAACAAAAGTTAGCAAGATTGAGTTAATGATGTCCTCAGCTTTTACAAATCATTATTTTCCTACACAATTTTCACAAAAAATATATATTAAGATATAGACCATGTTTTTTATAACTTGAGTTATACAAGCAATCATAATAGTTCAACTAATAGGTGAAAAGTGAGTACAACAACACAATTGTAAAGTGTGTCTTAGAATAGATTGAATAATTAATAACTTTAACTAGAATATTCCAGAATATATCAATTAATATTAAAACATTTAGCAATCCTAGAACAAATAGATTAAACACAAGTCTAATAAAAATAGTTTATTTAAAAATAAATAATCAAACCAAATAATTATAATATTACACACAATTATTTAATTCAACAATTCAATAACAACATAAAGAATAAACTATATGAATATTTAATCAAATTATCATAAATTAATTGAGCTTATTAACCAATCAAATACAACTATTAATGTTTGACATATTAGTTAAAAAAAACTTAAAAAAATATAATCTTATTTTTACAAAATAATTTGAAAGTTACAGCTTAAGATGAAAAGATTGATGCTCTTATGGTTGGAGAAAACAAGAAACATTAGGTTGTTTAAATATAAAATATTGAAACCCTAATGTTAAGCTAAATCCCAATTACAAATCTATTAATTAAACAATTCATATAACAATAAATAATAGGGACATTATGATAATTGAAATATTTGGTTTGAATAAATAATTAATTTAAAGTTGAATTTCTTGTTTTTTGATCTATCAAACTAATAGGGTTGATTGATCAAAATCTTTTTTGATCGATCTAAAATGATTAATAAAAATCCAAGACCAAGTAGATCAAATACAATCGATTCTCGATCGGTTGAATTCAAAACTTTGATCAATCTATCCTAATTTTAAAATTAATTCGAGAAGACTTAGATTATAGTAGATTGATACTTGATCGATCGAGCATATATATACTAAAAGTTTATAGGTGTCTAATATGAAATTTAACATTTATAAGAACATAAATATACCTAAAATATATTTATTTGAAGTTTGTTAGTGTCTTCGACTTGAATAATAATATTTAAAAACGTGTATAAAAACTAAATTACATTTAAATGTTTTGTTTATAAGTATCGTCAATACTCATAAATCTCACAGTTAGTAAAACTTATGCAAGTGGTGGTTATCCTGAGTATTTTCACTCTTGGATTTTCAAGAGGTCTGTGATCATTCTAATATTATAATTATGTGATTTATATAATTTTTTTTAGGTGAGTTTTATTAGTCTTGTAATTTAAAAGTATAACCAATTAAATCTAATTTTTTAAAAATTAAGATTTTTTAAAAATAAAATAAAAACTATATATTTTATTGATAAAAAGTAAATAAAAAAACACAACAAACATTCACTTTCCTTTTCTCTATCTCATTCTTGCTCTCTCTTTTCTTTGAATAAAAAATTAAAAATAAAATTAAAAGAGATATAATAAGTAGGAGAGAAATGAAGAGTAATGGAGAGAGAGTAAGATAGATGGTATGAAAATTGTTCACACAGTCTTATATTCGTAGGTTTTTTTAATATTTTTTATCTTATTCTTGAAAAAATTTTTTTTTTTTTAAATTTTGATTTAATTAATTATATTTTTAAATTATATGAATAATGAAATTTATAGATTAAAATTATATAATTACATAATTTCAATTACTCAGTATAATCATTTGGTTAATTTAATGAATTATTTATTTATTTATGGGTGAAGAAAACAGGCTTGATTATTGTAGAAAAAACAAGAAATAACTCTACACAAAAGAGTTCTCTAGTTTGTATTATTTTCTTCATGTTTTCATTACAATTGTATAGCTATTTATAAGGAAATTTTATTCCTTCAATTACTCTTTAAATTAAGCATTCCTTGATTTACTCCTTGAATTAAGGTCCTTGTGTTTATTCTTTGAATTAAGAACTAATATCCAATACCCCCCCTCAAGCTGGATCCAGAAGATTTATGGATCCAAGCTTGGACAAAAGTCGTTGAAATTGATGAGAAGCCAAGGGCTTGGTGAAGATGTCAGCCAGTTGGTCGAAGCTTCTTGTATAATGTGTCTGAATCACCTGTGATTGAACTTGTTCACGAACGTAATGACAATCAACTTCAATGTGTTTCGTCCTCTCGTGAAACACTGGGTTTGATGCTATATGCATAGCTGCCTGATTGTCGCAAAATAAGGACATAGGAAGAGTTGTAGGAACACCTAAATCACACAGAAGACCTTTAAGCCATATCAACTCACACGCAGTTGAAGCCATTGCACGATATTCTGCTTCGGCACTTGATCTGGCAATGACAGTTTGCTTCTTACTCTTCCATGTGACCAAGTTTCCACCGACAAATGTACAGTAGCCAGTGGTGGACTTGCGATCAATTGCATTCCCTGCCCAATCAGCATCACAATACCCCATGATTTGTGTGTTGTCATTCTTCTTCATGATAATACCACGACCCACTGATCCTTTTAAGTAGCGTAAGATCCTTTTAACAAGGGTCAAATGCTCAAGTGTTGGGGAGTGCATGAATTGGCTCACAATACTTACAGAATATGTGATGTCAGGTCTGGTGATTGTTAGGTAGATCAACTTACCAACCAGTCGTTGGTAATAACTTATATCCCTGAGTGGCGTGCCCTTCAAGCTAGGTTTGAGCTTGCTGTCAAGAGGGGTAATGGCTGGTTTAGCATCGCTCATGTTAGCTTCCTTAAGCAAATCTAGGACATATTTCCTTTGGTTAAGAAAGAGTCCCTTGTGCGAGGTTGCCATTTCTATACCAAGAAAGTACTTCAATATCCCAAGGTCTTTAATTGCAAACCTTTGTCTGAGGGACTGTTTGAGGTTGAAAATCTCGTCAGCATTATCACCTGTAATTATCAGATCATCTACATAAATCAGCACAACCAATTTGCCCATAGCTCCTGTGCGAACAAATAGTGAGGAATCGGCATTGCTGCTTTTGAAACCAACACTAGTGAGAACTGAGCTTAGCTTGGCATACCAAGCTCGTGGGGACTGTTTCAAACCATAAATGGATTTGTGCAATTTGCACACTAAATCCAGTTCATTGCTTTGAGGATGCCCAGGTGGCAATTTCATATAGACTTCTTCTTTGAGATCACCATGCAAGAATGCATTCTTCACATCCATTTGGTACATGGACCACCCCTTGTTTACAGCCACAGACAGTAACACTCTTACTGTGTTCATTTTTGCAACAGGTGCAAATGTTTCTTTGTAATCCACCTCGAATGTTTGAGTGAATCCCCGAGCCACCAATCTTGCTTTATACCTCTCAATTGATCCATCTGACTTGAATTTGAGCTTATAGATCCATTTGCAACCCACAACTTTCTTGCCTTTTGGAAGTTTGGTGATGCTCCATGTGTTGTGTTGATCTAGGGCTTTAAGTTCTTCTTGCATGGCTTCCTTCCACACCTCTTGGCTGTTGGCCTCATGAAAGTTTTGAGGCTCACTGTAACTCGATATAGTGCTGAGGAATGCGGCATGGGTTGGTGTCACTCTCTTATATGACACATAATTTGAGATGGGATGTGTGGGTTTGTAGGTGACAAAGTCTTGAAGTCTTGTGGGAGGTTGCCTAACACGCATTGGATTACGTCGTGGAGCAGAAGGAGTTATCTCACACTCGTTCACATCTTGTACCATATTGTGAGGATCATCTTGATTATCACCATCTTCATGCAGTGTACCATTAAGACGAGACCCTTCATTGTTATTTTCAGTGAGAGATGCATCAATGTTGACATAGCTGGGATCTTGTTGTTGTGGAGCCTTAAGTTCGATTCTTGGTAATGGAAACACATCCAAGATGTCATCCCCTTGACTTGTGATTTCATGTGACTTGCTAAAAAAAGGGTTAGTTTCATAAAATCGAACATCTTTAGACACAATTAATCTCCTAAGTTGGGGATCATAACACTTATATCCCTTTTGTGTAGATGAATAACCAAGAAAAATACATTTAACAGCTCTAGGATCCAATTTATCTCGATGATGAGATTGAATATGTACAAAACAGATGCAACCAAAGACTCTAAGGTGTGAAAGGTTAATTTTCCTTCCTTTCATGACCTCTAGAGGAGACTTGAAATCCAAGACTCGACTGGGTAATCTATTGATGATGTAAGCAGCTGTCATAACCCCTTGGGACCAGAATCTCTTTGGTACATTCATTTGTAGCATTAATGCTCTAGTTTTTTCAAGTAAGTCCCGGTTTTTGCGTTCAGCTACACCATTTTGTTGAGGTGTGCCAACACAACTTGTTTGATGCATAATGCCATGAATGCTCAAATATTGTTTCATGATATGGGACATGTATTCGGTGCCATTGTCAGACCTTAAGGTTTGAATTTTAGAAGAAAAGTGATTTTTAACAAGATTATGAAAGTCCTTAAATACTTCCATAACTTCATTTTTAGACTTTAAAAGATATAACCATGTGACTCGAGAGAAATCATCAACAAAAATCACAAAATACTTATAACCATCAAAAGATTCATTAATTGGTCCCCATACATCTGAATGAACTAGTTCAAAACACTTACTAGCCCTAGACAAGGAAGAATTAAAAGGCAATCTAGTGGCCTTAGACAAGTGGCAAGTTTCACATGCAATTTCATCATTTCCTAAGTTTGGAAATAAAGTTGACAAAATTGGTAGAGAAGGGTGAGCTAAACGTTGATGCCACAATTGATTATCTTGGATAGGATTAAACTTAGCTTGAAACCCTCTGGGATTGCTCTTGGATATGTAATAGAGACCATCTAAGTAAAACCCTTCACCAATCGTCTTTTTGGTGACACAATCCTGAAAAATGACATTGTGAGGAGAAAAAATGGCTAAGCAATTCAAGGTATTTGTGATTTTTCCTACAGACAGAAGTTGGAAAGGAAAGGAAGGTACATATAAAACTACCGACTCGATTTCATCTGACATTAATTTTATTTTTTCCTTTCCTAAAACCTTTACATTCTCACCATTTGCAATTGAAACTTGAGAAGGATTTGCTAATTTTTCAAACTTATGAGACTTTGACACATGGTTTGTCATATGATCTGTGGCACCTGAATCTACAACCCAAAAATCATGCAACATATTTATTTTAAGAGCAGTTTTAAAGGCTTTTATGATACCTTGCATGTCCTCTTGTGGTATGAGTTTTGTATCTGCCAAGAAGCCCGCAAACTTGCCTAGCAATGCTGTCGAGTTTCCTTCTTCTATGCTATCCACACAGTCAATTCTAGCTCCTCTTGTCTTGCTTTGAAGATACAACATAAACTCATTCATGAGTTCAGCTGGATTCGCTGTGAAGTTCTTGAATGGATCAGACCCATTAGAGGTAGAGGCAAAAACATGATTAGCACGGAGTCCAGTACGATTCACTTTCTGTAAACTCTTATCCTTTATAAAATCAGGTTTTAATTCTGGATGTAGAATCCAACATGTGTCCTTAACATGGCCCGTATGGTTGCAATGTTGACACTTCAAGTTTGGATGCTTCCCTTTGTACTTCCTCTCGTTGGTTAGATAGGCTCTTGCCTCAGGTGAATTAGCCATTGTATCCTTGTTCATGACTTTCCTTCTTACTTCTTCACGTTGAATTGTCGCACATACATTGGTGAAGGAAGGAAGTTCTGTATTCATGAGTATATGGCATCGTATATCTTCATATGTTGAATCCAGACTGGTCAAAAGTTGAAATATCTTATCTTCTTCTGCTCTCTTTCGTAGCAGAGCTACATCGGTTGTATGAGGACGATATATTTCCAACTCATTCCACATGCTTTTCATGCTTCCTAAGAGTTGTACAAAAGGCTTGCCATCTTGTTGCAGATCTGAGATGTCTTTCTTTAATTGAAAAACTCGTGCAGCATTATTTTGACTGCCATACATTTCCTTGACCGTCTCCCATAGTTGGTATGCAGATTCAGAGTAACTGAATATTTCAGCTAATTTACGTTCCATGGAATTTAGGAGCCATGACATAACGAGCTGATCCTTACTAAGCCAGGATTCATAGGTTGGTGAGGAAACATCAGGTACTTCGATGCTTCCATTTATGAACCCCAACTTGGACCTTCCACCTAGAGCCAGAGACACTGCTCTTGACCAAGGCAAGTAATTAAACTCATTCAACAAGATTGAGCTTAATCTTTGATTTGGGTTGACATCCACCTCATGCATATTCATGAAGGAAAGCACTGATGAACTTTCAGCTTCTGATCCTAGCGGCTTGTCTTCAGCCATTTCAAAGATTGAAGATGCTAAGATAATAATAAAGCAGAAGCAAGTTAATTTTCCTGCTTTGATACCATGTAGAAAAAACAAGAAATAACTCTACACAAAAGAGTTCTCTAGTTTGTATTATTTTCTTCATGTTTTCATTACAATTGTATAGCTATTTATAAGGAAATTTTATTCCTTCAATTACTCTTTAAATTAAGCATTCCTTGATTTACTCCTTGAATTAAGGTCCTTGTGTTTATTCTTTGAATTAAAAACTAATATCCAATAATTATTATTGTGATGTTTTTAAATGACCTTTTTAAATAATAATAAAACAGTATTTTATTAAAAAAGAAAAAAGAAAACTTGTTGTAGTGATATATTTGCACTTTTTCACTAAAGGGTCGCAAAATTTATAGTAAAGCATTCAAGTAATGAGTGGAACAATCGCTTTACGATATGGCAAACTCCATTCCCCTGCAGTAATAACTATTGAGGGACTCTTCTCAACCTTTATAGCTAAAACAAAAAGTTTTTATACAATAATATATCGTTATATAAATTAATATGATAAATAACTATAAATTAAAATTTTCATCTGCTGCCACTTTGCACTTTAGCTTATTTGATAAGTGGACAACCCAGCTGCACCTTCACCTGGCAATGACATGTGTGCCTTCTCATAAATAATGTCATTTTCTACTTTGTCTTAGTCTTACTTAAGGTGAAAGAATATGATGATAATTTTATGAATATGATGTACAGTCATCCCTTCACGTATAGATGTATAGATGTATAGATGTATAGATGTATAGATGTATACCATACCTATTGTCTTCCCTTTATACTTAAATTCTATACCATATAATAAAAAGTCGAGCTAGTTTTAATTTATTTGATATTTTTTAATTTAAAATAATAATGAGATAAGTGAGAATAAAATAAGAACTTTATTTTATTAAAATTTTCGTTTTTTTATATTACTATGAATAATTGAAAAAACTAGTTTCAGATTTTATATTATTCCCATTTTGTTTTAATTTTTAATTTTTATAAAATATATTTATTTACTATTTTTCTAGACTCCTAGATAAAAAATTAATAAAATAGTAATGATTTTATAAACAATAAAAAGACAAAGATTTTCCTTTATATTTATTTTGTTTTGGATTTTATTTCCTTCACTATAAAGTTTTTTCTTTACTACATGAATAATAATCTATTTAGATAATAATTATAAAACTATATTTTATTTTTCTTAAATAGAAATCTTTATTTTGCTACAAGAATTTACTAACCTAAGCTTTTTGAATTTTTTAATAAAACATAAAGATTTCTTATTTAATAGATACTCCTGCAAACAATTAACAAAAAATATATTTTAACAAAAAGAGAAAAGAAAAAAGTTTTCTTTAATCTTGTTTTGTTTTGGGATTGTTTTTTTTATCACATAGATATAAAATTATATATTTTTTATTTACAGAATTAAATAATAAAATAATTTTCAATGGAATAATAATATTATACTAAATACGTGCAAAACGCATGTTTAAAATTAGTAATTTGAAAAGCACAGAGTGATAACAATGTCACTAAATTTATATTTTCAATTAATATATTTAGGTTATATTTTTAAAAGAAAAACATATATTTAGTATTTAAAATTTAAAATTTTAAAAATTAAATTATTTAAAGATATATATATATATATATATATATATATATATATATATATATATATATATATATATATATAAACATGCTGATCTAAACTTTTCAAAACTTAAATATTAAAAAGTAATGGTTGGATATATTTTAATAATTTTGCCCAAAAAAAATAATTAAAAATTTAGATATCAAAACATTACAAAGACATTAATTTAGGACCACGATAATACTTTTTTTCATTTGAAGTTGACGCATGCATCATTGACTAATTTCGATAAAATGGACGCTAATTACGATGAAATTATATTATATAGAATGAATATAATAAATAATTTAAATTTATGAGATAGATATTATTATATTTTAAAATTTATATTTAATAAATAATTATTAAAATTAAACAAAAAACATATTTATTATTGAAAACACTTAAATCAATTCAATTGTTAAACTTCTATTTTCGCGTTTGAACGATTGCATTGTTGTTATAGATCAAGATAGTGTTTAGATGTACTTTTTGAATTATTTAAGTCTTAAAAAGGGTTTCTTAAAAGTGAATCGAAAAAATATAGTTAGACAAGTGGCATATAGCTGACTTACATATTTTTTATTAAGAAACTATGAAATTGTTAGCTTTGAATTTTAAAATTCAATTAATGTGAGTAATATACTTATTAAGAATTAACGTGAATTAAAAAATAGGTAGGTTTTTGTTTAACAGCTTGAAATTATAATAGTTTTTATTATAATATTATTTTTTTACTTTAAAATAATTAAAACAGACTTAATTAAAAGTTTTTAATAAATATAGAATTAAGTTTAATATTAAATTAGTTAAGCAAAAATAAATAATAATAACATTGTAAAATAAGTTTATTTGTATATATTTTAAAATTTAAAAATATAATACATTAAAATAAATCAGTAACATTCAAAAAATATGAAAATAATTATTTTGTGAAACTTTTTTTTATATTAATTGTCGTTTTAGTGTTGGCATTTAAATTAATTGATATAAAGAAATGATATTTTGATAAAAGATTATTAAAATAATATAATTAATCTATTTTGTTAAATTAAGAGATTTAATGATAGATGCGAAGGTGTAGATGTGAATGCATTTTATATTAAATAAGTAGTGTTATTTGATCCATTTGTTTATAATATATGTTTTTAAATTATTTGGTTTTTTTTTCAAAATGTATAAAATAAAAATAAATTATAATATTAATATCATTTCTATTTCCTTTATAATAAATGAAGGGTAATAAAAATAACTTTATTTTTTAAAAAATATGTAAATTTATCCTATCAAATTTTTTTATTTAAAAATAATAATATTTTTAAATTTAAAATATTAAATTAAAATTTTTAATTAATATATTTTATAAAATTAAGAGAATACATACTTACAAATAAAACTATTAAATGATTTTTTTTTTTAAATAACATCGATTACACTTTTGTCTTGAATGTAAGGGGTCATATCTCTTTATTTTAGTAGCATTCTAAGGCACTGGTAATGATAGAAAACCAAAGCAATTCCGGGCAGCGTAGATGAGCATTTTTATTATTTTAATAATATTATAATTGTTTTAGTATTTTGAAGCAAAACGACACGACCATGTGATACGGGAGTAAGCGAACAGAGCGGCATTTGCTTTTGAAAATCGAAAATAGCATTAACAACAAAAAAGAAAAATAAGAAAAAGCATGAGTAAAAGAAAGCGAGAGAAGTAAAAATTGCAAAACCGACAGTGGAGCGTGGTAACACGCTCTCGGAGGTGTCGTCATAAATATTTATCCATCGGTGGTGTAAAATCGAGTAAAACGCAATCAACGCGGTGGCTTTTGTTAGTCAAGAACGGAACGGAGTAAGCTGCCACTCTCAGAAAGCAAACACTTCGCTTCTGTGTTCTCTTTCTTCTTCTTCTTCTTCAGCTGATTCAAGTAGAGATCACTCTTTGTCCTCGCACTCTTCCATTTAAATACGCGCCGGAGGTATTTGCGCCTGTTTTCTTCTTCTTTGCATTTGCTCACTCGGTTGCTGGTTCAGCTTTTCGATGAGTTTGAAAATTCACTCTCATTTCGATTTTACCTTCGGCTATGTTTCTTTTTTGAGTATTTTGAATTCATTTAGTAGCAAATGGAGTTGAATTTGAGTAGCGATGTTATCTTCGTTGAGATTGTTGAGCTACGTTTAATTGTTGTTCGTTGCGCGTTAAGTTTAGTAGTGATTCGTATGAGATTTAATTTCTACCGTGTTCTAGTGTTTCGCGGAGATAGTTGTTTATTTTTTGTCTAGATCTGATTGAAAATGCTGCCATTTTCTTTTAAATTATTTAGAAATCTGCATAGTCTTAATTGCAACAGAGCTGCGGAATCTGAACGATGCTTTGTGCTATTCAAATTGCATTTAAGTCTTTTAGATTCGTTCGGTCGTGGTTACGTATTTGTTTTTTTGTTTTTTGGTTTAAAATGTTTTGTAGTCTTTGTTGCAGGTTATTACTCACAAATTTCTTTGTTGGTGTTGCTTATAACAAAATTGAAAAGCTGCAATGCTTATTAGTCAGCTATACAGAATACAAAACTATGCTTTGTTTTTCACTATCAGAATTTATTAGTTCTTGACGTGCAATTATGCTTGTCAATTGGAGTGTTCTTAACCTGCAATTCAGATGGAACAAAGAATCATTTTAGCCGTGAGGCCCTTTCTAATATTTTTAACTAGTGTTTTCCATAAGCCTTACTTCGTTGCTTCTGTTTATTTCTTTTTCCTCCCTTTTCTATTATATTTTTCATTTTCTTCCAGTGCAGATTTCCCTTTATCCAATACAGCTAGTGGGTTCAAAATGGAGGGTGGAATAGATGGCGATACACCTTTAGATTGTGCTTCAATTAAGGTTTTTCCTGCCCAGAACAGGTTATGATTTTATTGCAACTGTTGCTTGAGGAACTTTATGTGCTACACTCTTATAATTCTAATAAATTTCTCTGTAGTTTTATTGACATAACGACTCTGTGGGTTTGCTTAGACATCAAATAGGATTGTATCAATGTCTAATAAAGTGCGAGCAATGTCATAAGAAGTCACCATATATCCATAAAAAATGTAGATAAATATTTTAGGGGTCCATTTATGTCTTGGAGACCACCGTAATAATCAAGTCCATCTTGAATCTGACACTCTGGTGGTTTATTTTATTATATGATGCATATTAGAGCATGGGTATTTATGCTTTTCTTTTTATATAAAAAGCTTCCAGTATTATTTCTTTCTCAAAAGTCAAAATTAACAAGGTAAACGAAGGACCTCATAAGCATGAAGACCGATTTGACTTGGATCAAGACGTATGTGCTGCATAGTAATTCCATGGCTCATTTACACAGAACCCAGCTTGTAAAATTTGGAATACACATATAGATATATATATATACCCCTTATGCCCTCGAAATATTTATAATTATTCATCTCCAGAAATCCATATTCTAATATTAGTCTTTGTCAGCTTTGCGCTTGACTTCTTTTCTTTTTGGATTCAGAGCATATATCTTTGCATTGCTTACACAAGCTTTTTTACATGTATCCATTCCGCAATCAACTATTCTTCAGGTATGAAGCAATCATTTACAGCAATGGCAAAGAAGAAAATTTGGCAGCTGGACTTCTGGAAATGCTTTTGCCACATTTACTCAAAGTAAATGAGTTGTACTTGGAAGGATCCAATGCTAACTTCATGCTTGTACTGCCACAAAACCTGGTTGCTGCAGCGTGGTTCACAAAATCTACCATGAAAAGGTTCTCATAATCCAAGTGTTTCTTGTTGTGTTCTCTTCTCCGTTTAGTTTATGGCAGGAATTTAGTTCATTTTCTGATGTAATTGTTTTACCTCTGACCAGATTCTTACAGCTTATTGGTTTACCAGACTTGATACATTCCATCAATGCTATTGGGAATGAGATGTGTCAACTGGAGGATGCCAAAAAATTTCATCTTTCTTTATATGGCAAGGTTGTAGCACCCCTTTCCCTTTCTTTCCTAATAATGATGTTTGTACTTGTGCAGATGCACATGCAATATTTCACTCTCTTTTCTAAGTTACTTGTTGAATCCTTAGATCATTTTATTTCCTCATTGATTGTTATTAAGCTACCTAGTAAATTATGTTTGTTATTGCTTGCCTCAGTCTGAGGGCGGGATTGCATCATCAGATCCTTCAAAGTATGTTTTTTGAGATTAGGTTGGTTTCATTTTATATTTAGTTTCATTACATTATATGACATTGACTTTTATAACATCAGGAATGAATTGTTACGGGCTATAGACTTGAGACTGACAGCATTAAGAGGGGAGTTAGCAGTGGCTTTCAACAGGGCTGCTTGTGCCACCTGGTCCTCGGAAGAGATTGCTGATCTAGCAAAGTTTTATGAACACTTTGGAGCCTCTAGTTTGAGGTGAGTTGCTCGACAAAATAAAAAGGCACATCGAAGATAGATTATTTGCACCAATTAATTTTATTTATTTAGTTTTTATTTTATTACTTCTCCTTCTACTTCATATTTTAAGTTATAGCTCAATAGGAAAATATAAGTGTTTGTGAGAGGAATATGACCATTAAATATTGCAGAGACTCTTTGGTCAAGATCTTGGAACTCAAACAGAAGGGTGCTAGTGGTGATAAATTCAAATTTTCAGGCAATTCAAAGGATGTTAACATAATAAAGATAGATAAGGATGCTCAGATATCAAAACCAATATATTCAACTACACCTGTGAAATATGGTGTTTCACCTGCAAAAGCTGCTCAAGTTGAGCGACAGAGATCCACAGAGAGCGAGGATTCTTCTGACTCGAGTGATGGGGAAAAAATGTTTGTTGAAAGAAGTAGGATGCTTACAAGATCTGCAACACCAAGAAGGTCTGCATCTCCAATGAGGAGGGTACAAATTGGGAGAACTGGGCAACGAAGGGCACCTGCATTAGCGATTAAGAGTCTTAGTTATTTACCAGCTAGGGAAAAGAATTGGCTGGCAGGAGATGTAAATGTGAATAGTAGTGATGACGAAGGATCGGAAGAGTCAAATAAGAAGCCTGCTAATGACATACGTAGGATGAGTGTTCAAGATGCAATTAGTCTTTTCGAAAGCAAAAAAAGAGATCAAAATGCAGATATTCAAATAAGGAAATCATTAACAAATATTTCAATTGGTGCAAACAAATCTGTATTGAGAAGATGGAGTTCATGTGTGGGTGACACCTCTGCTGAATGTCAAGCAGAGTCTGTAGAGGTTCCTAAAGCTCCTATCGAGATTGCAAAGGACGATGTTCCAAAGTGTTCTGCAGAAGTGAAATCGGAGTTAGATTCCATGGTGGGTCAAAATACTGTTGAAACCCCTGAAGTAGATGTAAACTTTGAAAAATTGGATAAGAGTTCATCTGATTCAATAGATGCCCAAGCTGATATCAACTTAACCCAGGAAGAGGAAAATATCAGAAAATCAACTACTGCAACAGAATGGAATCGACTAAAGGAAGCAGAATTGAATGATATGCTAATGAAAATGATGGAGTCAAAGCCTGCAAAGAATGCAAAGTCTCAACCTAGCAGAAACAAAAGCATTCCTTCGGAGCAAAGAGGCGGATTTTATGATCACTACAAGGAGAAAAGGGATGAAAAGCTGCGAGGAGAGAATTCTAAGAAGAGAGCAGAGAAAGAAGCACAAATAAAAGCAATGCAGAAAATTCTTGATGTGAGGAAAGCTGAAATGGCCTCAAAGAATGTCAATGATGTAGCTAAAAAACATACTTTAAGTAAGCCCCAAAAACTACTTAAAAATTCAACTGTAAACCCTAGGAAGGAAGCCTTGAAAGCTACTGTTACAAAAAAGAGTTCACCTAGACTATCATCTTTGCCTCCTACACGCAAGTCATGGCCATCAACACCTCTGTCTAGTGCCTGTGAGACTTTACCAGCTAAAACTCCTGTTGGAATCTCTTCTGCTGGTACCACTCCAACACGTCAAAAGCCACAACAAGCATCTCTTCCTCGATCAAATCCTAAAATGGAAAAACCCAAGCAGCAACAGAAAAATTTAAAGGATTCCTGGGCTAATGGAAAGGACATGAAGAGATTGGATGATAAAAAGCAGCCCACACCAAAAACTAATAACAAATCATCAAAAGCAAAAATTGTGACAGCCCCTGATGACGGTTCTGGTGTGACTCCAGCAAAGCCTGGTTTGTGTAACAGTGTGACCAAGAAAAGCAGTGTAGTGCCAGTAGAATCTAAACCTTTTCTCCGCAAGGGATCTAGGCCAAGCTCCGGTACTGGTCCTGGTCCTGCTCCTGTTAACAAGAAAAAGAATTCTCAATCTGAGAAATCTTTGAAGAACTATAAAAGTCCAGTTGACACTCAAGAAACTGAGGTGGCTAATGTATCTGAATTGGACGGTTCACATCAAGTTGAAAATACAATGTCTGTGGACCCATCTGATGCTCCCATAGAATTGGAAGTTCCACTTAATTGGCAACAACCATGTAGTGAGATGGAGAGTTTTGAATCAGTTGTTGCTGACCATGATAATGGCTTAAATAATGCTGAAGAATCATCTCCTCAAATTCAAGCTGAAGAAGAACCAAGTATCTCTCCATCGGCTTGGGTGGAAGCAGAGCAGCAGCAGGTCAAGCCTTCACGTAATGAGAGTATATGTCAATTTAGCTCTTCAGACAATGCTGTACCAGTTGGTTTATCAAGTTCTCGTGTCCGTCATTCTTTGTCTCAAATGCTTCAAGAAGAGAGTAACGAACCAGATAGTATAGAGTGGGGAAATGCTGAAAACCCTCCTTCATCAGTCTACCAAAAAGATGCACCAAAAGGATTGAAGAGGCTGTTAAAGTTTGCTCGGAAGAGCAAGGGAGATGCAAATAATAGTGGTTGGTCTAGCCCTTCTGTCTTTTCTGAAGGAGAGGATGATACGGATAATCTACTGAGAAAAGCTGCTCTTAATGCGAAGAACTATGGACATCAAAAGACATTGTTTTCTGAAGGTTACGAAAAGAAATTGGATGCTTGCGAACTATACTCTTGTAAGTTTCACTTGCCTGATATTTTACTCGTCTCTATCTCCTTATTTAGTCTGCTACTTTCCTTGGCCTCATACAGCATGCTAATAATTAAAAAAAAAACATTTATACCAAACCTTGCTCAGTTAAGGAAACTGATCAAAAAATGTCAGTTAGCTTACTAGAAAAACCTGAATCTCTTGAGATGAGGGGCTTGGCACAATAACTAGCCAGAAGGATCATAGCCTTTTTACATCAAGTTTTCCTGCTTTAAGTGCTATTTCATTTACTGCAAATATCATCATCTGTGTACCTTTCAATCATTATTATAGGATCACTATGTAATTCTTGCATATTTGTTTGTGCAGCACAATCAAATGCTAGCAGATTTGATGCACATAGTTCTTCGCATAACTTGAACAGTACTCATGATTCTGCTGCAGTACCAGCAAGTAAAGGTTATACCTCTACATCTTGCTTAGATTTATTTTTCCTTTATTTGTCCCGTCGGATGTGCATTGAATTACCCCCTTACTTGTTTTGGTTACAGTTCACCCAAGGTTTGAAATATGGATATCGGTAAAGATGTCAAAATATAATTTTTACGAAAATGTCAAAAATATTATCGTTGTCGACGAAAACTTTAAAAAAAATCACGAAAATTATAAAACTCTATCAAAAATATGAATTTTTTTTTATAAAACTTTATAAAACATCAAAACAATCAATTATTTATATTTTAAACTAATTTTTTATTTAATACAAAATATTTATCTTAATCAATAAGTAGATTAATTAATTTATTTATTATATAATAAAATATATATTCTCTTTTCTTATATATTGTATAATAATTAGTTAAAATATTTCAAATAATTAAATAGATTATCTTATTATAAGTACTATAAATAGATAAATTTAGATAATATGATGATAAATTTCATTGATTATTTGTTTCTAAAAGTATATATATAGCAAACATGCTAAAAAAACATATTATCTACTACAAAAGTGAGAAAAAATTGAATTGAAATGATTACTTGAAAAGAAGAAGAAAAAAGAGAAAAATAAATCAAGAATTAATATTTTATATATTTAGTTCGATATTTTAACGATAATATTTATAATATATAGGACATTTTAACAAAAAAAAAAAGATATTTAAGAGACGACGATATTTTATCGACATTATTGACATTCTCGCGATAATTTAATCAAAATACATAGATTAACATGTTTCAATATCGAGATATGTAAAAAACGACAATATCATCGACAATGTCGACATTTTTGTCCCTGAGTCCACCAATACAAAGAATATTACTGATTTTTCTCCAAAATAATCAAATAAATAAATATATATTCCAACACTGTTTTTTATGTTTGTGTTTCAGCATCAAGATCATTCTTCTCACTTTCAGCTTTTAGGGGCAGCACGAAATGAGATGAAGCTTTTGTTTGTGGTAGGAAGGGCTTACTTGTAAAGTAGGAGTCACTATTTAAGTGTGGTTCCCTCTATATTTAATTCTATTTTCCTTAAGGGAGAGCTTCCTCTTTTGGTCACCATCATCATAATGTGTAACGTACAATATGGGGGTATTGATTCTACTGGTCTATTTTTTATTGGAAAAGGTGTTCAATATTCAACTATCCATGGGTTTAGAAATTCGTTGTTCTCAGTTCTCTCTCAACATTGATAATCCCGCTTAGGTGTTCAATTGGAAAAAAAAAATTTGTTCGAAAAAGATAACATAGGTGTTCAATTAATTGATTATAATTTGTTTTTATAAACTCGAATTTCTTAAATAGACCATAGACATACGTCGTACTGAATTCAAATTTTGAAAGCCCGTTAGGCCCCTTTTTTAAATACTATTTAGAAGCAGTATTTGTGAAAATCCATTTGAAGTGTCCAAGCTTCAATTTCAACTCAATGGACAAGAGCTTTTTTTTTTCTCCTTTGTTTCATATATTTTTCTACAACAGTTATAAATTGAAAATTCACCAAGGTTGTTTTAACTAAAAAAGACATTAAAATGCTCACAGCTTCTCATGTATTCGGAACTATTTTGGAGATGGTGAAACATAATTTAGAGGAAGTGAGGAAGCTAATCTATTGCTCAAATTCGGGCATGTTGTTTGATGATAATCCAATTACATAACATCTACATACTCGTGAAACTAATTCAGGCAACAATACATTTCCCACGTTCTAGAATCCAAAATGAGGTTTAGTTTACATCACCTTTAAATGCAATTATTTAAACATAATCTACATTTTCCATAAGGTTAGTAGAAGAAAAACAAGAAGAAAAAAAATGATTTTAGAGAACAAAACGGTCCTTCCTATAAATTTAACATGCAACACGGTACAGATTGCTTTTTGATTATTTCAAACAAAATGACACACTTCTATTAAGCCCAAGTTCTTTTTCTAGGAACAAGATCCGAAGTTTTTATTTCATCTATTTTTGCAGCAACAATGAAATCGTTCATGCTCAATCCTCCTGCAGTAAACAAACCCTTTTCAAATTACCAACAAAACTACAAATCTAGGAGACTGTCCAAATTCATGGAATTTGAACGTAATTAATGGAAATAGAGGTCTAGAATCAAATGAAAATTTAACATTAGGGAGCCACAGGGTAGTCAGATGAAATATTACCAATTGAAGACGTCCATTTTTCAGCGCTGATATGATTGGGCTGCTCCAAGTGGATATTTGGAAAATATCCTTCTTCCTTAACAGCCTTGTATATTCTGTTGATGAGTTCAATACCACATTCATAATCTCTCAACTTCCACAAACATCGTAGTTTAAGCCCACCTTCATTTATCAGCCTCCAGCCTACAACCTAGAAACACAATCAACTAAGTTTAGGAAGAACATACATGGGCATGATGCTAAAAATTAATCTAATAAAGTTCACTTCAGGAATGTTATAATTACAAATGGGCATTGTAGAGTCTATTAAAAATAATACATAACAAAGACAAATATCATATATTTCCTTGTTTGCTCTACTTTAACATGCACTCTAAAGCTTTAGTTCCATAGCCAGAGGATATGGGTAAATAGAGAATTACATTTTTTTTTGGACACAAGTACTTTTGTCAATCCTGTGCTTGTAATATCTCATTGTCCATATGCATTTTATGTTCATAGAATTACAATTAAAAAAGCCAAGCCCCTAGGATAAGATTTCACATATGGATACTTCAAGGATTAAATTTTTTTTATACAAAATCAACAAAGCTTTCTAGAATTTCTTGAAAAATAATCAACATTATTTTTATACATTTATCGCTCTTTAAATTTTACTTTCCAGCTATCTGAATTCTGAAGCTACAGAGCTCAATTTTGAGGTATAAACCCAACAATTGTAGGTGGTTCCTCAAGTTTACTTAATAAAGAATTTTCCATAATTCTCAAAGTTTACATTTCTAAGAAAACTATAATGGTAAGCACACAAAGGAATAAAATTAAGGTTTATTATAATTTCTATACAAATGTTTTTATAGAGATTATTGAAATATTATAAAAAATAACACCTTTAAAATTTATAATAAAAATAACATCACAATGATATTGAATGAGTTCAATTAGATGATGCTTAATATTGAAAAGATTTATATGACCGTAGTTTAATTTAAACGGAGTTTTAAATTAAATTATTTATTAGACTTTTTTTAATAGTAAAATTACATGAGATAATATTGAAAATAAGGGTGATTTAAAGTGTTTATGTACTTCCTTGATTTATCACACATTGGTTTTTTACATCTCTTTAAAGGTGTTTATAAGACTAATGAGAATTGAGTTTGGGTCTCAAAGGAGCATCTAGTTTTGTGGAGGGGTAAGGAAACATGTAACTATTGGTTTACCATACACATGCACGATCTCGACTTCAACTTGGGTCGAGTAAGTGAGTATAAGTGTGAGGTGACACTTTTTTATTTTTTAGATAAATATTATTTTATTTTTCATTATTAAAAAATAAATCTTTTTTGAACCAACAAGAGAAGACTTAGTTTGTTAAAACGAGTGTCTCTCTACTCACTTTTCCTTCAACGTCATTTTCATGAACGTTTCTCTCAATGTCATTTTTATGAATGTTACCCTCAAAGTGTTTTTTATGTACGTTTTTTCCCACATTTTTCTCTTCATTAACTTCAGTTTTCATATATAATCAGAGGTAATAACCTCACTAATCATACAAAACAAAAGTCAACTCTCTCTAATCATTTTCTTTACACACGGAAATATAATTCTTTGCTTTCGTTTATGCTTTTATTTTATTTTTTTGGTTTTGATCAACCTAAGTTTATTAGAGATGTAGTATTTCAGTTTTCTACAATACATTAGACTTTTAAGATAGAGGAAGATTCTGAGTTGTTTTATAGGCGACGAAACTAAGAACTGTTTGTATAATTTGGACATAACCGTGAAACGTTTTAAAAAAACGACATAATACCGCGATTCAATCCAAGGAATAACTTTAATAACTTAATTCCTTCTTTTATTACTTTTGCAGTAAAAGTTAGACATAATAGATTTAATTTTGTGATAATAAATTTTAATAGTATTATTTTTATTAGTTTTTCAAGTTTTTTTTAAGGTAAAAACACCTGCGTTTTTCGCATGTTAAAGAATTCGATACACATTTATTTTTTTAAATATATGTTTTTCTAATACATAAAAACGTGTTAATAACTGGTCATGTAAAAAATTAAGGCTAAACTCTAAAGTTAAATTAATTAACCTTCTTTAGAAGCGCCTTGGCATCCTCTTCTAGCATGGGAGGTTGCAGAGGAGAGACGGGACTGCACTTTTGTTGGGCAAGAGAAAGAGCTGATAAATTGGGGATGAGAATTTTGTGCTCGGTGCTAAAACTGCCCAGAACCTTATCTCCAAAACCACTTTCTATCTCAGCAGGGAATGGATCTCTGGCACCAAAATCACCCAGTAGGTCACTGGCCTGAGCCCGAGTTCTTAGACCGAGTCGAGTACGAGCTGGAACATAGAAGAACTTGGAGGGACGGCGCTGAGGAGGAGCAAAATGATGAGGAGGTAGAAGGTGGAAGGAAAGATGGGATGTAGCCATGGGTATTGGATTGGAGGTGTCTTGGTCTAATGTACTATTTCTGTAGCGCTGTAATTTGCTGCCTTGGGTTTCTTTTCTTTGGGATTATTTCGTTGTGGATATGGCCAATGCAATGAATAAGTGGCTTGGGTTAGGTACTACGTCATCCTGTTGTATGTACACACGGCCATACATAATTCTTCTCTTTCATTTCTTTTAATTTTCAATCAAATAGCTTGCAAATTATGCGTGGTTTGGCTAATGATACCGCGTTAAATAATTGACACTCGTTACACCTAAATTTAATCTATTATGATTTTTCTTTCTTCTAAATTTATATATTTTAAGTATGTTTTATATATTTTAAGTATGTTTTGTTATGTTTTATTTTTAGATTTAAATTTAGATATTATATATTTTTACAATTCAAAATATAAAGATTTCAAAATTTAAATGATGAAATTAGATTCAAGATTTATTATTTTATCAATTGAAAGAATTATACATATTTATAGAATTTAAAAAATAAAAAATAAAAAATAAAACCTATAATTGTGTTACACCTAATTTTTATTGATTTTTATAATAATTTATTGTATATTTATTTAATTGTTTTTATATTACATAATTTTTTAAAAAAAGTAATCATCATCGTTATTTTAATTTAAATCATATAAAAAAAACAAAGATGATTAATAGTTCTATTTAAGTCAAGTATATACATCTCTCATTAATCATTCTTTAGAATTAAGATGATCTTTGTTAAAAAAAACTAAAGTCTCGTATTGATTAGAGATTTTATTTTTATTTTATTTATAAGTTTATAATAATCATTCTCATACAAGAACTCTTTTGGAGAGAGTTAAACTATATATTTTCTACATGATATCAAAGTTGGGTTCTGTTTACTCAGGGTACACTTTGCGCGCTCTTCCTCACCGACGTAGAAAGATAGTGTTAAAAAATCTAAAGTCTTATCTCGACCAGATACTCTATTTTTGTTGTATTTATAAGTTTATGACAATCTTTTTTCAAGAGTTCTTTTAGAGTGAATTAGATGTATTTTTATATTATTGATTCTATTTCAATCCTGAAATATTGAATTCAAAAATTATTATTGAATTTATACATATAATTATTATTTTTAATATAAAATTTCAAACATCAATATCCTTATTATGCTTCACATTGTCGCTACAATTTTTAGTAAATATCTCAAAAAAAATTAAAATTATTCACTCTCACTCTTCTGTAACTAATTTAATTCAATTTCGTTTCATTGATTGATTTCGTTGCAAATTAGTAGATAATGTTGTTAGTTCATGAGAAGGGACGACAGTAAAAAATATCATTGATTGATTTTTTTTTTCCTGAAATGACACTTATTAATACACATAATTAGATGTAGCATGACGTTTAAAAAAAATCATATTTCGCTAAAAATAGCTTTTGACATCTGTATAGCCGTTTATTTAGGTATAATAAATCTTTCTATTTGAAAATAATAAATATACTAAAGTGAAGGAATACAAGAAAATGACCTTTAGTTTAACTAAGGCAACATATATATTAAAATTCGACTTCATGACTCTGACTATAACCATTGTATTCTTTCCCTTATATATATATATATATATATATAAAAGAAGGGCAATATTGGATACTCACAATGAAAGGATCGTAGTTGTGATCAAAAGTTCACTTTAATTAGTCTTAATTTACATAAATTAATGAATCTTTAACTTTTATTTCTCCACGAATTACGACAAGCCACATGATTAGACCATTTCATAATTGTGGAGGTTTGATTATAATTAAAATTAGATAAGCTTTGTGTAAACCTCTTCCAATCCCGAATAACGGCGGAGAGATCAGCCACCTTGGCGTTAATCGTACGGCAACAATTAGCATGAACAGTTGTAACAGCTGTAAAGTCTTTGCTATCTTGACAGAAGCCACTGAAGTAGAGGGTGTCCAAAAACACGAGTTTGAGGTTTAATCCTGTAAGGGCACCATCATGTATCATTTTCTGAAGAACATCTTGTTCTTTCATGCCCACAGAGTCGTTCTTTCTTGCGTACCATTCGTCGAATAATGCCAAGGTTTTGTTGTTAGACACCACCATGTAGAAGCCTGTGTTGATGAGATTGGCTTCTGACCATGGGTTGCCATCGAATTTATCTGTGCTTATCTGAATATCTATGCTTGCATTGTTATTCATAAGCCTTGGAGATGGGTTCCTTAGCCATACTATATCTGTGTCCTGATCACAAGTTATACAGATATATATGATCACAAGATTTCTCTATTTTCCTTTCCTTAGGGAGTAACATGTGAGGCTACTTCTTATTAACAATATAAACCTAAATTAAATTTTTATTTAAATAAATTTTTATAATGATTTGATTATTTTGATACATAAGAAAAAGTAATACATAAAAAAAATTAAATACTATTTTAAATATAAATGATTTTATTAAAATAATCAACATCAATTTTATTCAACTATATTATATAGATTATCACCAAGTTGTACGAATGACATATAACATATATCACTTTATTAACAAATTGCTAATATTTTGACATTTGGGTTTTGGAATTTGGATAGTCTAAAATAATTTTAGAGTCATATATAATGTGACATATTAATCATTTATTAAATGTAAAGTTAATAAAGTGAGATAATAAAATAATTTATTAACACATGATGAGTTAAATTATGAAATATAAACTATCCTATATATGAAGTTATAATAAAATATATTTTTCATGTAATTGTATTTTGAAGGAATGAACTTAGCAAAGTGAAATCCTTTGGAAGTTAAATAATGAAAAAATACAATTGCATTAATTTCTTCTCCTGGATGGTATCAAAGTACATGTGAAATTTGTCAAATTATTCTCATTTTATTTCTGTAATTTCTGTTTTCTTGTACAAAAACTCCTCATATGTATACTAATGAAAACGAATATAAACTCTAACCCTAACAGCTGTTTTACTTTCTTAATTTCTGATTCACTAACCACATTGTCTGTCATTTCCTAACTCCATTAACTTTGTTGTCTGCTACTTTCACTGCACACGTTAACATTCCTCCTCAAGTTGGTACATATATGTCTCTTATGCCTAACTTGTCGAGTGTGTTGTAGAAGTTCCTTGCAGACACAGATTTTGTGAGTATATCAGCCAATTGATCTTTTGATTTAACAAATGGAAGCTTAATAATCTTTTCTTCAAGATTCTGTTTGATGAAGTTCCGATGCACTTCAACGTGCTTCGTGCGATCATGTTGAACTGGATTGTGAGAGATGGCAATGGATGCTTTGTTATCACAAAATAAATTCATTTCAAAGTTAGGAGCAACACCAATCTTAGTTAGAAGTTTTTTCAACCAAAGAAGCTCACATATTCCCTTGACCATTCCTCGAAATTCAGCTTCAGCACTGGATAAGGTAACTACCTTTTGCTTCTTGCTTCTTGCTCCTCCATGTAACAAGATTGCCCCCCACAAAATTAAAGTACCCAGTAGTAGATTTCCTATCCTTCATATTACCTGCCCAGTCTGAATCTGTATATCTAAGGACTTCCAATTGACCATTCTTTGAAAACATAAGTCCTTTCCCAGGGGAGGATTTTAAGTAACGAAGTATTCGCATGACCGCATCCATATGGTCTTCACTTGGGCAGTGCATGAACTGACTCACGACACTCACAGCATAAGCAATATCAGGTCGAGTATGAGATAAATATATGAGTTTACCTACTAACCGTTGATATCTCTGTTTATCTGCTGGTACTTGGTCCACATATTCTCCGAGTTTATGATTTTGAACCGTTGGAATATCGACAGGTTTACAATCTAGTAGTCCTGCCTCTGCTAGTAGGTCTAGAGTATATTTCCTTTGGGAAAGACATATGTCTTGTTTTGATCTTGTTACCTCAATACCTAAGAAATACTTGAGCCCTCCCAAATTCTTCATTTCAAACTCATTTGACAGTTGTTCTTGAAGCTTAGAGATTTCTTCTTTATCATCCCCTGCAATGATCATGTCGTCTACATAGACTATAATGGCTGTTATCTTCCCTAATCGATGTTTTAGGAAAAGAGTATGATCAGAGTTGCTTTGTTGGAACCCATATTTCTTCATTGTTGAACTCAACCTACCAAACCATGCTCTAGATGATTGTTTTAGTCCATACAATGCTCGTTGTAATCTACATGTAGTTGCTTTTCCTGATGTAACAGTATATCCTGGTGGGATATCCATGTAAATCTCTTCTTCAAGATCACCATGAAGGAAGACATTTTTTACGTCAAGTTGGTGCAATGGCCAATCTAAATTTGCCGCAAGAGATAACAAGACTCTAACGGTTTTTAGTTTAGCCACAGGTGAGAAGGTTTCTTGATAATCTATCCCGTGTTTCTGTGTATATCCTTTTTCTACAAGCCTCGCCTTGTATCAATCAACTAACCCATTTGCTTTATACTTAATGGAGAAAATCCACTTGCATCCTACCATCTTCCTCCCTTGAGGCAACTCGCTTAACACCCATGTGTTATTCTTTTGTAATGCTTCAAATTCTTCTTTTATAGCTTGAGCCCATTTTTTATCAGATAAGGCTTCTTCAATGCTACTTGGAATTTGACACGAGGAGAGTGTTTGTGCAAATACCCTGATAGGTTTTGATAACCTTTGAGTAGATACATAATTTGCTATTGGATACTTGGATTGTCGTTCTTCTCTTTCTAGGGAGTATCAATTTGGAGGTTTGCCTCAATTGTGTCTGAAAGGTAAAACATAACCAACAGATGTATCTATAGCATTAGTTTGTAAATGTGTGATAGGATAGCTTACCTCAGGAGTATTCTCAGCAGGAGGATCATTGGGTACTAGGGAGTGGAGGGTACATCAACCACGTCATCTTCTGGAGACTCAATTACTACTTCAGCTTCAGTTCTTGGAAGTTCAAACTCGGGTCTAGATACTAGTTCCTCCATATTATTGGCACGATCTGAGTATGTTGGACTAGTGTCTAATATTTCAACATCAATCCAATTTCGTTCTTCACCATAACTCTCCTCCTGAAGAGTGTAATTGGATACAGGTGATGGGAAAAACCACTCTGATTCGAGGAAGGTGACATCCATGGTAATATAGGTTCTTTTAGTAATTGGATCATAGCATCGGTAACCCTTTTTTTGTACGCCATACCCCAAGAATACACATCGGACAGCACATGGATCCAACTTAGTTTGTTGATTTTTATGGAGGTGGACAAAGACAACACATCCAAAAAATCGGGGCGGAAGCATAAAAATAGTAGGCAAGGAAAGATAATCAGATAATACATTTAATGGAGTCTGAAATTGTAAGGTTTTTGTGGGCATACGATTCAGTAGATATACCACTGTAGTAACAGCATCACTCCAATAATTATTAGGCATATGTGCACCGATTAGTAAGGCCCGAGCCGTTTCTAAAATATGGCGATTCTACCTGTCCACAGTCCCATTTTGTTGTGGGGTTTGCGAACACGAGGTTTCATGGAGAATACCATGGTTATCCAAGTATGTCCGGAATTGTTGATTAACATATTCCCCTCCATTATCAGACCTAAGTATCTTAATTTTTTCAGAAAATTGTGTCTGACCCATGATATGAAACAGGTGAAATGTAGCAAATACTTCATCTTTATGTTTGAGAAGGTAAAGCCATGTCATTCGTGTACAATCATCAACAAAAATAACAAACCAACGATGACCCGATGACGTAATGATCGGGGAAGGTCCCCAAACATCAGAATGTACCAAAGTAAAATGAGTCATACTTTTATTCATGCTCATAGGATAAGACGCCCTATGAATTTTTGCTAGGATACAAGTATCACATTTGAAAATCTGAATGTGTGATATTTGAAAATAAACTGGGAAGTAGGTGCTTTAAATACCCGAATGATGGATGCCTAAATCTACGATAACATAGCCAAATCTGTCGTTCCTTGTTACCAACAGTGTTTTCAATGTGATTGGCTCTTCCTGAACTGAGGTCATCCACATAATATAGCCCTCCTCTCCTAGTACCACGCCCAATGATCTCCTTGGTGAGAATATCCTGTAGAAGGCAAAAAGTAGAATACATCAATACTACATAGTTAAGATCTGAAGTGACCTGACTTACAGACATTAGTCAGTTTGACAGAGAGAGTACAAGCAAAGTATTAGATAATGATAATGAAGGAGATAAGGTCACTGTTCCAACTCATGTAACTTGATAAGTGACCCCATTTGCATTGGCAACACGGCTTCGTCTTGGTTGGGTTGTATTGGAGAGATCGTTTGGGTCAAATGTCATGTGATCTGTAGCTCCAGAGTCTAAAATCCAATCCTCTTTATCACTACGAGTAGAGATGTGAAATGCTTTACTTGAAATACCTGGATCTTGGGAAGATTCAGCTTGATAAGTAAGGGATAGTGAGGCGTTATTGGTAGCCACAGCGGCTCGCCCAGTGGTGTCCTATTTCTTCCGTGCTTGAAGCTCATTCCACCATTCTGGATACCCATGTAGTTTGAAGCAGTTTTCACGGGTGTGTTTGGAGTTTCCGCAATGGCCACATTTCATGTCAAGAGATGGTGGATTTCCCGTGGATTTCTTGCTACCAAAGGAAGTTCCTATTTTCGGTGGCATTAGATTATGGTGTCCCTTGACCCATTTAAAAGCCATAACTGCTCCGGGTGTCGTATCTACACCTGTGATAATCACGGTCTGCCTGACCTCTTCCCTACGAACGAATCCATAGGCTTGTTCCACCGTAGGAAATGGTTTGATCTGAAGCACATCACTTCGAGTTTTATCCAATCTATCATCAAGTCCATCGAGGAAGGTATACACTCGATCTTCCTGTACGATTTAGTTGTATTTTTGTATATCAATTGCACACTCCATTGGATTAGGACGACGGAAATCAATTTCACGCCATAACCCTTAAAGGTCATGGTAGTATTTTTCAATGGATCCACCCGCTTGCTTCGTACGAGTAACTTGACGGCAAAGATCATACACTTGAGACGTGTTTGTCCCATCATAGTAAGTGGTAGCAGCCGAATCCCAAACCTATTTCGCAGTTGGGAATCGAATAAAATTTGCAATCAAGGAGAGGTCCATCGAATTGATAAACCATCCTTTGACAATGGCATTTTCAGTACGCCATCTCCTAAATGAGGGGTCGGTTTCAACAGGTTGAGGAAAATCCCCATTAATATATCCCAGTTTATCTTTGCCAGAGATATACATCTCCACCACCTGGGACCACAAGGCATAGTTGGATCCTCCCAACTTGATACTAATGGGAGTAGTGGACGCTTCAGTTGGCGGAGGTTGTGAGCTGATTTAAGCTCTAGTTAGAACTTCCATCATTTTTGCCGTCAAATCTTCCAATATGAAATTGGTAGTTAAATCTCTAGATTCCGCCATGAAATCTAAAAAAAAATTCTTCATGTTTTCCTTTTTTTTACAACATAGCCAATATATATATAAAACTCAAAACGTAACCCTAAGAAAAAAAAATTCCATTTGTGCAGCCCTGGAGCGGCATCCTTCTTCTGCAACCGAGCACGACTTTCTTTTACAAGTGAGTGGTGCCCGTCTTCTGCAAGCTAGCGGCGCCCTTCTTCTACAAGCGAGCGGCGCCCTTCTTCTACAACCGAGCAGCGCCCTTCCTCTGCAAGCGAGCAGCTAGGTCAAGATGGCCGAACCTTAGCCGGCTACAAATCCAGACAAAGTTAACCTTCTACTTGGTCCTCCGTCTCTAAAAAACCCTTACTAACTAGCGAGAAGTTAGGAGCTCCAGTGAAGTTGATTCGTTTTTTTTTCCTTTTTCTTTTTTTGTTGTTCGAGCTATATCTTGCACTGTCTGATTTTTCCCTTCCTGTTTTTTTTTTGGTTTCAAAAGTTGCAGAGAAACATACACGTAATCATAGGTCAGTAGTCGTTTCCATCTTTTCTTGGTTTCTTCTTCTTCTTTTTTTTCCAGGGGAAAGGTAGATTGAAGATGATCGCAATCGCACCCTTGCTGATTATAATATTCAACAGAATCAACTTTGCACGCACAGAGACACTCGAACTCGAAGGTTTTAAAGCTAAGAACCTTGAACTCTAAAATGATATGGAGAATCTGTAGAGACAGTTTCATAAAGTGTTGACACACAAACACCCATCTACTTGGACTAGTGGATGGAAGAAGGTGAGCAAATTGACCAAGATGACAGTTCTTGAAAAAAAATGAATATGGGGTATTATTGATCTGATCTCTGGATTTAATAGATCAAACCAATGTTGAGGAGAACAGGTAGCAACGTAGGATTTTTATTTCTTTAGAGTCATAATCTGCTCTGATACCATGTCAAATTATTCTGATTTTATTTGTGTAATTTTTGTTCTCTCATTTCTTGTACAAAAACTCCTCCTATGTATATTAATGAAAACGAATATAAACCCTAATCCTAATAGTTGTTTTATTTCCCTAATTTCTGATTCACTAATCATATTGTCTGTCATTTCCTAACTCAATTAACTTTGTTATCTGTTACTTTCACTGCACATGCCAACAAAATTTAGGTTATTATATTATATTAATGTTATGCACGCGGATTAATTAAGATAACAGAAAGAACAATAATTATTTTTTGAACAAACAGAGAACAATTAGTAGCTGCTAAGTGCTAATTATACAGCACGCAGAGGTAAGATTACATAGATACAGTGATTATAGCTAATTAATAATTACTAACAGTGTATAAAATTGAATTTTCAAGGAATCCTTCAGCAATAAATATGTGATAAAAAGAGTTTCTTGATGATACTAGCTTGTGAAGTATTCGTGGTATTTTTTTATTTCTAAACAACTTATTGATTTTGCATGTGCAGTTTTATCTGATACAATGGAGTTTCTACGTAGATATGATCAGTATAAGTAATATTGATCAATTAAAGGTTATTTCAACTTTAAAATAAATATACGTTATCAAGCTTTGTAAGTTCACATATATTTTCGGAACATAATAGAAGCCAATCCTAACCCTAAAATCAATTGGGTAAGTTAATAGTATAAATGTTTAACCTAAGATTGGGCCAAGCTTCTTGGCCGGTTCATTCAAGATTTAAGCCAGCGGGCTCAATGTACATATATAATATCAAATAAAAAGAAGGTATAGTAATACAAATAAAAAAAATAAAATTTTGAAAATGTAAATTTGAAAAAAAGAAGAATTGAAATTAAAGTACTTTTACCTGTTTTTACTTATATTATTTTTAAACTAGAATAATAAAAAGTTGTTTGATTAAAATATTTTGTTAATGAAAGAATAATTATTTTTGATGAGATTAATTTGTATTTGTACATAAATTTAATACCGGTGCTACCTATAAAATCAAGTTCCTATTTTTAATATTTATGGTAGACCTTAATTTTTTAAAATTGTTATTTTGTAAGTAAATGCGTGATTTGGAATTCCAAGATAAAATTTTCGGTAGAGTTCTACATTAAAGTTGCACGAATATTGAATCTACATTTTCAGTTTGAAATAACAACGACAACAACAACCATAACAAATATACTAATAATAATAATAATAATAATAATAATAATAATAATAATATTTCATTCGTGCAAAAGAGTACGGAATCCACCCATTATCAAATACCGTAAATTTATCCTTTTAGTGCGGAACCATTTACTCTCAGATCACCCCATATTTATCTTCTTTTACTGTGAGATAGGGTTTGGATCTTCCCGATCTTTATGTACGTAATTTTATATTATTGAATAAAAAATTCATTATAAATAAAATTAAAAAAATATTTATTGGTTAAAAAAGACGGGGATACACTCCCAATAAAATATGGGAGAAGATCATAGTGGTGTAAGATAAAAAATATTGTTTTAATTTTATGGCTTTTAATTAGAAAGCTTTAATTGAATAATTTTGAAAATCTTACAAATTATGAAAAATTTATACAATATATATAGGAAGGAAGAATAAATTATCCAAATCTTAACTCAATATTAATTAATTTTATAAATATAACAATCTCAAATAATATATAACACATTTTTATATACTAATACATTAGTCTCTTACATTTGGTGAATTTCTTAAAACAAAGTGCATATTATTTAAAATTATAATAATAATAATGATAAATCATTAAAATACTATTATGATGATAATAAAAATGAAAATTTAATTTAAAAAATTGGAAGACAATTTCAATTTCCAATAATCCCACTATTTCTTTATTATAATTAGAGTACATTAATCGAATCACACCAAATAAAATAAAACATAAGAAATTACCACTCTATTAATCTATACCCAAAAAGAAGTTAATTTAGTTGATATAAAAATAAAATAATTAAAAGGCAAATAAGTCTAATAAATTAATAAGAAGAAAAAATAAATAAAAAAGGAAGAAGAAAAAAAGATATATATATAGCGTACCGTGAATATGAAATTGTAGCCTCGTTTAACAACTTCCCCAAGAAAGAGAGTACGCCGCCACATCATCTTGATAAACTCATTAGACATATAAAGTTTTTCACCTTTGAAATCTACACCGTCCGTTTCTAGCTTGTAGCAGTTAAGCCGGAGAAACATACACCGTCGATACGAGGTATGATCGACGGTTACAAGCACTAGGTGGTTGATCAAACCCTGAGTATCTTCACCAAGCCAGAAACTTTTTAGAAACAAATCAAGCATTGGCTTATCCCCTTCTACATAGGCTTTGTTAACCACTGCGATTATTACGGTCTTATTGTTTCCACTAGAAGCCATGGACAAAACTGTTTCAAGTTCATCTTTATTATTTGTATTGCTTGTGTTAGTCCAAGTTATTGAGGATTGACAATGATGATTTTGGAAGGAGAAAATGGGTCGGTAGTGAATAGGATTTTGGGTGAAAACATAGATAAGAGCAGTGAAGAGAAAACATAACAAAACCACATGACTCGCTTCCATGTGTGTTGCTCGTAATGGTGTTGAGTACTGCGCACAATTCTGTGTGTAAGGTGAGAGAGATATATATAGTGCAGTGTGGAGTAAGGATGACCAAAAGGGTTGTTGCAATATTATAAATGTTGTTCCGTTCTATTGAAGTTTTGTATATTAATCGTTCTTTCTTTTAGAGAGATAGAGACCGACTCTTTATAGGAAGCTTAATAGATAAATATTATTAGTTTATATATAAACTGATTTTTTTTTCTTTTTGCTTTAAAATTTTGGAATGATTTCATCGATTGACTTACCTTAATGATTAGAATAATTAATAAGAATCGATTGTTATTAAAATACGTAATAACGTGATTTCAAGTTTATAAACTTTATAATTAATTTAATTTTTTTAAAACAATAAATATATAATAAAAATTAAAGAAATAAAAGATATATACTAATAATAATGAATATTTTATGTGATTTTTTTCTCACTTTTAATAATTTTTTATTTTTATAAAAATAAATAATCAAGATTAAATTATTTTACAATATATTTTTTAAAAAAAATAACATGACATAGCCCGTAGTAACAAGTCATGTTATATGGGACCGTCCCGAACATGTTATTTTAAAATTAAATTATATTTAATATATAAATATATTTATTATTTAATGAATAAAGTTAATAATATGTTTACATGAGAGGTATGAGATTTTAGTCATCTTACTAATAATTTTACACTTGATTTTTTTTACAATTTTATAACGTTTAGGTATCGTAAAATATATTTATAGTAAATAATTTTATTGTCTAATAACAAATAATTTATTTAAATATGTAAAAATTTAGAGTTTAAGTTTCAATTATGAATGTTTATATAAATAGTGTAACTATTTTTTTAAAAAGAGAGAATACATTTATATTTTATTTCTTGGAGCGTTTATTTTGAAATTACTATAGTTAAAACCCTACGCCTAACTAATGAAAAATGCACATGGTAAAAAACAATGTGAATCACTTTAATAATTTTTATTTATTTATCAAATGTTTGATATTAAAATGTTTGAGCGAGATTTTAATTTTTTAGAATAGTAGCATTGTTTAAATTGGAAAAGCACTTGAATATTTAGGTACAGTGTAACACCGTCATAATTACTTTAACTCATTTAAAAGGTAGTTTAATATAAATGAAAAAACAGTTCAAAATGTTCATTTGTTTTTAGGTGCATGCTGGAGTGCTTTTTTATGAAAAGGCATATATAAATTTAAATTCTTGCAAATATTTGTCAAGTGTGAAGAAGACTATATATTATAATTTAATAAAATAAAAAAATACTATCAATACAAAAAAATACTTTTATAATCACATTTTCACTTATGTGGTAGAAATGACATAATTATTTTAAAAATTAGTGAAACATTTCATTTTTTTAGATAATTCTACCACATATTATGGGTGAGTTGGGAATCGAAACTATCTGTTTTGGTCGATCTGAAATTGAATTCGATCTGAACGAATATGAATATTTTCAATCTAAATCTAGTCTCATAACATAATCAATCCAAATCAATTCAAATTCAAATATATCATATTTTTCAGATCGGATAAAGTTAGATTGATATTAAAATTTATTTATAAATTATTGTTATATATAAAATACGTCAGATTTAAATTTTAAGTTAATATTTTTGTAACAAATATTATTATTTATAGTCACAACTAAAATATTAAAACAATAAAAAATATATTTATATAATTATTAAATTATTATAAATATTTATATTTATTTTAAAGCTAAAATAATGATATAATACGATTATGATATACATAATATTTAAATATAATATATTATAAAATAAAATATACATTTATTTATAATTTAATAGTAATTCGATCTAGATCATATACTGTAGATTATAAAATTTGTTAATCTGAATCCGAATTGATTGTATAATTTTTAATCAGAATCTAATTCAATCTAATCTGTATAAGATTATTTACTCACCCCTGTCATATTTATCCATTTAAGTGATGTAGGTGCAAACTTAGATGCAATTTTATAGAAGGTATAGGGATTCTTTTAAGGTAAGAAAAATGATTATTTTATCCCTCGTAATTTTTTTAAATTGAAATTATGTGAAACTTTTAAAAGAAACATACTAACATAAAATAAGAGAACTAATGTGTACAATTTTAGTGAAGTAAGAGACTTTTCAATTATTTTCCATTTTTTTATACATGCAACTTAATTTTATTTTTGTTTTGGAATTCATCTATTACTTCACAATTCTAACCGCTTCAATTATTTCTTTTTATCTTAAAAAAAACTACAGCCGTTGATGTTTGGAAGAGTAAATATATTACAGTCCATAATTACAAATTACAATAGTTGTTAATTAGGTGTTGCAGGTGAATCATAAACAAGCCCTTTGAGCATATGACGAAAAATATATAAGCTATTTTGAAGAAGAGATAAGTTGAATATCATGGTTCTGCAATCTATAGGGAAATGAATTCTTTTGTGAAGTTGAGGATGACTATATATCCTCGATGATTTCAACCTTTTTTGGTTTAAAAAAACAACTTTTTATTATTATTGTTAGAAATTCAGACCTAATTCAACCCAATAAGATCTTATTAAGTTAAGGGTTATCCAAGCTTATAAGCAATTTTGTTGCTTTGTTCCTAGTCGATGTGGGACAAGGATACTTAACAGCCTCCCTCCACATGACGGATAAAGATGGACATTAGCGCCACAGTGAGATTATGGTAGAGCCTAATTAGGTCCAAGCACATAGAGACTAAACCCTGTTTTGATATCATGTTAGAAACTCAAACCTAACTCAACACAATAAGATCTTATTAAGTTAAGGGTTGCTCAAGTTTATAAGCAACTTTGTTGCTTTGTTGCTTTATTATTAGTCGATGTGGAACAAAGATACTTAACAATTATTATTATGTACTTGATTTCATTTTGGATGTTCAGTCTATTCATGGTATGCACGTAATTTCCTTTGAGAAGTTTTGCTACAAGCTTGCATGTTTTTGTTAATAAACTTTTTCTATACTAAAATGATTTCCATTATTATGTTTTATTGTGCATGAGTTGTTCGAAAAAGAAATTCAAAGTTTGTTAAGTATGTTCATCTTTTTTAAGTCAAGTTTTTAAATTTTTTAATTATAATATTATAAAATTATATTAAATAATATAATTTTTGGTTTTTGTTTCAAGTAAAGATTCTAAGTTACTTTCCTTAAAATACTATTTTTCCCACCAATTTAATGATAGTATTAGAGTTCAATAAATATGCCTTCAAGATACAATGATACCTCTTGTTTCGATGTGTATACACGAATACAACCCAAAATCATCTTTAGTTTTGAATAGGATTAAGATAATTAATGTTTTAAATCTACATTATTTAGAATATTAACTTTATTTATTTATATATAAATTTTGGTGGAAAGTATTAGAGAATATTTATTGTTATTTCTTCGACTTCGCATTATTGTTCTCTACATACGTCTTAAATGAACGACACATTTATAGAATATGCATCCATTTAACTTGAGTTATAACTCGTTGATAAGCCGTGACTTTCGTAATAATCATGTCATTTTGGAATTAATGTAATTGTTAATATATAATTACAATCTATTCAAAAATCATGTTCCTTTACAAAAATGTCACAACTTTTCAATATAATTAATATCACTTAATTTTCAAAAGTTACAATTCTTTTACTAAAAAATACATACTAGTTAAACCATTGCAATTTTTCATCCAAATGCTATAAACATTTCTTTTTGAAAATATTCTAACAATCTCCCACTATTTTCAAAATGAAAATACAAATTTAAAAACATTTTTTCAAACTTTTATTTTCTAAGAATTATGCATAAATAAATGTGTCTTTAAGACTTTAATCTTTACCAAGTGAAAACACATTAAAATTAAACAATATAACATGGTAGGCAAGCGTTTGAACTAAATAGCTTCTTTTGTTATCTCGTCTCACATGTAAACCTTCCTTATCTCCATTGTTAACATGTGGATTGAACTTATATCTTATATCCTGTCTTTTCATGCGCAATTTAGTAGCCAACCAAACTACATGTGAGATGACACCATCTCCTACACTCACGTAAAGTAAACCTTGAATTTACAAGTGACATATGAGGAAATAAGTTGCCAGAGAATGCACCCCACTTTCTCAGCCTTATTATAATAATCGCTCTATCTTTAATCGTCTCAATATTATCAGATTGTCCTCCACTAGAACAACTTTTTATTGTATACCGTTGCCTCAGTTAGTTTTCATCATCCAATTATTGGGTAGCAAAAACTTGAATCTTCACGAGGATACTTTTATGGGGTAAGGATTTCGAGAAAATATTATTGTATCGAGCTGGACAGAGAATTGGAAATTTCAAGTTTTGTCTTGGACTTGGAGGGTATCTCCATTGAGAAAACAAGACAATTGGAGAGGCAATGGAGATACTACTGTAGTGGTTGATGCTGTATTTGGTGACTTGTAATCTTGTATGATAATAAAAACTGAATTGAATCTGAGAGAAGAAACTTTATTCAATAACACTTTGCTTCAAGTACCCAAGAAACTGAAAATTCGTGCTAACACTCATGTTTAAAATGAAGACTCACAAGAGCCTTTATACTAAATCACATGCACAAAGACTTACGGTTTACTTCTAACCAACACTTGTAATATTGAGAAATATCTAGTCATTTGCTTAACAAAAATTCCAAGATCAACGGAATTGCGAGTACGAGGAATATGAAGGGTTGTGAAGGGACATGATGAAGCAACCTCATTGTGATTCTTAGCTACATATTGAACCATTGTGTATTTGTCCTATTTGGGCACTTTGAGAGACACAATGGTTTTCAAAAGAAAAAATGTTCAATTTTTTATTATTATTTTACGTGGCTCTTGTCTTCTGGGTCATGAACCTGGATTAGAATAATGATCCATCCACTGATAATCTAACCAATGGCATTGGTGCAATCGCGCAAAAATTTCAGAAGAAGAGTGTAGAAAGTAGAAGGGATACAAAATACTAAAAGGCAAAGTTGAAAACCAAAATTACCCCTTCAAGTACCTGAGGCCCTTACCTTAACAAGGTTGCAAGGGCTAAACCTTATCATTTTCGTCACTTTTTGAGCTCCAGCAGTCAACAGTGTGAGCCATGGCGACTCCCGTAGTACCAATGGCAACGGCAACATCTGCCAACCCCAAGTCGCTAACTTGCTCACTTGGTCCATCATGGCAAGGTTTAGCTCCTCGATCCTTCTCAGGTCTTCTTTTATTTATGTTTGACTTGGCTTGATGAGACAACAATTTTTGGTTTAAATTTAATCGATAGGGCTTCGTGTGGATCTGGGTTCAGCTCGTAGCTTGCAATTTTCAAAGAAAGAGGTACATCTGCATAGGTTTTTGGCTTTATTTTACTACCCACTTCTGTGTTTCTACTGTCAACACAAAATGATATCGTTGCGTTTGTTCTATGAGATAATATCAAACGATAATTTAGAAATTAAATGAATTATCAAGATGCCATCTTGGTCTTTGTATACACTCTCTCTCAATTTTAATGTTGGCAGAATCGATGTGCAAGGAAGGCTGGACTCTGTAAAGTTACAGCCAAATTTGACTTAAAGCCTCCTCCATATCCCCTGGTTAGTACAAGATTTCTCTATTTATCACTTCTATTGTATTTTATCGAGGAAAAAGTGTGTGCTTTGATTCGAAAAGAGCAAAGAAATCGATTTTTGCAGTTTTATGCCTTATGTGATTGATATGCAAAAACTCAAGGTTTATTGTAAACAGCGGATTTAGGATTTGTATCTGACATATTATATGTAGTAAGATATTATATTAGGTACTCTTGGTTTACCGATTGTTTTTTAATTATAAAAAATGTTATATGTATACGAAAATATGTGTAAATTAGTAAGTTTGTAATAAGTTAGGTTAAAATTTAAGATCTAACTGGGACATAATTATATTTGAGACATAATTATATTTTGTACGTCTATAAATTCATAAATATTATACTTAAAATTTTATTTATCTAGAATTAAGTTTGTGCATGTATCCCTCCTCATTTATATATCGATCTGCCCCTACTTATTATCACACTTCTGATTGCCTATTGAGTTTTAACCCATTAACCCTAAAAGCCAGGCAATTGTTTGATTTACTCAAAAAGAATAAGGCAATCTTTTGTTTAAAAAATTCAAAGCTTTCCAAATCTTGTACCAGAATACTAGAATGGAAACCATTTTTAGAGAAAGTCAATATTATTACGTCAATGCTGAGCAAGTTGAGCAATGCAAGTGGAATTTGTAACATTATTCTTCTTTGTCATAATACACTCTTGTAGGTTCAATTTTTTTTCTTTCTAAAAAGTATAATATTAATGTCCGTGACAGGATGCTTTGGAGCCACATATGAGCAAGTCGACCCTGGAGTTTCATTGGGGGAAGCACCACAGGGCATATGTGGATAACCTAAACAAACAAATTGTAGGCACAGAGTTAGATTCTAAGTCTTTGGAAGATGTTGTAGTTGCTTCTTACAACAAGGGGGATATTCTTCCAACTTTCAACAATGCAGGACAGGTACGCTATTCCCCAAATTGCATTGTAATTTAGGTGGATTAGGAAATTTATGTTAAAGACTATATATTACATTACAATGCTACAATTTAAGATTAATGCCAAGTACATAGAACCCGAAGTGTTGGATTTGTCTAGTGACCTATAGCTACCATTCAATTTTTGTTTTAATCATTGTTAAATAAAACTTTATAAAGTCCATTTGATTCTTCTGGCACAATGTTCTTTTGTTTGCTTATTGACAGATAATATGTGAAGCATGCTCCGACATGTAGATGACCATTTTACTTTTGGTTACTTGACCATTAGGATTATACCCAACTATATTTCTGTCTGCTTGCAGATCTGGAACCATGATTTCTTTTGGGAGTCTATGAAACCAGGTGGTGGAGGAAAGCCATCTGGTGAGCTTCTACAATTAATTGAAAGAGATTTTGAGTCTTTTGAGAAATTTGTTCAAGAGTTCAAGACTGCAGCAGCCACACAATTTGGTTCCGGTTGGGCTTGGCTTGCATGTGAGTCATAAAACTAAATGCGCTTTCGTATTAGTAGATGATTACATTTTGCTTATATAAATTGTTCTATTTCAATCTGGATAAAGCAATTAACTTAATGGTGCAAATGCAGTTAATCCTACTGATAAAAAGCTTTTAATAGTGAAGACTCCAAATGCTGTGAATCCCCTTGTTTATGACTACTATGTAAGTATCGTGACCCTAAACCTTATAATTCAGGTTTACGTATAGTTCAAAAGTCTAATGATATTTGTCATTGATTTCTTGCAGCCACTCCTTACCATTGATGTCTGGGAGGTAATTGATGTTACTAATGCTTTACTGACTGCAATTTTTCTTGTTCATCTGAATTAATTTTTTTTAATATTTTTTTCTTTTTATGAAATTTTTTAAATAATTGTTTGGTTGAAAGTTTTACTAATTATACTCTTCCTTCCCCGCCTTACTCAACAGCATGCTTACTACCTTGACTTTCAGGTGAGCAACATCTGCCTTTTGTTTTTACACGCATATTGCTTGTTGCTTAAGTACTCAATGGTTATATACTGTCATTCTGCAGAATCGCCGGCCTGACTACATTTCAGTCTTTGTAGACAAGCTTATCTCATGGGAAGCAGTCAGTTCTAGGCTTGAAACTGCAAAGGCTCAACTTGCCGAAAAATAGAAAAAAATTAGGATAAATCTGTATGGAATTGGTTGTCAAAACTCTTGATGAAACATAAACTTGTACTGTTGAATGGATTTCGATTTGTTTTGTAGTGCACGTAGATGGCCATTTTGACATAGAAGACAGCTAAATTGTGCAACTCAAAAGTCTTAAACTAAGGATTATGTTATACCTGTGTGTTTTCTCTGTAAAAGTAAAAAGTTTTGAAATAAAAACTTAAAGAATAAAGTAATTTGTGTCACTGCAGTTGCGAAGGAAGGAGATGGTAAATTCAGCTTCCAGGTTAGATGGATAACCTCTGTTTCATGTTTCATGTTCCTGGTCCAGACTAACCAATAATTTGTCAAAATTATTCTCGCATGTATATTACATAATATAAGCTGCCATATGAGTTTTACTAACATAAAAAGCTGCACAAGAACTAAATAAAGTTTTGGTAATCTTCGACTACAAAGTTCTCCCCTCGCTTGTTTAGAGTCTAAACAAAAAGAAACGCCTTTACAAAAGACTTGGGTTATGGCTCTCCTATCATCTTATGGAGGAAGACTTGAACGACAGCAAGCTGTCCAAACCCGAAAGCCTTGAATTGTCATCACCAGGTGGTCCAAAGACTTCCCAAAAGCGTAGAGTCTGATCAGCCCCAGCTGATACCACTGTTAATCCATCAGGACTCTACAACAATTCAGCAAAAACAAACAAACAAAATTCGAAGTTATAATATTAAATAGAGAAAATTGCCTCAAAAGTCCCTTAGTTTTGATCATTTGTATAGTTTAACTTTAGATTATAAGCGGTATCATTTAAATAATTTTATGTTAGAATGTTATTATTATTTTTTTCTTAGAAAAATTCATCTTAAATTTCACTTTCAACCTTATTATGTTTTAATTACATTATAGAAAAATAAATATTTTAATAGAAAAAATATTAAAATAGTATAATTTATTTATAATTGTACCATTTTTTTAAAATCAAAATAGATTAAATGATACAATTCAAATTTAAAAAACCAAATCATAACAATCATTTAATCTAATAGACTTTTATGTCACTTCACATTATTAATTATAACTTTTGATGTTAATTTATGGGAATCATCCAAACCTGTGATAGATGGAGGACTCTGGATGCATGGCTTTTCAAGTCTCCCATTTTAGTCATGGAAGGATATTTCCACAAGCATAGTTGATCCTTCAGCTCATTAGAACTCGTACTATAGCCATGGCCACTCAATATTTCCTTATGGTGTCTGTTCCACTCTAGTCCACATATCTGAAATCATAAACCATATCATATAATAATTTATCAAGTAGTGAGAATAAACATAAGTTTATGAAAGCTTTAATTGTGTGACTTGCCTGAGCTTTGGTAGACAGGCTATTAATACAATTACCCTTTTGTGTATTCCACAATTTTATATAGCCATCAGTAGTGCCTCCACCAGAGGCAAGAATATGAGATTGATATGGACACCATGCCATTGCTTTCACAGCTGCACGATGACCCTTAAAACGATATAAGTAATTTGATGAGCTCATCTTGGAAGGTTCCCAGATGTACATCAGATTATCATTGCCACCACTTGCCAATAGATTGCCTCTTTCCGACCATTTCAAACTGCAGACTGTTTCAGTATGTGCATTTATCCGAGAGACCAAATTGTTTGCTGCCCTAACTGCCAATGAAAAGATGAAATTTATATATCTAGTCTCATCATCAATTGAAAAAGAATCAGGAATGTAGCTGAGGATACCATAAATTAATAAGAACATAAGATCATTTACCATCATGATTAACGATGGACTTGTCTTGGCTTCCTGATGTTAGTATGTGACCGTTCCATGCAATGCTTACCACCCTGCCATCATGTCCTTCTAGGCTTCTAACCTATTTCACATATAACAAAACAGTCTTAAGCATATAAATTAAAGAATTTCATTAAAGATGATAAGGAAATAAAAAAGGAAGGCAGAGAGCTTTAGTTACAAGTTTGGAAGTCTCAGCATTCCAAAGCTGAATTTTGGAGCTCTCAAATCCAACTGCTATGAACTTAGAATCCTGAGACCAGGTTACAGCTGTAGGATAATCATTATCACGAGCTTTCAATAGCTTATGTACATTTGAGGTATCAGCGTTCCACAAGTATAAATTTGAGCCCAGGGCAACAGCAATAATATTGTTCTTTCCCCAATCTATGATGTTCATGTAAAAGTCGTCTTTTAGGTCTGGTGCATCTAGAATCCTAGCTTCCCTCTGATCAAAACAAAATCATATATATGCGCCTTATAATTTGAATGAATTAATACAGAACAAGTGACATAAGATCTGCAGATGATTAAAAGTAGAAGAAGAAATATAAAAGTGACTACTAAAAGATCATTAAATAGAAAGGGTCTAGCACCTTCGGTAGACTTCGAACCTGAGACTTGTTAATTACTTCGTCAGAATCACACCTTCGCATCTCATCTACAAGACGAATAGACTTTCTACTTGATTTTGGGCTTCCTCTGAAAACCAACATCTTAAAAGGTTTCCCTTCTGAATCCAAGGATAGTTGTTCCTTCAATTGTCGTCTATATGACTCCTGTCTCAAGAAAAAAACGATAACTTAAACTACATTAACTAATTTCCTAAACATTTATACAAGGGTTTTTTTTTTACAGTAAATTCTTCTTTCCACAACTCAGAAAACCCAAGAACTCGGATACCCAACAAGAGAATTCAAAAGATAGTTTGCACATCAACCATAGATAAGAATACAAGAAAAACCAGGAAAATATTTAAATAAATTTTCAAAAGACTACTTCAAATGAAACAAACAGCCAAAACTATGAATTTCAAATGAAAACGAACCCAGGAATAGAAAACCAAGTAAGTAATTTTAAGTATAGAACAAACACATGAGATTTCCCTAGATCGCAGAAAAAAAATCTAGACGAAGAAGAGAATAGTAACATACACCGAACGTGGAATTAAGTTGTGGTTTCGTTTTGTTTGTCAATAGACTGTGGGCTTGATCAAGATCCATCAAACTCCTGTTTGGTATAAACCGATCACCCTGTGAATCAATGCAGGAAAGAAAATCAACGAGAATATTGCAAGAATTAAAAACGTTGAATTAAAGAAAGTGATATTAACATTGTAAAGAATTAAAAGAGTATATTAATTGAATTAATTGGTGTACCGGAAAATCATATTGGGTGGTGGGATTGCTGACGAGGCGAGTAGGCGATAACCAATCTGAATGAAGTTCCCACATGTTTGATCTTTCTTTCTCCTCGAGAAATAATGAAGGAAAGAAGAAAGACTTCGTTCAACTTGGGTGCTTCGCGCCAAAACGGGTACTTAATGCAGAGACTCGACCGTTGTAATTGTATGACAATGTCGGCGTAAGTCGTTTTATTCGGGAATTAGGATATAAATAGATGGCTTTGGTAATTCGGCCAACTAAACTCAAAACTTAGATAGCAATTCTAGATACATCCATCAAAAGTTATGAATACATACCCGTAAAACGTATATACCTTCGAGGATTTTACACATAAAGGGTATGTATATATGAAGATTTTGTGGAATATAAGTAGAATTTATGTCAACTTGACGTTGTAGATTTGTGATGTTGCCTGTCAACTTGCTGGCCCAATATTCCATTAACTTAGGCGAGTTTATCAAAGGTAAAATGGTATAAATAGGTAGCAATTAATTAAAAGTTAAATTTTAAATAAAAAATAATGATGTCTCAATAATATATTTTTTATTGAACTAAGTGAAGATTAAATGTATAGTTATTTTAATCTTTTTAACATATAGATTATTTTTTTAAAATTATAACTTTTAATTATTAAATATATTATTTTTTATTCTTTTTATTATTAGATACAAATATCTATTATATTTTTTATTGGTATTTGGTTGATGTGTTTATAAAATCGAATGAAACAAAGGGGAAATGGCTTTCATTCTTTTGTCTGTTTTGTAAAAAAAAAAAGTTTATATATAAAAAGTTATTCAAGTGGTGTTAAGAGTAAATAGTGAATCAAAATTATTTATTTTTTATTTATTTGAATCTAATTCGATTAGAATTGAATTTAAAAAATTTCAATATAAAATTGATCTAATGATAAAATTAATTCAAATTAATTTATATTTAAATTTTTCATATCGAATAATATCATATATTGAGTTTCGAACTCATATATGAATTATTATCATAAATAAATACTGTGTACATATAAAATTTTATTTTAAATTTGTAATCTTTAGTAAAATTTATTATTTATAATCACAACTAAAATAATTACACGAATAAAATTATGTTTGGTGACATTAAAATATATAATGTTATTATTCTATAAATAATATTTAAATATAATAAATTATAAAAATAAATATGTTTTTATTTATAATTTTAATAATAATAAATTAAATTTGATTAGATCATAATTGATTATAAAATCTATCTAAATCTTATTTAAATATGACAAATTGTATATTTTTAATTCAAATGATCTCACTATAACTTCAAAATTGATCTAATCTAAAGTATCAAATCGAATTCCTTGATTTTGGTAAATTATTCAATTTATTTGATAAATTGTAATAATGATTAGTCAAATACGTGAGAAATGTTATTCAAACATGTATGAATATAATATGTTTCTTTTTATACAAAAATTGATATAAAAATACAAAATTATATAAATACATGTATTATTCATTTATTTTTGAAAATATGTTAATAGGATATATATTTTTAATAAAAAGTATTAAATATTATTTAATTTTCATAATAATATAAAAATATTAATAGTAAGTTTAATATAAATATATCATAATTGAATATAAATTACATGTTAATATTAAAATGAATTCAATTTTAACATGATTTACTTAATGATTTGATAAATAAGACTCAACTCTCTAATTTTTTTAAAGTTTAAATTATATTAGTTATTATTGCTTCTTAAAAAGTCATTTTATATATATTAAAAAAATTATTTATTTGTATTAATCTATAAATGAAAAATCTTGATATTTTAATCACAATAAAAAGTTAAATTAAATATAACTAGTAATTACTTTTATTATATACTATTATATTATGAAAATAGTAATAATATATATATATATATAATAATAAAATTTTATTATATAAGAAAGTATTTTTAATTTATTATTATACGAAAAAAAAATTATTTATATATAGTAATTTTTAGTTAAAAATACAAGTATTTCGCCTTAGTTTGAAAATTGATCAAAAATTAAAATTATTTTTTATTAATCTATATGCATGAATATAATGCAAATATAATACAAAAACTTACTAATGAGCTCTCTTACTGAAGTACGCTTTACATTAGATGTGTTTTAAACATGTATTCATTCCGTGTTCACTTAAAATACATGTTTTTCACTATGAAATTTTATTTAACTCAAATATGTTATTTAAATTTTTTGTTTTTAAAAAATATTTTTAAATCTGACAGATGTGTTATTAAAGAGCTTTTTTGTTACTAAAAATTGTGTTAAATAAAAATAAAGTTAATTTTTATTCTATTTTTTATTAAATATAATAGAATAGCATATATATGTTTATATTTTTAAAAATATATATATTTAAAATATTAATATTTAATTAAAAAAATTAATTAATTTTTTAAATTAAATAAATTTTTTTATTGTATTATATCCAAAGTCACACATTATATAATGAAAAATTAATTTAAGTTATATGGAAAGATTTATTAAAATTTTGATTAATTTTTTAATTAAAAATTAATTTATTAGATATCTATGTCTAACGGAAAATAAAAATATATATGTATCAAGTAATATTTCATTATATTTAATAAAATATTTGGTGAAAATTTAGTTTTATATTTAATAAAAGATTTGATGAAAATTTAGTTTTAAATTTATTTGTATCCTTTTTATAAATAAATGAACTTAGAATTTATTTTTTAAATAAAAAATTAAACAATCCTTAAATTTTAAACAAAGTATCTTCGTACATGTCATTTTTTTTCCCTATTAATTTTATCGATTTTAAATCTAAGATATGTAATTCAGCTTTTAGTATTTATTTAATTTTCTATTTATTTTTTGACTTTAGAAATGATTCTCAATGAATTAAGGGATTGTTGATATTGGCGCCGTTATGGTCCTGCGAATGGCGCAAATTATTGGGGTAAAAGATAAGGAAAAAGACAGACAAATTTGGTCAAATGGTGTAAAGAGTTGAAAAGTCAAAGAAACAGTCAATCTCGTATATATATATATATATAAAATTATAATAAATTGTATAATTATTTGATATATATAATAAAAAAATTATTTATTATTCTATATTTATAATATATAATAATATTATAAAAATATGTTAAGTAGATTATTCATTTTTTATAAAATTAAAATACAACATGAAATAAGGGTGAATGTTTGAGACTTTAAATTAGTAAAACTTTAAAAAAAATTAAAAAAATAAACATTTGATACGAATCCCAAAATTTAGATACTCAATGTCTTAAAAGAAAATACTTAACATATCTACGAAATATATACGATGTCATGCAATTAAATCATGATATCTTTATAATTCATTTGTTGGTTATAAATATAGATCACTCCACCTCAATGTTTAGGGAGAAGATCAATAACAAAGAGAAAAGATCTAGTTTTAAGACGAAAATAAGGGTCTTCTTTGAAAGCAAGGATGACTTGCCTCTGCCACTACTTAAGGGTGTATATAATACAATTTTTCAGAATTTTTATTTAGGTCACAGGTGGTCACCTTGGCTAATTGACGGGCTCTAATATTATATTTCTCGTCTTAGGCTTGATCCGTTATTGATATAATAAAGTGAGGAAGAGAGAGTCACTTGCACGAAGAAGAGAGTCATGGTTTGTTAGCCAAGGATGACTTTCCTGGTACTCCAAGAAATATTTACAAAATGATTATTTCATATGCTTATAACAACTCTTATTTAGCCATGGCAGTCTCCTTGGCTAAGCTCACAGACTTTCTTCTCTCATGCCAGCCTTTCTTCCTGCTACAGCTCTTCACGTCAATTTCTAAGCATTAACTACCTTTTTTTCAGGAACATATTTTCTAAAAGCAGCCTGCAAGAAAAATATATTAACTTATAATTTTGCAATTAATATTGATTTCATGTATGACTTGTAGAATTAAATCATTTTTATATATTATAATTATATCACAATCACAAATAAATGTATTTTTATAGAAAATTTTGGATAATTTATTTAATATTTTTTTTATCAATTAATAATATATTATATATTTCTTTTTACATTTGAGATAACAATGCTTATATTTTTTATTATTTATTATATAATAAATTATATATTTTAATGAAAATATTTTTTTTAAATATGTAAATGATGTATCTTTAAATTCATCTATTTTTTTAAGGTTTAATTTTACTTTTTAAAATTTTTCAATTTTTTTTTTACTTTTTTTTATTTTCTGTTAAAAACATAATTAGATATCTTCTATTTCTAATTTTATTATTCCTTGATTTTTATTTATTTATTGGTTTTCTATTATTTTTTAAATTTTTATTTATAAAATATTACTATTTATTTATATTAAATTTAACTCGTATTATGTTTTGAGGATATTTTAAAAAATACTTCAAAATTTGGGAGTATTTTTTATATTTATCCCATTTTAAAAGAATTTTTTGAAATTATTCGACCAAAAATGCCAGACGTCCAAACATCCAATTCTGAATTGCACATATATCGTCAAGGACAACACCTTTAAAATCGAGTGATGTTATATTTATCCCATTTTAAAAAGAAATACTAAGAATGCTAGAAAAAAATTAAAATCCTTATAAATGCATAGAAAATCCTTATAAATGCATAGAAATATCATGGATAAGATAAGAATGTGTCAAGATTCTATGTGTATTTTTAAACAAAATTTCATGAAATTCCATAAATATCTGTAAAAATTTATAACTTTTTAAATACAAAATATCTTATAAAATATTTAAAAATCTTAATTAAATACATCTAGATTCTAAAACTACTTTAAAATTCTTAATCGAAAATACTACTCTTAGATTAGATCCCTTGTGGTAAGACAAATCCCAAGGAACCAGTTAGCTATTTGGGCCAAGCCTAGCCCAGAGTATAATAACTTCATTGGGCTTCAGAAAGAATGCTCTAGGCTTCTTGTTCGAGGTTGTTCTTCTCTACCACACCCGTAGCCTTGCGTTTTAGTTTCTTCTCACTTCTCAGTAATGAGTATTCACAATTCACATGCACAACTCAACGCTGTATGAGCATTGAACACTTTTCTCCTCTTGCCTGCAGAAGCTTTTCTTGAGTATTTGATCGCTCCTATGTCTTTTATTATCAATTAAGATTAAATCCGATCTTATCGAGTCATTAGGGCTTAGTTATAGTTGCTCAGTTATCCAATGGATTCTACCAATGGAAGTGACGAATCATCTGATACTCCCACCTCGTAAGAACTCGTCCATTGTTCCTGTTTTCCTTTTGCTTTTAATACGTCTTTTTAATTTTGATAGTTTGTTTGATTTTGTTTAGTTTATGCAAATCTCTTTATAATTTGAAACCGCCTTTATTTAGTTTGTTTGCTGGATGAAAAGACTCTCCGAAAGAATTAGATAGAAGAGATAAAGCAGATATTTTGATAATCGGAAGTTGGAGCCTCTATTTTATTTATTTATTTTGTTTTCTTTCTTTAATTGTAGTTTTCAAATGCTTAATGATCGCTATCACTAAATAAAGCTATTCAGAGCACTCTTAGACGTGTTTGTTTTGAATGTATTTTCCCAATTGGTAGCAATAACTTTGGAATCTCTGAATGAATTCTTCGTAGGCCTAAAAACGTATACAAGGATCCAGATGACGGACGACAGCGTTTCTTGCTCGAATTGGAATTTGTTCAATGCCTTTCCAATCCCACTTACATTCACTGTAAGTTCTTCCACTTTTTTCTTCTTTTAAGATTGGGGCTTTTCAGTGTTTGAGTGTATGATATTATTATTTTTTAACTCGTAATTTCATTTATTAGAAATTCGAGGATTGGAAATTTGGAAGTCTTTTAAGTTTCAACGTATTTAGGGAAAAATGTTCTGTTAAATCTATCAACTGATTAGTCTTTTTATTATACAGATTTGGCACAGAATCGTTATTTTGAAGATGAAGCTTTCATTGGATATTTGAAGTATCTTCAATATTGGCAACGACCTGAGTATATAAAATTTATAATGTGAGTTGATGCTTGAAATTTTACAACCTAATAACTTGATACTTATATTAGATTCATACAATGAGTACATAAAATTTATAACGTATGTTGATCCTTGAAATTTACAAGCTAATGATTCGTTATTTATATTAGATTAAAACATTGCCATATTTTTCTAATAATGCATGATCAACTATGTTCTATAATGGTTATAGGTATCCACACTGCCTATATTTTCTAGAACAACTCCAAAATCCAAATTTCCGCAATGCAATGGCACATCCTGGCAATAAGGTAATACTAATGCTTCTGCATTCTGTATCCTCTTGTGATCCTTTGTGTTGTTTTCCCCATAAATTTTTATGGATTTTCAGCTATACTTTCCTGTGACAATGCATCATTTAATCTTTCTATTTCACCTTCCCCCTAGTACAAAGTACATACGAGCTGTTCTGTACCCTAATTTACAAAGTAGTTAACAAACAAAGAAGAAAGCTAATAACTTTGGCTCCCTGCAATCGATAGTCTTTTTGTTATTTCCTTTTGCTTGGCAATTGGGTCTCAAGTTGCTTGTATATTCTTCTGCTAATTCCTGTGACTTATAGGAATTGGCACATAGGCAGCAATTCTACTTCTGGAAGAACTACAGGAACAATCGATTGAAACATATTTTACCTAGACCACTTCCCGAACCTCCTGCTCTTCCTTCTTCTTCTGCTCCATCTCAGCAATCTGTGCCATCACTGCCATCTGTTGCAGCTACCTCTGTTCCGGTGACAGCAGCTCCTGCTCCAACCCCTTCTTCCATTCAATTTGTGAACCCTCCTGGATCATCTCTTGCAAAATCTGAAACAAGGAGCAGTGGGATCGATCGAAGAAAGAGAAAGTATGGTTATTTCTTAGCTAATTTCATGAGATTATGGAGTCTGTTTTATATGATTATAATTTATACAAGTTATTCACTTGCAGTTGCTAACTAGACCATAATAGGCTGTTAATCTGACAATTATACTTGTTAATTATTACAGGAAAGATGGCTGACCTGTTAATGAAAGATGCATTAATTAGGTAAATTTCAAATTCTTGGCCAGGTTCCTGAGGGTTACAAGAGGATAATTAAAAGTTCATATATACAATCGTTCGTGACCTATACCTCCTTCTCTTATTTTCCTCTGTCTATATAGGACATATTTATTTATGTGGCATGAATTATTTGATATATAATTTATCTCAGTATTAGCTTGATAAGCTAAACATGTTTTATTAATCTTTTATTTACTATACTTAGACTCCTATACCATGGGGAATGGGAAATTCATGAAATACTCTACTTCCTCCCCGCTTTTGTAATTGTGCAGCCTTCTACCTGTTCTCCCAGTCATAATTCTTACCATTCTAGATCATTTAAAGCCATAACTGAAGTGGTTAACAAACAGTCAAATGTTGTAATAGAAATTACAGAGTAATCTGTCACTCTTCAGATTTTTCATCGACTTAATATCATTTCATCATTTGGAATGTTGTGGTTTTTTCCCCCTTTCTGTTTTCACGATGCTTTATGCAGCAGTGATGATGTCTTCCTCTTACACCACCTCTCAAAGCGAGAATAGCTTCCATACAGTTTTTCTCTGTGCCTTATTTCTTAGAATGGATAAAACATACCTTTGTTTCGTTATAATTATATTTTTTAAGGTGTTAAAAGTGTCCTTTTTTCCTTTTTTTTTTGTCTTAAGCCTACTTAGGCTTAGTAATCTTGGGTATATATGGCTGGGATAGTGGTATATTTTGGCTGTGTCAATTCTTGTAGTCTTGAATTTACATCAAACATTTTTCAAGTGACAAGCATTATTAATGCACTTTTCTTTATGAAGATAGAATCACAATTTTATGAAAACTTTATCGTAATTGGTTGTAGGAAAAGCGCAATGTCCAATTGGGATTAGTAATAGCAAGAGTTGGATCTTAGAGCCTCTTCAGCCACGCATGGAAGGTAAGTATTGGTGTCGGTAAAATTATGAAGTAATTCATGGGGATCGCCTTTGGCTTTTATTGTGCGCTCTGTTTATATGCCTGTTGTGGCATGAATAGATATAATACAATGCTGCCCTACTACTCTCTCTAATTCTGAGTTTGTCACTAATTTTAAATTATGTTTTACTCAGAGGTTCAAAGTGAAGCACAGCAAAGGTAGATAAGGGTTTGTGCCATTGTTCAATTACTTCTTGTTGCATGCGTACTTTGACTAACTGAGTACTGACCCTCCCCATTCGCCATAGGACTTAAATCCTCTTACACTTGCACTTACAAGTCTGCATTCAAAAATTTGAATTTTTTTTTAAAAAAATGTTAGACTTTGCATTAACAAAATGTACAATGAATTTCAAAGTAATGCTGGACTTTGCATCTGTATACCATTATATCCAATTAAGATGGTAAATTTAAGACTATAAGTAGAACGTATTTTTTGAAATATTTAAGTTGCATCATTATACATCAACAATACACGGTTAAGATTAGATGAACAAAATCAAACCAGGTACAAACAAGGTGTGTGATTTCTCTAATTGTAATATCCCTTAAAAGGTGGAAAGTATGAAATAAGACGAATGGGAGTCGAGTATAAAGTTGGGCAAGAAGCATACGAACTTAATTTCCATATAAGTAAAATACTATCTTAAATTTGAGATGTATTACAAATGAGGTGATATAATATTATTTGTAAATCCATTCAAACTTATTAAATTGTATCAAATAATAAAGGGTGAAGGGCAGATAGGATCTTAATGTATTTCATTAAAGGAGTACATAAGTCCTATTGTTATTAAGTCCTGTTACTTAAAAAAAAAATATATCTCAAAGGTCTTGCACTCTATAAATGGGATGACATATCAATCTTATGACATTATGTGAGCATTTTTAGTTTAAGAAATTTTATAATGGCATTTTTGGAATTTCATCGAAATTTATAGGGAAAATAACAGCGTTTGCCATTAGCCACCACCCAATTTACGAACCCAAACACCCACAGGACTTCGAAACCTCCCCTGTCCCCATTATATACACATAACCATAATCAAATTTAGATTCAGTCTTTTGAATCATATTGATTATTGAACATAAGGGCCATTCAAAGTAAGACAAATAAGCTTACAAAAATAAAATGAACATGATTGGTCGTTTCAATCTTCGCTTTCACCAAGCAAACATAAAGAGCACTACACATAAATCACAGTTCTACCTAATTAAGTTTGGTGAATTTTTTAAAACTGACATGGATCATCTCTAGAGTGTTGCCTTGTGCGAAGTTCTGTTGACTATATCTCTTAGTCCTTTAGGAGGCTCGATTATATTAGCATTCAAAGCTATTGGCATCAATAACAAAAGCAGAAACCTTTCCTCCACGAAAACCAACCTCAATACACAGGACTTTGAAACCACCCTCAACCCCATTGCCACCCATCCCCACCTCACTGGAATCCTGTGGATTGGGGTTGGGGTTCATGAATGGATTAACACAGTTGGTTTTTTATTTTATTTTTGGGTGAAATTTCATGAAATAAAAATAATTAAATAAAAAATGCCCTTATAATATGGGTCATGTGCTTGGCACGTGGCTTCGTTTATATGAGTGAAAGATCTTTGTAGTATTTTTTTTTAAAAATAACAAAGTATTCAATTCCCTGCATAATTATGATTGTCATTCAGTAAATAATAAATTATCTTATATCATTTGAGATGATAAATTGAATGAAATAATTTTTTTTATGTCATTTAAAATAATAATATAATATATTTGTGATATATAATAATCACATTTCAATAATCATAATGGGGTATTTAGAGAACTTTAATGCAATACATGTTTTTATTTTTTGTACTAATGGAATACATGTTTGGTGCGCTAAACTGAAAATGCAATCTTCTTCTTTTCTTTTTCTTTTTTTTCTTTAAATAACATTACATAATTTACATATTTTAATCTCAAACCCTAACTTTAATCTTATCGACATTAAACCACGTTTATGTTATGAAATTCATTTAAATCGATGAGGGATCGTAATTGGAGTAGGAATTTTTAGTTGACAATAATATTTAGCGTGATGGTTATTGATTATTGATTTTGTGTTTCCTAGTTGAGAACTTGATATTGATTTGGGATAGGTTCGGTTGGTTTTGTTGACTAGTCATGTCAAAATGATATGTTCGACCTTCATATGGTAAATACAAAAGAGTATCTAATCCATGTCATACTGTTATTTCCAAATTCAGTCTTAACAATTAAACCTTATAAAATTTTAGATTTTTCTAGAGAGAGAGAGTGAGAGTGAGAGAGAAGGAGTAAAAACTTGTACAAATTGAAACTCTGGATATGAGATCGTAAGGTGTGACGCTGCAAACCGCCACCGGCCACGCGACTCAGATCCACATCATATATATATATACTTTTTACTTCCCAACTTTGATTAACCCTGGTGGGATGGTTCTGTATAAAATTACAAAAAATAAAATAAAATAATAATAAAATAAATTATTTAAAAAAAGACAGCTAAATTGTTGGAGATTATCTATACACGTCAATAGGATGTGGCGAAACGTCTCTGTATTTAATATCCATATTCAAATTTGGCTGTTCCATTTGTTAAATACTTACTAATTCGTTGTTTTTGATTTTTTTGAAGTATATAATAATATGTTATTTTATATTCATAAAATATAACTTTTTATTTTAAAAAATAAATATTTAATAAAAATGAGAAAAGAAAATATATTTTAAAAATAATAAATAATAAATAACAATTCAGACCAGAGATAATAAAAATCTGTCTAATTTCAACTTTCAACCGATTATTTCCATTTTATTAATTAATGATCAAAATAAAATTTATTATGTTTTACATCTTAAAAAATAACCTTTTATATTATAAATAGAAGTAAAAATATAATAGATAGTTATTAATTAAAATAAAAAAAATTATTTTTTAATCAATAATTAACTACAGTATAGTTATGATAAAGATATTTCAGTCTAAAACGAATTTGACATTCGGCCAAAAGCAGTCATTGTAATTTCTGCCCGTGACAATTTCAAAACTAAAATCGTAAATTGACTGTCTACTGGACATTATTTGACTAATTTGATTTTAGGGAAAAAAAATTAATTTAATAAATAATATGTTAGAATAATCGGATATTAAAAAGAAATAATTAATTGGTAAGAAATAATTTAATTAAATACTATATCTAATGGATACAAATATTTCATCTTTAAATTATAAAAAATTACATCCTCAAAATTTATAATAATAAAAATAATAACTCAATACTATTAAACAATATTTAATTAAATAATATTTAATAATGAATATATCTAAATGATTATATTTCAATTTAAATATAAAATAAAATATCATTTTTTTAATAATAAATATTTTATTGCTGTTTTTCTAAATTTTTTCCTTCCACAAGACTATTTTGCCCCATAATTATGAAAACCCACACAAATATTGTAGATAATATCTCAACAATGTCAATATTTCAAAGGTCTAGAAAGTGATATACAATGTGCACAATACATAGTCTTAATAGAAAAGGATAATCTTGGTACAATATTGAACAATAATAAAATATATTTTATGGTTAATTTTATTTAATTAAATTTTTTTAGATTATTTCTTTGAAGTTAAAATAATGTTTGTTTGTTTTTTCAACCCTTAAAATTTGTTCAAATATATTAAGCCCTTTTATTATACTATAATATCTACAATGTTGTGTATTTTTAATTAATAATCTAAATAACTATTTTAATTATTTATTTTATATATTTTTGATTTAATAATCATAATAAGTGTTATATACATTTATATACATGCATTAAAAAGAAAAAAATAGTTTAAAATTAAATGATTGTTTGCCTTGATATTTTTGAAGTTATGTTTAAAAATTATTTAAAATTTAATTTTCACAAATTCCAATCAACAATGTTAATCTTCTCAACATTTCCATGTATCTTACCTTTTTATTTTTAATTTTACAATATATTTAAATATATATAATAAAATCAAAAATAAATAAATAAAAATTAACTATAATATTTTAAGTTAAAATTATCATTTATATAAAAAATGATTATGATGAACATTCTTAGTTAATTCATTGAATTTTCAAAGAAAAAAAGTTATAATAAATTAAAAAAAGATATCTATTATGAAAATAAACTTATTAATATTAGGGTACTGAGATTTTGAATTTTTTTAAAGCTTTATAAAAAAAATTTAATTTTGATAAATTTTTCATAACTTTTATAATCTTTTACAAATTTTCGTAGGAGTGACATATTTTTCAGAACTATTTTGTAGGAAATTAATAATAACTTTATACATGGTATCAGAACGGATACATCAACCACGATTAACCTCACTTGTCCATCGGTGTATGTGGATGTTCTCTGTTTATATAAGGTGTGTTGAGTCTTAATCGCTCGGATAAACTAATTGAATGCTGATTATAAGGTTCTGAAAACCTTTTTTTTTTAATTTATTTTATAGAGAATTAAACCATAATTTTCTATACTGTTATCCCGTTTTAAACGTGGATACCCGTAAACTACCATAACAATTAATGTATTATGTATACAGATCCTATCTCCCCCGTAAATAAACAAAAAAATTAACACTTTCATTTAGTATAATTCGAAATTCCGTTAGTTAATTGGTTCTCTTTTTCTTTTAAAAAAATTAAAAAATAGTTGACAATTTGGAACTAATTTTCAGTTTTTGTTTTGTTTTATTTATTATTATTATTTTCACATTTTTCAGTTTTATGAGCTTCGCACACCAAGTTTCGTCATCAACTCATCATATGCCAATTCTTTAGGACTAGCACTCTTTTCTATATATACTGATCCAATAACAACTCTTCTTCTTCAACCTGCATTCTGTGATTCAATCTCTGTCCTTTATTTCATTTCCCTTTTTAGTTGGATTATTGATATTTTCTTATTAAGTTCACAAGATAGCCATGAATGCCCTTGCTGCAACCAGCCGTAACTTCCGTAACGCGGCACGTCTTCTTGGTCTTGACTCTAAGATTGAGAAAAGTCTTTTAATTCCTTTCAGAGAGATCAAGGTTCATCCTTTCTTTCTTTTATTGCTGTTTGATTTTTGGGTTCTGTTTGTTTCTCGAGAAAGTTTTGACAATTTTGTATTTTTCTGATGAATCAGGTGGAGTGCACGATCCCTAAGGATGATGGAAGTCTTGTCACTTACGTTGGATTCAGAGTACAACATGATAATGCACGTGGGCCTATGAAAGGAGGAATCAGATATCATCCTGAGGTGATTAGTTTTTATTTGTATTCAGATTTTGTCCCTTTTTTGTTCTCTTCTTCGTATTTGTTTTGTCTTGTATAAAGTGTTACTTGCTATTCTTTTTAGGTTCGGGAATTTTGGTAATTTTATTTATTATTTAAATTAGTTACTTTTTAAAATATATATACGCATTCTGTTTGATTTTCCATTTCATAGATAAAACAACGTTTGCAAGAACATCATTACTCATATGCTTTGATACTCTTTAAAGAAAGTCAACCGACTTTGGGATTCTTCTTGTAGAATAAGGATAGTCATTTTCACTTTATATGCAGCTGATCATTGGCTTTTTTTGATTAACTTCTTATTTGCTCTGAGTGTTTTCAATTTGATTAGTGGAGTAGTCATTGATTGATGATGGTAAATTTTGGTGCTTGTAGGTGCAGGTTTGAGTATTTGTTACTAATTTGCGTTGGATTGGTTTATAAAGTTGCCGTTTTGCTAATAACATCAACATATAGTTTCTTTAAGAAGTACTGCAAATGCTGAAACGAGCTCTCTTTTGAGTCTCAAAACTCTACCTACATAGAGTACAAATTTACAAATTTATTTTTAAAGTCTCTTTTAAAATTGCTGATATATCCTAAGAAATTGGTTATTTTGATTATTTAATGGAAAATTTAATGTATCTCAAATTTGAGATGAATATCAAATGATGTTGCATAATGTTAATCAAACTCACATATTTGTATCCATTAAGAAATTGTCAGTTGTGACATAAAATAGTGCTCTTATTTAATCATTCAACTATCAGACAAAAAGTACGGCTATCCATACAACCATATATGTTTGCATAACTTTTCTTTGTCTAGTCTTTTATCTTCTTTTGGAATTTGGAATAAGAAAGCTGGGTCTCTTCTCTGGTCAATATGAAGTGCTGATTTTAGGTTTCATCCTCTATTTGCCAATTCAAGGAAGAGTTTCTCATAATTAAAAGCAATATCTGAAGTTTGTTGGAGAATTTTACTAAAATCTTTTTGTTATTTTACTTTGAAAGGTTGACCCTGATGAAGTAAACGCGTTGGCTCAACTTACGACCTGGAAGACTGCTGTGGCAGATATTCCATATGGTGGAGCAAAGGGTGGAATTGGATGTTCCCCAAGAGATTTAAGTACGAGTGAATTGGAGCGTCTCACTCGAGTATTTACACAAAAAATTCACGATCTTATTGGAATCCACACTGATGTTCCAGCACCAGATATGGGCACCAATGCACAGGTTAATGAAACATTTACTTATTGATAAACTCTATATTTTTTTCAAGTATAATCAAACAAGATATGGGCACCACCAATGCACAAGTTAATGAAACATTTACTCATTAATAAACTCTATTTTTCTTCAAGTATAATCAATCTTCTATAAACTGATTTCCTGTGATTAAACCAAACTGTGTAGACTATGGCATGGATTTTGGACGAGTACTCCAAATTTCATGGTCACTCACCAGCTGTCGTAACAGGAAAGCCCATTGTAAGTAAAGACACCTAAAAGTTCAAAGTTAGTTAAATACACACACACTCTCTCTCTCTCTATTTCTTTCTCTTATATAAATGCTATTGTAGGATCTTGGAGGATCACTTGGTAGGGAGGCTGCAACTGGCCGTGGTGTTGTTTACGCAACAGAAGCTTTGCTTGCTGAATACGGGAAGTCAATAAAGGATTTGACATTTGTCATACAGGTATTATTGGAATAACATTCTAACACAAATGCACTGTGGTGGGATAAAATTATTTTCCATAGAACCATCATTCAGTATGTTAAAAGATGTTTCTTTTGAAACTTTTTAGGGGTTTGGAAATGTGGGTTCTTGGGCAGCAAGACTAATTAATGAACAAGGTGGTAAGGTTATTGCAGTAAGTGACATCACTGGTGCAATTAGAAACCCAGATGGAATTAACATATCAGAATTGCTGAAGCATAAGGAAGACACTGGCACTCTGCTAAATTTCACTGGAGCAGATGCTATGGATCCCAGTGAATTGCTTATACATGAATGTGATGTTCTAATCCCTTGTGCTTTGGGTGGAGTTCTCAACAGGTACTGACCATGTCCATTGAATTTATTGCTACCTTTGCATCCTTTGCAATATTTAGGTTCAGTCCCTTAAGTTGAGGTAGACTTCAGGTAGTCTTTTTTTTTAGTTTTTTTCTTTATTTCTTTATTTTTTTTCCCATATGACTAACTTGGTATTTTCTCTCTCTATTAAGAAAATATCATTCTTGATTTATTACCTGGTGAAATAATTTTTTTGGCTTGTTACCTGAAGTTAACAATCACTTCATGTGAAACTAAAGAAGGTGAAGATGTTTAATTTTCCTTGATCTAGTTTTAACTTGTTCAAGTTAATTTTCAAAATATCTTCTTTGAAGGGAAAATGCTTCATCTGTGAAGGCCAAGTTTATTGTAGAGGCTGCAAACCACCCAACCGACCCAGAAGCAGATGAGGTATATATACTCATTGCATGTTTTTTTTGACAAACAACTGAAAAATATAATGTTTTTGATCATTGAGTTGAAATTGTTGCAGATTTTATCAAAGAAAGGAGTTGTAATACTTCCCGATATATATGCGAATTCGGGCGGTGTGACCGTGAGCTATTTCGAGTGGGTTCAGGTAAAAAAAATGGACAAAAGACTGATTTTTTGTTGTTTTAACTCCACTTTATTTTACTAACAATCGCATTATTTAAGAGTTTGCAAAGAAAAAGGGAAAGGAAAAAATAGAACAACAAAACGAAGGGCATTTTAATTGAGCTTTTTTTCCCTCTCTAAATGGTGGAAAAGTTAAAATCTGGTCATGACTTATCACATTTTGGTTTGTGGAATGAACTCACTTGTTATGGTATGTACTATGCAGAACATCCAAGGTTTTATGTGGGATGAAGAGAAGGTGAACAATGAGCTTCGGAAGTATATGATCAGGGCCTTTCATAACATCAAGGACATGTGCAAGACACATGAATGTAGTCTCAGAATGGGTGCCTTTACGTTGGGGGTGAGCCGTGTAGCTCGTGCAACCGTCTTAAGGGGTTGGGAAGCTTAAACAACTTCACTTCAGCATGTTTTTTTGGTTTGTCTTCAAAGGTATGCCTGATCATACATGAACAAGGCTAGCTTAGAAGAAGGAGATCCTATCTCCACAATACTATTGATTTACATTTTTATGTAGATGCATTCATTTGACAATTGTTTTACAAAAGAATCTCATTTCCTCTCAGAAATCTGTTAAAAAAGTTGTTTAGTTTTTAATTCCTTTGTGTACTTCATTGTTATTGTTATCTGTAAACAGATGGAGAAACCTATTTCTTAACTAGTCATTGCATTTGTGAGAAATGAGTCTGTTTTAAACCATGGTTAATAAATTTTATATCAAAAAGTTATTGTTGAAGACAATTTTTGTGTTACTACGTTTCTGTTTACTCGGCCCTGAAAAGGAGAAAAGTACGTCAAGTTATATATTATCTGAGGGTTGAAATGTGATGAATCAAACATTCTAGTTATATATTATCTAGGGATTGAAATATGACAATCAAATTAGACGAAATATTTTCAATTATCAAAATATCATATATTAATTGATTCATTGAATTAGGTAATATATTTGTGTGTAATATTTTGCTTCAAATTCAATGCTATTTGATATTAAGTAGACTATATCTTTTTTAATCGATCAATAACATCGTGGACAATAAAATAAAAATGTGATATGTATACCCAATGAAATTATCGTAACAGTAATCGTAAGCAAAACCAAGTAGGGGTGTCTGGTTTAATTTTAAGTAAAAAAAATTTAATCAAATCAGACCGTTTATATTATCTAAACCAGACTGAATTAGATTGGATCATTTGGTTATCTAAGATATTATAACCGAACGGTTTGGTTCAATTTGATTAATGATTTTAAACGGTTTGATTCAATTTGATTAATGATTTTAAACGGATTGGTTCTATTAATAATATATAAATATGATACAGTCAAGTATGATATCCATTAATCCTCGTACATAAATAGATATTATTACCATCAAGACTTCATTTTTTGATTCCTTTCTTGACCTCATTGCTATTGTTAGATTTCAATTTTATACATCTAGAATACTATTATGTTTTTTGTAGCTTGTATGCTTTTTGTTGTTAAAGACTCAATTTTTCAAAACATGAGGTTTTGGTTGTTACTTCCTAATTCCATCTATTTAGTTGGCATTCAAGTTTCATTTGTGATTTAAAAGGAAGATTTTTTCATTAGACTTCAGGTTTATTCATATGATAAATAGGGAAAAGTATATCAACTTATCACTTTTAGTTCGTTGATACAATATTTTTTCACAAAATTGTACTCAACATATTAAAAACTAAAAAAAACAAGTATTTTCAAACAATTCAAACTACAAATAATATCTCGTACACTAAATTGTATTGAAAATGTTTGAAAAAATCACACGTAACAGTTCGTTCCTAAACAAAAAAACATATATCAATCAGCTCATCGCATAGTTATTTCGTTCATGGATGACAAGATTAGACACGACACGAGCCGAGATCGACTGGTTGGTGATGGAAGCAACGCAAGGATGAATGGCTACTACTACTGGAGGTGACGACGGCGAGGATGCAATACCGTTTTAGGGTTCGATTCAAAAAGGGAAAGCGTGAGTGAGATGAATGGGAGGATGATGTAATTTTGTTATATACGCCATTTTAATTAAAAAAAATTAATATATTATTAAAATCGATCCGATCCGAATCGATTGGTTTAAAATTTAACATAATCGAATTGTACCGTTTGAAAATCGATTTTAGTTTATACAAAACAGATCGAACCATTTTATTTATAAAACTGGTAAGACCGATTTAATACAATCTAATTTTTTGATTTAATTTAATTCGATCGATTTTTGAATACCCCTCAAAACCAAGTGTCCACGCTTCTGTTTGTAGATAAAAACTAAAAGTAGCAAATTTGGATAACACGGTCAGCCCATAACTAAACTGACAAAAAGCAGGGGATGTGATAAGCTTTCCAATTTTGAAGGATGGGTTTAGTACTTTATTGTGGTCTATTCTATAAACTCATTTTCAACGATAGAAAAAACTGAAAAAGGAAAAAAGAGGGAAAAAAAGAAGAAAAAGAGGGGTTGTTCTGTTCAGATCAAGGGTTACAAAAAAGACATTTGAGAAGACATGGCTTCCGTTGCCATTTCTGCTTCATTGCAAAGAGCACGTAGCTCAAGCCACTTTACGAAGAAACAACAGTCGAAAATCAAAGGATCAAGCTCTTTGAGAACAAAGCAGGCAATCCATGTTGTAAATAAAGACGTTGAAGGCCAAAGGAGTCTAAACAGAGCAGAACAAGATAAGCATGTTATACAACACATCGAGAAACTAGAAAATGATGACCACAAATCCAACAATGAATTTGATACAGAATTATCAACTGCTAGGTTCATTGACAATCGGTGGAAGAATGGGACATGGGATCTAAATATGTTTGTGAAAAATGGAAAGATGGATTGGGATAATATTATTATTGCAGGTGCTCTGTTTCTCTCATATTATTTTCTGCAATTTTTAGTATCCCGTGAATTTAGACAAATTAACGGTTTATTCTGCTAGTTTTCAAATGAATTATTTTAGTCCTATGAATTTAAAAGAAATGCAATTTAATTTTAAAATGGTGTATTTTATCACAAAAAGTGTATTTATAATATTGTAACTTTGAATTTTTTTTGGAATAAAATATACATTTTTTTCAAAACTACGTACTATTCTGATGATAGTGGTATTTTGTAGAAGCCAGAAGGAGAAAGTTTCTTGAACTCTATCCAGAAGCTTCTACAAATGAAGAACCAGTAATTTTTAGGAGCTCAATTATACCTTGGTGGGCATGGCTGTTCAGATCTTACCTACCAGAGGCTGAGCTCCTTAACGGTTGGAATAATTCAAACCCACTTTCATATGTTTACTTTTAAGCACTTAGAAGCAGTAATAATTACTAATTAGAACTCTTTAATTCTGACAGTGTTATTATGATTATGTTAAATAGGTAGAGCTGCAATGGTTGGATTCTTCACGGCCTATCTAGTAGATGTTTTGACAGGGCTTGATATAGTTGGACAAACAGGTAATTTTATTTGCAAAGCAGGACTTTTTGTGACCATTGTTGGTGTCGTCCTCTTTAGAAGAACGCAAGATTTTGAGCACCTAAAGAAGCTCGTTGATGAAGCTACACTGTATGATCAGCAATGGCAAGCTTCTTGGAAAAGTCAAAGTTCAAGCAATGGATCTGTGGATGAAATAGAAAAAAATACTTAGTTTGTATTTCAAGTGTTACTTTTTGTTTCCTCCTGGATTTTCCTAAATAAATGTGTCAAAAACCTATTCAAAGTTAATTCACTTGCCCTCTTTATAAGCTCTCTATTAAAAAATAAAAATTAATTTTATGAAATAATCTTTCTTATACATAAGTTTTATTTTTAATCTTTTAAAAAATATATATTTATTTTTTATAATGTAAATAACATATATTTTTTAATATTATATAAAAATAAATTTATATTATTTTACTAAAATGATAAGACAAGTTTATTGATATATTTGTTAGAACAAAAAGTTTCTGTACATTTAGAGAAAGACTAAGATTCGGTTGTAAATTTGTAGGCTTATTCGATCAAAATATAACTTCTAAGGTAAAACTCACGCATTTTCAATTTTATATTAAAAGTAATTTCCATTTTAATTGAGCAGTAAACATCAAACTTATGCGTTGTTGGCAAAAGATAACACAAGTTTTTTCCTCCCTTAATGGCGATGAGTTCGCAATCTTTTTTTTTTTTTTTACCTTTTTTAAGTTTTATGTGCATAAAATCAAAATAAGTCATAAACAAAATTAAGTTTTTGATATATATATATATATATATATATATAAAATATTAAGTTGTTGCCCAAGTGATCATTTTCTTAGAAAAATTAACGATTTGGATCTTTTATGTTTGATCTACCAAATTAAAAGTTATTAAATGTTTTGATGTATCTTAAAGCAAGATGCAAAATATATTAATCATTTGTTGTTATGTGAATATAGGAAAAATTAGAAGATACAAATTTGTGATATAATTAAAATTTTATAATAATTATTTTTTAAGAAATAGCTACCACGTCCTTTTTCAAGACTAGGGGGAGTCTATTTCGATAAAGTATATTTAGCTAAATTATGAATAATAAAATTTACAAAAACAACAAGGAAAGAATGAATATTATAATTTAAAATCCCGTTTGCTTTCAACAGTATCATTTTTCATAGTTATTGTAATAATAATTTGTTGTATTATTGTTAGCATTTTCCTTATATTTAATATTTTTTAAAATTCAAAATTACCCCTGAATATAAAATAAACCGACTAATTTACTTTCATCTCCAACTAATTGCAGTCGGCGGCCAAACTGCAAATGCAAAGAGACAAACTCCCCAACCCCAAAGGGCCAAACCTCTTTCACCACTCTCTTCTCTTCAAAAATCAAACAGTAAATAATGCCTTCTCCTCCGCCTAAAACCCCATCGTCTCCACCTCTTAACGAAAATTCTGACGCCGAGCGCCGTCTTTGCGAGGCCGAGGAGAAACTACGCGAGGCCATTGAAGATCTTCAGCGAAGGCGGCGCTCGGCTTTTGGGTCCCACCAATGTCCACCGTGTGACCACCCAGAGGACGAGTCCTGTATCGCTCATGCTATTGGTAATTTGTGTCAGAGTTTTCTACTCTCTTATGGGGTTCGAGTAGGCATCGGAATTCTTCTTCGCGCCTTTAAACTTGCTCGCGGTCGGTCTTATTCTTCCCTTCTTGATCTCAAGGTAAGGATTAACTGTCTTCCAATTGGATGGATCAGTGTCATTGATAATAGAATTGCTACGCAAATGCTTATTTAGGTGAACTAGGGTTGATAAAGTTATATTTTTTTAGCAGCCGAGAGTGGTAAAAAAATGTTGATTATTGTGGAAAGCCAATCCTGCAAGGGGCTTTATAAATGCAATGCAATTCTAGTCTTTTTACTAAACCCATAATTAAATTCTAGTAAATTTTTTTGAAGTATTGATATTTCCTACAAATTCAAGCTGTGATGTTTTCTGAACGATGTAAATTTTTGATTTATTTTAGGAACAGATGAGAGGGACATTAAAAAGGAAGTGTGTGTGTGTGTATATATATAGTGCTTCTTTTGCATTTTACTTTTTTTTTTAAATAACATTTATACACTCACACCCACCCAGACACTGGCGGGGTTCGCCCTCACAAAGTCATAGTTTCCACAATGAGCATATACCATTGCAGTACAAAGCATTTTCTTTTAATTGAAGTTCTTTATCGTTAACATTAGCATAGAATTCATTCAAGCTTAACTGAGCAATTTTTTAATTGTTTAAAGCAACTTGTCTCGGAGAGAGATTTAATTGTAAGAGAAGAAGCTTGCCGTATTGGCCTACTCTTTGGTGGATTCACTGGCTCTTATCATGCCCTAAGATGCCTTTTGAGGAAGCTGAGGAAGAAAGAGACACAATTCAATGCGTAAGAATGCTGTTATCATAACTGGCATTTTATTTCTCGAGGCTTTTGTTTTCTGCCCAGAATTTTTTTATATTTTAGCTTTTATAATTTTAATTATCCTGCATTTGGTGTGAAGCTGTTATGTGAAAGCAAAATCCTTATTCCTGGCTTTGTTTAAGGGGTTGATGGAACAGATTTTTTGCGGGCTTTGTTGCTGGTTTTTCTATATTAGCATTAGACGATTCAAACCGGAGGCGTACACTTGCTCTGTACCTATTGGCTAGGCTGGGTCAGGTATATCACTGTGTTTCTGGCTAGTTAATACTTTTTGTGAGCTATCTGAAATTGGAAATTCCTTTCCGTTACTGGTTAATGAATTTTATCTCTATCAGTGTGCTTACAATTCAGCGAAGTCTAAAAACAAGTTCCATCTTTGGGGAAGCCTTTGGAGGCATGGTGATTCATTGCTCTTTGCTCTTGCATGCGCACAGGTAATTGTTATTTTTCTCTGGTATGGCTTTTTAAAATGCTTTTTCTTAAATCTAAATGGTGCTCTTGTGTTTGCTACAGGTTTAGACCAGATAATGTTGGTTAAATATTTTTAAAAATATTATGTAATTCTGGTTTAGTTACTGAGGTAATTGAACTAGGAATGTTGTAATAAGGGGTACCATCCTCTGCAGGTTATGTACGTGTTTGTAATGCGTCCTGAGAGCTTGCCAAAAGCATATCAAGACTTTATTCAGAAGACTGGGCCAGTTTCACAGCCAGTATACAAGGCTGTAAGGGATTGTTGTAGAGGGTACCCAGTAGATGTCACCGCACTTTCAACCTACCTAACCAAGAGAAGGCAATCCAATTATGTAAAGTTGGAAGAGTTTCCATCCATTATACCTTGCTCAGTTATTCATCCAGATACAAGTTCCTGTTTAACTCACAACGGAAAGGCTATGTCAGCTACATTCAAGAAAACATTTCCACTTTACTTCTCTTTGACTTTTGTTCCATTTGTTGTTCTGCACCTACAAAGGGTATGTCGTGTCACTCAAATTTTATTCTTCCTCTGGAGATAATCAGATACTGCTTGAATAAATTATATTGCTTTGTATGGAGCAAAAAGAAGAAAGTACTTCGTATTATTCTAATGAATAAAAATGAACTACGTTGAAACCCACATTATGTTCTGAACAAAATCCTGATATAAGATCATCTCAATTGTACGACGATTTCCAATATGAATGCACTTTGGTGGACTTGATCTATACACTCTAAGCAATTTGTACCCTTTTTATTTGCCTATACCATAGCTCTTTCTAGATATGCACACTCTATCATGTAGATAAAAAAAATTATTGCTTTCAAATATTTCTCTTTTTATTGTTACTTCTTCTGTACTGTAACCATGCCATCATTCATCACTTGCTCATTTCTAACTGATTATTTATTTTATAAGCTCAAGGTGTTGAATTTATTCCCCTTATTGACAAGTATATTACTTTTGTTAGTTTTCTACTTATCTGGTATCATGTTCATTAATATAATGCTTCTTTAGTTCATGGATTCCCCTGCCCGTACTTGTTGGGTGGCACTAAAAGATGCTATACGCTCGACAACATTTTTGTCTACTTTTGTTGGAATCTTTCAGGTATTGGTTGTAATTCATCATGCTATGTGATATTTTCTTAAAATATAAATAGCTGAATTCGTTCGTCATTGTTGGTTGTACTAGGGGGTCATATGTTTGCACAGAAAAGTTGCAACGAAAGACCACAAGCTTGTATACTGGTTCGCTGGTGGAATGTCTGCACTTTCAGTACTGCTAGAGAAAAAGTCCAGACGCCGTGAACTTGCTCTCTATGTTCTACCACGAGCCGGGGATTCTTTGTGGTACATCCTTGTGAACCGCCACTTACTTCCAGATATTAAGAATGCAGAGGTATTGTGTTTTCTTTGATGAAATAGCTTTTTGTTAGCATTTCTTTTTTGCAATTCGAGGATAACAGAAAATATGGCTCTTTATCAGTGGGTTTTTGCTTTTCAATTTGCAGGTATTCTTGTTTTGCATGTGTATGGGAGGTATCATGTATTACTTGGAACATGAACCAGACACCATGGCCCCATTTTTAAGGGGTCTGATTCGTCGCTTCCTTGCAAGCAGAATAAGCAATCCTGGCTCCTTGACTGGTCGGAGTGCTTCATATTCTAATTTGCAGACTCCTGATCCCGTGAACATACCAAAACTGCAAGAGATCCAAAATGTCACATATTCACCTTCTGAGAAATACAACCTTGAATCCATACCAGGACTTTAAACCTGAAGGTTAAGTTCAATAACAACCCAATCCCAAAAAATTTGGTATCATATATTTTTCCTTTACAGTAATAATATGTTGTAGGTTTGTAATTTCTTTGAAAAGTGTCACAAATTAGCCTGACAATTTGTGTTAAAATACATTATAATACGGGTTATCTTGTTAGAAGAAGGAAAGTGGAAGATAGAAAAAAGTGTAGGCTGCAGAGGTCTAGCTATGGTGGCTTTATTAGATTGGAGAATATTGTTGTGTAGGAGGTAGGCCCTTGCGGCTCATACATTCTTAGGATCTTCGTACAAAGCAGCACTTGCCATTCCCACAAGAATTATGCAATTTCTTGCTAACAGCACAAACCCAGTCACTGTAAGCTCTAGATTTTATTGCAAAGGTAGAAACTTTGTGATTTTGACATAATCTGCCACCAACGGCAAGCCTTTGCTCTTGTCGGAGTTGCAGAGTTCTCTTGTTATATTCTTTAGTAGAAAAAGAAAATGGAGGAGGAGGCTTGTTATTGTTGTTGGCCTTTACATAATTAACTTCTGTAAACATCATAACTGACATAATGGTGATCATCACCATAACATGTCTCATTCTTTCTTAGCTTCTATGTAGTCCCCTCATCTTTTTAATTTATTACAGTAAGTATGAATTATATTATCGATGCAATTAGTATATTTAAACAAGAAGCTAATATTATAAAGACAACGTCCTTATTTTATCAGAATGATTAGTATTGGTTCTTAACTTATATCTAGGTATTTTGCATGAGATAGGTGCATGGATGATATGGATAATCCTTTTAATGAAGATTTTATTTTAATTAACACATAGTTACACCAAGGTATAGATGTAATTATATATACCCCAGAGCTTATTTTCAGGAGAAACTATATATGACAACTGAATTCTGCATTCCCCTCTATTGAGAACATGTAATATACGTGTTGCAGATAATAATGAACATTAACTTTTTAAAACACACATATAGTCCCCCATACACGTAATTAATTAATCGTGCATATATAAAATATAGTATGAGAGGCTTGGACACTTAATTAATTAAACGATGTTAGGGATCGTTACTAATAGGGTTGTAGAGGCATTCAAGTTTTTTATCTAAATAGCAACCGGGCATTCTTGCGGCTTTGGATTTAAGCAGTTTATTATAATTGCAAATTGCATCAGCCCACATGCTACAAATCGTAACCTTTGCTTGAAATGGATCCGCCGGCTTTGTCACACTTTTCCAAGCTCCGCTTATCCCCGATACGACCCGGCACCAACCTGGAATCACTTTTTTGTCACAGTACTTTTCACGATGATGAACATGGCCACCACCCTCTCCAGTCTTAACATCACGGCCAACATCAGAAGCGGAAAGCAGCTTATTATCAACATTATTATTGGCCTCCACAACATGATAATAATAGTCTGAAATTAATATACAAATTATTATTAGTCTCATCAAAACAAGTATTCTTCCTCCTTTCATTTCTTTCCAATCTCTTTGGTTGTTCTGTTCTGTACAAAATATATTTATATAAATGAGTCCTGAATTTGTCCGTAGATGCATTGATTATTATTATTTTTTGCAAAATTAAATAGCTAAGAATTTAATTGAATTTTGTACGTAACGCATACTAACTAATACACACCTTTTCAATTAAAAGAAGGGCTTTTATAAAGTGTTTTTTGAGTACTCTCGGAATCCTTACTCGTTTAATGACTCTTTGGTTTTAAATTGGAGTACAAGTTACGAACTAAAATAATATACATCACTGAGGAAGTCCTACTTAGTGAGGCTCAAGCCACCCAAAAAAAATAAAAATAACAAAGGTAGACTTGGAATGAGATTCGTGAATGTTTATGCAGTATAGTTTTTTTTTTTTTTCTGCCAAATGATAGGCACACGTTTTTTGTTTTTGAGATTGGGATTGAGATCGGTAGGTATCATTCATGTGTCATCTATTGTGAAAATAATAAATTTAATCAACTAAGTTATCAGATAATTAGTTACATAGCAATTGTTTAATCATTAAAAATTATATTTTATACACGGAAATACACAGGCCATTTTTTAAATGACACTTTATAGTATTGAATGGCCGAAAAAGAAATCAACCACTGGAATGATATTCATATGTATTTTTTTTTTGGTGGATTAAATATTATGAGAGTACCTAGAATTGGATAGCTATTAATTGGGACAAGAAATTATATTTTTATACATATATTATTTTTCTATAAATATTAGCTATGATATCACGTTATAAAAATATATGTTAGGAATAGAAGATCAGATCTCTTATAAACTTAAGTTGATGAAAAAACTATATAAATTTATCTTATACACTCATAAATCATAATCTTAATCTATGTAAACACTCCTTTTTTTCGGATAAGTGATAGGATAGGATCTCTTTTTTTGTGAAATGTATAATTTAATTCTATTATTTTTGAATTAAGTATTATAAATCTCGTTATTATAAAAAATGAGTTATTTAATCCTATTATTATTAAAAATGAACATTTTAATTTTATAATTAATTAAAATCATGCATTTTAGTATCGAAACTAAAGAGGATTATTAACACTAAAAAAATTTATATTATAAATTAGAAGACAAAATTAAACGAAGTATAAATAAAATGATTAAATTGACCAATTTTACTTAATAAATAAATCCTTATAATCTTTATCTTTCTTTTTTTTCACTCATAACTATGTTTTTACTTTGTTCTAATTTATCCCTAAATGAGTATATATCATGGATTATTGAAAAAAAAATCTCAAAATGTTCAAGAAGTTTGATTACATTTCTATCTTTTGTGGTTGATTTTCAACTCCGTTGGAATTTCAGTATCTTTTGCGATCATTTTTTTGTTTGTTGTTGCTAAATTTGTGATCAAATTACTAGCAAGCAATTCGATTCCTTCATTTATTGCTATGTATTCCACTAATGCATTTACATTAACTTTGCTTATATGTAATTAATTATCCAGTAAAGGGATGAAATTTTTCCTTGGAGTCCTTTAGTTTAATTATCATATAATAATAATAGGGGAATTTTTTTTTTTACCTATATGTTACGGTGATAAATTTTAGACATCTTGATTTATGAAAATTACCGCTTTAATTTGTACATGTGAAAATGGTCTTAATCTGACGAAGGTTAAATTTAATATTATTTTTTTTGTTATAATTTTAATTCTGGGATATTTTTATAATAAATACTGAAGTTTAGTGACAAACAAATATATTTTTTTGAGAGAAAAATGACCATTTTTAAATTTTAAAAGTTTAATTGTATAGCATAACTCTTTTTTTTTAAACTGAATTGTAATTTTTAATCTCATTTATATGGTGTATATATGTTTTTTTTTTGGTATAACGTAAAAATATATATTTTTTAATAATATAAAAAATATGTTTTTTAATAAGAAGTTAAAAATAAAATTATATATATAATTATATCGTATAAAAATTAGAAAGAATTATAAAATCCATACCATTAGATTTTTAAATCGAATTAATTAGCAATTATCCTAGTGCATTGCCAACTTTTCTCACGTAACGTTTAGCTGATGGCCATTTTTCACATGTAAGAACATTTTGTTTTTTTTTTTTTTGTTTACAGATCAAAAAATATTTGATGTCGTTAGAACTTAACTTAAAAGAGTTAAAAAAATAAGTCTTGCCAACTTATCATTAATTAAACCATATATATGGTTTACTTAATTTCAATAATAATTGTTTTAGAAAATAAGAATTTTTTGAAAATACACAAGGAATTGAACTACTGCATAATCAATAAGTACATTTATTGTCTATAACACAATAATAACCTTGCACTATTTTGAATTGTTATAGTGTTATTACTTACAATATTTACCTCTATATATTATGGCTTTTGGCTTGTATATTGTTGCAAATAAGTACATTCATTGTCTTCACAAATTTTATTGATGGATATCTTTGTGTTTGGCATAATCAATCATAGCTTTTTATTAATGATAATTTTTTATTCAGTATAATGGATCACAAAGCTCAATCAACAACAATACAAATTAAAATTAATAAATCATGAAAGCAACCACCAATAAACACACAAGACTAAGGCATATATAAAAGACCTTAATTAATTGGTAAGTAGTGAAGGTATGGTGATGATATATTGAGAATATTGGCTGCATGATTAAGAGGAATATTATTAGGTATATCCATGCATGCATGTGTTATATTTCTGAAGATGACATTGGCTATACTCCTTGCTACCAACGGAATATAGCTCATGTTCACAAATAACATCTGCAAGCTTAGAGCAATATATTATTCTTTTTTTCTTCTTTAATGGTTTATTAATTCTCCTCCAAATTTGGCTTATTCCAAATCCTCTATTTTGAGACCCTAAAGAAATTAGTTTCCTCCTCATCTTGTTCATGTAACTACTACTATTATCGTTACTACGATCAATATAGTTTGGGGGAGAAGAGATAGATTGATTAATACTATTGGCCTCCACAGCTACTACGTAATCATAACTTATTATTATGATACAAATAATCATCATTAAGAGTCTTGCTCTTATCGTTGTAATTGTATACATGTTCTCTTTTCTTCACTTAATTAATTTGTTTCTTAAAATTTATATATATGATCCACAAACGCACTATAGTACTACAGCTATATATATCGGCTAAGTACGATGATTATTTAAATTTCAAAAAATAATTACTTAATAATTCAAAAGGGTAATTAGTGTTTTTACATAATATGTAATATTTATCTTATCATTTAAAGAAATTATTTGTTAATGCTTCTTATATAGTGGCTTTTGGAGGCTTTTTAGTTTACATAATATTAAAGATTCTAATCATATAATTTTTGCACATTTATATGTTTAACTGTAATATTAAATTGTATTATACATAATTAAAATTATATGATTAGTAGGTATAGGTCTAAACATTCTTGACACTTTACTTTATTATATTTGAAATTTTAATTTTAAAATTATGTATTTTGATCTTTTTTATATCATATTAAAAATATTACTCTTAAAACTTAAAACTTAAAACAAAAACATAACATATTTTTATATTTTTACTATTAAAAATATGTCTGAACACATCATTTTGTTTTGAAGTTCGTATAAATTAAATTATAATCATTTAGACTCGTTCAATATTAAATCTCATTTAATTAGATCTCATTTAATATTATTAGAGTGTTATTTTTATTGTTTATATTTTAAAGGTGCTATTTTTTTGTAATTTCCCAAATAATACTTTTAATATTTAAAATGTAAGGAAAATATAAAGCAAATTAAATATTAATTTATATAATTGTTTACGATAAAATTATTTTGATAAGTAACAAAACTACATAAAATAAATTAAATATTATTTTATTAAAATATTTATCATCACTTTTATCCATTTATATTACACATATTCTCACTAAATATTATATAGAATAATTATAATGTAATTTAATATAATCTAATAACCTATCTAAAAATCTTAATATCTTTTAAAAGTAAAAGATATATGTTGTATTGCACGTATAGATGAAGTTTCATTTGTAATATAATTCCGTGTTGTATATATGTTTTTTTTTAAGTAAAAAATATATATTGTTTAAGTATTCAAAAAATAAGATGAATATATATATATAAGGTATAAAATATATTATTTAAACATAAGCTACTTAAATAACTGTGGTCAAAGTGGTTTTAACCGATGAATCATTAATTAGTTAGTAAAAATAAAAACAATGAATCATTATTTATTTGTTAGTTCACATTTAACAAATTTACCCGTTTACGGATTCTTGAAATAAGTTATGCAATATCTTCTTAACACAAAATACTCTTATTTTCACTAATTTCGGATTCTTATTTGAATTTTGGTTAATTTTGATTTTAATTAACAGTATATAAGAGTAAATAGTTACTTCGGTTATTTTCCATTTGGCGTGTGAGTCGTTTTAATCATGTTATTTTTTAACTTTGGGGTTGCACTTAATTGGTAAATAAAGAGATCCTAATGATTAGACTCTTCATTTTTTGTTCATAGGAGGATTCTGATTTGATGCCATCTAGAATAATTTGGATATTTCATCTACACCAAACAATTTATTCATTTTTTTTATTAAAAATAATAATACATAATTTACTATCACACCACCTATATATATATATATATATATTGAAAATCATGAAAAAATTATTTATAAAAATTTATCGTTACTCATTTTTGCAGACACAGATGACAAGTATATGATTTTACAAGATATGATAGAAAACTTATATAAGAAAAATTATTTATTATTTTTAAAATATGTAATAAATTTGTATTTTATATTAATGAAATAATACAGTTATTTCTTTTAAAAAGCAAATATCTAATAAAAACTCAAGAGATTGAAAAATATGATAGATAAATAATATATTTTAAAAGTAATAAATATCAAATCTAAGATTTTAAGTAACTCTATATTTTGTAAAGTTAAGCATTTAATTATTATTAACAACAAAAATTAAAAATGCATGTAAGTGCTTGCATCGGAGAGGATATGTACACCTTTTAGTTGCCTAATTAACCCTCGAAAAGCCACTATAAATGATAAAAAACCATTTCTTAAAATAATAAGTTTGATATTGATAATTTTATATATATAAATGAGCAAGAGCTCCATCTAAGCTCACTAATCAATTGAATGATCAATTAATCTTTTCTTTGTCTGTATTGAATTGCTTTAATTAGAATGTAATGAATATGAGAGCTATTTTGAGCATCAAAATCTCAATTATTATTATAATTATAAATGTCATGATAACATTTGATGATGATTATGCAATTTATGTGGAGGCTAACAATCAACCTAACTCTTGTTCATCCCCAAGTTACAATAATGGTGGTGGTGGTGATGAAGTTAAATATGTAGTAGTGATCACAACAATATCATCATCATAATCAGGAAGCTTTACCCAATGTCTCTGGCTGAAAGGTGGGGAATAAGCCGAGTTTGGAGAAGAATTAAGAAGCCAATAATAGTCCACAAGAATCCAAAACTTGAAGAAAAAGTAGTAGATTGCCGTGAGTTAGCTTACAAACATTGTATTCAATATCATTGCTACGGTTGCTGGGAGTATACCATGTGCTATATTCATCAATTAAATAAATCTAGGAAGGAGAATCCATTTTCTCCTTGATCATGCACCCCTACTCAATGGCAGTTCCATAACATGCATAAAGTCACAATAAACAAGGAATAATCTGATTTAAAGAGAAAAATAAGAAAGATACTATAAATGTGAGTGATTGTGGTTGATTCAAGATCATGATTACATAAAGAACATGTGTAAGAAGATTAAACATTAACTAATATGAGTGTTATCACATGTTAAATATGAGTCATGTCTCTTGTGCTTCAAAAGTCGAGGTGTAGGGCACGTGCATGATCCAAGGCTCTTACCATAATATCAAATTCGATTCAAATATTTGTTGAGTATAATTCCAATTTTTTTTATAAAATCAAGATAGTCGTTGACTCAATGGTATTACAAAAATTATTAATATATATTAAAATTTTGAAAATTATCATAAAATAAATGTATACTACATCTGCATTTATTTATTATACATAATGATACATATTTTATAACACTATATAGTATTATCCTTCATAGATATGTGAATAAATATACCAATAAGATCTCAAACTATCGTATGTTGTGATCTTTGGTACTAACATGTTTAAGTCAGTGACAAGATAATGAAACTTATACAAACTAGTTTTGTGATGAAGAGGAAAAAAAAATATTTGTTTATAATTATCTGTTATATATGAAAAGATATTTATTTGAAGTTATTTGTGTTTGTAAGTATTATTATTATTATTATTATTATTATTATTATTACACCGATTGAGTCTAGATTAGTCTGTAATTTATTGACTAAAGCTTAGAAAGTAGAAGGAAGTAAAAACTAATAAGCTAAAACAAAGAGAAGAGCAATAAGTTTTCAAACGTAGTTAATTATATTCTGTTAGAGGCAACAATTATACAACTGTATTTGCAATTCTTGTGGATGCATTTGGTTAGGAGAGTTAGCTAGTTGCTAGCTGTCATTTTCGTTATTTCATGTGTATAAGTAGCAGCTGCTATTTCATTCACTGCATTCTGATTTTGATCAACTGAAGCACTATCATTTCCCTTCTTTAGTTTCTTGTTTGGTATGGTGTCAAAGCGTAAAAGATCCAAGGGTCTTCTTCTTCGTTCCAAGCTTCCACTGTCAACGATGGCAGACAAGAATCAAGTCTCTTACAGAGACGTAATCAACACACCAGCATCAAACAATCATAATCAAGTTCAGCATTCACCATCAGGTTTAATGGTTCATAATACTTCTATGCAAGCTCGTGATCTTTTTTCTCAAAGCTTTAATTCGAATCCACTTGTGAATGCAAGTTTGTCAATTAAATTAGATCACAAAAATTATTTGATTTAGAAATAACAAATGGAGAGCTTGATTGTTGCTTATGCAATTGATAGTTTCATCAATGGATCAATTAGTACTCCACTCAGGTTTCTTGATCTAGCTAATACTATCTCAAATTCGAGGTTTACTAACTAGGATGAATAACATGATTAAAAATTGGATATATGCATCAATTTTTAGTAATATGAATTCTATAATGTGTCGTAGGACCACTGCATATGAGCAATGGAAGTCTTTAGAATAAACTTTCTCTTCAAGCACACAATCAAAAATAATTTATGTGCGAAGTCAATAGCAAAACCTAAAGAAGGAACGTCATTCGATTACAAATTACATATCTAAGGTTCTCACAATTTCTCATCACCTAACTGCCATAAGTGAGCTAATTTTTGAGAAAGATCTTGTGATGTATGCATATGATGGACTCAACTACAATCCTTGTTATAATCCTTTTATTACATCATGGTTATTAAACCAAATTTTAGTGTAATTCATAATTAGCTTGAGACATATGAAAGAATGATTTTACGATAATTTGGTCTTCTTGACAAAGATTATATATATTCTATACTCATTTGACTTTTTCGAATAGATCCTTTTCATCTTAGAATTCAAAAAACAATCGAAGTTCTTCTCAAAGGAGAGATTTGGAATTGACAATATTTCATCAAAGGACTTAATATTCAACCTTCATTGAATCAGAATAAGAAAGGGACTGATAAGAGGCATATATGTTAGGTTTATGAAAAAATTGGCCATCAAGAATCTCGCTATTTTGTTTTGCGTGATCTACTCAACAAAACTTATAAAGATGAGAAAAATTCTACTTCATTATCATCTCTATCTGCCTACACATCAAATGCAAGTGCTACCTAATCGTCAAATAATGTTTGGGTTCTTAACATAAGAGCTAGCCATCATCTCATTGTTGATGCTTCAAATGTGCCTTAATCTTAGCTTTACACTGGTCACAAAAGAGTTACCCTAGGTAATGGCAATACTCTTCCTATACATTGTGTTGGTATTGGTCTTCTAGCTAGTCCTCACTTTAAATATTTTCTTGCTTTCAAGCACATTTTACACCCCCCATACTACTTCTAATTTTTCATCCGTCCATAAAATGTGTGATGACAATCAAGCTTTTATTGAATTCTATTATAACTTCTTCTTTGTAAACGACATTTCCATAAGAAGGATCTTAATGCAAGGACAAGTTAGAAGAAGTCTTTACCATTTCACTAGTTTTGTACTTGCGTTTGATTCTTCTTCTAGTCCTTCAACTCAAGTTGCTATTCTAAATCAGTGGCATTCTATACTTGGACATCCATCATACTCTACGATTGCTTCTATTGTAAATAAGAATACCATAACAGTTAGTTCTACTTCTCAAATTCTTTTATTTTGTAAGCATTCTCAGACATCTAAATCTTATAAATCTTACAAATTGTCCTTTTCTTCTCATAGTAAGAGAAATGCAACCATGTTTGAGCTTTTATTTTTGGATTTCTAGTGTTATTTTGAGATTTCATGTAATGGTGACAAATACTTTTTTAACATTGTTCATTATTTTACTCATTTTACATGACTCTTTATGTTGAAAACTAAGGATCAAACCTTATCTATTTTTCAAAATTGCTTCCATATAATTCATAATCAGTTTAGTCTAACTATTAAAATATACAAACTAAATAAAATGTAAGTTCATTGCATTTAAATCTTTTCTTGCTCAATTTGGTATATTGCACAAATTTTCTTGTCCATGTACATCTAAGCAAAATAACTTGGTTGAGTGTAGGCATCACCATATTGTTGAGAAAGGCCTTGCAATGCTTCATCAACCATCAATACCAATGTCCTATTGGCCCTATGTTATGAGCATTCATGTATATCTTATTAATAGACTACCTTCCCGTGTGTTGAATGGTCTTTGTCCCTTTGAGATGATTTATCACAACCACTTACCTATGATAATCTCAAAACTTTTGACTCTCAGTGCTTTCCTTACCTTCATGATTGTCAAAACAAGTTACAACCTAGTCTCTATCATGTGTATCATTGCATATGCAACTCAACATTGTGGTTATCTTTGCCTTAATATTACTACTGGTAGAGTATACGTGAGTCAACTTGTTGTGTTTAATGAAAATGTGTTTCCTTTCTATCAAAGTTCTATTGCTCCCACAATTGGCTCTTCACAACCTATGCCTTCATTGCATGTTCCTTCACTATTAGCTCTCACTCCTATTGCTTTTTCCTCTACTGAGTCCTCTTCTTTATCTCAATCTACTTAGTCTTCTTCAACTGATCATCCCAAGCCTATTCTCCTGATATCATCTCCTTCACTTGATCATCCTGGACCTATTTTGTGGTTTTTCTGATTTTCAACTCCATTGGATTTTCAGTATCTATTCACATGATCCTTATCTTGACAAGCAATTTCCCTATGCTAGCTGAGCTTTACATCTGTGCCACAGCCCTTCACGTTACATACAGCACTGCAATTGTTAACATTGCATCAAATAGCACCAGTGTCTTGCTTACTGTTTTTACATCCTCTTTAGCATTTATGGTACCTATTGTTGTCAAGTGGATTAGAAAACCCATTCTGATTTACGTACTACTTTTAGGAATTCTTATAAACATTTTGAGGTGTGAGCATTGGGAAGAACCATGTATTAATATTCTCTTACTGGTGACTATGGTCATGAGAAACACATGCTTCTTCTCTTGATTAGAAGCAAGAGAATTAATTTATTATGTACTGTATACAAAACGATAATATGTAGTTAAATATTTTTGTACATAAAATTTAGCTTTTTAATAATTTTCTTTTAGTTTTTGAATTTACGATGTGCATTTCGTGGTTAATCTCCGATTGATCTGAAAGGGGGAAGCTACTAACCTCTGTCACCTAAAAAATCCCCACATTTTAAAGATTAGCCCAAAACCAAATATTCGACTCCAAGGTAATGTAAGATATTTGAGGGACTTTAAAGATATCAAAGAACACTCACCCCAAATTGCAGTAAAGAATTTTTATTTATTTAACAATAAAAGAATTAGAAACAAAGAGTAACATCAGATCCAAAGAAAACAATAATAGATCATTTACATTATCAAACAAGATATACTTAATATATTGCTAATTTAGATTACAATGTCTCGAAGAAAGAAAATAGAATGGAAACACAACATCACAGTATGACCGAACATGACTTAAAATTAAGTTACCTTTTGTGAAAATAAAGAAAAGTGTCATGCTAATCACAGTGATTTGTATTGCTCAATCAAACGAGAAGCATGAAGACGCGATGTGGGGGCCACAGTACATCCCAATTTTTGTAAATAAGATATCTGTAATCAACACAAGGATGCAGTTAAGTTTCATGAACATTGTGCGACAAGTATGAGAGGCTATAAAGATAAACAAGGGCCAAGTTTTATCCTAGTGTAACATTGGGAAATCAATCCTTTTGTGATTCATATAGAACTTGAAAAGTCCAACAATAGCAAGATACTCCAAATGCTCTTCTGAAACAAAAACGGGGGAAAATTATGCAAATTCATTAATATTTAATACTTTAATTGGTAAATCCAAGATAGAAGATGGTTTGTTATGAAAGTTTCAAAGAACTGAAGCAGTGTTATCATAGTTGGTGTGTCACTTCTTATATACTAGATCAAGACGCAAGTTTAAATCAAGAATTAAGATATAAGCACTAACAGTTAAATATGGAAAATAATAATAAGCAGGCAAAAAAAAAAGGAATGCATTGCCTGTTTGGATGTGGGTGCTGACGAACCCATTGAGCTTTCAATTCTTAATTTCTGGAAATGCTCCTACAAGCCAGAAATTATATATCAGCATGGACTTGCAACAAAAGGCAAATCAAGAGTTCATTTCAAAGCAAAAGGCCAACAACTTTTAGGAGAATGCGTACTTTAGGCAAAAAAAAATAATGAGAGAATCTGAATCAGAATTAACATAAATAGAGAATTGAATTATGATTTATAATTTTTGATTAAATATTTTATTAGTGATTTCATACTTTTTATAAAAATAATTACCAATGTATTTGATAATGATTTCTACTTAATGATTTTCAAGAAAAAATCAAAAATCACTGATAAATTGTTTGATAACACTTTTTTTTTCAAAAACTTAAAAATGAAATAATTTTTTTAATTATTATTTACAAATTTTAAGTTTTTAATCATTTTCTTGCAAAAATTATAAGACTTGATTTATTCTTTAAAAAATGTTTTATGAAATGGTAAAAAATCTTCTTTTAAAAATGTAGAAAAAGAGGTCCTAATGATGAAATCCCTAATCATTATAAATGTTTATTATGTAATTAATTGTGTGATATTAGGAGTGAATTAGGAAGCTTATTAAGTGTAAGAAGGAGTACATAAGATAATTTTGAACAATATATTCAAAAAAATCTAAATGTTATCAAAACCTTAGGCTATTTTTTGGGAGCAAGCTTTAATTGCAAAAAGTACACTAAGCTTTCTTTCAGCCTTAAGTGCTGAAATTTACTTCTTTTTACTTTGATTTTTGTGTTCAAAACTGCCCGGCTTTTTCAGCATTCATTGCTGAAATTACCGTCACTTTTTACCGTGTTTTGGAAGTTCAAAACAGAGTATTTTGCACAGAAACTGAACATCCTTCATTGCTGAAATTATTGTCATTTTACAACCTGTTTTTTAGTCAAAAACAGAGTGCATCGCACAAAAACAAACAACCTTCATTATTAAATTCTTAGAATATTTGATACCTAATTTATTTCTACCTTATTTGCCTTCGAACTCAATATTATGATTTTTTTTAGTCATGATTTACTCTTCAGGTTTGAACCTGAATATTGTTTCTCTTACAAATTATCTTGTAATCTCCTTTTAATAAGATTATTAAAGAACATCAATATATTGTTAATTTTTTTCTTGATTATTATGAATTTCAGAACTATTGTTAATTTTTTTCTTGATTATTATGAATTTCAGAACTTATGCACTGAGAAGCTGATTGGCATTGAAAAGGAGATTGGAAAGGAGATCGATGGACTTTACTACTTCAAGAGTGATCCTCTTGGTTCAATTAATCTATCTCATACTTGAGTTCCTCTAATCTTAATCGAGAGATAAAACTTTAGCATAAATGATTAAGCCATCTAAATTTCTCATATCTAAAACAATTGTTTCTTATGGGCTCATTTTTTCGCACAAAAGTATAAACAATCATAACCTTTCTCCTTAATTCACAGTGATATTTGGAATCTTTCATGTGTCAATGACATTTTTGAGTTTAGATGGTTCATAACATTCATCGATGATCATATTCGTATAAGTTGGGTTTTCTTGCTTAAAGAAAAATCCAAAATTGTCACAACTTTTCATAATTTTCATCAAATGAATAAAACTCAATTCGAAATCAAAATTCAAATTATTTAAATTGATAATGAGAGAAAATATTATTCTTCAATTCTTGAGTTCATATCCAAAACTCATAATAAGACAAAATAATTCTTGTGTTAATACAACCCAACAAAATGGGATAATTAAAAGGAAAAACATACATCTTGTTGAGGTAGTAAGAACTTTAATATTTACTATGGAAGTTCCAAAATATTATCGGGAAAAAGTTATTCTTATTGCTATACACTTTATCAATAGAATGTCATCTAAAATCTTAAATTTTAAAACTCCTTTTAATAACCTTAAGAAGACGTTCATCCTCACATCTTTTCTTTTATCTCCCACTCATAATCTTGGTTGTGTAACATTTGTTTACATACACGATCACAACAGGGAAAAACTAGATCCAAAAACACTTTGTTATATTTTCATAGGATATTCTTCTACTTAAAAGAGTTGTGTATGTTATTAAACTTCAATACTTAAATTTTTGATATCCATAGATATTACATTTTTTTAAAAATACTTTATTCTTTATCAACCCTTCTCTTCGGGAAGAGAGTAAACATGTTGAAGATTCAACTTGGTCTACCCATTCATGTTTATATTCTTCATGTTATTCCCAATAATGATTTGGTGTCTATTGATACTGCTATACCAAATGAGCCTATAATCTTTGAAAACTCTCGATCTTCATCTCTGATTCCAAAAAAAAAACCACTTAAGTATATAAAAGATAGAGATAAAGAACTAATAGTTTATTCGAGAAGGAAGAAGGCACGATCTCCTCAACACCACATATCATCTTATAAGACACAAAGTCTCTGAAATATATAGTCAATTCTTTAGTCTCTAGCCTTTGTAGGGAACTTAATTTGACTGAACCTCTTGATCTTTCCCATATTGATGTTCCAATTGCCAATAGAAAAGATGTAGAATCTTGTACAATGCACCATATTTCAAATTAGGTCTCATATCAAAAGTTGTTCCTTACTTTTAAAGCATTTAAAGTTAACTTATCTTCTTGTGAGACTATTCCCAAATACTATACAAGAATTTTTTTAAATTCCAAGATGGAAAAAGGCTATCTTTGAAGAAATGAAAGCTTTGAAAAAGAATGATACGTGGGAGATTGTTGATCTTTCTCTAGGAAAAAGACCAATGGGATGTAAATGGATGTTTATTGTGAAACACAATGTGAATGGAATAGTTGGGAGATATAAAACAAGACTTATGGCAAAGGGATTTATCCAAATGTACAAAATTGATTATCAAGAAACTTTTGCTCTTGTTGCCAAGATGAATTAAACTCAGGTTATTTATCTCTCTTTGCAAATCTATATTGACATCTTAACCAACTTGATGTAAAGAATGTTTTTTAACATAGAGACTTGGAAGAAGAAGTATATATAAGGCTATCCTTGGTTTTGAAGATGTGTTCAGACATAAAAAAGTGTGCAAGTTGAAGAAATCTTTGTACAAACTAAAGCAATCCTCGAAGGCATGGTTTGAAAGGTTCGCAAAAGGAGTTTGTCGCTTTAAGTACACACAGAGTCTACACTCTAAAACTGGGAGCATCACAATCTTAATTGTTTATATAGATGACATCATTCTTATTGATAAATGGTAATGATATTGATAAAATTCAAAAACTTAAGAAAATGCTTGCCAAAGAGTTCGAGATCAAAGATTTAGAAAGGTTAAGATATTTTTTGGGCATTGAGTTTGCAAGATCGAAGAAAGAGATATTTCTGTAACATAGAAAGTATGTCTTAGATCTACTCTAAGAAACAAGAATGTGGATTGCAAGCCAACAAAAACTCCAATTGATCCAAAAAAAAAACTTAGGAAGTGCAATGGAAAGTGCCACAGTTGACAAAGGTCATTATCAAAGATTGGTTGGTAAGCTAATATTTTGTCTCATATTAGATTGGATCTTGCATTTGTTGAGTATAGTCAATCTATACATGCACTCCCCTTGTGAAACTCATATGGAAACAATTACGAAGATTCTACAATATTTTAAAAGCACACTTGAAAAAGGCTTGTTCTTTTCAACGAATCATCACCTTCAAATTAAAGCTTATACAGATGTTGATTGTACAAGTTCAATCAACAATAGAAGGTCAACGTCTATGATATCTAGTTCGACTACTGAAGTTAAGTTTAGAGTAATGATATATGGAATTTGTGAATTATTATAGTCAAAGCTAGGAATGATGGATATCTTCGAATGTGTTAGAGAGGGAGTGTGAGAAAAAATGTTCTAATAATGAAATCGCTAATTATTAGGAATGTTTATTATGTAATTAATTGTGTGATAATATGAATCAATTAGGGAGCTTAATTTGCGACACATACTATGCAATGCTAATAGAAATCAAAGTAGGGAGTAAGACACATACTATGCAATGCTAGTCTCATTTTTCATCTCTTTTTTATCTCCTTTGAATTGTAAATAAGTGATGAAGGCAATGTATAAACAATAACTTTAAGCAATATGTTCAAAGTAATATTCAAAAAAATCTAAAAAATATTTATAAATCACCCTATATTTTGAAAGTGATTCCATAAAATTGTGAAAATCAAGATCAAAAATCGTTATTAAATTATCTGATTAAAAAATTGTAGATTTTTTGAGAATATTAGGCTAGAATAGTGTTGTACAAACTGTGAATTTAGTGTAGAACAAGCTGGATTTTAGTTGTTGATACCAGCTGTATTATTCTTAAGTTAGTGGGAATTTGTCTACCTTTTAGTCCTATTTATAGTGTTGTATATACATTTGAATTAATCAGAGAAAATAAAACAATAATTCAATTTCTCTCCACTATCTCTCAATATTTTCTTGAGGGTATCAGAGCATTTTTGAAATCCATTTTTTTTCTCACCAATTCTGTCCAAGGAAGATTTTCTGAAATCCAATTGCTCAGTCGCTGTTCTCCGGCATCAATCCTGGTAGTTTTCTGTTTCAACTGTGCATTGTCGTTCATCTCTGTTCATCGTCGTTGCCATCTGGTTCATCTCTGCATTCTATTTCAGTATCGAGATTTTGTAACCAAATCAGCTCAATCTGCCCAATTTTAACACAATAGACCCAATCTTCCCAGTTTTAACCCAATAGACCCAATCTGCCCAGTTTCAGCCATCTCAGACCAGTCATCATCGTCGCCGACCATCTCTACATTGTCGTCGTCGATCATCATCGTCGTCTGCTCCCATAAGTCAATAAGTCCCACAATTGCATTATGTTTTTTTTGTTTCCAATACCCATAAGTTGTCTTTTTTTTGTAATATATCTTGGCCCGACCCGGGGAAACCCTACCCAACCGACCCGGATCAACAGATTATCTCAAAAAAAAAAACAATCCCACAAATTTCAATCCACGTATAATCTACAATTGAAATAAATGGTCACGGAAAACAGTCTTATGCCCATCACCAGTCACAAATTAAATGGATATAATTATCTTCAATGGTCCCAATCTGCCACTGTCGCTCAATCAGGTAACACAACCAACGTTTTTAGTGTGAAACAGGTTAAGAGACAATGGATTATAGATTCAGGTGCTTCAGATCACATGACAGGTGATGCGTCTCTTCTTGTAAATCTTAAAACTTCCCAAGAAGGATACACTGTCAGAATTACCGATGGATCAATATCCAAAGTAACAGGGATTGGTTCGGCAAAAATTTCAAATTCTTTTATTCTTGATTCGGTCCTTCTTGTTCCAACCCTTGATTGTAATCTCTTATCAATTACTAAACTCACACGTGATAAAAATTGTGTGACAAAATTTGTTCATAATTTATGTGAATTTCAGAACTTGGATTCGGGAAAAACGATTGGTAGTGCTAAAGAATGCTTGAGACTCTATCTTCTCAACAGTGAAGACCTTCCAAAAAAACAAGTCCTCCAAGCTGTATCCGAGGTTCAGTATCAGAATAAAGCTTTATTAAATTTTAATTCCAATAACAATGGTTAAATCATGTTGAAACACTATCGTCTTGGTCATCCTAATTTCCTATATTTGGAAAAACTTTCCCTTCATTATTCAAAAATAAAAATTCAAAGGATCTTAAATGTGAAGTATGTGAATTCTCAAAACATGTTAGAAATTCATATCCTACTTTTCTACATAAAAAATCACATCATTTCTCTCTAATTCACTCTGATATTTGGGGACCTTCTCAAATCAAAAACATAAAAGGGACACGATGGTTTATTTCATTTGTAGATCATACTCAAACCACTTGGTTATTTCTTACGAAAGAAAAATCTGAAGCATGTCAGATATTTAAAAATTTTAATACCATGATTCAAACTCAATTTCAAACAAAGATCCAAGTATTGAAAACTGACAATGCTAGAGAATACTTCGCATCAATTCTCAGTGATTATCTGTCAGGGATTGTCCATCTAAGCTCTTATGTTGACACATCTCAACAAAATGGGGTGGCTGAAAGGAAAAATAGGCATCTTCTCGAGGTAGCTAGATCTCTCATGTTCACAACTCATTTCCCTAAACATTTCTGGGGGGAAGCTGTCCTTACGGCTACCTATCTTATCAATAGGATGCCCTCTTATGTCCTAACTTTCAAAACACTCATCAGTACTCTTCTTGAGTCATACCCACACACGAGAATCGTGTCCAACATTCCTTTTAAAATATTTGGATGTTCTGCTTATGTCCATGTACATCATAGAGATAAACTTGATCCCAAAGCTATCAAATGCATATTCTTAGGGTATTCATCAAACCAAAAAGGGTACAAATGCTTCTCTCCTATCACAAGGCGATTTTACAATACAATGGATGTCACATTCTTTGAACAAAATTCATACTATTTCAAACCAGTTATTCAGGGGGAGAACATAGGCAATGAATACCAGCTTTGGAATAGCATTACCACTCAACCTCCCATTAATTCTGTCTCAAATCATATCCCACAAATTCCAGAAAGTGAATCAGTATCTTAAACAAATGCTCCTAATAATCCCAATGAACCCTCAACTCTTCTACCAACAGATCCAAACTTTCATGTCTCAAACAATGATCTTTTTGTCAACTCTAGGAGGAGAACTCAAGAAGGAACGGAGAACCAAGCATATCTTGAGCCAGTCCAAGAGTCCAACCCGAGTACAGATCACTTCGACAATTCACAAGGTAACATCATTGAATCTCCTATTATTGAGTTACCTCCTAATGATTTGAATTTGCCAATTGCTATAAGGAAAGGTGTAAGATCTTGCACAAACCACCCCATCTACAACTTTGCTTCCTATAAAAATCTCTCACTAGGTTATAAAGCATTTATCAACAACCTTGATCAGATACAGGTTCCAAATTCCGTTCATGAAACCTTTCAAGTACCTGAATGGAAGACAGCTATTCTTGAAGAACTCAATGCCTTAGAGAAAAACAAGACTTGGGAGATCACAGAACTACCACCAAGAAAACAAGTTGTTGGGTGCAAATGGATCTTTACAATCAAACACAAAGCAGACGGCAGTGTAGAAAGATTCAAAGCTCGCCTTGTGGCTAAGGGATTCACTCAGACATATGGGATTGACTATCAGGAGACTTTCGCACCTGTAGCAAAGCTCAACACTATTCGTGTTCTTCTCTCCCTAGCATCTAACTTGGATTGGCCTCTCTAGCAATTAGATGTCAAGAATGCATTCCTCAATGGTGATCTCGAAGAAGAAGTCTACGTGGACATTCCTACTGGAATTGAATCTCCTGTTCCAACCAATAGAGTTTGCAAACTTAAGAAATCCTTATATGGATTGAAACAGTCTCCACGTGCCTGGTTCGATAGATTCTCTAAAGTTCTGAAGAGATATGGGTACAATCAATGCCAATCAAATCACACACTATTCGTCAAGCACTTCTCCAATGACAAAATAGTTGTCCTAATTGTGTACGTAGATGATATTGTTCTAACAGGTAATTCTACAATTGAGATGAATAAACTCAAAGAATTCCTTGCCAAGGAATTTGAGATCAAAGACCTAGGCAATCTCAAATATTTCCTAGGAATGGAAGTAGCAAGAACAAAAAAGGGCATATCTATATCTCAAAGAAAATATGTACTTGATCTTCTCAAGGAAACTAGAATGATCGGGTGTAAACCGGCAAAAACTCCGATGGACTCTACAATAAAACTCAGAATCAAAGAAAATAGTACAACTGTGGACAAAGGCCGTTACCAACGATTAGTGGGAAAACTCATTTACCTATCCCACACTAGACCAAATATTGGTTTTTCAGTAAGTGTTGTAAGTCAATTTATGAACAGTCCTACTAAAGAACACATGGAGGCGGTCTATCGTATACTCAGGTATCTCAAGATGACACCAGGAAAAGGATTATACTTAAGTAAGAATCTCACCAGAAAAATTGAAGTCTTTGCAGATGGTGACTGGGCAGGCTCTATAATGGATCATAGATCTACCACTGGGTATTGTACCTTCGTATGGGGAAATCTTGTAACTTGGCGAAGTAAGAAACAGTAAGTAGTCGCTCGAAGCAGTGCAGAAGCTGAATTTAGAGCTATGGTCCATGGGATTTGTGAAGGAATGTGGTTAAGAAGACTACTCAATGAACTAGACTTCACAACTCCTGAACCTATCAGTATGCATTGTGATAATCAAGCTGCAATAAGAATTGCAAAAAACCTAGTTCATCATGACCGAACCAAACATGTAGAAATTGATCGTCATTTCATTAAAGAGAAGTTAGATGGAAAAATTGTGGCCCTACTATATACATCTACCCATCATCAAATTGCAAATATCCTTACCAAAGCATTATCTCGAACAAATTTTGAAGAACTGAGTTGCAAGTTAGGAATGATTAATATATATTACCCAACTTGAGGGGGAGTGTAGATTTTCTGAGAATATTAGGCTGGAATAGTGTTGTACATGCTGTGAATTTAGTGTAGAACAAGTTGGATTTTAGTTGTTGATACCAGTTGTATTATTCTTAAGTTAGTGGGAATTTGTCTACCTTTTAGTCTTATTTATAGTGTTGTATATACATTTGAATTAATCAGAGAAAATAAAACAAGAATTCAGTTTCTCTCCACTATCTCTCAATATTTTCTTCAAAAATTACTTAAAAAAATCAAAAATAATGAATCAAAATGATTATTAAATACATACTAAAATTTAAGCTCAAAACATTACCTGTTTCTCCCGCACCAATTGAGCACGTTGATCAGCAGGAATTTTTTCCCATCTCAGAACCTATTAGAAAGAATATCATGCTTGAGAGAGGGGAAGGGGAAAAGGGAAAGGGGGAGGAGAAGGGGGGAAGGTTGGATATGACAGGACATTCCATATTTTAACATTTAAGCAAAATTGAAGACAACCCTAAAGGTAAATGTTGTCTCCCTAGCACTCCTGTTAAGAAAAGCAAGATTGTATTCCCATTTCCCTCTTGATTGATATAAAAAGGAAAATTAAAAATCTCTTAAAACCCACAAATTTTTCAACTAATTTGAGATACTAAATGTCAAGAAGCCGAATAAATACTTACATATTCTGCATAAAGGAACGCTTCATCACATTGCAAGTAAGACTTCAGTGATCGTAGAACGGCCTGAGAAATTATTTAGTAGTCAGAAATGTATTTAAAAAGTTAATACACCTACAAGAATTTACAGGCAAAAGAATTTGAGATAAAAATCTGAAGGTAACTGCTCTACAAAAACTAATACAATAGTTTGGGACAAAAATGTCAAATCCTATAAAAACCATGGGCTATTCGATCCCAAAAAAATCAACTCAATGGGTGATGATATCCATAATTCTTATAAGTTCTACCATACTTAATTTTTATTTTTTTTACTACAAGAATTGTATTTAATCAATGTGAGACACCAAATAAAAAACATCTAACATAAAAGACAAACAAATTTCAACTCTAAACATCTTTATGGCATTATAAACTTGAATCATAAGAGAAGAAAGAACTAAAGATTAAATCACAGAGTCAATTACAGTAACAACGGCACATTGGCACTAAGTTTTTGGATGATGTTTTCTTTAACTCCATTCCACAAGAAAGCCTACTACATTACTCCAGTGGGGACATTCTTGAAAAAATATTTTACGTGAAACATCTCTCTCTTTAGGAAAAAGACACATACTAGTTAAGAAATTCCATGATACAGTTAACATGTTCTAAACAAATTGAAATTATATATAGAATAATACTCAAAGATCACAATTGCATCCCAAGGACACAAGATGTAAAAGACAGGAAAACAAATAAAATATTAAAAGTGATTGGACAAATTAATAACCTTGTGCTTGTTCTTTACTCTAAGGCGTTCATCAATAACAAATCCGACCTAAAATATACAAGAAAAACCACAATATAATGGTCAAAAAAATACAGCAGCATAAAATGTAATGTTAATAATAAATGTGTTCTGAAATAATAAAAGTCAATCCCAACGTAATACACCAAATGCTAAACCACTATCTAGGTCGGTCATAGGTCATATGCTTTTTTACATTTGGAGATGTATTAAACACACTGCTAAAGAGAATTCAGTTGTTTAATTTGTTTCTTTGACATACACAATCCCTTCTAGCGAAACACTTACCTTATTAACCAGCCTTTTTGGATCTTGAAATGCTGGCTTCTTGGCCCACTGATGAAATAAATGGGAAACAATTGATCTTTCCTCTACACTGAATCTATGAAACATTGAAGGATAAATTCAGACCTTGATAAATTAGAATCAAACTTGATGACAATAGGAATGTTAGTCAACCCATTGTAGGAAACCTTTTTAAGAAATAATTCCCATTGCTCGCCTCCACAGGTTCCATTGACTCTAGATCCTCATTCATTTTGTCAAGGGTTGAATCACTGGTAACCATATCTGCTTCAGAGCCATGAACCTTTTGTGGCAGATTAATGGTTAGATTGGCAGTTCCTTTTTGACAGTCATTTGGCCGTGCTTGTAAATCTTGAATACTTAGTTCAGCCTAAGTAAACAGCCACAGTTATTGATACCAGAAAGAAGAAAATCAATATAGCTACAAATAAAGCATGAAAACTAATGTTGCAAACTCAATCCACCCCTCCCCCCTTTTCATATTTTCCTTAAAAAAATTATAACTGCCAAACTAGGTGAAGCCAAGGAAGCCTTAAACATACCTGTACCTCTCGAAGATGATCTGGAATTTCTTTGAGAAATCGTGAAGGTCTAAGTATCTAACAGAGATATTTTCAGTCAAAAAACAAGAATAGTGCTGAATACATGATAGGAATCCAAGCCAAGACAAACCTGAAAATTGGAATCTGTTGTAACATACAGAACAAATAGCTTTGTACGAGCTCGAGTCATAGCAACATAAAACAGACGCCGCTCCTCCTACATTTTTTTGAATGAAAAAGGTTAGTACATTACCAAGTTAGAAAAATCAAGTAAAAGGAGAAGGAGATAGAAGAACCATTCATTAACGAGCAAACTTACCTCGACTGAGGCTGCATTTTCCATTGCAACCCCACTGATTTCATGCAGCAAAGGAATTTCAAATTCATTTGCCTGTAAATGATTTATAGGAAAAGAATATTAACCAAATTATGAAGCAGTATACAAAAATAAGAAGAAGAAGAATAAGTTATCACTCAGACAAACATTTGCGTCATTTGCATGTCACATAGTCAAATCTTTAACAGCCATATTCATGACAGTTCCGTTTTTTCAAAAGGCAAAGCATTCATTTCCTTACCTGTAGGAACAGAAAAAAGTACGCCTATCAATATTATTTATTTTAAATTTCGTGCACCGATTTGGCTCTACGTTTTAACATTAACTCTTGTTAAAGTTATTAAAATTAGTAAACTCAACCAGAGAGACAGTGCCTAATTAACAATATAAATTTTTCCGTCCCTTATCAATGCAATAATGCAAAGTACCCTAGACAGTCATCCTCTTTTCCCTACTTGCTCTCTTTCTGCAAAATTAATATCTTTTTAAATCATCTTGTCCTTTCTAAGAAAAATATTTTATGAAGTTCTCTTCTATGCTAGTTTAACTTTTTGTTCCATATAAATGATTTGTCCTATTGAAGCAAATTTTTTATATATGACATCTAACGTGTAAGCCTTGATAAGATTTCATCATATAACATGATAGTTATTCAGGGATAACATGCAATAGTAGACCACATTAGACAGTGTTAGATGGTGAGAAGGAGGTTCCATGTTCAAACCCCACAACCTTAATTATTGAATTTCAAGTATTGAGATAGAGCTTGCACTTGTTGAGGGGAAGTGTTTGATGTATAAATGACATTTTAGCCCATTCTAATAGCTTAAGTTTTTGAGAGGATTGTTGACCAATAACCTATAAGATACACCATTCAAAATTAAATTCACTACATAGGAGGAAAATATCGGAATTGTGTTTCAAGTTTAGGCCCCAGATACTAGAATACATGGTCCTCAGGTTTCAATATCTGAATTGGCACAGAACAAACCATATACAGAGAATATTTTACTACAATAGACAATAATTTCAGTGATTATCTAAAATAACTTGACAGTAAAAATCAAAACTGCAAATGCAGTCGGTACCTTGATTATGAAAACATTGTCCCACTCCAAGCCTTTTGACTGAAAGAAAAAAAAACGTGAAGCCAATAATTATCTACTAAAACTTCAACATTATGGAAAAGTTATATAATAAAATAAATAAATCAGACAATTTTGAAGCTAAAACTAAATTGATTATGAATATAGATACATGAATTCCTAGCCAACCCCGCTTGCCAGAGAGAAAGAAAACCAGCAGAAGGGGTGGAAATGTCAATAAATAAATAAATAAAAATAACCTGATGAATAGTAGTCAAAGTTACAGAGTTCACATTATCCTGTTTGCGGGAACGAAAGTTTTCTCTCTCGCGTTCAGATAAATGATCAATAAAAGCCTTAATTATATTTAAGCAGCCTTTCTCTTTTACCATTTCTCCTTCTTCTTTTTCAGCAACAAATTTCGTCGATAAAAAGTCAGATACGTCATCCAATAGGTATTGAAGAACCTGCGTTGATAAGTTACAATCATCCAAACGCATGGATACATTATTATTTTTCTACATTTTGATCATGTCAACCTTTGTTGTTCATATAAGTCCTTAAAAAAAATAACCCTACGGGCCTCAAGTTTCACTCACCTATGGCCCTTTAATACTACCAGAAACATAACTCAAAACTTACAGGTCTCATGTCGTTATCTTCATTAAGTAACTTTCCTCCATCAACATCAATAATTGCCCGCTGCTCAAGCAGGTACCCCTAGTAATAATTGAACTGTCAGTAGAAAAACAGATGATAACAACAATAATGAAAGAATTATGACAGAAGTGAAGCTCATGTTGCTATAATCTCCAAAACCCATATTCTAAAAGTGAAATATCAAAACAACAAAAAGAAAAAGGCTTGTGCGGTAACATTTACAACAATTGTCTGTTTTGTGGCAGATGTTGGGCGTGAGATAGCTCAGCACAACTGTAGTCACAAAGTAGCGCGAAACTCGAGTTGTTCGCAAAGGAATTTTGTTTAGAATAACTAGAAACAAACCTGAGGTACCATGTTTGCCACTGAGGTAATGACTGCTGTTATCGATCCTTCCTGTAGGAATTGGAAAGTGAGGAGGCTAATTTCATAGATGAAATGACGGTGAACGAAAACAAATGACATGAAAGGTAAGAAGTATTTTTCTTGAGAACAACTCAGCATGAAACTTTCCACAGGTCACTATCTCATCTGTCATGATCAGCAAAGGCGTATTTCTTCCCTTCTTTAATTTCTCATCAAGAAATCATTTTTAACTTTATTCAAGTGAACTTATAAAATTTCTTCCGTCTATAGTAAGCATCAAGTTAGTGATTATTCAGTTACTAGTAATGTTTACCCTCTGAATCAGCTTTGAAACCATCTCTAATGTTAGCAGCACCTTCCGTCCTTGAGTAAGTTGACTCCTATCATCAGTTGCAATGAGAACATCAGCAAAAATTAAAAGATATTTTACTTTCTTTGAACCATAAATAAATATCCGAAATAAAAGAACAGAAGAATTTATGCATCATTAATAGAAGTCAAAAACCTGGAAAAATGTTAGTATGTACAGAATAGTTCGTATGAAATATGTTTTTCTATAAATAAATAGCATTTGGAGCCATCAATCCGTACTAGAATGCTAAAGCTATTTGACAGAACCTCTTGAAGGTACCAGAAACTTTTGCATTGAAGATGTCTCTAGCGGCTGAAATGAAGCTGCATTTTCTAACAATTGAAATTTTTTCTATATGTTCAATTACCTGAAAGAAAAAAAAGAACAAAGTGCCTTAGATTGACAGTGTGTATAGTTTTGACTACAAGAAGTAAAATATAAATATATACCCTCTTCTTTTCCTCTTTCTCGAAAGGAAGTAAAGCCTTGAATACTCGTCGATAAGATCCATCATCACAATCAGGCAATACTGTACTTAGCATAGCTGTAATGGCTCGGACCACCTATCAGAAGGCAAGTACTACACTAAGCAAACACTGCAGTAAAAATAGTTTTGGAGAAAACAGGTTTATTGTGTGCATTCATTCAGGACATTCCCGGAAACGTATGTAGCAACTATTGAACAAAGTCTTGAAACCCAACATCCAAACTTCTGGACAAAATGATTATGTAGAATAATCTTGATAAAACAACATTTATAACATTCCTTCAAACTTATAACTATAAAAATGTCACTCTTTATGTCTAACTCATATATTTTTCAATATTAAAAAGAAAAAAATCAAGGCCAAACATTTCCCACTGAACAACTTTCAGTTGAATGCCTTTTGGTTGAATACTATTCAAATTGAATTTCGGTTATTTAGACTCATTCAATGTTAAATTCTATCTATTTCAACTTTGGGATATTATTTATGTTGTTAATAAGTTTTAGGGATTTTATTTTGTATAATTTCCCATTAATCTTTGCTAGGAAAGCCCACAAATTCAAGTGGCTCAAATATGAAACGAATAGTAGGTTAGTGACGTATTTAATTATTTGGTCTAAGAAAAGTGGCACATTTAATTTATTAAGTAACAAAATCTGAGCAAAATTTTCAATATATCAAATACATAGAACTAGAACTGCGCATGCAAAAGACTTTGTGATAATAGACAACCTTTTTCCTATAAAAAGCCACACCGTGAATGTTAAATGGTATTTTCCTTTCACGGAACGCTGTTTGAAAGACTTTCCCTGATACCTGTAGCATCAAGTTGAATTCTTAAGGGAGAAAGAGCAACTGGTTCATATCATTTAATGTAAAAATGCAGTACGGAAGCTTGACCTGCCTCCGGTAAAGAATCGCAAAGTTCCCAAAGGAAGACTTGCCATCAGAACTAACAGAAGTCATTTCAAAAATCTTGTCAACAATGAAGGAGCATTGTGCATCCTCGTTGTGACATTCCTTGACCAGTATCTACATTGGTCAGACAAACCATCATTAACAATTTTTGGCTAACAAAAAGAATGGAAAGTGATAATTTCTTTTACATGGCTACTATGAAAAAAAATGGCAAGTAAAAACCTTTGATCCAGAAAAATTATCAGTGTCAACAGACTTTAAATGGCATCGCTTTGTGTTATTACGTATGACAGAAGATGCAGCTTCTACAATATGTCGAGTTGACCGATAATTTTTATTTAGTCTGACCTGAATCATAAAAGCATGTCAACATCTGAAAACTCACAATCATGAATATATATTTACGATGTAATATTAAGAATTAAGAAACATAGACAACATGAAAAAAGCTTTTCAATTTTCAAGGACAAGGCAAACCTCTTTAAAATTTGGAAAGTCTTTACGAAAGGAATGAAATCCAGAAATATCAGCTCCGTTGAAACTGAAAATGGACTGAAATAGAATATATCCATTCAAATTTAGAACAAAAAAAAGATTGATGGAAACAAAACATAAGCACAAAACCTTCGTACTTGAAAAGTAAATAAATGAGAAGCCTACCTGATCGTCATCACCAACAATGGTTATATGATTATGAGATGCAAGCATCTTTAGAAGTCTGTACTGCATTGCACTAGTATCCTGAAACTCATCTATTACAATGGCTCTCCACAACTCCTGACACTCCTTGAATACTTATCATTGGCAAGAGCAAAAAAGAGTCAAAATAGAACTATTATAGGTCTAAACAAATACATGATATGACACAAACCTTCAGGAAAATCAGTGAGTAGCTTCATGGAACAGTTAATCATGTCATGGTAGTCCAAAGCATTACATGATTTTAAGATGTTATTATAATTCCCCAGAATTGTGGCCTGCTTAATATCCCTCATTAGCAAACACAAGTAAATAAGAAATAGCAAAAGAAAAGATATAGGACACAGAAAGATGTTTCTTACTCCTAATTCATCCCCCAATTTACAGTAGTCTGCAGGAGTCTTTCCATAGGCTTTAGCCTGAGCATATCAATTGCATGATCAGCATAAACAGGAAGAAAGAAACAAAATAATAAGACAAAGAAAAGGAAACTAGAGGCTACTTCACATGACATGCCAGGAATACGAAGAGTCACCAACCTGAGTCACAAGCTTCTGCCATTTCTTTGACATATCCTTGCAATACTGCAGAGATATACCATTAGACTCTTCACCAGCTACAGGGTTATCAAGATGTTTTTTACTGTTTTCATTTTGTAATAACCGAACAGCCTCTGTGATGGCTCTTCTCTGTTGTCCATGGCCATATATTATGAAGTCTGACGTGCGCCCAATTCTAAAACATAACTCTCATCACAACAGAGCCTTCATCAAAATTTAAAGCTTAACTGAATTTCTCACTTTTGGCATTTTTAACATAATCAATTTGAAATTTACTGGCTTTCTCATGGGGATAACCTTTTGAAACAACTGTAGTTACATTAATGCATACATTGATACAAGAAAAGGGAACCATTATCCCATCTCATCTATAGTAACTTATTGGTTATTGAGCACCAAGTGGAATAGAATAATCAAATACATATTTATTTTTTGTCCACAATAAAGGCCTACAGGCCCTACACTACTCTTAAGGGGTGGGAGAACAGATATTATTAACCCTCATTATCCCTAGTTCCTAGTACCACATCTTACCACCTCTTCTTGAAGGCGGTAATTGGTGGGTAATCAAATGTAAAATTCTATGAGTCACAGTCATAGAAATTTTTCCGTCGAGAAAAAGCATCAATAGGAAATACAGTAGCACCAAATGGAAGAAACAACTATATTACAAGTTTAGGATTGGTAATATCATCCATGGATGAGCCATTACATCCTTAAGATTCCTGAACAATATACTTTGTGCATTGTAATGGAATTCCATTATGCTTTCCAGGAATTGTAGCACTAAGGAAGACATTTCACTCAGTTCATAAAAAGCCTTGGACGCTTATATATGGTACCAGAATAAGTAGTATGGGTGACTCCTAGGATCATGATTTAAGAATCATAAGATCATCACATACAATTTCCATGAGCTGAATTTTATGAACTCATTTTATATAAGGCTCTCTGGTATTCTTCTCGTTTTATTAGTAGAGAGAAAATGACATTAATGCAAGGTTAATGAATAGTATGTAAATACTTCTCTGCATGTGATCGACAAAGCTGCAAAGAAAATGAATGAAACGTGCTGATAGTAAGGTCTTTTGCCCTCGCTTTTCCAGTCACTTTTCCAATACGGTCCCTCATCTCAGAAGCTGCTGCTGTAGTGAAGGTCATTGCCAAGATGTTTGATGGACTGATTCCCTGCGCAAAAGAATGATGAAAAAACTAAAATATCAAAACAAAAGGTAAGCTGGAAAAAAAACCTACCAAACAGATTACAAGGAGCAAAAGAAAAAACAGGTACAAGAAGACAAAGGGGTAGTTCAGTGGAAGAAGTAGCAGTACCTCGTTCATCAGCATGAGTATACGCCCAACCATAGTGGAGGTCTGGCATTATAGGAATGTAAAACCTTCAGTTTTCAAAAGAAGTACCAGTTCGAGAAAAGAAAAAAAACTTTAAAAAGAAGTATCAAAACATAATAAGAGTAATGATCAAAAGCATAAAGGAGAGCTGGACCTTTCCACTTCCAGGGCCAGCAACAATCATTAAAGGAATCGAAATTTCGCTACAAGCAGCTTCACGCTGCCTATCATTAAGAGACTGCAAGTATTTCGAGAACTCCTCCGGCATGTTCACAATTTTAGGCGCACTTGTAGAATAATCCAATTCCTCTTCTTTACACTCCACATCTATTCCCAATTCAAATATGCCTTCACTTTTCATAGCCTCATCAGCCTTCAAAGACTCAAAGCTAATGTTGGAATCCCCACAGCTACTACCACTATTTTGAAGTAAAGCCAGAGGTTCGGAATTCAGACTTGTCCTTTCGGCCTTTGCCGCAGATGCCTGCTCAACCAGTGCATCGATTTCTGCCAAAATGGAGTCGTCAAAATAATCATCTAGTCTGCTAGGGAACGATAATAAAGAAGAAGAAGAAGTGTGGGATAACGTAGAAGGTTCTGGTTGTTTCTTAAGGGTGCTAAAACTGGAACCCAAGACCGCTCCATTTTCCGAACACGAATTGCCGCTAAATTTATCACGGTAAGTTGAACTTGAAAATTTATTCTCAGTAAACAGCGTCTTTGTATTGATTGAAATCTCAGCAAGAGGAACTCTTTTTATGGGAGTTATGAATCCATTTGCATCCAGAATCCTATGACCGTAAAATCGTTTTATTTAGATATATCAAAGAAAACCCAAGTATGAAAGCTTCTTACCTAGTCTAAGATAAGTAAATAAAAAAATAAAAATGAAAGAAAGAAAGCTTGAGAGATACTGAAGAAAAGAAAAGGTACTTGTGAGGAAATGAATGATCGGACAAAGCGGCGTCGTTGAGAGGGCGTTTACGAGCGAGACGAGCCTTGGCGGCTCTGAAGTTCTGGGTAATACGGGCTTTTTGCTCTGCCGTGAGCTCGTCGTTGTGCATTTGAAACTTCTGGAGTCGGGATTCTTGAAATCAAAAGAGTGCCTGACCTGAGGTTAGGCCGTCGGGGAAATGATTTCTGTGTTCAACCGGCTGGCTTTGTAGTTGGTGACTTGGTTCTTAGTTCTTATTTTTCCCTCTTATACTATGATTTCAAAATTATAGGCCTCGCGCCAGCAATTGGCTCTACATGTTGTTTGGCATAATAAACGACGGTAGGGTGCGGAAACGAATTAGTACTAATATTTTAAAAAATGAGTAGTTTAATTTTATTATTTTACTATAAAAAATTATTATTTTCAAATATGGATCAATTGATCCTACGAAATAGTAAAATAATTTTAAATCTTTATTTTTTTAAAATGAAACATAAAAATATATATAAGAAACCTATAATCATATTTTTTTAATATAAATATTGATATAATTTAACTATTTTAACATTAAATAAAAATATAATATCTTTAAATTATATATTTTTAAAAAATTATTATTTATTGTAACTTTAAAATATTAAATTAATTTTAATTAATGAAATATATATTAATATTAACGAGGTTGTCTTAATTGAGAAATTTAATTATTTTTGTTAAAATATGATGTGATTTTAACACGATCCAATAATTAAAGAATTAATTTTTGGATTGTGTTAATTATATTTTATAATTTAACAATAATAATTAAATTGATTAAATTAACGTAACGTTATTAAAATTATATATTTGTTAAATATACATTTAATTAATAAATATTAATTTAATATTTTAATTAAAAAAATTAAAAATATATATATAATAGAAAACTTTGAATCTATTTTTTACATAGTAAAAAAGCAAAAGATATTGATTTAAAAATGACAAAATTTAATAATATTATATATTTATTTGTTAAAATAATTAAAATTCATATTTTATTGAAAATAAAAACACATATTTATTATTTTATTTTAAAAAATTATTTAAATTTATTTAGTTATTTAAAAAATCTAATTAATTAAATCTAATTCAAAAATAACAAAATTAAAATAAAATAATGGATTCCCTACTGCCTTACCCATACAAAAAGCTCAGATATGAAATAAGCCATATTAAAAATCAAAATCAAAAGATTACCAAGTAAATTCATATATGTTATTAGCAAAAAGAGTAAGTCCATATATATGTTACTAACTTCCTATATATCATCAGAGCAAAAGAAAAAAAAAATCTATATATCATTTCACATCTATATAGTCTTATAACGTGTGCAACACGTGGTCGATGCAACCGAGAGTCATCTCGAATCCTCTAATATTATTATTACTTTATAATTAGTTTAAATAAATTTAATTTTGAAAATAATATATTTCATTAAAAATTATTTATAAATTTTATTGATAGATTAATTATATTTATTAATTTTTTTAATTTATGTATTATTTAACTAAAATTAATTAATTAGATTATTATATATTAGATATAATTTAATATATATCAAGTGTTAGATAAATAATGATTTTAGTTAAGTTTTAAGTGATATATCATTAAGCATTGGGTTATCAAATAAAGACAATTACAAAATAATCTCTATAAAATAATAAATGTGTGGTAATTATATCTAATTGTTCAAAAAAAATTATCAATAAATAATTCCAATGTTGTAATAAATCTATGTATATAAATAAAATATAAGTATTCTTTATATATAATTATTATTGTAGACATTGATACAAGATAAGAGATCTAATAGCAATTATATGCAATATCATTTTTATTCGTCAAAAATCATACTTTAATTTCAACTATATTCTATAATTTAATTACTAATTAAAATATAAGATGGCAAAAGCCCATGCCACCATCTCTACCATGATCCTAATTCTTAATAACTTTCTCTACCTCGATTCTACTTAATATTATTAAATCAACATCATTGTTACCTAAATAACTTTAATCTTGACTTGTTAAATCTTAATTGTGACAAAAGTATTTAACATATGTTGGAGAATGTCAAAATAAACCACTAGACCTTTTTTGGACCGATAAAACGCTATGCATGATCAATATAATTAAGATTTTAGATACTTTGATATTAATATGTAATACTTATTTAATTTATAAATATATTAATAAAATATCAAAAATATCATTATTCATAAAATATTAAAATATATTCATTCATAATATTATTATAATTATAATTTAAATAATTATTTTATATTATAAGTATTTATATTATAATTTTTAACTAATTGATTACGATTAAGATAAAGTACATAAAAATTCATATTAAATTAGAAAAGTACTTCAAAGTATTATTTAATGCTTTATTTTCTAATAAAAATTTATAATTTTGAGAGTTAACATAGTTTTTCAAGAATTGTTTTATAATTTTATGTCACGATTGGAGTAAGTAGAATTAAAAATGTAATTAATTTCACATATTTTTACATTTAATTATTTAAAGATATGTAATAAAATAAAAATAAGTTTTAAAAGATATAAAATTGTTATTATTTCATCTCTTTAGAAATTAATATTTCATCTCCTTTCCATCTTATAAAAATATATTATTTTAATTTTATCATCAAATCTTAAACCCTAATATCTTAAAACCTTAAACTTTAAAATCTTAAAATCTTAAATTTTTAAATTATTATTTCAATGTTGATTACATGATATTTGATGTTATTTTTATGGATACATGAAAAAAAAATTCTACTACCATATATTAATACTTAAATATTATTTTAAAAATAATATAAAAATATTTTTTAATCTTTTAAGATTAAATAATATTTTTAATTAATAAATTTTAATAATATATTAGATTTAACATAAAAAATAATAATTAAATAATATTATTTAAATTTAAACTATTATATAATGTTTTTTATTATTTTATAAATATAAATTAAATGCTATAATATTAATTTATTATCTTATTAGTGATAAACTAAAACATTATAATAATATTATTATTTTAATTTATATTCAATTTAATTATTATTATTTGTATTACTTTTTAGGAACCAAATTTTATTTAAAAACGTTAATATATTTTCGTAAAATGAATTCCTTAACCCTATATTTGATTGACTATAATATAATAGAGTTATGATTGATTTATTCTAAATTTATTTTTAATTGGATTTAAAAATTAAAATGAAATGAAATCATTATTAAAAGGAAAAAAAAATATCTATTCGAGATTAGGATTTTATTCTTATCTTAATTTTACCTCGACTTAAATACAACCCTAAACCCTAAATCTTAAATCACAAATCATAAACCTAAAATCCCAAAATCTTAAGTCTTATTTAGAATAATATGTAATTTTAATCATAAACCTTAACTCACAAATATAATTTTAAACTTTAAACTCCAAATCTTAAATCACAAAACCCAAAACATTATTTAAAAAAATAAAAAATTTAACCTTAAACATTAACACACAAATATAATTCTAAATCTTAAATTCCAAAACCCAAAAACTCAATTCTATAAATCTTAAATTACAAACCTTAAAACCCTAAAACTATTTTAAAAAATAATTTTAATAATATATTTTATTTTAAAATAATTATTATTTTAAAAAATAATGATTTTAATAATTTATTTTATCTAAAAAAAATAATAAGAATTAAATAATATCATTTAAATTTTATGATATTAAGATAATATATATTATTTTTTATTATTACAATATTAATTTATTTTTTAATTATAATATAAAACTAAACAAAACTGTTTTTTTCTTTCTATTTTCATCCCGATTCCAGTTCTTGCTAGTAATGACCTTCGTTTTCCTCAGATTCACTAAAAATTGGTCGGCGATTGGCGGCTTTAGGCTTGTTTTGGGCGGAACAGTCTTGATCTTGTAAAGCTCAAATGGAGGCCCTGATATCCTCTTACGGAGGCACATCCTCCGACTCAGATTCCGAGTCGGTTCCTCCGCCTGCTGCTCTCACTACCACTAACTCTCATGATGCCTGCCCTCTTCCTCCACCTCCTCTCTCGCTCCTCAACCCCCCTAATTCCCTCGGTAATCCCTAATTTGAACTCTCTAGTTTGATTGATATTACATTGTTTTACTCTTGCCTTCTCTCCGCAACAGATTGATACGAGTTTGTGATTGTTAATTCATTTTTGTTGTACTTGTGCATAACCTTGCCAACTAAGCGTTTGATGTTTTGACCGTAAAGGATCTCTAGGATATTTTAACGACGGTCAGCCCAGCAGAGTTAGGTCCTTCCCCCACATCGAAGGAAACTATGCTTTACATGTCTATATTCCAGGTACACAAATTATACTTTTAAGGTTTTAGTGATCATTAAATAACACAGCTTATTAGAATTAGTGATGTTACTTATCCCAATTGGGATTTCATTCCAATGTAATAATTGGTTTGTATACTTATAGCGTCAATGATTCTGATGCAACTGTGGACCTAATGCTTGATGACAAATGGATCGGGATTACAATTAGCATTTTTCTATTGGAATAGAAGCAATTTGGGTAAAAAAACAAAAATTCAATACAGATCTTATACTTTTTGTTAAATGTTGTGATTCTAGTTTTTATACCACCGGTTGCAATGAAGGGAATGGCTATTTTCTTGAAGAAAGTTGCTTCTGTTGTGTCTGGTCTTCATGTGGTTGATATTGACATCCCACTCAACCTTCTATGCAAAGATGATAACAAACTTCAACAAGCTGTCTTGGGAAGGGAATTCCATGTAAGCTTGGGAAGAACAGTTCCAATCCGAGTTCACCAGATTGATTCAGTGGTAACAATGCTTCGCCAGAAGCTTCAGCAGCAAAAAGGGTCAGATTATATACCATTTCTTATGTATTTATTGAGAGACGTGCTTATTAGCCATACTTGATCATCATCATCAACACTTTTCGAAGCAGGTTTTTGATTGATTTTAGCAAATGGGAAGTTTTTGTCAATGATGATCATACACGCACCTTTATATCATTAGAAGTTGTTGCCACTGGGCTATCTGAGGTATCTTGGAATTAGTTCATGCTTATTAGTTAAACGTTGATCCTGTATTTATAACCAGATAACTATGCTGCAACTAACGTGAATTTTAAGCGAGTTCCATTGTTTCAGATAAGGAAACAGATTCAAGCCGTTAATGAGGTCTATAAGCTTCATAATCTTCCCGAATTTTACAAGGTTAGCTTTGTTATTGCTTTTACTCAACAAAAGATGACAAACTAAACATGTAACCTTTTTAAGGAAGTCATTGTAGGAGTCTGTAGTTGTTTTAAAAGTAGTACTTAAATCAGGTATTTATTTTTTATGATAATTTTGTCCTATTATTATTGAAAAAGTGATCGTACAAAAGCTAATAATAATTTTTTATATTTTTATTTATTTTATTTTATTTTTTCTTAAATTCTTTATTGGAGTTAAAATAATCTCTATTTAATGTAATTGAAAAACATAAAAAAATGAAAAAAATTAATAATTTTATCCTTGTGTAGTCATTTCTTAATAATAATATAATTAAATTGTCATAAAAATGAATATACAAAAGTAGGTTTTATTTTTATAATAAGTATGAAACTCTAGCAATATTTTTTCTTTTATAATCACATGATTTACGAATTTAGTTCATTATATTGGACAATTTTTATAGTACTTAATTTTCTAAAAAAAACATACCTTCATTTATGCATACGTTATACATTATAGGATCCACGCCCTCATATATCATTAGCTTGGGCAACGGGAGAGATCAGCAATTCCTTAAACAATGCAGTTGAAGAGGAAAGAAGACTTGTAGTTGGATCAATACCTAAATGTATCTTTACCAGTAAATTCAATGGTATTGAGTGTAGAGTTGGTAAAAAAGTATACAGTATTTGTAAATTTTCTCACGAATGAAAAACATGCATGGTAATTTTTTTGTAACAATAGACCTGGAGTAGTTAAGCTCCAATCATTTATGAAGTAGATTGTATTTCTTCCTTCTATTTTGTACTGTGACCAATCTCCTGCTCAACGATGGAGAACAATCAATATCATAAAGCCAATTGGCAGTGACATTTCTTTCTGATGGTTTTTTTTCCTCCCCTCTCCTCTATTACTTACTATAATTTTTTTATTGTTTTATCTAAAAAAATTGAATCATTTGATTTGAAAATGGGTGAAAATCTATGTATTTCACTGAGAGACCTTCTTACTATACGCAGAAGATACGGAATCAATATGAATCAAGATGCACTCTCTAAATACGATAGTGTGTTACTTGGATGAATAGCTTTAAAAGCCATTTTACTTGGCAATTAGATTATTTTAATCCTTTTGTTATTTAGTGGCTTGTCAACTTAAAAAAAAATAAAAATAGAATTACTTCAAGTTCTACTATTTATTTTTAAATCACAAAAAAAATCCTCACATAATAAAGTACATTGGTTGAAAATTAACTAATTATTAATGTCAATAATTTTTTTTTCTTTATCATTACAACTATATGATGACAAATATCTTATACATTGTATGATATTCTTTTTAAAGATATAAATAATATCTAAAAAAAATCATATTTTATACTTTAGTTAACTTATTATTTTTTAATTTTCTTACTTCGATTATCTTAGTTTTTTTCTTCAATTTAGTATATATATATTTTATCCCTTTTATCTTTATACTTTTATAGTTTAATTTCAAGTTTATTTTAATTTTTGTATAAAATTTGTAAAAGTAAAAAATAAATGAAAAAATTACAAGAATTAACCGTTAGAAAACTAAAGTGTGAAAACAAAAAACTAAAGCGATCAAATTATAAAAAATAATAGATATAATTATTATAGTATATTTTTTTTAAAATAAGAAATCAATTTTATAAAATTGTATGGATACAAATATATTAATTAATCCTTTGTAAATACAACATGTGGGATTTTTCCTTCTAATTTACTCATTTTAAAAAAACTCAGTGACTCTTGATAAGTAACAAAAAAACAAAATGACTGAAATTATTCATTTACAAATTACAGTAATTTTAGAAGGTCTGCCCTCCAAAGTAAGCAGTATACGGTAATACCAATAAGGTGAGTGATACTTCAAATGTGTGAAATTTCATTGAAGAAATTTGACATTGAGTCTGATAAACAAAGAACACATACCTCACTGAGATATTTTTTTTTAAATACTTCCAAAATATTAAAAAGAGAGTATTTATGAGAATACATATAGATTAATAATTTAAAATTTATTAGTGTATCGTAGACTTTGAAAAAAATATCATTGTAATGTTATATGTTTATTCATAGCTGTTGTATATAATATTATTTTTATTTTATTTTATTAAATTATATCAAATAATATTTTTAAAATTTATAATAAAAATGATTACCTATTTTTTTAAATTCGGAGTGATAGGATCTTATTGTTAATAAATTATTATTAGTGGTATATTAGTTGTGTACAACTAATATACTTTATCAGTTGTATATTAGTTGTATATTAGTTGTATACAACTAATATATTTTTCTTAAAATCATTTTTTCTAAAAAATAGATTTTTATTTTCCTGTATTTATATTTGTATTATCATTCATTGTAATTAAGATTAATAAATACATTTTCAGTATATTTAATTTGGTATTAAAGTATGAAAGAAAAGAAAAAACAATTTCTTTTTACCAATTTTTAAGCAACGTCGCTGTCAGTGTCAGTGTCATTAAGTCGTCCAGCTCGCACAATAGCTCCAACCCTGTGTCGTCCAGCTCACGCAGCAGCTCATGTCCTGCGTTGTCCAGCTTCTGCACTTCTCTGTGTTCTTTTCCTCGATTCTCTTCATCGACCTACTGTAATAAGAGCGCAGCAAGAGAAAATAACAACATAGAGAAAAAGGCGGCACAAGAAAACATCACCGACACACCGACTCCGGTTTGGATGGCCGGATTTGGAGATGAAGCTATGGAGAACACGATATCAACTGTTGTAGCCAAAAGAAGAACAGAAGCCAACACCACGAAGAAAACAGCTTTGCAGATGCTAAATTGAGCCATTTCTAGAAATTAAGGAGCAAGTGTTTGAGATGGAAAACGAGAAGATAGATTTGAAGATATCGAGTCTTGGGAGTGACTAATCAGAGGAGCTAAAGTGAGTCTAGATCTGCCCTAAAAAAATTCAGCTTTCAGTTTTTTTTGTCCGGTCAGATACTTGCCTATAATTAACAATTAAACTTGACAATAGTCCAACTTGTCCTTGTCCAAGCCCAAGCCGGCCCAACCCATCAGCCCTAGTCCAAGCGGGCCCAATATGTCTTAGTCCAAGACCATCAGCTAGACAGCCCACTTAGTCCAACTCGGTCCAAAAAAAAAACCAAATTTTTTATTCCGCTGCACAATATATTTTATTATTATTTCAATGGAAGATTCAAGACAACATCAAGTTTCCAGAGTTAATGAAGTTCCAAAATTTGAAGTTTCTATTAAAAGTTCAAAAATTGGTTATTTCGGGGGTACTAAACTTAATGGTACAAATTTTTGAACATGGAAAAAAGTTATGTCTGTTTATCATCGTGGGATGCATAAGATGGGACATGTATCTGGATCAATCAGGGCTCCTAGTCAAGATGATATAGAAGCTTATACTAGGTGGGAATATGATGATGGCTTTGTAATGTCAATTCTATTTAGAGCCATCACTAATGATATATTACAAATGGTGGAAGAATGTGAAACTGCTTAGGCCATATGGAATACCTTAAGCAATCTTTATACAAATAAGTCTGACTTTATTTAAGTTCATGAACTCATGTGCAAAGCTGCTAGCATGCAGCAAAATGGGCAACCAATATCTCTATTTTTTACAAAGCTGAAAAATGTATGGGCTGAAATTGACCAAAAACGCCCGTGCAAAATTAAAAATCAAAAAGACCTTCTGTGGTACCAGAAGGAGAAGAAGCTTGAACAAGTACATGCCTTTTTAAGAGGCCTTGATACAAAACATAATAGTGCTAAAGGCGAATTGCTTTGAATGTCAAACCCTCCGAGCTTGGTTTGGTAGGTTTTCATAGTTCATGCAAAAGGTTGGTTACAGACAGAGTAATTTAGACCACACTCTATTTCTTAAACATCAATAAGAGAAGGTAACAACCCTAATAATTTTTACGTTGATGATATGGTAATCACTGGTGATGATACTATTGAGATGAAAAAATTACAAAGATAGCTAGCTTGTGAATTCGAAATGAAGGACTTATGTGAACTAAAATACTTTTTAGGAATTGAGGTAGCCAGGGGAAGAGAAGGAATATATTTGTGTCAAATGAAGTACATTATTGATCTGCTAACAAAGACATGTATGTTGGATTGCAAACCTATTGACACTCCTATTGAGCAAAACCATTGTTTAGCAGAGTATCCAGATCAGATACCAACTGATCGAGCTCGCTATCAAAGATTGGTTGGGTGTTTGATTTACTTGGCTCATACTAGATCAGATGTTGCATATGCAGTAAGTGTGGTGAGTCAGTTCGTGCATAACCCAAGTGAGAACCATATGAATGCTATTTTGAGAATTTTAAGGTATTTGAAATTGACTACAGGAAGGGGAGTAATGTTCTCTAAACACAACAATCTTTTCGAAGTTAGTGGCTTCACAGATGCAGATTGGGCATGAAGTATTACAGATAGAAAGTCAACATCGGGTTATTTCACCTTTGTGGGAGGAAATTTAGTTATATGGAACAGTAAGAAACAAAAAGTGGTGGCGCGATCTAGTGCTGAGGCCGAGTATAGATGTATGGCTCATGGGGTTTGTGAATTACTATGGATAAGAACTTTGTTATTTGATTTGGGTTTCAAATTCAAAAATACTATGTAATTGTATTACGACAATCGGGCAGCCATTGATATATCACAAAATCCAGTACAACATGATCACACTAAGCATGTAGAGGTTGATCGTCACTTTTTAAAAGAAAAGCTAGATGCCAAACTGATTAGTTTTCCCTTTGTTACCACTGAAAAGCAACTTGCAGATATGCTTACCAAAAGAGTTTCTAAGAAGGCATTATATAGTTCACTAAGCAAGTTGGGCATGATCGATATCTATGCGTCAACTTGAGTGGAAGTGTTAATAAATTATTATTAGTGGTATATTAGTTGTATACAACTAATATACTTTTCTTAAAAAACATATTCTTATTTTACTGTATTTATACTTGTATTGTCATTCATTGTAATTAAGATTAATAAATATATTTTCAGTATATTTAATTCTGATGACTTAGTATTAGATTTATTAACATTGTTGCTATGAGTAAAATTAATAATATTTGTTACAAAAATATATGCTGTGTTTTATATGTGACAATAATTCATAAATAAATTTAAATATTAATATGTCTTTATCCAATATCAAAAAATTAAATATGTTTAAATTCGAATGAATTATATCATCAAAACGCATTCAAATTAAAAATCTTTAAATCTATTTGGATTAGATTAGATTATATAAAAATAATTTGATCCTTTATTTTATTTATTTAAATCAAATTTTAAAATATGCATTATTTATATAATTATATATGATATAATTATAAAAAAAACATATTTTTTTCTTTCATTTTTTTTGTCAAAATAACTTAACTACGTATCAAGAATCACGTTAAATATTTTTTGTAAAAGTTTGTGTAGTTTTAATATTTTTTAATTAAATTAACAAAATGATTGTCTTGATAAAAAATAAAATAGAAAAGAAATATAGAAAACGCAACTAAGAAAAAGGAACTTGGGCTGGGCTGCCAATGGGACTCGCAACATTACGGATCCGCGAGTCGAAAACCCTAGCTTTAACCCTATAAAATCATCGTTCATTGCCATATTTCAATCTTCAGAAAATCCTAGTCTGTATCGTTTTTCTGCTTCCTTTGTTTTGTTTATCTCAATTCTTCGTCGCTATAGCATTTATGTCTCTTCTATGAATAAAACAGAGAAGGGAGGAGGAGGTCGCTATGACGACTTCATAAAATTCAAGCTCAACATTCCGGAATGCAGGGTTCTCTTTTCCGATAACATTGCGTGTCGACAACACCGATGAACTGAGTTATGTCAGTTAAGTCTTATGTTGGTCAGGTACTAAACTTACGTTGCACATGTATAGTATCAGAGCTAGTTTCCTGGCTTATTTGCTCCCATTTGCGCCCGTGCCCAAAAGCTTGGCGGTGCGCTCATCCCATGCTTCGCCCATCTAGTGTCCATCAGGACCATCCTCCGATGTGGAGGGGACTATTACTAGAACTTCGCTGCACATATAAATGGGACAATTCTTCACCTTACAACTTAAGTTGCGAGGTGGAATTACGCTCAAATCTAACGTCTCATTCCATCTCTAATTTTTGTAATGGTTTCAATCGTTTTCATTTATATTTCCAAAATTTTATTCTTTTTTGTTTTGGTAAGCTTGAAGTTTATGGTTACAATGAGGATACAAAGCACCCTCTTCTGAATTAAAATTGAGGAAAATCGCTGGCAGAATCGAACCTATGTGTTACATTGCTATCACTGAGTATACCTCTTATTTCATTTCATTTTATTTTTTTTAGAGTTTGATTTATTTATTTTTGTTAAATTGTTTTGTTTTGTTTTTAACTTACATTTCGAAATTTTTGAAAGTTTGCCTTAATTTGATTGGGATGAAGCAATATAAATAATCCAACACTTGATCTGAGGTACATTGTATCTAGTGATGCGCAATTATTTGCTACTGAATCTGCATAATTGGTAAGATATTTTTTTGCACAAAACATTTAACTTACTAATACGAAAAACAGCATTTATATTGCTAACTTTATTTGCCCAAGGACCCAATCAATATTTACATCTGTCAATGTTATTGGGATGCTCTTTCTGTTATAAGTTGTGTTATTTGATTTAATTTTCCTGGTATATTTTGGCTTATATAACATGAATTGAATATTAAAATTTCTACATGTCCCATTTGAGTTGTTTCAATCTTATCTTCTAAAAATACGTGTTCATAAAAAACTGTAGTTTTATTGCATTTTTGAGCATGTGTTAATCATAAGACCGTATTGGTAGTCGACTTTTTTTTCTTTTCTATTCAATTTCCTAGATAAAATATCCGTTTGGAACCATCATGCGATGAAATTGGAAAAATCTTAGGAACACCTTCCTACACAGCTTAAGTTTGCTGTGGGTGAGATGAATATTCCAATCTGATGATGATTAATCATAAAAACTATGTGTGCCAGATTAATTATCTTAATCACAGCAAGCTTTGCATGATTGATGTTTTCCACCTTATGCTAATAGGACATTAACATTTTTGTTTTTCCTTGTTTTCGCTTGTGTTTATATATTTACCATAATGCATTTTTGCACGGTAGTTTTATCCACATTTTCTATCAATTATTACTTTTTAAGACGTTGCTTGATGAAATAAATCATTGGATTCCCAATGATAATGGTTGATTATATAGCACTTTTATATTTTACAATTATATTATAATTATAACTGATCTAATAATTTTTTATTGGATATACTAATGTCCTTCTTTTCCTTGATTATATGACATCACAAACCAGCTACTTCTGACCACATCATGCTAACTATTTTTTTTAATTTTGCCCTATCATTTTTGTTTTTGTTCAAATTTTTGGTATTTAAGTTATTTGATTTGTTTACGTATTTACATCTATATCATCTTGAGACTTGAAGCCGGTGATGTATTAAAATATTTGCTACTCTTGATGAGGTTTTAAGACCCTCATTTGATGACATACTATCCACCAAGATCTCTGAGGCTTCGGTTCATTTTTTTGAACTCTTGATGTGGTTGATTTTGCTACCTCGTTCTCTTAGTTTTCTATGATCACCTCTGGAATTATAATAGCATTCCCTTGCAAGTTTTTAACTATTTTTTGAAATTTGTTTGCTATCCCTTGGTTCGTAATGTTTATGCTGTAAAGTCATTTATGTATATCGTCAAAATGTTTGCTTTGTTGCCGGTGGAATTCCATGCCTCTGATATGAATTATGTCTCGCAGAGCCACTTTGTGGGAATTGACGATTCGGAGGACAGTTCTTAGTTTGTGATGAGTTATAATTTCGGATGAAGGCCAGTGATGATTCAGTATATATTTTGCCTACATTGTTTGATTCTCTCCTTTTGGGATCATGAAATTACATCTTATCTGAGGCCTTAAACATCAAGTTGTATCTATTGTCTATTTGATATGTTTATCTACAAGTAAAAATGTGCATTGTGGTGCCACACTGATGGTGAGTCGATAGCTGTCTTTTCCCTCTCGCTCTGTATAAAACGACGAGCTTTCCATTTTTGAAAGGAGCTGCTATGATTTGTTGAGTCGCTGTTTTTTGTGGGTATTGGTTGGCCAATCCGCCCTTTTAGTTGCTGACATTATGGGTTTGTTTGTTTTTATTTACGACTTTTGTAAAAATGCTTTATGACGGTACCAAATATTAAAAAAATTGTTTGAATAATGCTCTCTTTGAAACTGCTTTTGATTTAAATTACGTTGTACAAAAGCACATTGGACCCTTCGTTTCCTGAATTGTGAGAATTCAACTTTATACGTTTTTTGTCCATTAGATTATACAGTATAACTCGTACAATATCCTTAACTGTCTTATGCTATTTGCTCTTTGATCAACACTACCAACATGTAAGACAATATGTATTATAATTTATGCTCTATGTAATCCAACATATTAATCTTGCTAATGGAAGGGACGCTATTCCATTCCTTAAAATTTCACAAAAATATAATGTTTGAAATTAAATTATATAAAATCAGTAATCGAGGCAAGCAGTGTAGACGTTTTAGGTACGTCTATGAAAATCTGAAATAATAAGAAATAAAATAAAAAGGGAAAAAAATAAATTTTTTGACGGATTTATATTCGAGCTGTCCTAAATAGGGCATTCTGAACTATTGCTTTTTGCATTTTTCTTGCGCAAGATGAGAGAAGAATAAATTTTTGCCACAATTGAGAGAAGAATAAATAAAAATAATACATACAAGCTATAGAAAATGTGTAATTCAAAGTATGTATTATGTAGTGGATTGAGTTTTGTTACTACGAGTAGGTATTATATAACATTTATTTTTATTTTATTACTCAAACCATATTTATGAATATTCTTTCATTATCATTCTTATTAGATTGAATTACACATGGTTCATACATTTTTTTTCCTTCATAATTCTACTATTTTATAGTTTAAACCTTTGTTTTTCTAAATTTTTTTTTGCCACAATTTCAAGTTCTTAAATTTTGATGTCAAATTATAAAAAATTAAGGAACGAAATATTTAAATTAAAAAAAATTAAGATAATTTAAGTTTATTTATTTAACTATTTTTTATTCTCAACCAAACATATCTTTGATGTTATAAGGTTGAATTGTTTATGTACGAGCTTTTTGTTTCTTTTGGCATGTATTTCTGAACTTTGTGTTTTCTGAACAAGTATTTTTATTCCAATGATATAATTTTTTTTTCAATGGACGTAATCCATTTTGAGATCCAGTCATTAAACATTCTAAATTAGGAAAAATGACTCAAATCAACGTCCTAGAAAATAAGTAACACTTTTACCATTCGCTTACTTGGGTGATAAGTAATATAAAAAGTTTTTGATTTCATAAGTGTCATAGTATTAGTTCTTTCATTTCTCTTTTTCTTAAAGAATATGTTAAATATAAACGTACACTTCTTAAATTTTCTTTCATTCTACTTTTTGATTATTTTATTATTTTTTATGATTTTATCCTTTTATTTTTATTTTTTACACTTTAATTCCCTTATTTTTTTTTCTTACAATTAAATTGTTTATCTTTTAATTTGTACACTCATGATCCCCTTAATTTTTTTATTCTCTTGAAGTTCAATTTCAAAATGGTCTAAGTTTTGATTAAATATGTTAAAATTAAAAAGTAATTTTTTTTAAATAATATTGAAAAAAAGTAGGACTAAATTGTTAAATATAAAAAAATAAAGAGATCAAATCATAAAAAAAATAAAAAAATCAAAGTATAAATAGATAAATTTAAAGATAAATTATTTAAAAAATAATTAATGTGAAATGATATTTGTTGACATTTAATCGATAATTTCACAATAATATTCATAGAATACTCGATATTTTGATAAAAAATAATTTTTTCTCAACATTTTATCGACAACGATATTTTTTTCGATAATATTGTGACATTCTCAACATTTTAATTAAAAGATATAAATATCATATTTAAATATAAGGATAATTTCGATAATATCATCAAAATTCAGATTCTTGATTAACGTTAGTATTAGGGGTAAAGTAAATCTTTATTATCAAAATTAATTAATTTCCGTACAATGTATATTATATATGCTTTAATTAGGTCTTAAAATAATGGGAAAATTTCTCTTTAGTAACGTACGGTACAATAAACGTTAGTGATACAATATTTTGAGGAAAAATATCAAGAATGTTATTAAGGTTTGTATTTTTTTTCATAAATATATTTAAAGTTTAAAAAATATATCTCTAATTATACTTAGATTAGACATATTATCAAAGATAATCACATTTAAGAATGACGTTAATTTTTCATCCATATACTTTTTTTAATTTTTTTTAAATTATTAAAATATACTTTATTTTTTTTCCAGAAATAAATAAAAACTAAAAATTTATTTAAATGAAAAACAACCGTAATATATATATATATATATATATATATAAGAAATTAATAATATAAGCTTATTTTTTATGGCTTGTTTGATATATTATATAAATTATTTTCTATTATTACTAATATTTATTTGATTAGAGAATTAATTAATCAATTAATTAGATTTATAGAAAAAAATTAAATTTTTTTGACAATGATTTATGAAAAATTGTCAAAAAAATTATATGAATGTAGTTCAGTTCTTCAAAGTTGCAACCTACAAGATCTGATACTAGCTCTTGTAATTCTAAGGAAAAAAATTGTGATATTTGATGTCATTATTATTATTATTTTAGTGATTCGAAGGCTTGGAATTTATTTTATAAATGGTTTTTTGGATAGTGGGAATGGCCTTTGGCCATGTCGATTATTTTTAGAAATTGTGACTAAAGAAAGTAGGCATGAAGAAAATGGGGTACGTCACTTATTAGATTGTTAGAGTGGTCTCAGCAATATAAGTCGATAATGATAGTAACAGTTTCTTAGTGGTAATAATGTATATTTCCCATTTCTTCCTGTTGATATGTCGATCGAACTTTAATATTTATGTCCATTCTCCTCAGATATTTTTATAGCTGGGTGCTTATAAATTGCTTAGGTGTCAATGTCATGATACTTAAAAACCTTGCATTTTCATTTTCTGTTGTCCTTAATTAATTAATTAATTTTTATTTAATGATTTTAATTAAGGGTAAGTATGTGTTCTAACCAAATGAAGCTATACTACCTGATTATATATATATAGTTATAATTATTTGATTGGCCACCGCATACAAATTAATGAACATTCACCATGAGAATGAGCAATATGATTATTGTTTACAAGTAATTTGAGAATGGAAATGGTGATCGATGAAGTTAATGTGTTATGCTGGATTTTTCAAATTATATATATATATATATATATATATATATATATATATATATATATATATATATATATATATATATATATATACACACGAAAAAGTAGTAGATAATAGAGTCTTGATCCCAATAAAATAAAATAAAATAAAAATCACTGAGTGGAATAATGTGTGCATGTCGGTATACGAACAATTTGTTATGTGCTTGTTGAAAATGTATATGAGTACAGCTTGAATGTATACATGTAGCATGTTATCAAGTTGATTGGGTTAATGGTATAATGTCTTTCTTCGGTTGAGTTTGCCTTGCCTATACATGCCTATATTAGACTCCATTAATAACAGAATGCTTCTAAGAATTAATGTATGCATTTCAACATTTTAACCTAATTTTTAAACTTGAATATACGTATTTAAGTCGATGTGTAAAGTCGATTTTTGGAAAAAATAATAATTTATAATGAATTTAAAATCGGTTCGGTGTAGAATCAACGCTACGTCACGTGGATAGTATCGATTTGCCACGTCAACCGACACTACGTCACGTGGATAGCGTCGGTTCTCCACGTCAACCGACGCTATCCACCTAATATATCCAAATTTTGGTCATTTTTTATGCAGAACCCAATTTTCTTTCTCTCTCTCCTGCATTTTCTTCTTCACTCTCCTCCATTTTCTCCAAAAATCTACACCTTGCGCGACCTTCTTTCTAAATTTCCGACCACCATTTGTAACGTCGTTTTGTAAGTTATATTTCTCATTATCTTTCAAATCTACTATTTTTTTGAGCGAAATATTAAAAAAAATTATACCCATTTTCTGTATAAATTCTTGATTTATGTATGTTTTTTATTTTGTTTGTTATTATGTTTGACTTATTTTACGTGGAAATAATATCTGAAATGTTATAGGTTTGATGTATTATATATATTTACTGTGCGTGGATAAATTTATTTATATATTATAAATAATTATATTTTATTAAGTAGAATTTTGTACCTTATTATTCAGTTTGTTTTATATTTTGTATAAATTTTTTATTTAGGTATGCTTTTTATTTTGTTTGTTATTATGTTTGACTTATTTTATGTGGAAATAATATCTGAAATGTTGTGGGTTTGATGGATTATATATATTTACTATGCGTAGATAAATTTATTTATATTTTAGAATTATATTTTATTAAGTAGAATTTTGCAGCTTATTATTTAGTTTGTTTTATATTTTGTATAAATTTTTGATTTAGATATGTTTTTTATTTTGCTTGTTATTATGTTTGACTTATTTTATGTGGAAATAATATCAGAAATGTTGTAGGTTTACTATGCGTGGACAAATTTATTTATATACGTATAATTAGTATTACTTTTTAATTATGATATTGTAACATGCTTAGAAATTAGAATCAAACAAAGTGCGTGATTGGTTTTTATATATTCATGCTAACATGTTTATTTTTTAATTTGTATAGAAATAACTTTGTAAAATGATTAAAATGATAACTGTTTTGCATTATGTATGTTTTGATATATATTCTAATAATTAAGAAATTTATATATAATAATACTTGAAATATATTCATTGTATACATAATTAAGTAATATGTTTAATTAATGTCATTAATAGAAAATTGACAAATCTTGGATGTCAAAGTGTAGAATTGAGCAAGACTATATTTCTGGAGTTGAAAGTTTCATGGAATTTGCTTGTAGAAATAGTAATACTGGAAGTAGTATGATTCGATGCCCATTAAATGTAAAAATGAGCAATTTCATGAATTTGATTAGGTTAAGTATCACCTTATCCGTAATGATATTCTATTGAGCTATAAATGTTGGTATTATCATGGAGAAAATATTGATAATACTCATGGAGAAAAGATAAATAAGAATGTGAGTGGATTACGAACTCATATTAGCATTTTATTAATCATTTATTTATAAATATGAATTTATCTAAAATCTCTGCTAGTATTTTTAATGCTATAATGAGCTATAAATGGACAAATCAGGTGTACGTAACTCCGATTTATTTCTTGGTTTGTATGAGTTTTGGTGCCCATGAACGTGTTCCATATGTTTAAGAGCACCAAAACTCACACAAGCCAAGTAAGAAATCGAAGTTACACTTGATTTCATATTTATAGTTCATTATATATAGCATTAAAAAATATTAGTAGAGATTCCAGATAACTTCATATATATAGACAAATGATTAATAAAGTGCTAATATGTGTTCGTCGAATGTCGTTGTAAGTGGTAATCTCTTTTTGATGATAATATTTATAATGATTTAATTTCTTCATTCATATGTATGAAGTTTAGATTGCTTTTTTGATGAATGTTTTACGTGCTCATGTATGTAAGAAAATATGAATTGTTATATGGATCAACTGTTTTTTTTATCATAATGCTTGTGAAGACCAATCAAGATTCTAAGCCAACCAAGTTTACTCGATCGCATAATTACACTTTGACGATATTATTTTATTTGTAATTTAAGTTAACTATATGTATTATATATACATTATTTGTTTTTGTAATAAATTTAATTATCAAGTAATTAAATATATTTAAATTTTTAATTATTTGTATTATTATTTATATTTTAGTTTTTTTATGTTATATATATATATTGAATAATACGAAAAATGAAAATAAAAATAAAAACAAATCATAAAATGTACGGATAAAATCGATTCATCTTGTGAACCGACTTTAAATTTGTTTAAAGTCAATTTTTAACCGACTTTAATACCTATTTCTGTAATAGTGAAGAACGAAAATAATAATTATAATATAGATGTAATCCAGTGAAAATATTATTATTATATATGTCAAATTTAAAATTGATTTTTAAACGACTTTAATTCCTATTTCTGTAGTAGTGGAGAATAAAAATAAAAATTATAATATATATGTAATCCAGTGAAAATATTATTATTATTATTATTATTATTATTATTATTATTATATATGTTAGTTTAAGATGAAATAAAAACATTAGTAAAATTCAAAATAAATTTTATAATATATAAAGTAAAATTAGAAATTAAAATTTGTTGTAATAAGAGAATAATAAATAGTGGTAAAAATAATCAAAATAAATCACAATGCATTCCTGAGAATGAATGTGTTTTCATGCTAGTCTAGTCTTGTAATGCGTTTCTTTCCATTAATTCCACGATATAAAAACAAAACCAATAATGTACCCATAATTCTTTCACTTCATTCTTATTGTTATTATATAGACATAACATGATATTAAAGTTTTGGATATGAGTGATGTATTGAAACTAATAATTCTGGGTCCAACAGGGGCTGAGAGTTGCTTTACCATGTGAACTCTTCTTACATTTCGCAACAACATTAATATATATATATATATATACGTGATAATTTTTTATTAAATATATCAATTATATTTATTAATTATATTATATTATTAAATATATCGTTTAAAATTTCTCAAATTCAAAGACATATCAATTATTTAGTATTTATTACATTATTACCTTTATTATTTTATTATTTAATCCTTGACCTATCGGTAAATAGTGTGGTCAAAATGTGTAATTTAAAATGAAAAAAAAAATGCTTTCAGATATTTAGTGAAGCTATCTGTATTCTGTGCAATGCTAAGACTGTTGAGCTGTACATACGGCCTAAATAGAACTTCCACTCAATTTGGGTTAAGGATATCAACTGGCCATGACCCGAGTAGATAAATAGTTGCCTAAGAGAATGTATCATGTAGTGCTTTTTTTGTTTGTTTTATAAAAGGTGTAAAAAAATGATATTTAATAATTTTAAAATTATTTTATAAAAAAATTATCAAAGATATCTTATCATTTCATTGTTCAATAATATTCTTAGCAGGATTTCTTTTAAAATTTTAATCAATAAAATATTTATTAATACTATTAGAAGTTATTATGTAGTTCATTTTTATAAATAACATTATTAATGAAAATATTTTTTATAAGTAAGGTGAGTAATGAATATTTTTTTTTAATTTTAAAAAAATAAATAATATTTTTATTCAAAGAAGATATACCAAAAGTAATTTATCCTTATATTTAGTTATCATATTTTGCACTTCTATAAATTAAGAGTAATAAAGCTTTAGCAAATTCATTTTTTCTTACACAATTTAAACTTAACTTTGTGGTTAACCTACTAGCCTCTTGATAAAATTATTATTTTTACTTTTTTTAAGTGATAAATTCAAACTAGAGCTAATACTTTGATTTAAAAGGAATAAGTTTGAAAAAAAAAAAAATTAATAATACCACGTGCTAACCAATGGCCTTTAGAGGAAATGTCACCACTCAATCCAAGAATGTGCAAGTCAATATATTTCCTTCCACTATAAATCTCACAGGAGTTGCAACAAAGGCCTTATTTCTTATTCTTTTTTTTTTTAATCAACAAAGGTATTATCTCTTCGTTACATAAAAATGTTTTTCAAAAAGTTTCATGTTTAAAGGATAATGAGATGCTATGGATATGAATACTTCAAATTGCAGATAAGTGAATACTGAATATCTCCATAATTTATTTATTTTTAGAAATTTTAGTGTTTTATGTGTGTGTCGCAACACCAATATTTACATTTTATAGGTTTGTTTAATTCACTTTTGTGCTTATTCTCTTACGAATATAAAACAAAAAAACAAAAAATTACAAGAAAATAATATTTTGACAATAATATCCTTTAATGAGAATTGGTTATAACGTAAAGATATAATTAATTATAGAGATAAAAAAAATCATAAAACAATAAAAATAATATTTTTAAAATTTATAATCATAAAAATAATAATTTTCTATTTATTTTATATTTTTTCATTATTAAAAAAAGATTTTCAAACACTATTTTATATTAAATATTATTCAATTAGATACCGTTTAAATTAAATATGTTTAATATTAATAGATGTTAATTTTTTTTAATTTTAATATATATATATATATAATTATTATATTTCACTAATAAATAATAGTAAGAAGCCAAACATCAGTCGAAAGATTAGTAATGATTCACCGGATTCCAAATTCAAAAATAACAAAACCTTTTTGAAAAGAAAACAAAATATATTCAAAGAGATTAGATCCAGACAATGAATTTTAAGGCAACAATTAAGAAAAGCCATAATTAATTAGTTGAAAGGCGGTGGTGCAATTCCGACAAGTGCCCCATTTAAATTAGTCACGGGAGGTCATAAATCAACCCACCACTAATATACACATCAAACACCAGTCACCATATATACCCACTTATATCTCATGCACAATATATCACACTCCCAATTTTACGCCTTTAGTATCCTATTTTAAAACACTAAACTTTCCTAGCTACAAAAATGCACCCAAACATTTTTCACTTCAGACTCTTCCTTTTCCTCTTCATACTTGTGAATTGTTTGGCCTTCCACACTTTGGCAAACAAAGAAGGTGGTCGTGGTAGACAAGTAGGTAATTTTGAGATGTCTTCTTCCACACCTAATGGGGCTAGTGGTTCAGCACATGGTCCTAACTGGGACTACAGTTGGGGATGGGGTTCTAGCCCAGGAAGTGGATCGGGTTATGGTTCAGGCTCTGGCCGGTCTCCTACCGGTTTTGGGAGAGGTTTTGGTTTTGGTTTTGGTTCAGGATCCGGGTCAGGTTCTGGATCGGGTTCTGGTTATGGGTACGGAACTGGAGGAGATGGTGCTCATGGTGGTGGCTATGGTTCTGGAAATTCAGGTGGTGGTGGCAGTGGCGGCGGGTATGGAAACAACCACGGCTGATTCTCTTCCAGTGGTGCAGTACTGAAGTGGAATACTACAATGGTCTGTTAGTATAATTAAGTACTATATATATAAATTACACTTGTGCGTGTTATATATGCAAGAGTTACTCAATTGGTTGAGAAGATAGTGTATTACATAAGTTTGTATTTACATCACATTAATAATATTCCTAAAGAGTGACCCTTGCAATATGAAACTTTGCATGTCTTTAGAGTTCAAATTACCACTCATAAATAAACAAAATGATCAGCTTTTTATGCAAGTAACCCTATATTTTACTAATTTTTGTCCACATCTTTGCTACATATATTGATCACATGTGCTGTGTCAAACCAAAATGACACACAAGAATTGAACTTTGTTTACAAAAAATTTCAAACACTATAGGATTAGAGAGATTACTACTACAAAAATGAGTATTTAAGTCGATACGTAAAGTCGGTTCTTTTCAAAAACCGACTTTAAATTGGTTTAAAGTCGATTCGGTATAGAACCGACGCTATCCACGTAGGATGTAGCGTCAGTTGACGTGTCAAATCGACGCTATGCGTGAACGTAGCGTCGATTCTAGGTGTTAACCGACGCTATCCACATAACATAGCGTCGGTTTGACACGTCAATCGACGCTACACACGTGAATAAATCTTTTCTCTTCTTTCTTCTCAGACAGAAATTATTTTCAGCGTTTCAGAACTCTAAAAAACCGAAAACCTCCTCCTCCACTCTTTCTCATTTTCCGGCCACCTACGACTATCATTTCTAGCATCGGTTAGTGAGTTTTCTTCCTCTTTAACTAATCTTTTAGATCCATTATTATTCATATTTTTTCTGTTATTATGTGTATAGATTTTTGTATTATATATGTAGGTTTGTATTATAACATAAGGAGAAGAATATGACGATCTTGAATAAAATAGAACAAAACCATGGTAATTTTTCTGTTATTAATTAATATTTTATTTTTCAAATATTTATATTATTTGAACTATTTGCTAAACTGATTTTGGTTTTTTTTTTCTGCTCGAAAGTCGGTTCACGCCTTGAACTGACTTTAAACTTTAAGTCATTTAATTTAAAGTTGGTTCAGCGAACTAACTTTAAATTAGTTTAAAGTCGGTTTTTAAACGACTTTAATGTCCCTTTTTGTAGTAGTGGATGATAGAGAGAGAAAGTCATCTCCCTTTAATGGGCCATATACATCCATATATATATATACACTATCACCCTTAGGTATAAACACCTTATTGGAACGATCATTTTTGACTTTCTATCATATCATTGGCACAAGATGAGATCATATCTATGTACCTCTGCAAATCATGTCTTCTTGTCCTTCTATTCCAAATACCCTGTAGGGGTTATACCTACGGCACACTGTTCTTCCCCTCGTGTGTCATAGTCATCTCGTATAGCATAATCATCTCGTGTAATACCTCGATAAATCAATCTTGTGTTCCCAAAGTAACCATGTGATATGTTCATATATGTATCTCGTACACCCCTTGTGAGTACCTCAGGCACATGACGTACCTTGGTCCATAACACCCAAACATTATGTCCACCATTCTTTTATTTTGAAGTAAGATGAAAGAATTATTTGGAAAACCACATGTATCCATTCCTTGAGGGTGTAGCTGCCTTTTTTGTATTTAAACCTTTCTAAATTCTTTGGATTAAACCTTTCAAATTCATTTTAACCTTTCAACTTTCACTTGGATATCTAGATTACTCACCCACTATATTAAGGGCTCTAGCTCCACATTCTTCCCATTCACACAATTGTTTCAATAAGCACTCACAATTAGATTTTGAGATCAACAACTTGCTATTTTAAAGTGTTTTTGCTAACTCTTGCTTTAAATTTTCTTATCTATGGCTAAGTAGCCCAATTCTCATCCCATTAGTGTTCCACCTAGTCCAACTTAGGGGCCGAAGACATTCTACCTTCAGCAATCTATAGGTACAACTCATGGGATAGAGAAATACAGATAAAGGAACTCGTAACACAAAGTGGGGTTCTAGCACTCCTCATGTCCACTATGGATCCAACCAACAAGGTTTGTGTGAGAGAAACCATATGGTTCAGAATAAAGCATTTTGTTACCTTTGAAATGGGACAAATGTCCCACGAACACCCTAGTTTGAGTCAAACTGATACGAGCGTTACCCAAGTAACCGAGTTGATCACCCCAATTGTGACTCAAGTTCCTACATCCTCGAGCACCCCAGTTCTAGATCTATTGGGTGCCACAACATCGAGGCTTGTATCTCTAATTCATCTCACCATCTCTCAAAAGGTATACAGGGAGAAGAAACCTTATTTTGAGTCTGACTATAGTTAGCGAGGACCAAGGTTTTGAGCTAGAAGAGGGTAAGTTACGGGCTATGTATTGTATAAAAAGAATGAGATGGATGAAGGTAGAACATTTATCTAGGCCGTCACCTCCGGGGTCTTATTCTTAAGTTGTTCGATAACCAACCAAAGTGGAAGGATACATATTTTTATATTGAGAGGGGTGACATATGAGACGGGGACCTGCGGTTCTTGTGTGTTCTACATGGAACCATAACTTTGACACAACGTAACTATAGGATTAAGAAATGCTATTTCGTCTCAATCACACTAGTCGTGAAAAAGTCCATCGTCTCGAGCTACAAAATGCCCATCATGTGACTTATAAAGGCATCCTTACTGAATCTCGCTATAGGGCTTTCGAGTTTTGAAGAAACTATTGCACTCCATCGTCAGGTTTTGCATGGGATATTTTTAAATTTTATACTTCCTTTCAGTTCTGACCATAAATTTTTTGTAATGCAGGGATGGACTTTAAAACTATTAGAATTGACAACCTATTGTTAAGTCTCAAGGTGGATGAACTGATCGAAATAGATTTTCCCGAGAAACACAAGCAACCTTCTCATGGGGTGAAAGGCACAGTTGTTCCTGAGAGTACCACATCCAAACCAATTTCCAAGGAAAAATTTAAGATGGTAGAACCTTCTACGAAACCCTCACCCTAAAAGAAAAGGAATTTGGACTCTCCTCGTGAAGTGGAAAATGAACCTATCCCCGTTCTACATCCAGAAACACATAATGTGGATGATGTGAAATAAAAAGAACATACAAATTGAAAGTACCCTGATAACAATCTTTGAAGAGAGGATATTTGGGAAACTCGAGATAGAATATCATGTAAAATTTATTACCCCATGTTTGATAAGAACCTCGTACTTGTAGGCTGTTTCCTTGTTGAGAGAGGGGAAGATTAGAAAAAATGCATATCGTGCCCGTGCTTATGCGATTGAAGCACTTGTCGCTCATTTGTAGGGAGTACTCAAGGAGAAATATATATACTGAAAGAGCTTGAGAAGATACTCGGGGTGCAATAGGCAAAAAATATTGACTTGGGTAACAATCTAGTAGATCGTACCCAAAAATTGAATGTCATATCAACCTTTGTTCTCAAAAGGGATAATATGACCAAAGAAGCTGAGGAACAAGCAAGATTAGTCGAAGAACGGGTAAGGCTAGCTGAAGAACGGGCAACACAGGTTGATGAAAAAAATGTCTCATTAAATGAGTTGGGGGCCCGATCCCATGCTATTAAGTCCAAGACACTTTCCATATTCATGAGTTATATATGAGATCTTAAAAATGAGCCAAGTACCCTTACACCCTAAGGCACTCCACATATTGGACCTCAAATTCCTTAAGACCCTGTGAGACCCAACTCGAGTGATGCAGCCTGTGAAGATCTGATCAAGACCCCATGAAGATATTGAATCTGTTGGCCATGTTGTATTGACATGTAAATTTTCAATCGACATTGAATGCTTTACCTTTTTTTAGTGCATTCAATGATGGTTGAAGCTTATAAATATGAAGTCATTGGGAATTTTTTTAATACAATTGAAAATATCCTTAGAGAGAAATCTAGCTCAATTGTTTTTTTTTATCTTTTCTTCCAATATTTTCAATCCTAAGACTTGTATTTTTACTTCAAGCACTCATATGAACCTTGGTCATGGAATTTAGGAATGTAAATGTTGACGATCTTGTGAACAACTTCCTTGTATAGAAAGTCGATCTGGTTTCACATGAGCCCATGTGTGAAAGAGAAGTTTCTTTTTCATAAGACGGGGTGTAGACTTCCAACAGGAATGAGGTGGATTTTAAATATGATATGGTATCCGTTGTGGTGAGTCCCCTAAGTGAAGTGGAATCAACTTTTGTGAAGGACAACATGAATCACCCCATACCAATGGACGAGGTACTTTCCCCTATTTAGGACACACTACAACCTCATAAAGTCATTAGGATTTCGAGTGAAAGTCCACCTCGTCATGTACCTAAAAAATCTAAATGGGGTGTATGTCGTATCCCTTCAACTATTGTAGATGATGTCCCTTGTGTTGTATGTTGCGATAAAAATCTCCCAATACTTTTAAAAAAAATTATATTTGGTAACACTACTACTCAAGATGACTTATATCATCATTTTGGTACCCCCGTAGATCGATTAGCCATATCTTGAGGAAGGTTTTGTTTGGCACATGGCTGAGCATCATCTATTTGAGGTAAATATATTTTGTATGTTCCACCTTTGATACATTTGGCTTGAATTCTTAATTTTTTTCAGGTAGTGTCTTTGGTTCATGATTTCGAGAAATATGCTCGACAATTGTATGAAATACCGAGATGTTGAAAGAAACATAGATGTTCAACACGCCACTTAAACAGAAGCATCTTAGAAGCTCTATAATTTTGATGATGAAGTTCATTTGATTAAAGAAGGATGCAGTTCATTCTTCAAGAAAATCAAAACTTGAAAGAAGAGCGTGAAGAGCTACAGAAGAAGGTCAATGCTTCAAGATGTAAACTTGGTGAAGCAAATGGAAACAAAACTTGTTACGTTAAGAAGTTTACCATTGAAAGATGAGTTATTTTGAGACAAAGTTTCTTGTGTGGTCTTAAGGAATAAATGTATCATTGTAGTCACGTAATAAAACGAGTTTGTCATAAATATATAACTTGTTAATCTTCATCCTCATAAGGTATTGAATGCATTATTGCTGTTTACACCTGTGATTTTCTTCCGTATTTATGGTCAATGATTTTTAAGAAGAGGTCTAAATTTATGAATTCACGATCATTTCTTAGGATGGGTATTGTGCCTCTTACACCCGCATTCATAATGGGGGGGTCCATTTGGCCTTCTCTTCCATACGAAAGGGTTATCGAGTTATTTTATTCACAAGACAAGCCTTATCTCCAATACTAAGGGGTTATCACATTATTTTTTTCGCGAGATACGCGATAGGAATAAATGAAAAAATCAATTCGTCACTTATCCTCATCAACCTAAAGAGGAGTGCCACGTTTGTGAACTCACGACCCTTTTCTCTTACACCTACATAGGTCTATTTGTCATCCTACTAGGGGGTTATCATATTATTTTATCCGTGAGACAAATGATAGGAATAAGTGAAAAAATCAATTTGTTACTTATCCTTATAAACCTTAGATGAGGTTCAAGTTTGTGAACTAATGACCCTATATTTGGATGAGCCTTGTGCCGCTTACACACGCATCCCTAATAGAGGAGTCATTTGGCCTCCTCTTTCATACTAGTGGGTTATCATATTATTTTATTCGCGAGACAAGCGATATGAAAAAATGAAAAAATGAAAAAAAATCAATTCTTCACTTATCCTTATCAACCCAAAGAGGGGATCCATGTTTGTGAACTCACGACCCTTTCTTATGACGAGCCTTGTGCCTCTTACACTTTCATCCCTAGTGGGGGGTCCATTTCACCTCCCTCCCCATAATAGGAGGTTATTGCGTTATTTTATTCATGAGACAAATTGCACTTGATGTAAATATCTTTAAATTCATAAGTTGATATACGTGGATCTTCTAGAAATAATATTTCTTTAGTAGCTTACTATTCTAGCTCAGAACTTTTTGTTTTTCATCTTTTTCTATCTTGTATGATCCCCCATGAGTGATATCGTAAATCATGTAAGGTCCTTCACATGTGGCCACAAACTTTCCAAAAGTAGTTTCTACTTTATTCCCCAAAGCTTTACATAAAACCCATTATCCCACATTAAAACTTTTAGATCTCATTGCTTTGTTGTAAAAGAGTTTAATGATTCATTTTTGTTCCTCTATCCCTATCAAAGTACTCTTTCTTTTTTCATCCACTAGAAGTAGATCCTTCTTACGAATGTCATTATTATCATCTTAGGAAATAACTAAGCGTAACATAGGTTCTTGTATTTCTGAGGGGATGATAGCTTCGATTGTGTATACTAAAGAAACTGGGCTCTCTTATGTTGCTTCTCTTGGCGTGGTTTTGGTGACTCATAAAATGACATATAATTCATCAATCCATTTACCCTTTGCTCCTTCTAGCCATTTTCTCAAAATGTTAATCAACATTTTGTTTGAGAACTCTACTTGACCATTGGCATGGGGTCTATATGGAGTGGAATGTGAAAGTCTGATGTTGAGTTTTTGACAAAATGATGTGACACTCTTGGAGGTAGATTGTCGTTCATTATCAGCTACTAATTCTTGCAGCAACCCAAACATACATATGATGTTTCGCCAAATGAACATTTGTACATTTCTCTCATGTATTCATGGTAGCGGTTCTACTTCAATCCATTTAGAGAAGTAGTCGGTGGCTACAATGAGAATTTTATTCTAGGCGGATGCGATAGGGAGATGACTACTATGTCTAGTCCTTATTTTCGAAAAGGACATGGATTGACAACAACCATCATTTCATATGTAAGCATATGCGGTATATTGGCATATATTTGGCATCTGTCACATCGTTTAGCGTGATAAATGCACTCTTTTTGTAAGTTGGGCCAATAATAGTCTTATTGTATAATCCTTTGTGCGAGTGTTGTCCCTCTCTCCTCTCTAATATGTACTACAATGACCTTCATATAATTCTCTCATTACGAGTTGAGCTTCTTACGTAGGAAGGCACTTGAACCATGGTCCCCCAAATGTTTCCCCATAGAGAGTGCCTTGAAGAACTGTGTAGTTCTTGAACTTTATTGTGATCTTTCATGCTTCTTCTTTATTTGTAGGAAGGGTTCCTTGAATGAGGTATTCTAAGTATGAGGTCATCTATGACGCTTGTAAGTTTAGGAGCAGAGGTAATGAGATCTATGAGGATGCTTGGAATTGGTAAGCAAGATACATGGATGACTCATTTTGTTTCCGTGCTTACTATTACTACTAAACTATCAAGTGAATAAGCATGTGCATTTCCTCCCTGAGGTACTAGTTCGATTTCGAATGCTTGGAAGTTTAATATTTCCTTTTTTGTTTCTTTCAACAATTTTTTTTTCATTTTTTTCCATTTCTTATCCCATTCATTATTGAGATGGTTCAATTGGGTATTGACACGTGTCTCTGTGTGGAGTGCTTATGTATATGTGTTTTAGGTTGGTCATTGGTGGGCATGACAGGATAGCAAGGTTCTTAAGCTTGTTGTGCATTGGAAGGTTGGCAATGATGTTTTCTTCGTCTTGAAATTTGTTGGGTTTTTGGGTGTGATTATGGAGGTGGAATAGCTGTTACAGTTTGGAAAAAGCTTTCAACTTCTTTCGAATAGTTTTTTTTGTAACAAAAGAGCACATAATTTATGTTATCATTTTGGGATTGAATAAAGGCTTGATGCAACTTCGCTACTTCTAGCTAAAGTTTTTCCATTTGAACACTTTTATCTATGGATACGTCTTTAGAGTTAACACTCATTGAACTGGGAGCAAGCATCACCATTTTAGTGACTCTTACCTTATCTTCAAGGGTAGATGGATGACTAGAATGATAACCCAATCCTTGATGAGACGTGAGTTGAGCTACCTAATAAGGTACGTGTTCCATAGAATTAGCCTTAGGATCCTAAGGCATAGGGTGCCTGATATAATTATAAGGTTTACTTTTTCTTGAAATGGAGGTAGTGTGATGAATGGACATGATAAAAGGTGAATTTTCCTAATGCACGAGATGATTCTCCTAATTTTTTAAATGAAAGGTTTTGAATTCTCAGTATGGATTGAAAAAACTCAAAGTCCTACAAGAGGTACTAATTGTTTGAAAATAATTTCAAGTATTACAAGACTAGAATGATGATAAAAAGAGAATTAGCTCCCTCTAATGGGCTATACATGTCCATATGTATAAACACTATCACCCTTAGGTGACTATACCTCACTAAAACGACTATTCTTAACTTTTCATCAAATCACTAACACAAAATGAGGTCATATCTATGTACTTCTACAAATCATATCTTCTTGTCCCTTATTCAGAGTACCCCATTGGGGTCATACCTAAAGCACATCGTTCATCATCTCATGTGTTATGCTAACCTCATATAACATAATCACATCATGTGATACCTCGATAAGTTAATCTCACGATCCTTAAGTATCCCATGTGATATCTTCTACATATGTATCTCCAACACTCCGTGTGAGTACCTCATGTACATACTTTCATATCATACTTAAAGTAGATCAAAATCAGGGAGATAATACTAGTGTGTGACACCAAAAGTCATTTTTTTTAATTAAATAATCACTTTAATCATAATATTATTGGATTCAGCACTTCTTGTCCCGTTATTTTAATACTTTTACTTATATATGAACAAACAGGACATGTGTTCAAGCTGAAAACGTTTACAAACAATGAGCGAAGACAAATAAGATAACAACATAGATTGTGACCCAAGTCACCTAAAATTATGAATTTTTTTACTAAATAGTCATACACCAAGTAGCTCTAGCAAATTACCAAAAACTAAGTACGTGATGAGATGCTAGTAACATGTAATTTTATACAATAAACATTCAAAAGATCCCACTAGTATGCACCTTAATCACAGTTAGCCATAGCATCGAATTGGATCATTGCACCCTTTTGCAGTAGATTGCTTAAAACCAAAGCGACCCCCTTTCTCAAGGTACTGCTGGTGGTATTCCTCTGCACGGTAGAACTTCTTGGCTGGCAGAATCTCAGTAACTATTTTCTTTCCTACCAGTTTTTCATGACGTTCCATCGATTCGCGTGCCACATTCTCTTGCCCGGGTGTGTAGAAGTAAATTCCAGATCTATATTGTGTTCCCACATCATTTCCCTTTTTCACAGTAGAGGAACAAGCTGTTATGATTGGTTATGAACTTACGATGTATCTTAAATGTACTCCACATGAGTCTAAGACACTTTGCTAAAATAGTAAAATATAGAGGCAAAATGCATAATTACATTAACACGGATTCTGACACTTCAATGGAATAAAAACTATAGTAAGAAACGCCTACCAGAAAAACATGTAACAACGGAAAAAGTATCATGAAAACCGGGGTGGGTGATACCTTTCTTTCTTTTAAGGTAAACATATTAGACATTTGTTTCTCTCTTTTGAAAAAAAGTAGGGGTGTATTAGAGGTATTTTTATTTTTATAAAGATACATTTTAGTCATGATATCATGGAGTTACACTTCTAGAATTGTAGTCCTGTTATTATGATAAATGAACATTTATACTACATAATTATGTGATCGTAAACACTTTTAGTCTCTTAATTATTTAAAAAATATACATTTTTAATCCAAATAAAAGAGACAGATTTTAGGACTAAAATACTCATTTTTCATATTAATATTGTCCAATCCAACAATATCAGGAATTAAGCACATTTTTAAAAAAAAATTCAACACTAATTCGACATTTTTTCAAAATAAAATAAAATAATAAATAAATAAAAAGTCATGTGTTTACAATAAACTAACTGAGTCTTTCACTAGGTACCCAAGACGGAATGTCAGTATTCAAACAAAGAGGAGTAGAGATGTGCTCCTTGTATAAGGTTTTGGACAAAACAAATATCCACGCCTAAAAATTTGAGAATTCTATTCAAGCCTATAAATGTACAACTAAGGCAAACCATATCTAGATTTGGGAATATATAAATGGTACACACGATTCTTCCAAAAGTTTAAACGAGTGAAAAATAGAACTAACAATCATTTATACTTTTTAACATTACCCTTCAATCATGTGGTACTACTTTATCTTTATAAAAGACTTTTACTTAACTTTCTTCAAGAATAAGTTTCTTTTATCTTTTTGCAAGTAACATCAAACTTGAAAATTTTAATTAATTTTAAGTGTTATAATATAAATTCGATCTCAAAATCTTGATATTTTGATACTATATAAAAGTGTTAGAAACAAATTATTCTAAAAACTTAAGCTTGTTTGTAAGAAGTTAGTGTAATAATCTCTTTAAAGGGAATATCCGAGTATTATGACTAAAAGAATTACATAATAATGATAGAAACACCTAACCTTTACGATTAGAGTTAAATATAAGTATTTATAAATTCTTGCTGTTACATTAATGGTATCTGTTAGAAATAATTAATGATTGTATTCTATTTTATGAATAAATGAATATACATGATGTCTTTATATAAGAGTTACAAGTAAACTAGATATGTCTAAAGTAACTATATATAGATATGCCAAAAGTAAAGAGATATACATTAACAAATATATATATATATATATATATTAATATATTACTAGATATACATTAACAACTCCCCTCAAACTCAAGGTGTATGTGAGACCAACTTGAGGTTGTCAACCAAATTACGAGTGCGTTTTTTGGGAAGTGCCTTAGTGAAAATATCTGCAAGTTGATCGTTGGAGGAAACGGGGAAAAGCTTGAGAGCACCATGGATAAGATGAGAGCGAATAAAGTGACAATCAATCTCGATGTGTTTAATAGTCCGTTCATGGAAGACATCGTTGTGAGCAATATGAATGACACTCTGATTATCATAATAAAGGGGAGTTGCAGAAGATGTGGACACACCCAAATCCTTAAGGAGCCATCATAGCCAAATGAGCTCAGATGTAGTATCAGCAAGAGAACGATATTCTGCTTCAATACTGGAGCGGGCCACAAAAGTTTGTTTCTTACTTCGCCAAGAAATCAAAGAAGTACCAAGGAGAAAGCAATAACCTGTTGTGGACCTGCGATCAGTAGGATCTCCTGCCCAATCAGCATCAGAGAATGCACGAAGTACTAAAGGAGACTGAGCTGAGTAGAAAAGGCCATGGAAGATAGTGTCTTTCAAGTATCATAGAATACGCAGAACAATAACATAATGAGTCGATCGTGGAGCAGACAGATACTGGCTCACCTGATGAACAACATAAGAGATGTTTGGACGAGTAACTGTAAGATAAACCAGACTGTCAACCAATCGTCTATAAAGAGAGGGATTAGACAATTGTTGCCCCTCTGATGGTGTCAGATGCGCATTAAGTTCAACTGGAGTGTCAATAGTCTTGTTGTCAGTGAATCCAGCTTGAGATATGAGGTCAGATGCATACTTTGCTTGAGTAATGTAAAGACCATCTGTGGAACGAGTGATCTCAAGACCTATTTCTTAAATGTCCAAGGTCTTTCATCTCAAACTACTAACTAAGAAAATCCTTAGAGTTCTTGAATGCCACTGAGGTCATCAATAGTTATGATCATATCATCCACATATAGAAAAAACAAAATGGTGCCTTTATCATTGCGACGAATAAATAAGGCAGAATCATAAGGACTGGCAGTGTAACCCAAGCGAAGGATGGTGGAGCTGAATTTGGCAAACCATGCTCGTGGAGCTTGTTTAAGGCCATAAAGTATACGTCGAAGGCGACAAACCTTATTTGTTTCGACAGAAAGACCAGGAGGAGGTTGCATATAGACTTCTTCATGCAGATCCCCATTAAGGAATGCATTTTTAACATCCATATGAAAAAGGTCCCATTGACTAGCAGCAGCAACAGCTAAGAGGGTACGAACAGAGAAAATACGGGCAACTGGAGCAAAAGTCTCTTCATAATCAATCCCATACTCTTGTATAAAACCTTTTGCTACAAGATGAGCCTTGTAGCGATCGATAGACCCATCAGAGCGAGTCTTGATCTTATAGATCCACTTACTACCAACCACAGATTGATCAGGAGGGAGAGTAACAAGATCTCAAGTATGGTTTTTGGTTAATGCATCAATTTCTTCTTTCATTGCAATCTGCCAAGAAGGGTTAGTAGATGCCTCACGATAGGTGTGGGGCTCGTGGAGTGTAGTAAGGGCAGTGTAACAATGATAGTCAAGTAAATGTGTAGGAATGGATCTTACCCGGGTTGAATGGCAAGGTGGAATGTCTTGTTGAGGATCTTCAGGCGGAGCAGGAGCAAGGGACCTATGTTCAAGGTGAGGTAGCTCATTATCAACCTGTTCTTCTACGACCTGTCTAGGAGAATCATCAAAAATATCTGAAGATTGAATAGTGAAGTCCAAAGATGGATTAGAAGTATCTGTAGAAGGAACAAGAGACTCATTTGGAAAAATTTCTAAAACATTTGAATTAGTTAGAGAAGAACGAAAGTGAGAAAGTTCAACAAATAAGCGGTGTTCCCAAAAGACAACATTACGGGAAACACGGAGACGATGTGAGACAAGATCATAGCATCGATACCCTTTTTGAGTTTTACCATAACCAAGAAAACAAAAAAGTTTAGATCGAGGCTCAAGTTTGTTGTGTTCATGAGGCTGAAGAAGAACGAAACAAACATATCCGAATGAGCGAAGGTAATGATAGTTAGGAGATGATCCAAAAAGGCGCTCATACGGAGTCTGATTATGAATGACAGCGCTTGGAATGCGATTAATGGCATAAACATCATGAATAGCAGCTTCACCCCAAAATGGGGCAGAAACTTTGGCAGAGAGAAGAAGAGCACGAACAGTGTCAAAAATATGACGAAGTTTTCTTTCGGCTCGACCATTTTGTTGAAAGGTTCCTAGACAGGTTAGATGATGTACAGTGCCATAGGAGTGTAACAGAGTTTGAAAAGCATTTTGAGTATATTCAAGAGCATTATCGGATCGAAAAGTTTTGATATGTTTAGAGAATTGTGTTTAAACCATTTTTGCAAAGTTAATATATATTGATAAGATTTCAGAACGAGATTTCATTAAAAAGATCCAACTATAACGAGAATAATCATCAATAAAAACAACAAAATATCGATATCCATCAATACTAGTAACATGAGAAGGTCCCCAAACATCAGAATGAATTAACTCAAAAATACTATTAGAGATAGATTTACTATTATTGAAAGGTAAAGCTGGCTGTTTTCCTAACTGACATGAAGTACAATCAAAATTATCTTTGAACACAGAACCCAATAGACCTTTAGAAGCTAACTGTTGTACCCGAGAGAATGGGGCATGACCAAGACGAGAATGCCAAAGTGCGAGAGAAGGTAAGGAAGAAACTGCAGCAGTTGCAGCAACAACAGAGGCAGGAGCAACAAGTGTAAGATGAAGATTGTTTACAAGAAACATACGCCTGACCCTAGGACCGGTCCCAAGCTCTTGCCCCGTTCTCAGATCCTGCACAATACACCCAGAATAGTCAAAAATAAGACGATATCCTAGTTCAACTAATTGAACCACAGAGAATAAATTATAGGATAGGTCAGGTACATGGAAAACCCCAGGAACAGAGAGGGTAAAGGTCGAAACAAAACCTAGATTATTCCCATAAATAGTGGAACAATCAGCTATATGAATATTAAGGGGATGTGGTGCAGGGTCAAGTTTGGAGAATAAAGATGAGTGAGGTGTCATGTGATTGCAACATGCAGAGTCAAAAGCCAAGTTTAAGACTTACCAGGAAAAACTGAGAGGGTAGTGGAAAAAGATGCATTACCAGCCATTTGAACAGCCTGAGTTATGATCTTCTGTAGTTCAATGGAGGATAGGTTGATAGTGGATTCAGAAGACTGGGACTCTGCTGAACTAGAAGGCATCAACGAAGTAGGCTCAGTATTAGCAACAACATCAGTAGATTTGTTGCGACGATAACAAGTCTCAATGGTGTGGCCATGATGCTTGCAATAATTGCAAAACCTTTTATTGCTCTGCCTACGACGATTGTAAAAGCCAGATGAATCACCTGATTGCTGAGGTTGTTCAATGGTAGGAGCATGAGTAATAGCCAAAACATTGAGCTTATTCTGGGCTTGAAGGGTTACAAGTCGAGCTTCTTCTCTAACCAACTCATTTACAGCAGTATCAAGAGAGGGAGGAGGACTACGATTAAGAAGCTGACCTCGGATTGACTCAAAGTCCTTATGGAGTAACATCAAGAACTCATAGAGACGCAATTCATCCCTAATTGTAGCATATTGCTAAGCATCTGTTGAGCATGCCCAAATTGGATCACAAAGGTCAATTTGGTCCCAAAGGAAGTGAAGTTGATCAAAGTAGTCATTGATGGATTGCCCTGGTCCCTGTTGAAGTTTATGCAATTCAACTATTAGTTGATATTTCATGGATCCGTGAGTAGTGGAGTACCTTTTGGCCAACATATCCCATGCTGATTTGGCATCATCAAAGCTGCCTAACAGATTGGAGATGGATGGAATGGAAGTATTCCGAATCCATGTGAGGATCATATGGTTGTAACTATCCCATTCAATCATACGACGAAGAAAGATAGCATCTTTTTCACTTGCTCCTTTAACAAGAATAATAATTGCACCAGTACAATAATGCCAGAGCATACGACCCTTAAGAAAACTGCGCATAGCTTGAGACCATGACAAGTAATTCTTGGTCCCCTTCAATATAGTATTGATAGGGCAAGAAACAAAAGTATCATTTTTATCCATTTGAAAACACAATATGCAAAAACAGACTGCAAAAACGAGATCTACGCAAAAAACTAGGTAAGGTGAACCTGTATTGCGAAAATCCGGTCAACGGGTAGTCTGATCAACGGTCAACAGACAGTACGGTCAACGGTCAGATTGGTCAGCACGGTCACGGTCAGCGGGTTCTGTGACATCAATTGGAGGTGATGATGACGTCAACCCTACGCAAGGTACTGATGGCGTCACGAGCAGAGCGCGACGTGCTTGGCGCGTCAGATCCACGCGCAGTTGTTGTTGGCGGCGCGTGAGAGCGCGTACGAAGGCTTATGACTGTGATACTTCCACGGTTATGTAGATCGGGTCGCGGCGATCACAATGGTATCTGCAGATAGGTCGTCGGGTTAAGATTAACGGCAGCGGCGGCGGCGACGCGTGAAGAACGTGCAGATTGGTTGGGCGGCGCGTGAGGGAGCGTGCGGTGTCCGATGGCTGCGATACTTCCACGGTTGTGTAGATCCGGTCGAGCCGATCATAGTGGTATATGCAGAAAAAATTTCGGAACAATATACACAGCGACGACGGTGATTGCAGTTGTTTGTATGGTGCGGAACTCCTTAACAACGGTCACTGTAATTCCGGAACCTAAGGACAACGACCGAAAGATGTTGGAGGTTTAACGGTGAATGATTGTAGCGGCTATTGTGACAGCCGAAGCTATAAGGGTTGAGTAACACAAAAAAAAACACTGCTAGAAAGACAAGAATAGTGACTCTGATACCATGTTAGAAATACTTAATGATTGTATTCTATTATGTGAATAAATGAATATACATGGTACCTTTATATAGGAATTACAAATAAACTAGATATGTCTAAAATAATTAGATATATATATGACAGAAATAAAGAGATATATATATATATATATATATTACTAGATATATATTAATATTATCAACATCACGTCTTCATATCAGCATGAATTATAAACCATTTTGAAAAGCCACGAATAAATTTTATAAACATGAATTATAAACCATTTTAAAAAGCCACGAATAAATTTTATAAACATGAATTATAAACCATTTTAAAAAGCCACAAAGGAAAGAGAAAACAAGACCCAGAAAAAAGCTGTCAACTTTAGGAAATAAACTATCAGAAGTTCAGAACCACAAAGCTTTAGTTAAATTACAGATTTACAGCATAAATAATAGGTTCTGGCCTCTGGGAACATGAAGGAAAACAAATAAATAAAAGAACACAACGATAATAAGTAAACCAGGAAAAACATCGAAACAGACCTCAAAATACCAAAATTTTAGCAGAATAATTGAGATAATTCTAGGTACCAAGAACGACGAAAGGGCAAATATACCAAGAATCATCAAGAAATCCACCGAAATTCAAATATCCATATTCAATTGAACAGAATTTTAATATTAACAAACGAACCCCATGAAGTTTAAGTCCCAGAAAACCCAAGCCCACAGAATTTAACCATCAAACAGCTATACAAGAACACTCACCTGACGATTAAGCGTGGTGGGATCGTGCCTCGACCAGAAAGCATCAAGAAGGGCATCGTAGCTACCCTCCTTGGGATCATACTGAATCCTGACCACCTCAGAGTGGTTAGTATTTCCGCTACATATGTCTTCGTAAGTAGGATTATGGAGAAAACCCTGGGTGTAGCCAACTTCAGTTTTTGTCACACCAGGTACTCGCTGAAATGCCAATTCGACACCCCAGAAACATCCTGCGCCAAACTGCGCGAATTGTTGTCCCGGAGCCGGAACATCCTCGTCAGGGCCTTGCGCAATTGCGGCGGACTCCGAGTTGGCATCTACTGATCTTGTGCCGAAGCCGAGCTTGTTGAGAATGTTCATCGGGGCCTTATAGGAAATAGGCCTGTATGTTTGGGGGAATACAGTAATGGGTTTGGCGTGAAAGTTAGAGAGAGAAAGGAAAGGTTTCGAGAGAGAAAAGGAAGCGGTGGTTGTGGAGGATAGAAGTGGAAGCGATGAGGTTGTGGAGGTGGTGGTTGGGGAGAATACTTTTAGCATTTTGGGTGAAGTGATAGCTTTATTTTTGGATGATGAAAGATAAACGAGACTTTACTTGCCACTCAAAACTCTAGAAGAAAGGTATTTTATTAGAATTTTTATTATAAAAAAAAAAGGTTTTTTATTTTTTTCGATGGCATTATTATAACTCAATTTTTCTTTTTGATAAATATATTATTTAGTATATATATTTTTTATTTTAAGTCACTCATCCTAAATTATTTTATTTTTAAAAATAAATAAGTTCACTTTATTTGATATTATTATATTTAAATAAAAAATATTATTATAAGAGATACTGTTAGAACTCAATCAATGTCTTTCATTTTTTTTTAATATTATTTTTTACAGATAATACATATAATATGAAATATTTGTAAATATGATATTTTTGTATTAAAAATAATATTTAGAAAAATGATAAAAAATAAAAGATATTAATTAATTTTTAATTTAAATATAATAATATAAATTAAAATAAATTTATTCATTTAAAAAGTAAAATAAATCACAGTGAAATACTTAAAAAATAACTAAAATAATGCATTTTAAAAAAAAGCTACTTACACCTTCATCCTAAATAAAAAATAAAAAAATTACATTTAGTCAAACCTTTGAAACAAAATATTGCAATTAATCAAACAATTGATACAAAAATATTTCACTTAATCTCATGTTCGAGATGACATGCGTTCCATATTTTTGTTAAATAACTAAAGAAAATTACTTATACTTTTAATTTATTACACTTACATAAAACATAATTTCAATTTTTAAAATGATAGAGATAAAAACTTTATATGGTGGGAAAGATTTGTAATTAAAGCTAAAAAGAATAAAAAAAACAGTTGTTTTAGACGGTGCTGACATTTTTTTAATAATAAAAATAATTTTTTATGTTTATAAATTATAAAGACGTAATTTTTATTTTATTTTTAAAAAATTACTCATATTTTAGTCTGACTAAATAAAACTATTTAGTATTTACTGCTTCTCTCATGTAAAAAAAAGTCGGAAAAAATAGAGTCCCCTACGTCTTTACAATAACGCAGAAAGAAGTCTGGTTTGGCAGACGGTAGTTTTGGTAGCTTACTTGCTCGTTCATTTCTTTCTATTTTTCTTACAATTTGTACAAAAATATTATGTCAGGATAATTATTTAGAAAATATTGAGTTTTAATCTGGACATGCGTGGCTTTGAATTTCCAATCGCATTGAATCGGTAAAATTTTATTTAAAAAAAAAAAGACGAAGAAAGAAAAGAAACTTAAGGTTTTATAAAATTGTAAATTTTATTTAAGTGCAATGACAAAAAATCACTTATTATTGCTCTATTACAATAATATTCCTTAACTTGTTTTACTTTTATTATTTTTATTTTCAAATACTACCTCTAAAAAGTCAAAAAAAAAATTGTTAAAATTATAAAAATTGAATTCAATTACATCTTATAAAATGTGCTTTGCAAATAAGAATTAAGTATATTTTAAGCAAATATATGAGAACTAGGAGTGTCCATAAACCGGACCGGATCAAACTGTAAAATCAGACTAAATCAGGTCGAATCGAACGGTTTTACAAATCAAACGGTGCGGTCCGATTTGTACTAATTTTAAATCGTTCGAATCGAACTGATTTAATAATATATTAAAAATTTCACATTATTCTTCATTAAATTTATAAAAAAATCGAACCAAATCGGACCGAACCGTTTTATAAATCAAACGGTCCTATTCGATTTGTATTAATTAAAACCATTTCAAACAGTCGGATCTGAATAATATAAACGATCTAATCTAGTTAAATTTTTTTAACCAAAATCGGACCAAATCAGACCATTGAACACACCTAATGATAACCATATATTTATTCTTATTCAAGTTGAAAGATGAAGATAACTACAATCAAAAGTAATTAGAGTATTACTATGTTACTTTACAATACATATAACAAATCTAAAAGTTATTAAAATTTTAACTAAATTTAATAAATGATAACAAATTTAAACATATTAGTGATTTTTGTTCAAATTATTATAATGATAGAAGATAAGGTGTTATTTGTTTGTTTAATCATGACTATTTGTTTATCGCTAAGCTATTGTTTTATTGTTCGTTATCACAAGAGACTTCTTTTAACTTCATTAATTTATAGAAAATTAAAGTTCATTTCAATATCAAATATAATGTCTCACAAAAATCATGCTGAAATACTATTAATAATAACTCTTAAATCAGAACGTAGTATATGCAAATACTCAAATTTTAAAGTGAAAAAAACATAACAAAGAAAGCCATAAATAAACCAATAAAAGCTAATGCAGTGGAATGAATTCCACCATGTATAGCATTTGAAGGAGGATGGTTGCTCTTGGAAGAAGGTTGTGGAAGGTCGGAGCCAGCCACGGCGGGTTGAGGTGGATTGGTTGGTGCATAAGCTTGATTGTTTTCTACATGAACATGCAGCTTCATGCCTCCAAGGCAATACAACTTGTTACCACTTACAAAATACCTCTCCCCTGGCTTTGTCAACGTGACTGTTGTGTTCCCTGCCGAATAAGACTTCAATATATTTGTTGTGTTACATTTGTCGAAACTTTGTTTTGTAACTTCATTTACGCTCTCGGATGAAGAATATTGGAATACTACATAATCAACAACAACAAAAAAAGATATCTATTAGGAGCCATACTTGATAAGAATTAATACATTGGCAATTTATTTTTCATTTTTTCCCAAAATGTAACTGTTCGCACACCAACGAAAGAATCTAATTAGTGGATATATTGGATAGCGTTAGCAGCCCTATAGATTTGGATAAAGGAGTTTTTTATTTAATTTTATTTATAATGAAAAATTGATCGAATGATGTAGATCATTATATGTTACTTTAAATGTTAAGATTTAAAAATCGGTGCTTTTAATTTCATAGTTTCAACCAAAAGTTTTAATCTATAACTTTAAAAATATTATAAGACTAAAACATTAAAATTAAAATTAATTGAATAAAATGTTGAATATATGAAACAAAAAGAAAACTACTGACCTAAAACATCGCCAACGTTAAATGTCTTGTCCTTAGACCATGTGTCCATATCAGTACTTATGTCCCAGCCAGAATTATCACCGACCATGTATGTTGCAGCTCTGCAATTCAGAGCAAAGCCAAGCACAAGAAGAGCAGAAACCAGAATCGTATTTGGTGCCATATCAATGAGATATATATGTAATGCAAGTATTAAATTTTAATTATGAACAAGTACACACATATGTGTTTGTGTATGCCCATTTATATGCCAAGGTTGCTTGTGATTAGATAACCTAACTTCAAAAGTGACACCAATTGCTTGTGCTTATTTCTTTCTTTAGTTTATGTATGAATTACTCGAAGATGGCAGGGGTATAATTTAATTTTGAATACATTTGTTCTACTATTGAACGGGTCCTAATTTGGCAGGTAACTAATATTACCAACTTGTATGCAATAATTTATATCAGAGGCTTTAGGTACTTAATTTATAATTTACCTGAAATTGATGAAATATTAATATTAATTATTTATTTTTATGAGGGTAGTAGGTGGATTAAGATGAACTAAATTGCATTTGGTAGGCAGTTAAACACCTCTCACTCAAGTCTCAACCTCAAATCCGACTTAAAAAAACAGAGTATATACGTTTGCTTGCTTGCTTCAATACGTACTGAATTCTAAGGATAGTTAAGGATAGACAGGAATAAAGCATATAAGTACTGAATTCTGATCCCATGTTCAAAGGGTCATTTTAATTTTTACCTATTATAGTTTAGAACGCAGGTTCAATATATATAACGATAAATGATTGTCGAACGAAAAAAAGAAAAAAAAAAGTTATATGACGTGATTATCTAATGTTAGTTAAAAATTAGATATAATTCTTTATCATTATTTTTTCTCGCAAAATTATTCTTAATTTTTATTAGTTAATTATGATTTAATTTTAATTATATATTTATCTAATTTGATCGATCAAAATTAGAAAACTGTCTAATTAGTTAGAGTTTAGTCGATAAATGATTTCGTTTGTTGAAATGAGTTGAATATATATCCAACTAATCAAAATTAAATTAACTATTTACACTTCTTATCGGAGTCGAGTTTGACACAATGCTTAATTAGTCAAATTTTGATGAAATAATGACTCTATTCGTTGAAACTGAATTGAACATATATTCAAATAAATTCACAATTGTCTAATGAGTCAAAATTTAATTGGTTGATAACCCTATTTGTTAGAATAGAGATGAACACATTGCAAACTAAAATAGATTGTTGTTTAATTAATTAATTTTGATTAATCAATGATCAAACTCACCAAAACTAAATTGAATAGATTAAATTTTACTCAATATGTGATCCCAATTGTACCTTAATATGTATTTGAATAGCTAATTATATATATATATATATATATATATATTTTACATTTGTTAATATATTTAGTTGAATAATTGTTCAATTTTTTTATCTAAAAATTAGACACACATTTTCAAAATAAAGTCCTTATTTTTGGTTGGATATATGTTAACTCTCTTGTATCCAATTTGACATATATCTAATTGTGTGTTTATCAAAGATATAATGAATATAATAATAAAATTACAAATTAAGTGTTAAATCTAAAATAAAAATAATAATAAAGAATTATATAAATCTATTTTTAAAAAGAAAGAAAAAAATAGTTCACTTCAAAGAATAATCGTTAAAGTTTAAATTAGAATCATTATTTTGTAACATATATTTAAATTGAGATTTATTATTTTTGAGTGTATTGATTAAGGGATAAAAATGATATTTGTATATATGGAGATGGCCTCACATCAACAGCAAAAACATCCCGATGAGTTATGATCTTATCGACTCCGCGAGCCTTGGAAATTACAACTTATAATTTTTATACTTAGATTTCTTTACTTTTGTTTGCTTAGAATATAGTTCTATTTTTTATTAGTTTTAAACACTTTAATCTTCTTCTTTTTAAATATTTTTGAAGTTTAATTTTTTAAGTCTAGATTATATATGTGAGAATTAAAGAGTAAGGGGATCAAATTATAAAAAATAAAAATAACAGTAATAAAATATGAAAATTAAAAAATAATAAAGAACTCAACAGTAAAATATATGGATAGTAGTTAAGCTTAAAAAAATAATAGAATAAAAACTAAAAAATAAAAGGATTTAAATGGAATAAAGGATAAAAAAATTAAAATTAAAAAATATTATTTTTATAGTTCACAAAAAAAAATATTAATTTTATATATAAGACATTTTCTTTAGTTATATCACTTAGATCATTTTAATTCATTTGTTATTTTTTGTAGTAATTTAATAATTTTATTTAGAAAACAGTGACAAAGGATCAATTTTTAAATTTTTTATTTTATTTTTTTTAAATTTTATAGTTATCGTTATTTATTATTAAATAAATAAAAAGTAATATTTTAATAACAATTAAAAAATGTGATAAACAAATAAAAATAAAATAAAAAAATTATTTTATTTTATTTTTGCTATTTTTCTTGAAACAAAATAACTATAATGCTAAAAGAATAAACAAAAAAAAAACTAAATTAATCGTTTTGAGATAACTAAAATACGTATACTATCAACCTAAATCTATATATTTTGCAAATATATATAAAATAGTAAACTGGCGATAGATTCCCTGACAAGTTGAATATGCGGTGCAGGCCAAGTCAAAGGATCATATATATATATAAATGATGCACAAGCATTATTACTATATGAATTAAACCGAAAAAACTGATCCTCCTCACAGATACAAACAAATTAAAACACACAGCCACTGCTCATTATTGGAGCTAAACTAAATTAATAAATATCATAAATTAATCCTTAAATTCCTATTAATTTCTTTAAAGAGATCAAGAACGAAAAACATTATGTATCGATCTGCAAGCTGGACCCGGTTTCCAGATCATGACTACTTCATGCACTCATCATCGTCAACGAAAGTAACGGCGGGGATGAGAACGTCGTCTTCATTTGAAAGCAGTGCAGAACTACCAGTGTACGATGAAATAAATGAGTTGGCTAAGAAGGAAAAAGCACGCGTTAGGTTTTCTGAAAATGCTGTTCATGTCATCCCTCTTGTGCTGATTATCTGCGCTCTCATCCTTTGGTTCCACTCCAATCCAGGTATCTCTATATTAACTCATAATATGCACATATATGATTGTTAAATATGAATCTTAAATGATGTAACGTACAAATAACTTTATATATTAAGATATTGTTATATTAGTTATAATTTTATTCAATATTATCTTGATATATATATATATATTTAAAAATTAAATTAATGTGCCATGCATTAATATATAGTTTGGGTAATTATGTGATGTGCAGAAACAGATGTTGGAAGCAATTTAGTAACAGCAAGAATTGAAGGATTGACAATAGAAGGAGAGATTGACAATGATAGTGATGGTACTCAAACTGGCATTATACCCATCGTCAATACAGGTGACACTGATTTCAAAATCAAACTCTAGATCTAATATGCACTTCAAAAGATTTGGATATTATAGAGATAGAGTTCCAGTCTCACCCAGCAAACCCTGAAAGCCCCCCTCTTTTTTTCTTCGGTAATATAGTGATTAATTTCAAGACAAGCGTTTAAAAAGGTTATTTTTATTCATGTAAAAAAAAACTACATAATTAAAGTTTTAATATGACTTGAATAAAGTATTTAAATAGGATTTAGGGTAAATGTATAATTCCCCCTTTTTTTTTTGGTGAATGTGTTATTTTGTATAATTAGTTTTTATTCGTGGCATTGTGTGTAGAGATGGGTATAGAGATGTATGAGACAATTTTTTATATAATTATCTTCAAATTAAAGTGTAAAATTTATATTTGAAACTTTATAACGATCTTTATAATTCGGTTATGGTTTTTATATATAGATAACGGAACGAGATAGATAATAAATAATAATTGAAATAAAAATTATTTTAATAAATATAATATATATAGGGTATAAATGAAAACGTATATTATTATAATTGTGTCTTAAAATTGTTGTTTTATTTTTTGATCTGATAATACTCAAAATCATTTCTTCTCTAAAATTAAAAAAGAAAAACTAAACAGAAAGTACGAATGCGAAAATCCGAATCTAAATGATAAAATATCCATTCTTACCTAAGAGTGAAGGGTGGGACAAAAGCTGTAATTAATTTCAAGAACACCTCTTATAGGTTGGTCATCACAGTATGTTAAAAGAGAACAAAACTATGCTTGTTATTGGTACAGTATTAGAGTTTGTATCTTTATGTATGCAAACATTAGCAAATAAAATCTTTATGTGTGTAAACTCGTGTAAATTTGCTTTCAATTTTTGGATAGACGGCATAAGATCAATTTATGTTGTTTACTTATTTATTAATTAATTTAAATATTATTTGAGCACTATCCATCACAAATTATTGATAATTTATTGTATCATTTTACTGATATAATAAATTTAATTACATGATATAATTCTCACATACATAAAATTTCATTTTAATTAACCACACTCAAAATATATATGTATATATATTCATTTTTTTTTTTGCATTGTAAATAAATAAATAATTTTTTTTTAATTAATAGGGTTAAAAATAGAATAAGTTTAAATAATAATGTCATTTATAGGATTTTATAGTATAATAAAATATATAATCTGTGATCACCACAAATTATTTTGTGATGTGCTATTTCTTTAAAATATTTCCTTTAAAGACCAAGGGTAAACTTATTATCATTTTTCAAAGTCCAAAATTGAATCCCAAAAGTACAAAACTTGGATCCGAATTGAAGAGACTTTCTAGATCATTGATTGAAACTGAGGTCTGCAACTAAAAAATGGGCTTTATTGGGCTTTTTGTGACATGGTGGCTACAAATCACGACAAATATACGTATTGCTAACTATTAATTAAGGATAAGTACAAACATTTGAAGTCTAAATACTTTTGTAAAGTATGAAGAAGAAGAAGAAGAAGAAGAAGAAGAAGAAGAAGCTGCGATTAATTCCTTCAACAAACCTAGGCCATTTAACATTTGGTCCTAAAGGCTGTTGTTTGGAATGCAGTAAAGCGAAGAGAAAATGCAAGAAACAGGAAGAGCGAGAGTTGAGAGAAGAAAGTATTAGAGATAGTGTATCGTAGTTGTGCTTAGCATAAGATATACTGTAGGGGATCACAAACCATACCTATGTAATAATTTTACCATACTAACAAGTGTGTAATCCACTGGGTGCTATATAAGCAGCTCTTGAGTAATAATACCTTCAAGAAATAAGTATATTCATTCATAGTAAGTTTCTGTAAAGGTTAACAGAAAGATCGAAAGATAAGAGAGTGGAGAAGACATTCCATGAGGAATAATTCACAATGCATGTTACGACTGATCAATACATGTAGTACTGTATTTATAGTCTCAATACAAGTTTCCAGAGAATCTGGTCTACAATATTCTTACTGTACAACCACAACGCACTAACAAAACCTTCCCTTCAAAAATACATGCAACTTACGCAAGTACTAATTAACAACTCTTCTAAACAATCATCACATTAGCTAGCCAATAGTCTAATACAAATACACAAAGATCTTTAGGCTTGTGTGTCTGCTTCTGATATTGCTGATCTTAGATGCTGATATACCAGCTTTTGTTTGATGTAAAGCCACCGAACTAGACGTACGTAGCAACTTCACATCTTGTACTACTTTCACAAGTAACGCCCCAAATTAACATAAAAACCAAAAAACAAATACAACAAAAAAAATATTAAGTAACAACACAAATAGCTAGTAATGGCCTCCTAAGCGCTAGTCCTCATTTACATCTCTCACTTCAAAAACGCCAATTTACATCTGTTATTAATATATAAACATATCAAACTCTAAACCCAATTTGGTTCGTGATCAAGAAGTAGCCTGCTGACCAGAGGCCATGTGGTGCTGACCAAACTCCTGAGCCTTGTCCTTCATTTCCCGGGACTTGCGAGCCAGCTTGTGTCTCGCAGTGTCAAGTGTGTCCGCACCAACTGGGTGCTTTCCAGCCATGCATGTACCTATATTTGGAGATGTTTGAGGAAAAAAAAAAATTTGTCACGAAAAGACTTTTCGATGCCCTGGATTACTATCTAGTTTTTGAGTTTGTTAATCCAACACTAGCCGATGGGTTGTGATTCAATTTGACATGGAGGTATGCAATCATCGAGATTTAAAATGCATTTTTCTTGTCGAGAAAGCTACAACATCACCTCGCATATAACCTAGTTTAATAATTAAACTGTGCAGTCAATTAAAAAAAAATTTATACTATTTTATCAATATAAAAGTATTAAAATAAATATTAAATAAACTTATGAGCTAAAAGTTTCAAAATGCAATATTTTTGAAGGGGTTTAAAATGTGGGCTTGTTATCTTCGTTTTATTGGGTCATAATTGATAAGATACACTCTTTACCTGTACAAAAACAAAAAAACAAAAAAAACGACGTAGGTTCTGAGGACTGCACATACTTAATATGATAAATTTTTATAGAAGGGAGGGAAGAAATATTTCATGTGAAATCACGTGTTAGAGGGTTTGTGCATTTATGTGGCTTCATCAATGACTCTAGTCTGATTCTAATGTAATGAAAAACACATGCATTCAAATGTATATGAATTGCTTATAATCTAATACTAAGTTCATTATTTAATGTTTATTGAAAAATCTATATTAAGATTATTAAAACATAAGGAAAACAAAGAATAAAGCAAGCGTGTTTAGTAGTGTTTACAATGCTGAGGTGGGGGTTTGACTCCAAATAATTGACTGACTTAATTAATTAATTATTAATTAATAAAATTAAATCTTAATACTTTTCTTTTTCAAAAAAATGTTGCCCAGATGGGATTTGAACCCATTCAATGACTTATTATTAAGCATTGTTATATATTGCATGCGATATTTTTTTATTATAATTTTAAATATATTATATTTAATTTTATTTATTTTTTAATAATTTAATATAAATATGCTAAAATTTTAAATAAAAAATAAAATTGCACATGCATATAAATTTTTATTGAATTTATTTTAAGTACTATTTTTCTTTTAATATAAAATAGTATAATTTTAAGAATAAATGTTTCGTGCTTTCTATTAATTATGACTAAAAATCTCTTATTAATTTAGTTAGTAGTAAAAAATAATAAATTTAAGATAATGAAAATAATTTATTTTATGTACACCAAAAACTGTTTTTTAAAAATCTACATAGCTAAAATAAATTAAAACCTTAATTTAAAAGATAAATTTTTAAAATATGGTCGAAGATTTGAACTTCTTTGTTTCAGAAAATGGTTGATTATTACAATCTCAACTAATTATATTTTTTTTGAACCACTGCATTTTTTTTAAATGTAATAAATTTAAGTTCTTAAACATATAAAAGAACACAAAATATGTGTGCCTATTACCATATTGGAATTTATTTCTTTTAAGTAATTTAATAAATTTACCATATTTTCATACACTTTTACCAAGTAATAAGTATTAAATTTATTTAGATAAATTCATTTTTATAAATAATAATATGTACACTCTTTATTGTAGATATATAATAATAAATATTATATAATTATAATTGGGACCATTATGGGAAAATAATTAAAAATTTACCAATTATAGAATAATTAAAATTGAAAATAATCATGTAGAATTAATATGTTAGGTATGAAATTATTAAGATAAAGAAAATACCTCATAATTAAAGGGTCTTAAATTGAAGCATAATATAAAATAATAATTTATTATTTATCAAGTTTTACTTAATATAAGTTAGATGCTTAATATGTATACATTATTTATGTACTCTTTCTATTAATTAAATTAAATTAAATTAAACTTGATTTTAATATAAATGAAATAAAAAAAATCTTATTTTTTATTATTTATTTGATAAGTTAAGATACACCGGAATGGAAACCCACCTTAAGCCGAGGCGTTAGGCATCTAGGCCTAGGTGTTGAGTTGATCCTGGTTTGACATCATTATCCCCACATCAAATGTTTGTAGGGGTAGGTAAGGAAGGATTCTTGAATGAAGTTTAAGAGAATTTGTTATCATCAAATATTTTCTATTAACCAATAATATATGGTTAATTTTATTTTTAAAATTTTAAATAAATAAATTTTACGTTAAAAAATAAAAATAAATTTAAATTTAAAATTATGTTTAATAGACATTAAATATTGTATAGAAATTATAAATATAATTAGATTATTTATTTTGATGTTAGTTAAATAATAAAAAAATGTATTTTTAGTTATAATATTTTATTTTCATAAGTATATATATGAAAATTTTATGTAAAATTTTAAGAAATTTGGTAATTTAAAAAAAACAAAAATAAAAAGATATTAAAGTAACATTTTTTATTAAAAAAATAAAACATTATATAAGTGATATTAAAATTTAGATCCACGATAATGAAATTTGTTAAATAGATAGGATGAAAAATATATTCTCCTAACCTACTCCATAAAAGCATTGTCTTCGTCAAGATAAAAAATTGAAAACCCTAATCACACTAAATTTAATTAATAACAACAGTGTTTGGATAACTACTATCTTGAAATAAGTCACCATCCCGATTAACGTATCTCTCGTAAATCGGCTTATTTATCTAATTAAATTTAGTGTGCTTACGGTTTTTAATTTTTAGAATTATTCGATTGTAGTAAAGAAGAATATAATAAAATAAAAAATAGAGAAGGGAGAATGATGATCCTTATTTTATAATATAAAGTATGTTAAGAGAAAAAATTGTATTTTTTATTCCGTTTTTCGAAATTATATATCCTATTTTAATTAATTAATAATTTTTTTATAAATTTATTGACATTTAAATTCAAATTAATCATAAATATTGCATTATATATTTTATATTTTATTTTAAAGTTATATTTTTATTCTACTAAAATATCAGTAATTTTCATTTTATGAAAATTATTTAAAATGTTTATTTAAATTTTAAAAATCTAAAATCCCATAATTATTTAATAATTTATTTTTATTATTTGAAATTAGTTTGTAAAAATATTTTATCACTATTTTTTAATATAAAATGATTATGTATTTATTATTAGATATATTTTATTTTTCTCCATTTCACATAAGTATTATTTATTTTTTATTTTTTATTAAATTAAAATTTTATTTTTTCTATTACAAAATATTTATTATTAACTTACTTCTATTATATTTTTTCCTTTATAATAAAAATAAAAATAATATTTAAAATATTACATGAATTCATGTTTACTATTTGGAGTTCTTGTTCACCACTAGAGATCCTCTATGTATTCACGTAAAAAATTTAAGTGGTGATGATGGATATATTATAAATCGTGGATGAAAAGTAGGGGAGTTTTTGCCCGAGTCCCATCCCGTTTACAATCCTAGGCATGCTTATTCTTGTATGTATAAAAAAAGTATAATTATATTTACGCTCCCAAATTATTTAACCATGTATCAAATTATAATTATTATTAGTATAAATTTGAGTGTGTGTTTATGTTATCCACGTATTATTATTAGTTATATTGAAAGAAGTTTAATTTTGTTAATTTTAAATTAGTTACATATGTATTTTTTAATATTTTTAATTGTTATAATTTAAAATTATTTGAATTAATTAAATATATAATATATTTAACAAAAATATCTTTTCTTTAATTATGTATAATAGGTAAATTGTCAAAAAATTGACCAATAACTTCTAAAAGCAATTGTGACATGTACAAATTCCAAGATTTACTTGTCTCATGTGTATTAACAATCCGTTAGTGGCAAAAACAGACAAATTTTGTTTTAATAAAGTATTATTAATATTATTATTAAAATGAAAACCTTCAAATATCCTCTCTTTAAATTAATTTGTCTGGACAACTGTGTTTTGTAAAAAAGGGTTGGTGAAGCTAAAGTTCTGCCTTCTCATTACGTAACCCACCATGGAAAACATATTGCAATTAACTTTCTTTTTCATGACCAATAATTAATTTTGAGCCGGGCTAGATACTTGTGTTTCAACTCATTACTTATAAACTTTCCCTACATTTCATATTGTTCGGTTCCTTTCGCTTTGAGTTGAGAGCTTGGGATTAGTTACACTAGTCTTCTTTTAATATTATAATGGTAAAAGTTTGTATTATCCTACAAAAATTTGATCTCTCACCGATATATATATTTTGGTAAAATAAAATTTTATTTAATTAATAAAGATTAAATATATAATTTATATTAAAATTCTTCCATTTAAATATATCAACCAAATTTAATAAACCAAAATTAATTATATTAGTTTGAACATAGAAAACATATAAATTTTTATCATTTAGTTCTGTTATAAGATTTTTGAATAATTATTTAATTTTTTATTCAATATATTAGATGTTTTTCAAAGATAATTGAATATAACACATCTAAATGAAGATATATATTTCCAACAAAACAAAAACAAAATGAGTATAAGTATGATCTAAATCATTATAGATTAATATGTAGATAAAAAATCATTATGGAACAAGATCTATAAGTTAATAAAATGTTTTTATTATGTAATAAAACAAGAAAATAAAAAAGGTTAATATATTAAAGATGAGCTCGTGTAGAGTAGAAAACTTATAAATATTAGAGGGAAAAAAACAAAAAATATATTTGCAGTTAATGCAATTACAAGTACTAGTAGTACTATTTTCATTATCAACATCTCTACTTCAATAGCTATCATTATATCTATAAACTTGTAATCATTACTTGATGAATAAAATTATAGCTTTTAGATAGCAAATAATTCTTCTTGCACCTTTGAAATGAGCAATAGTTGGATTCTCTATGAGGCGACTTACAAGTCTCGTAGCATATAGAATATTAGGTATTGTGCATGTCAAATATCACAAACTTTCAATCAAATTCTTGAAGAGTTTTGTGTTCACCTTTTTCGATTCATTATGTGTAAAATTTATGAGTGTTTGCAATATAAATTAGTTTCTATGCACATTTTTAAAATCACTATTCAAGCGAAAGAAACTTTCGAACTTCAAGTGAGCATTTTCAAGTATAATCTTGTTCTTAACCATGTTAGAATACATATTATATACTTAGGAAGATATAGTATATATGTTGCTCGATCGATCGAGTAATGACTAGATCGATGGAAGTTGGGTTCGATCAATTGAGGGACTAGATCAATCGTAAATCGATTATGTTCAATTAACATGGTCTTATTAATTTTTTCCTAGATCGATCGAAAAAAGTTTCAATCATTTAACCTTATTGGTTCGATCAATCAAGCAGTAAGAGCTTTAATTTTAACCTAATTATTTACTCGAGTCAAACATTCCAATTATTATATTATCCCTATAATTTACTATTTCATGAATAATTTAATGAAAATATTTATAATTGGACTTTAACCTAGCATTAGGGCTTCAATATTTTCTATTTATATAACCTAATGTCTCTTATTTTCTTCAACTACAATTGCATCAATCTTTTGATTTTAAGCTTTCTCTCTCAATTTGTATTGCAAAAACTAAATCATATTTTGTTAGACCTCTTTCTTTACTTAATCTATCAAAAATTAGGTGATTATATTTGAATGATTAATATGCCTATTTATTTTATAATCATATGCTTCATCTTTTGTTCTAGGGTTTGCTAGATGATTTTGATTTAATTGATATTTTATTAAATCATCTAGCTAGAGTTTTTCATTATTGAATCAACTTTACTACATACTTTGTACTTATGTTATTGTGCTAACTTTACAGATGACAACTGAATAAAATTGATTACTTAAGTGACTCGAGTTTATTAGAATATTGATCCAGATCTATACACCTTTCTTGTGAAGACTGTAAAAGAAGTGACGACTTATAAATAGATTACTTGGGGCATTATCTGTGATGGGTAGTTTAAGTCTTGACCATGTAGTTGAACATTATTTTCATAATGGATAGTTAGGTAATTAAGTAGATTGATGATTTTCCTCTTAGGTCATTGTTGTGACATAAATTGTTTTCACCTAAAATATTGTGTCAAATCTTTACTTATTTTCATATTATTTTATCTATACACGATTATATAATTGGCTGCTTGTGAAATTTTAATTTGATATAATTCAATTAATTAGATATCCATCTCTTCTAGTTAAATTAGATTCATAACTAAAAAAATTAATTATGCTTTAATAACTTGTTTCCATACTTCATTGGTTTACTAATTGGCTTATTATCATCCATCTTAAACTTCTTAAGAATCTCTTTTTCATTTCCTTCTTGTGAGATAAAAATTTCATATTTTTATTGTGTGATTTGGATGCCAAAATAGTAAGCCATAAGCCTAGTGTTAGTCATCTCTAACTCTCTTGTCATTTCTTTCTTGGAATCTTCAAACATATTTGGATTATTTCTTATAAAGATCAAGTCATCCACATACAAGCACACGATCAAGGCATCTCCTTATTTGATCTTAACATAAAATGTATGCTTATGGTGGCATTGTGTGAAGTTATTCTCTTGCAAGTACTTGTTAATCCTGTTATTTCATGCATTTGGTGCTTGCTTTAAACCATATAGATCTTTCTTTAACTTTAAGACTTTTTCTTCTTGTCCTTTGACCATATAGCCAAGTGGTTGTTCGATGTAGACTTCTTCGTCAATAACTCAATTTTGGAATGCAAACTTTATATTCATTTGATGAATTTTTCACTTGTTCTAGACTGCTAAATAAATAATATGTCTAATAGTTTCTAATTGAGCAACATAAGCAAAAATATCATTATAGTCGATGCCGAATTTTTGTCTATATCTTTTTGTAACTAGCCTTACTTTATATCTTTCAATCTTTCCATTGGAATTCTTCTTTGTTTTTTTTCCCACTTAACACCTATAGTTTTATGACCTTTTGGAAGTGAAACAAGATCCTATGAATTATTCTTCCCAATTGCTTTCATCTCCTCATCCATAGCATTTCTCCATTATCTTTTTTGTGCGACTTCTTTAAAGCTTATAGGTTCACAATCAGCAAATAGACAGAAGAGTATGAGATATTCTATCCTTTTAGTGTCCTAATAAATTTCGTCTAGATTCTTTGTGCATGTGACATTCCTTTTATTTAGAAATGATGGAGACAAGTTTTAACTTCTATTGTTGGTGAAGTAGGTAGAGTGGTTAGCTCTCATTGTACTTCTTTTTCTTGCTCTGTTATTTTTTGTTCATTTTGTTCTTGAAATGAGAAAAGATGTAGAAATCGCCAAAATGATAACTAAAATCACATTCTTATTTTTTGTTAAACCTAAGTCTTAACTTATCATAGTATTTGGATTGTATAACTTATAGCCTTTAGAGTTTGAGTCATACCCAATGAAGATGAATGCCTCACTTTTATCATCAAGCTTATTTCTTATCTCATACGGTACATGAGCATAAGCTAAGCTTTCAAATACTCTTAGATAAGGGATTCCAGGATTTCCTTCACTCTATACCTCTTGTGGAATCTTTCCTCCTACACTTATTGTTATAGATAGATTGGATAGATAGACTATATATGCCACTACTTTAACCCAAAATTGCTTTAATAATTTTTTACTCTTGAGCATGTTTCACGCCATGTCTAGAGTCATTATATTCTTTATTTTTGTTATTCCATTTTTTTAGTGGATCTTGGAAAGATTAAAAGGTGTCTAATTTCATTTACTTCATAGAATTCATGGAACTCTTTAGAAGTGAATTCTTATCTTTGGTCGGATCTTATGACCTTGATCTTTTGTTTACTTTATTTCTCCACTACATCTTTGAACTTTTTGAATGCTCTGAATACTATGGATTTTTTAAGAAGTACACTCATGTCTTTTTTGAAAAATCATCTATAAAGAAAATGTAATAATTACTATTATTAAGAGTGTTTGGCTTGATCCAGCCACACATATCGATATGAATGAGTGACAATGTTCTTTGAGCTCTTGAGTTTAACTACTTCAGAAAGCTTTTCTTGAACTACCTCCTAAGTAAAGATACTTCACAAAGTTAGTCTGGATGATTGATGCATGGTAGCTAGCTTTAAGATATTTTGCTACATCTTTTTGAATATTGAATAAGAAGATTTGATTTCTTAACATTGACACGTTGGTGATCAAATTATTTCTATCATCTCTCATTGAAAGACTACCATCTTTCATATAAATATCATAACCTTTTTCTAAGAGTTGACTCAAACCAAATATTATTTGACAGATTAGGAACATAGTAGACATTTGAAATAAATTGATGTCTATCATTCTTCAACCATATTAGGATTTTACCTTTGTCTTTTACAAGGATTTTGGATTCATTACCAAATGAAAACATTATCGATCATCGATTCATTTAACTCCATAAGCATATTTTTTCCATACATATGGTTGTTTACATTGGTGTCAAGATAACAAGTGTTATCTTGTCTTTCATCATCACCTTTATATACTAGTAATAAAGCTCCCTCGTATTAGCTCTTATCTTTTAAAATTGTATGGCTAAAAAATATGTTTTATAATATGAGTGATTAAACTCATATTAATACTTAATTTAAAGAAGTTGATTGGCACTTTTTCTTAATATATTATTTATAATCAATTCTCTCATTAAGTTAAATTAATGGAAAATGTAGTTCTAGATAAGGTAAGGTCCCAGCTCAATTATTTAAAATTATAGTTTTAAATCACATCAAATATTATTATACGAGAATTTATTAATAATTAATTTTTTCAAAATTTTAAACTAATTGAAAAATATATAACCTAACATATTTTATGTTATCTACCCACATGGTTTATAGTTCTGAATTATTTGAAGCAATCTAATTTTTCATTTATCGTTAAACTTAAACTCAATTTTTTTATCTTATTTATTTACGTATATTTATAATTGAGACTTAAATTTAAAATTTTTAACGTATTTAAATAAAATTTATATTATTTAGCTATTACTTTTGAATAATCTTTGTGTAGTAATCAATTATTCATTGAGTTTTCAAGTTAATTAATGAATGTTTTATAATTAATGAATAGGTATACGAGAATAAAATAGTTAGGTAAAGAATCATATTATTTATAATTTAAGATTAAAATATATATTTTCTATTAAAAAATAGTAATAGTATGAGCGTAGGACTATTTTTAGGAAAACTCTGTGTTTCCCTTTTCATTTTCATCGTGTTCACACTTAAAAAATAAATTAAATATTTTAATAGTGATTATGAATTTCAATTGTTTTGATAGAAAAATACATACATGAAAACTATTAAAAAAAGGTTAATAGCAATTAAGTGTCGATGTATAGATACAAATAAAATTACTTATTTGTTAACATGTTTAATTGAAAATATGGTATAGTAGACTTGTTTATGATAGTGAGGATTAGGGGGTCGTAAATTTTTTTCAGGGAGGTAAATTTTTATCTGGTCGAGGGTAATATGGATAATATAATTGGAAATGAGGAACGAAAAACAGTGATTTGTATTTTATAATTTGAAGTGAAGTAAGGATGAAGATTGTGTTCATTTGCTAATTCTTCGAAATTATATACGTACCTTCTTTTAATAAATATATAATAATTTAATGTTTTTAATTTTTATATAAATTTAATTACGTTTAAATTCAAATTAATCGTAAGTAATATATTTTATCTTTTATCTTTAATTTTTTCATTCTATTAAAACATCAATAATTTTTCTTTTTTAAAATTTATTTAAAATATTTATTTTAATTCTAAAAACCTAAAATCTTATAATTATTTTATTATTTTAAATTTATTTGTAACAAGATTCTATCAATACTGTTTAATATAAAATGATTATGTATTTTTTGTTACATATATTTTTATTTTATTTTACTTCATTTCATATAAATATCATTTTTTTAATTATTGATTGACTCAAAATTTTATTTTTTTCACAAAATATTTATTATTGGTGTACTGTTTTAATAATTTTCATTTATAATAAAAACATAAAAATAATTAAAAATAATATTTAAAATATTAATTTGATACTCCTTTTCTATTTAAGGATTTCTATGAATACTGATATATTTTTGAAAGAATTTTAAAGGAGGATAAAAAGTAAGTAAATTCTAAGAGAATCCCGATCTTGTCCTTGATAACCCTGATGGGGACATTTACTATTGCAATGCGTGTCGCATACTCTAATAGCACGACAAAATCTATTGGTGTGGTTTGGTAAATAAGCCTAACAAAATAAAATGTACAAGAAATTTTAGGGGTTTAGTGAGAACGTTGGGTGAAGTATAGTTTATTGTCAACATTGTAAGTTATTTAACCATTTTTAGTGGAGACTAGACGTTATTGGTCCAAATGCTTCGGGCTAATCAGCTTAGTTTTCACCGTCAACCATAAATATTTATACAAAGTCAACATAAATTATAAGCAAAATCCTAACTGGTAAAGAAATATAATTCCTTACGACTAATTATCCTTCCTTATCCTTCCTTTTTTATTTTTATTTTTTCCCCTCCTATATAATGCGGGCTAGTAATTTAAGTTATAAGATAAATATGAATTATATATTTTCAAATAAGTACATATAAAAATTATTATTTAATTATAACTAACTATTAATTTTTTTACTTGTAAATACATAAATTTTCTTTTAATTTGACATGCAACTATTCTAAGAATTTTTTTTAAAATGTTTGTAAATAATTTGGATGATTTGAATATATGAATATGATTTAAATTAAAAGAATTGAAAGTGGTAATAGATTATTAGTATAATATCATAATTATTTTAATTGATCATTTTTCAATTAAATTATAACAAAATTTTTGTTAGGAAACTCAATATGCTAACGAGTTTATAACTGTATTGATTTGAATGGGAGGAAAATTTATGTTGGTGTGTGCTATAACAGTGGCAGACACAAATGCTCAATGGAGTAAAACATTGAGCAGACAATAATATTAGTGGAGCCATAAAACCTGGATGTGTAGGTTTTATGGTTATTGTTTAATTTTCGTTTTCTTTATATACATATATTGTAAACTCTTGTATAAACAGAACAGAAATAATAATGAAATATACTGATAATTATCAGAGAAATACAATATTTTGACAATTTAGAGTTAAAATTTTGATAAAAGGTAATAATTTGTAAAATCTTTCCCATGAAAGAGGGCAATTAAGTAGCTTAAAGCCACTTATCAGTTTTGTTTTAATGAAAATAATAATAATAATAATAATAATAAAAAAAGCCTTTCACTTTAAGGACAAAAGAATGATCGGGTGAAAAAAAGATATTTTTAAAATTTTAAATAAAAAAAATAGCACACATAGTGTAAAACTTATATTTCTATATTATTAAAAAATCATTATTTAACATTAAATTTATTACAATTATTTAAATTTATTTAAGGTTAAAATATATATAATTTAACCCGTTAATATTATTTTTATTATTATTAAATTTTGAGTGTAATTTTGTATTTTTTTTAAATAATAATTAACCATCCCACTTACTTACTAAATTTTTACCTCTCTCTGATTGGATATCGCATCTAGCCAAAACGGAATGACATGGACCATATGGTATGTGTAATCGAGTTAGTTTGATTAAATGCATTTAGAGAATCATTTCTTTTCACATGAGTCCGTTTACTTTCTGAACAAGTTAGGTGCTAACAACGTCAACGGGGAGAGCAAATTCTTCGATGATGGATCAATGGTATTATAAATATCTTAAATTTATTCAGAGGATCACAGAGTATCGATCTCACAGAATAATTCTCCGTACATTTTAGTAGGTGTATATTCTAATGGACTGCATATATTGTAGATCTTTTATACAATTCATTATTTACTACAAGGGGCATGCAAAGTATTATTTGAGAAATTATATAAATTAACATTTTTAAAAATTAAAATTTATAATAATAAAAATATTATTTATTAATATTAAATAAATAAAACTATATAAAATTTAATATTAAACGAGATAAAATTATCATCTATTTACAAATGATAAACATTTATGATTAATATAAATATGTTATTTTTATAATTATAAATTTTAAAGTTATTATTTTTTATATATGTAAATTTTTATAATTTTATAGATATTATATATAATTTTTTTTATTTTGCTAATAACTTAGATATATAATTTTATTTTAAAGTTATTATTATTTATAAATCACAAAAACTCGAAGGTTTAGATTTGTAATAAAGACTCTATAACAATTAACAAGAATATGGGAAACAATTGCCACTACATCTCAGCGCAAAAAAGGGTTTTATACGAGGCATCTAGAATTTTGTATCAACACATTAAATTTGATACATAATTGCTTTAACTTTACACTAAATTTTACATTAAATTTAGTACAATAAATAGTTTAATTAGTATGTGTTTATCGCATCAATATTATTCACGCATTATTTTTTATATAAAAAATTAATTTTTTAATTATAAATTAAAATTAAATATATTATAAAAAATTAATAAAGTTTTTTAAATATTATTTTTAGTGTAATATTTAGTACAATTTTAAAGAAAATATAATTTTTAGTATAATATTTGTTGTTGTGGATGAAAAATGAGTAAAACTTTAATATAACTTTTAATATAAAATAGTATAAAATTTGATATAAAATAATATTACGAATTAAATGTTATGAATTAAGTTTGTAAATGTAATTAATAACTATTTTAATTAATATTTAATTTATTTTTACCTAAATTATTTTATTCGTCAACACATGGAAAACAAGTTCCTTCTACTTGGCCACTAGTCACAATAAGTACGACCCTTATTATTATTTTTTATAAACTACATACTTGAAATAAGCATATTATGTAGTAAAAAAATTACCATTTGAAATAATGATTTATTTTTTTATAGGAAACTACAATTTAATTTATTAATTAATCAAAATTAATAAAAATCGAGTTGTCACTGTCTAGATTCTAGTGATGCATGACTCTTCTGTCTTCTTCCTCTATATATATACCTATCGTTTTTCACCATTACCAAAACGATTCAGTCCATCATCTCTTTCAAGTTCTTATATTGAGATCCTATATATATATATATATATATATATATATATATATATAGCTACTCATCATCAAATTGAAAACAACAATTTAAATTATGGAAGCTTCCTTAGGGTTATTAGATGATCATCATGAGTTTAGCAATGCTATTTACCAAACTCACCATCCAGTCTTAACAACTGCTAGTTGCACCAACCCATGTAACTTAACGGATGATTGGGCAGACTTGTCACCGTTCGTATTTAACGACTCTTTAGATATGAGTGCTTACAATTCGTTCTATGAAGCCGTTGATTTCGGCTATTCTCCGTTTGATTTAACAACTTCCACAGTGTCCGATAAATCCGAATCCGGATACCCGGTTGAGATAGCCCCAACCATGGGAGTCAATCCGAGTATGTGGGCATCCGAAACCGAAGGCCAAATAGTAGAAAGATCATTGTCAGAAAACAATAATCGTTTTGCTAATTCGGAAAACGATATTGCTTTGATCAGAAAACAAGAAAAGATTTGTCAAAATAACTATGGCAAAAGAATAATAAATACAGGAAGGCATTACAGAGGTGTAAGACAAAGACCGTGGGGAAAATTCGCAGCTGAGATTCGGGACCCGGCTAAAAATGGTGCCAGAGCTTGGCTTGGCACTTATGAGACAGCCGAACAAGCGGCTTTGGCTTACGATAAAGCCGCTTTTCGGATACGTGGTTGTAAAGCTCTGTTGAATTTTCCACATATGATTGGCTCCGGTGAGCCTGAGCCCATTAGAGTCACGGCCAAGCGTAGGGAATCTGATGCTATAGACCACGGCGGCAATAAAAAGAAGAAGAAAGGCTTGATTATGGCTCATGATGAATGTATTTCAGGCAAGGAATAATAATGTTAATTACTTGTATTCAAATGAAGGTAAGATATGACATACTCTTGAAACGTGTGATTGGTGAAAGAATATATATTATATACAATAAATACAATACAAATTTTAATAAAATATAATATTAAATTATTATTTAACGTAATAATTATTACTTTATTTACTCTATAATTTTCTTGAATGAAGTTAGTCATAAGCTTGTTAGTCGTCGTTAATTTTCAACATGTGATACTGAGATCCACCATTCAAGTTCTTATGCAAAATTTACTTATCTTTTATTACTACAATTAAAAAGGACCATTTTAGGAAGAAAAAAAATTAATATTCTTCAAAAATGATATATAATAGTCTTTTTTTTTCAATCAATTTATTTCTTAAATTAAGAATAATAGGACTATTAATATGTAAAAGTACAAATATTATTTCATGTAAAACGTGAACTTATTATCATCTCAAAGTCCCTTGATTTTGGAAGATTTCTTACCATGTTCGTTTTAATTTTTTTTTTAAATAAAACAAGTAACTCCTTAGTTCTTAGTTCAAATTAGTTGACTTATGTTTCACCTAATAATTTAACAATAATATTTACTAGTGTTAATTATTTGAATTACAACAAATATTTTTTTTATTGTTAAAAAAGATAAGTGACTCATTTTATTTCTATTTGGGCAAAATAGCACCTTAAATATGATTTTAGAACCTAATTTGATATCTACCTGTGTTTTGTAGTTCCATGTATAAAATAATTATAAGTTTTAATGGATTTTAATATATTATTTATTTTATTCTTGAATAAAACTAAAATATGTTTCTTTATAATATATTTTATTAGAAATGCTCAGGCAGGCCTAACCTTTTTTGGGCCCATAAGCGCGACCATTTGCAATTTTATAAGTTTCATTATTTAGTTATTTTATTAAAAACTTAAAATTTAAAAGATATCATATTTGATCAATAAATTTATAGCTCAACGATAATTATTTTATTTAGATCATCAAAAAAATTTAGGATTCAATTTCTAGTTATTGATCTGTAAGTAAAGTAATTATTTTAAATATATATGTATTTAATAATTCAAAAAATATATAAAATTGTACTATTCCTTTAAGATATATAATAATAATAATAAATAATTTATTTATTTCTTTAAATAAATAGTCTATAGTTTTTATTTTTTAAATTTTTTTATATAATTTTAATAGGTAATAATATAAAAAAATGAAAAAATGTTTAAAAGTTTATAAATATACTACTAATTTATGTGATAACATTATTTTAAAAAAAAAATTAATGCTATGTTTAAAAATGAAAAACATGTTTAAAAGTTAAATTATTGTGTTTGGAACTTAGAATCCTTTATGGTTAATAATACTAACTTATCCACTATGGGTTTTTAATGATTTATAATATGCAATTTAATATATATATGAATTATAACGATTTAATATTGTTTAATTAGATTAAAACATTTATAAACCAAGTGGACCGAAATATGTGGTGTAATTTGTGAATTCAAATAAATTGCAATGATTGTGATTAACATATAAATTTATTATAGCTTTTGAAAAACAATATCATATTGAATTGAATATTTAATTAAAAATATGATATATTATAATAATTATGAGATCACTCTTATATTAATTATTTTGTGACATATATGCATGATGTATGAGGTTGTAATAATTGAAAATGTAACATTTTCCGATAACAAAAAGCATCAATTCATAAAATAACTAAACCACAGAAACATTATTATCCTTTATTAGTAACTTAAAGTGCTTATAGTGAAAAAGAAAAAAAACTTAAATTCATATTTTTTTTCTTTCTAAAAACATGATTTAAACTTTAGATTTGAAGTAAGAGCGACAGATATTGTTGTTTATGATTTATATATCCCCCATTTCGATGCATAAGATTTTCACAAATTCAAAATATATACTAGATTTTAAAAAAATTGAAAATTACTCTCAACCCAACTAAAAGCTTCATCTCTTAAGTTTAACAATCATGGATGAAAGATGAAAATATTATGAAATTTTGTCAATTTTTTTTTTGTAAAATAATGGTATTAATATAGATATGTTATTTTCAAAACATCTGTAAATTTTTTCATATTTACTTAAAAATGTTATAAAATGTCAAAAATATATAAATGTAAGATACTATTTAAAATACAAAAAATATATTAGTTGTTTTATTTTTATTTACTTATGTATAATAATAATAATAATAATAATTTACTGCAATAAGAAGGACTAAATGTCTTATTTTATCTTAAAAATGTTAAAAATTATATACTAGTAGAAAAAAATTAACGAGTTATGGGATCGTACCACAGTCCCCTTAGTTTTGTCCCTAAATTTAACGATATTTTCGTGACTCCTTTCATAATTTTATAAAATTTTGATTAACGTTTTAAAAATATAAAAAAAATATGGATATGAGTATTATATAGTAAAATACTGGGTTTTATATATTTTTTTAATTTTATCAAATACTATAGCGCAAAACTCTTGGATGTCGATGGAAAGTCAGATTTCCATGGTTATGCAGGTTTATACAGATTTACTGAAACCACAGCCATATCCAAAGAGCTTTTGGGATGATCTCTTGAAAAAACTTAAAAAGAGTTCAACAGAAATGTGTGTATATATATATATATATATATAATTGGAATAAGGCCCCTAATTATATGAATGTGTGTGTAATTAATAGGCTGTTCTCCCTAATTATGTCCTCGTAAATAAAGACTCGTTTTTCTTATCATGTTATATAGTAACTCTATCTTAAACTGAGCACATGCATGCATATTGAAAATATATATCTTATTAATCTAACATAATTAAGTAAGGGCAAAAATATATATATGAGAGAGTAAATATTGAAAGGTACAAATTTATAATATTTTTTTTCTTTTGTATTTCTCACTATTCCCTCTCTCAATTATTAATTGGTCTTGTTCACCGTGTTAATTTGGTATAAAACCAGCCAATAACTCCTCTTTTGCTAGATGTCGGGTATGTCATACTTTTCGGCATATATACATACACACACTCTAATTGATTTTTCTTCAATTATACAGATATAACTTTCTGTCGAGAAAGAGCAGAAAAAAAAATGTAGAAGGGACTAATTAGCCAAGCAAAAAATAACACGCAAATAATTGAAATAAACTTAAAATTAATTAGACTTCAACCTGTGGTTGTTAAATGATACACAACGTAAATCTTATTCCTAATTTAATTTTCTTTTTTGATTTTTTAAATATTCAAACGGAATAAGTTATATTATTGAAAAACATTGTTAGAGTAATTACTATATTATTTAGCCCAAATACGAGATAAAATAAAGTTTCCACTATTTATGAAAAGGAAAGAGCTAAAGGATTAGTTTAAAATCTTAAGGGTAGCGCGACAATCAAATCACAAAAACGTTCTTTTACCACTCATCTAAAAGACATTTTGGAAAAAGATTTTCGTTCCATACTTTGACAAAATTTATAGAAAAACTATAAAAGGAATTAAATTTAGTACCAAATTTTAATTTCATGGAGTTCATGCATTCATGGAAGCATAACCAAGATATTAAATTATAAAGCTTATATCAAGTAAAGTAATTAACTTTTTTTTAATAAATATTATCAAATGTAAATGTAGAGGGGCAAGTAGTTTTTTAACATCTTAATACACATATTTTATTTATTATATATATATATATATATCTTAATTTAATCCTATAATGATTATAAAATAACTACTTTAATTAAATAATTATTAAATTAAATCCATTAATTAAGCATATTTTAAGCACATAAAACAACGAAATATCTTATTTAAATATTTAACGTTGTTTAAACACTTATAATTTAAAAAATTAAATATTATACTTTCAACACAAAATTTCGAAAGTTCAGTATTATTTTTATGCATTTATCAAAAATGCTAATTAGTAAAGCGAAAAAAAAAACAAAAAAATTAAAAATCAACTTAAAATTAATGAGACTTCAACCGGTGGTTAAATGTTATACACAAGGTAACCAAATTTAATTTTCTCTTTTGATTTTTTAAATACTAAAATAAAAGAACATATAATTAAAATTAATTATTAAACTAATCACTATATTACTTGGCCCAAATATGAGATAAAATAAAGCTTGCTCTATTTATTAGAACAACAGAGCTATTTAAAGGAATATTGGTTTAACCATCCATATGTCAATTTTGATCATTAAAATTAAATTTCAACGTGATCTAAAATTAGACTAAATGCATATAAATTAAAAAAATAAAGAGGTTATAATCTAATAATTAAAAATTAAAGTATCAAATGAAAAAAAAATTAAAGGGACCAAAACATTAAATGATAAAATTTAAGGACTATTTGCATAGTTAAGTCTTAAAAAAATAAGAAAACTTAATGACTATATATGTAGTTAAATTTAAAAAAAAAACAATAACTTTTACAAAATGAATCTAAGGGCGGCGCTAGAATTAAATTACATACACGTTAGATGTTTACCACCCAACTAAAGGACATTTGTAAAAAGACTTTCATTCTATAAGAAAATTTATAAAGTAACGACAAAGGAAATAAATTTAATCCTTACTCTTAATTTTTTGAAAGAATTATTAGCATTCCTGGAAACATAACCACTAAGATATTGAATATTAAAGTTTATATCATGTCGTTAAAATCACACATCGATTAAGTATTGAGTTTTTATGCATTTATAAGTTTATAACAACATTTCTTCTTTAAGAGCTCTTTTGAAGGGAGCTAGATGAAGAATTTGTTAATGGTATTAAAACCAGGTGATACGGTCGGTGCCCGATCGGTTGTAAGGGATGAACTATGCGTCACTGTGAGGGAGAGACGCTTCATATTCCCGGTTAGAAATCGATGTGAGAGAGAGTGTTGAAGTCTCACATCGACTAAGTATTAAGTTTCTGTTCTACTTATAAGTCTATAACAACTAAATTTTTTTTTTGAATAAATATCATCAAATGTAAATGTAAACGAGCAATTAGTTTTTTTAACATCTTAATACACATATTTCATTTATTATAAGGTAAATTTGGTCTTATAATTATTGTAAAATAAATATTTTAACCATATAATTATTAAATTTTTCCAATTAGTTAATCATTTTTAATTACTGCACAATGATAATACAGTGAGCATTTGAATGATGTATTGGAAAAACTAAAACATGATCTAGCAAAAATACTTACCTTTCCTTAATTGTCAATTTTACTGTGAAACTTTCCATCTTTTCGTTAGTGAATGAGAAGCACGTAAAACCAACTTGTGGGGGCCAAAATACTAGATTGAACAAATAGCATCGAGGAAACTAGAAAGAAAACAAAATAATAAGCTAAATGTCGAAAATTAAAATTCACAAATTCGACAACAAAAAACCCCGCTTACGATAGAGCAAAAATAACTCTAATATGGAATTAAATATATATATATATATATATATATCAATTAAAATAAATAACTCTAAAAATCAAAAACTCCTATTGTATGATTGCACATCTTGTAGACATAAATGTTTAAGAGTTATTTAAGCATCATGTTAAAGAGGTGAGGAAAAACAGCATTTGATCATTTTGTCCTTACATTTAATCATTTTACATGTAAATTCAATTAGTTGAAACAAAATTTATTAATCAACAAATTTCCTTATTTTATCATGTTAAATAAATTGATATGCAGCTGGTAACAATCAACACACTAGTTGAAAGCAGCCACCAACAGCTTGTTAGAGAATGATAGGTTGTTCAAGAACATGTCTCTTCATAATTATGTTTATTTTTAATTATTACAATTTTGTTTTTTTTGTATAAATAGGTTGTAAACATTCGTTTATTTATCATTAATAAAACCATTTCTTACATGGTATCAGACATTCAGAAATAATTCCCAGAAAATTCAGCTCACATAATTTTTTTTATTTTTTTCTCATTCTGTTTTTTTTAAATCAATTTTGATTCAAAAAATAATTTCAATTTCATCTCATCATATTATTCAGAAGAATCCGAGCAATCTACAATTAAAATCAAGCCAAAATACCCCTCCACGTGCTCAGACGCACCTTGCCTAAGCTCACCGATGTTCCACGCGCCTCGCGTGAGTCACACGCGCCAACTGTTGAGGAAGACGACTCCAACGACACGTCGTTACGCGTCTATGAAGCAAACGACGTGTCTTTCACCCAGTTCGGTCCTCCATCCGGTCTGGTCCGGTTCGGTCTTCATCTGGTTCAGTGCTCTACCGTTCCAGCCACTCTAGACGCCGATTCACCCACTTTTCGACCAGTTTTGTGGCTGAAATTTCCAGTTATGTAATCCTTGACTCATTTTCTATAAGATAAAGCATATTTCAGTTCATTATTTGTTTCATAAATAGTTATTATTGTCTAAAACACACTTAAACCTATCTCGTTTTTTTGATTTATTTTACTCAATAATAATGACTATAATTACCAATACCAACCCTACTTTACCAAAGTAGTATGATGACCCTAGCCATTCATTATATATACACCAATTAGACCAACCAAGCATGGTCCTAGTAGCTCAATCCTTAAATCAAGAAAATTATCACATTTGGAGTCATGTGATGCTCATGGCTCTAATACCCAAAAACAAAGAATGATTTATTGACGATACAATCAAAAGCTCATCAACAAACTTTGAAACAAAAATCAAACAATGGACTCGCTGCAATATTCTTGTTAAAGGATAGATCATCAACACTATATCGCCCAAAATTGCAGAAAGTGTCATATATAATGATACTGCATGTGAGCTATGGGAAGAATTAAAGGAACATTTTTCGCACACCAACAACGTGCACCTATTCCACATTGAGCAAGAGATCCATTATTGCATATAAGAAGGTATAAGCATTGGAGAATACTATACCAAATTGAAAATTTTATGGGATAGTCGTGATGTACTATGTCCTCTTTCACATTGTGGAGGAAATGTCGGAAGGGAACTACAAGAATATCAACAAAAGTAGTGAACCATAAAGTTTATCATGTGACTTAACACGGTTTACACATCAACACGTGGACAAATCTTTCTCATGGATTGATAACTGTATTTTATATAGTTATTTTCACCTATTTTATTAATTAAAACTGCTATGTTCTCAATGTTTTTAGTTAATTTTAGTATAATAAATTAATATTTATTGTTTTTTTTATATTTTAATAAAAACTAAATAATTTGTATCGAAAACGTACTTAATTGCAAATTTATATCCAAAAATATAATTTCAAATAAAATAGTGTTTAATTGTAATTTGTAAAAGTCAAAAATATAATTTAAATTAAAATTGGGCTTAATTTTAATTATTGAAAGTTTAAACATTTAATTTAAATTACCAAAATGGCTACATTGCAATTAAACAAAGTTTAAAATGTAATTTGAAATATATTTGTGGGTGAAAATACAATTAAATAAAAATAAATTTTCTGCGCAGGTGAAGAATTCCACGCGACATCATCCACGGTTCAATGTGGACCGTCAGATCAACACAGAAACGGTTAGGATGGGGGCGTGTTCTTCTAACCCGACCAAGGAGAGTGGGTGCAGAATTCACGTCACGCGGCGCGACGCCCGAGTGGGGCCCACTGGCCGCGCAGACTGGCGTGCAGGGTGGGTCCCATATGTCGGCTGCGCAGAATTCTCCGAGGCGCATCGCTCACCGTTGGATCCATTGAACGGTCCAGATTGAAACACGTGAATCCAGCTGTCGCGCATCGAGCCGCTACCCGACATGTTCCCGTGCGTTACGCTGCATCGTTTTTCCATGACCCCGACCTGCACGTCCAATGAAACGCTGCCACGTGTCTCTGAATTGCTCGCAGCCAATCACATGGCGACACGTGGCATGCGTATAAGAAAAAAAAAATTAGAAACCCGCAGAATTGTTTTCACGCGTGATATTTTTTTATTCCCCCCATTTATTTGTGTCATCCGCTAATATTAAAAAAATATATAATAATAAAAAAAAGGAATAATTGAATAGTGGGGGGATATATTTAACGGGAATTTTTTCATTTTGTACGCGTTGTTTTTGTTTTCTTTTTTTGGTTTTCGTTTTTTTTTCTTTCTTTTTGTAGAATTCTCTCCTTCTTCCTCTTTCATTTTATTTTTGAGCAGAGAGTTTTTCTCTCAAATTTGTGAAGGATTTTCGAGTTGTTCCACTTGTTTTGATTATTTCCTCTTAAGAAGTTTCATTTTTTCCTCTCTGCGTGTCTCTTTTACACGTAGAAAATTTTATTTTGACATTTTTGTTGTGTATTATCTTAGGGAAATTACAGAGAAAGAGGTTGATGAAGAAGAAGGAAATGGAAGAAATTATTTTTCATTGACGAATCGTGAAAGAGTTTCTCCTAACTCATTTTCTTTTAATTTTTGTTTCTCTCCAATGTTTTATTTTTGTGGTGTTGTAATTTTAATTTCTGCTATGAACTAATATATTTGTTCTAGGATTGCAGTGTTACGTAAATTATGAAACTTGAAGTAATTATTTTTGAATGATTTGTGGAACTGTTTTAAGTTATTTATTTTACCTGCTGAAAATGTTTTTAATAATCGGAAGATTAATTAACTGATATGTGACATTTAAATAAACTTGAAAAAGGAATTTATGTGGGTTGCTCGGGATAAAATAACGCATATACATAAGGGATAGAAATATACTTTTATTGTATGTGTAACTTTTGAGAACTCAGAACTTAATAAATCTGATTGAAATTAATTCTCATAGGAATATAGTGAATCATTTTAACTGGATGTGTCTGTATGGAGCTTGAAAGAGATATATGGATAAATTAGGAGTTCTTGGTTAATAACTTAAAACATAAGAACATAAATCAAGAGAGAATAAAATATTCAAGTGATTAAGTCAAATTGCATAAAATTATTGATTGTTTGAATAAAATTAGGTTTAAATAATTTTAGTAATTAACAAGAGTTGGTAACATTTCTCTGTGGGAACGATAATTTATTTATCATATTATTACTTGAGACCGTGTATACTTGCACGTTTTTTGTGTGTTGTAAAACACACAACATGGATCCTTTACCTACAATAAATAAGATATATTCACTCATTGTTTAAGATGAAAAGCAGAGAGTTGTCTCCACGCAAACTATAGGGAGGATGCCAGAAGTTTCCGCACTTGTTGCCAAAGATAGTCATCCACAATATCCTCACAAAAATTACCCACCAAGGAATCCACATCTCAAGTGAAATCGATGCAACAATATAGGCCACAATTCTGAGAATTGTCGAAGTCACCTCAAATGTGATTTTTGTGGTCTTAATGGACACAATTTTGAAAACTACCGAAAGCATCTCAAATGTAATTTCTGTGGTTTAAATGGACATGACATCAACATGTGTCGGAAGAAAGGAGAAATTCAAGATAAGAGGAACACAATTTATAGCTTTCCCTCTAAAGCTCATCATACTGACTTTCAGGAAAGCTGCTCCGACACAAAGACACTATCCCATAACCTTACATCTACCCAATATCAAGAGCTTCTTACACTTCTCAATCAATCCAAATCAGGTAGCATGGAAAGTCAAGTGACTACTTCTTCAGGTAACACATTATGTACAATTGTTTTCCATTCAAAAACTCATTGGATTTTTGATATAGGAAAAATTGATCACATGGTATGTTCCCAAAACCTTATTAGCTCCAACATTCCAGTCACTAATCGACATGTGCATTTACCTGATCATTCTTTTGCCCGTGTCACACATATTGGCACTGTACATTTCTAAAATAATTTCATACTCCATGATGTCTTTTGTGTTCCCTTCTTCAAATTAAACTTAGTTTCAGTAGCCAAACTAACTCAAACTACACTTTGCCATGTCACCTTCACTAATAGTAGATGCTTTGTTAAGGAGAAATGCTCAGGGAAGACGATTGGGATAGGAACTGAGAAAGTAGGAATCTACTACCTGACTATTTTTGAAAAGGCTCGATGTTTCTCCGTTTCAAATACTGCTTCCACCAATTCTCATCTATGGCATCAACGACTTAGTCATTTATCTAATAACTGTTTGCGTGTAATTTCTCTTTCCATCAACCCACGTTTTTGTTCCATTAGTGATTGTTCTATTTGTCCAATAGCTAAGCAAACACCTAATTCATTTCCTTTTACGTTCCATCATGTTGATATTTGGGGTGCCTATCACATTCCAGCACTTAATGGAGCAAGTTATTTTCTCACTATTGTTGATGACTACTCAAGATGCACATAGGTTTATCTCTTACATGCTAAATTTGATACACGCACATTTCTTATCACCTTCATTAATCTTGTTGAAACACAATTTTCATCGATAGTTAAAATCATTTGTAGCGATAATGGACCAGAATTTTATATGACACAGTTGTTTTCTACCAAAGGAATCATTCATCAAACCAGTTGTGTCTCTACCTCTCAACAAAATGGTGTTGTTGAAGGCAAACACCGTCATCTTCTCAATGTTGCTCATTCTTTGCTCTTCCAAGTCAATCTCCCTAAACAATTTTGGGGAATTTTCTATGACCCAGTTGTTTTCTACCAAAGGAATCCTTCATCAAACCAGTTGTGTCTCTACCTCTCAACAAAATGGTGTTGTTGAAGGCAAACACCGTCATCTTCTCAATTTTGCTCATTCTTTGCTCTTCCAAGCCAATCTCCCTAAACAATTTTGGGGAGATGTCATTCTTACAACCACATATCTCATAAATCGTACTCCAACACATGTTCTGAAGGGTAAAACACCTTTTGAAGTTTGAAGTCATTTTTCACAAAATTCCTAGGTATGAACATTTTTGTGTTTTTGGTTCTCTTTGTTTAGTGTCTGCACATCATGATGGACTCATCAAGTTTGATCCTAGATCACATAGATGTATATTCATTGGGTATCCATCTGGGATAAAAATTTATCGTGTCTACAATCTGGAAACAAGCAAGACTTTAGTGTCTCGTGATATTATCTTTCATGAACATGTATTTCCTTATCTCACTTCCGTTGTCAACACTCCAACTCTATTCACTCCATCAGAAAATACTATTTATGATGACATACCTAACATTCGTCAATCAACCAATCCAAATACATCACTTCATCATACACCATCCATCCTTCCAACAATTGACTCAGACATTCTTAATCCTCAAAATTCATCTCCAGAAACATCATCATCAACTTCTCCACCACACATTACTCCTCCAACACCAGTCACACATAGGCTTCTTCGATCCACCAATGTTCCTAGCTACCTTCAAAAATATCATGTAGAGGCTTCCTTGCCTTCTCGGTCATTCCCTTTGTCTCACTCAGCATCGTCCAAAGACAAAGGTACTTCTCATTCTTTATCTCATGTACTTACCTATGACCAATTATCACCTACACATCGTGCCTTTTCCACTTCTATTTTCATTCTCACGGAACCAACCGCATTTGTTGAAGCTTTCAACGATCCAAAATGGCGGCTTGCCATGAAACAAGAACTGGATGTTATTGACACTAATGGCACTTGGACGCTTCAAAAACTTCCTTCAAACAAGAAACCAGTTAGTTGTAAATGGGTCTACAAAATCAAGTATAATCCTAATGGCTCTGTGGAACGATACAAGGCTCGGTTGGTGGCCAAAGGATACAGTCAGATTGAAGGTTTTGACTACCAAGAAACTTTTCCACCAGTAGCCAAACTTGTCACTGTTCGGCTTCTTCTTTCCATTGTTGCAATTCAAAATTGGCATCTTTGACAACTCGATGTCAAAAATGCTTTTCTCTATGGTGATCTTCATGAAGATGTCTACATGTCCCTTCCACCTGGATTCGGACGAAAGGGGGAAACATGAGTATGTAAGCTACACAAATCTTTGTATGGACTCAAACAAGCCTCACAACAATGGTTCATCAAGCTATCAACAACACTTAAACTAGTTGGTTTCAACCAATCTAAGTATGATCACTCATTGTTCGTTCAAACCGGTGGTAATTCCTTCTCTGCTCTTCTTGTCTATGTAGATGATATATATAATCATAACAGGAAACAATGTACAAGACATTGAAGAAACTAAGAATCATCTCATGAGACAATTCAAACTAAAAGATCTCGGTGAATTAAAGTATTTTTTGGGCATAGAAGTTTGACGTTCTAAGAAAGGAATTGTTCTGTCAAAACGCAAGTATACACTTGAAATATTGGAGGACATGGGTTATCTTGTTGTCAAATCTTCCAATTCACCTATTGAACAAAAATTATCCCTCAGTAAGGTTGAAAGGGAATTCATCAGTAATCCCACATCCTATCGAAGAATTTTTGGGAGATTAATATACTTAATCATCACAAGGCCCGACTTAGTGTATGTTGTGCACATTCTCAGTCAATATATGGATAAACCACGTCAACCACATTTGGAAGCAGCTCAACGAGTGCTACGATATGTCAAGAACACACCAGGGCAATGCCTCTTTTTCTCAGCAACTAGTTCGTTACAAATAAATGCTTTTTGTGATGCAGATTGGGCAAAAGACACAGATACACGACGATAAACCACAAGATATTGTATGTTTCTTGGAAACTTGCTAATTTCTTGGAAGACTAAGAAACAAAATACGGTCTCACGATCAAGTGTAGAAGTAGAATACCGCTCTATGGCAACAACATGTTGTGAAGTAACCTGGTTACGATACATTTTGGATGATTTGGGTATCAAACACTCCGAACCAACCACGTTATATTGTGACAATCAAGCAACTATTCACATTGCATCAAATCTAGTGTTTCATGAGCGAACCAAACACATAGAGATCGATTGTCATCTAGTAAGAGAAAAGAATAAAGTTGGAATGATCAAAACTTATCATATCTCTACATTAGAGCAACCAACAGATATATTTACCAAATACCTGAGTTTTCCACAGTTCTCAAGCTTACTTAACAAGTTATGAATAATTAACATATATTCCAACTTGAAGGAGAATTTTAAAGAACTTGAGATCCAGTTGGTGACAACCAACGCACCAGTCGAAAGTAGCCATCAACAGCTTGGTGGGGAAAAATAAGATGTCTAAGAACATGTCTCTTAATAATTATGTTTATTTTTAATTATTACAATTTTGTTTTTTTATAAATATATTGTAATATTCGTTTATTTATTATCAATAAAACCATTTCTTACCGATAGTTTTATTTTAAGACATATTTTTCTTTAATAATCTCAAATATCAATTTGAGGTGAAAAAATTATTTTAAAAATACCATGTCATAGGAAACTCGATGTTTATTCATTTTTTATTTCTTTATTTTATTATATATTTACGGTTTATTTCAATTATATAATTATTTGTCCGGTACATATCTCCTACGGTAATTTCCAAAAAAATCACCTTATTTCTTTTTCAAATAATTTACTGGATAGCTGCGGAAGAATTTTGCCGACATAATTGAATAATTGAAAAATGAAAATAATGGCAGCATAAGAAAAGTACCGACTAACGAGACTGCTTTATCATGTCACGTGTGTTTACTTTCTGTTCAATGTAGTCAATTAGTCAATTTTTCCCGTTTTGGCAAATTATTTTTGAGAGTCAAGTCAAGTTTATAAGAATATGTATATTTGTTGGCTTGCGCCATGGGATGATTTCAAAATCAGTCTATTTTGGCAAATTTCTGCTAGGATTTTTTAAATAAAACTAAAAATGAAGAAATTATAATAAAAGAAATAGAGATTGAAATCAACAAGGAAGATATAATTATTTCCCCGCATAATTCCAAAACAATTATATCTTTTCATTATAAGTTAACCGTTAATTATAATATGATTTTTATTATTTTAAAAGTAACTTTCCCTAATATATAATTAAACCATTTGAATTAACTAGTAAAATCTAATAATATAAATCTTATCATTTTATTCATAATGATACAATTGTTTTTTTATAATTTTGGCAATTAACATAATTTTAATGTTGGTTTTTTTAATATACAACATTAAATATTATCCTTTTTCTAAATCGAGAGACTAAGGAAAAAATAACACATTTATTAAAACGATATTAATATAATATTTATAAATAATTTGAATATTATCCTCTTTTTAAATTAAATCATATTTATAAATTTTACAAAAAAATATACCATAATTATTAAAACGATATTAATATAATATTTATAAATATTACGTTATTTGAATAAATATTACCTATTTCAAGTTGTAATATATTTCTGTTTATTAATTTTAATAGCAAACAAATAAAGAATATTGTATGAGATATCTTTTCAAGGGATGTTTTCATTCTTTACTCCATCAATACTTTTAAACACGTGTTTAAAATATTTCTTTTTATACGTGAAAAATATTACCAAAACTTTAGTAACTTTGAAAATAAACAATCATCGAGCACCCAAAAAAAAAACGCTATATTAGCTTTTGAGAAAAAAAAAATTGACCATAAATATCATTTTTGAGTACATGAATTCAAATGAAAATTGATTTTGATTAGGTATTCATTTTTATACTACAAATTAGGTAACGATGAAAAACAAAAATTAGTCTACAACGTCAAAAGAAAAAAAAAACAGAAATATATATGTTAGTCTCTATTTCCCACTAATACAATTATAACATCCACAAATTTATTTTAATTATATAATTATTTACAATTTTATATCTCTATTTTACACCTACCTTGCCTCGATCTCTTAGGAAATCACTCATGTTACTATCCCTGCACATAAACGTGCCTTATATTACAATTATTTTGTTTTATAAAAATACATATGGTTAACAGCAGAGGCGAAGATAAGTCCACGACTTCATATATTTTTTATTATTAATTATAAATTAAATAATTTTTGATATTTTTATACAGAGATGAATGAGAAATTTGCACCGCCTATATAAATAAAATTATTCGTTCTTACGTATAATTCAATAAAATTAAAACAATTTATTTAATCTTTTTTTTTCTTTTAGAAGTACTTTATAAAAATAATTTACAAAAAAAATTATAAATTTAAAAATAAATATATGATTAAATTCATTTTTTTAAAGATGTTTATTTATATACCGACACAAACACGAGTGACAAAACATATGTTTAATACAATATTTATAACTCGTTTAATAAATGTGTCAAATACAACACAATATGAATTAACATATATTTTATTATAATGTTAAAAAAAATCTTAAATTTGATATTTGTTTTAAAAAAAATTATTTTGATAAGTTTAATTTATCATTGTATCAGTCAAAATAAACAACAAATAGGGATTTATATAAGAAAGGAGAAAGAGGAAGAGAAGGCAAGAAATTAAATGAGAAAAAAAAAATCAAAGGCAAGAAGAAAAAGGTTAGGTTCATCTCCCTTGTGTGAGGCGCAACCTAGCTAGCTGATTAGTTATATTAAATTTGTTTGACATTAAAATTAATTATTGGAGATAAGATTAATAATTTCAATTAAATAAAAACAACTAACTGATATAGATATGTAATATACCCACTTGCATGAAAGGTGTATATATAGATAAGCTCTTTTTTTCTAATTAATTCGCTGCATGGTCATAGGATATATATATATATATATATATATATAAGAGAAGTTTGATTCCAAGAAGACACGTCACTGCCAAAGTCAAGCTTCAACTGCACATGGTTTTTGACAATTAGATATCTTTTGTATGCCCACGTACGTAATTCACTTTATCGTTAAAACAATAAATTAATCACCATTAGCAATAATAACAGGCATTAGAGTTTTTCGGTTCCCATTATATATCATCAAATATTTTTATACAATAATGTTTTATTTTTTAAAAAAAATTATCTACATATTTATTATATATATATATAATAAATATTAAAATAATTAAGAATTTATTTGATAACAATTTTAATTCTAGATTTTTTATTTTTTTAAAATAATTTTTAAATTATATATGTTTGATAACGATTTTTTCTTTAAATTTTTACTTTTTAAAAAATTTACTATCAAAATATGACATAATTTATAAATATTTAAAAATAATATTTTTGAATTCTGATTTTTTTTCATTTTCATTAAATATTTTTTTAGAAAATAAATCAAATTTTATGAATTTTGTAGTTAAAAGTATTTAAAGAAAATGATTTAAAACATAAAATTTGTAAATAATAAAAAAATTCTTTATTTTTAAGTTTTCAAAAAGAAAAACATAAAAAAATTAACAAACAACTTATAAGAGATTTTTTATTTTTTTAAAATCATTAAGTAAGAATTATTACAAAATATATTGATGATTAATTTACAAAATCATAAATTATAAATTAAAATTATTATCAAACAATAATTAAAAAAGATCGTGTAATATAATCAATCCATTATTTATTATTATGAATAATTTTAATTGTTCTTGTATTAACTCACCAATATGTTAATTTTATATTGTTTTTAAATTTAATAAGAATTAAATTATTTATTAAATAATAAAATACAATTCTAGTAGAAATATATAAAGTTTTTATTTTATTTTATTTATAATGTTAATTAATTTAACATCTAATTTAATATTAAAATGCAAACAACTTCCTCCTTAACGTATAATATTGTTAATTTAATATTACAATGAAAACAAATGAAAAATCAATAATGATCGATTATTTTGTATGTAGCAAAAAAAAAATCTTATTATTTCTACACTGACGTGGTGATTCGACTAGCCAAAGCATAGGAAAGAATAGCAAACCTACCAAGTGGGGGAAATGGATATTTTTTACCTATCATTGCTATTCTCATGTGTTTGATTGATATAAAAGATCATATTAACGTAATTTAATACTAACTAATAATTCTTCATTTATAATAAAAGAGTCTATTGAAAATAGAATTAAAAAAAACATATATGGTCACCTTGATTACTTTTTATTAATTTTATATTTTAATCATTTAATTTTAATCTAAAAAATACTAAATTTGTTAAGTTTGAAAAATTAAAATTCCAAATAGTAAGAAAATTTATAATTTTAATAGGTTAAATCTAATTATTATAATATAATTTTAACAATTTTTATATTTCTATTGAAATTGAAATTTTTTAAAAGTTATGAACACGAAAAAAAAAATTAGAAAATCAATTTGGAAAATATATATAAGTTAGTAGAAAATAAATCTTATTTAGAGAAAAAAAATAGGGTAATAAAATAGGAAAATATCAACTCTTCCTATTTATAGTAGTGAGTTTTTCGATTGAGACAACATAGATATTTACAAAAATTACGCGCTATGCATTATTATAATATCACGTTTTTTTTTGTTTTTTTTATTGAAGTACATTACTCTTTAACTCAAAAGTCAAATTCGGAAATTATTTACTAGAACATTATATGAAAATATATATATATTTTTTAGGAGAAAACAAAAAAACGAAAAAAACGTGAATATGTAAATGTTATTACAAAATTCCAAAATTGCTTAACTTTTAATGTAAAAATGATTTTTATTTATGCCTTAATTCACGAATCAATAATTAGTTTATCATTGCTAAATAATGACCTCACCGGTTAAGCGTATATCCTAAAACTTTTAGTATTTTACAAATATAATGGTACACCTCATCTCAAATATTTCTTTTAATAAATTTATTTGATATCATTTAAATTTTATGTATTAAAATGAAAAAAATAAGTAATAATAATTGAATATATTATAAATAAGAAATACATCAATAATCAAATTAATAATATGAAAAAAATTCAATTTCCTTAGATTCATTTATTTTTAATGTATGTACGTATCAAATTAAAAAATTAAAAAATATAAGATTTTTAAATAATAATAAAATATTAATTATATTACTATATATATAATAATACATTAATTTGTGATAAAAATATTTTTTATTGTATTATATTATAAAAATTAAAAAAACAATTGTTAAAAATAAGAATGACAATTATATTGTATTAATTGTGTTTATATTAAGTTAATTTCGTGTTATTTATATAATATTATGATATTAGTTAATATATAAAAAATAAAAAAAAATTAATTAATATATATGTTAATTATTTATAATAATAAATAAATAATATTTTTAAAGATATAAAAAATCTATTTATTAATTTTTATTAAAAAATCTACGAGTATTATATTTTTTTCGTATTGTTTTATTATATTATAACAGATATTATCACCCCAGCTGGAAGTACCCTAGAAACGTGCATAATTGGACCATCCTTTATGAAAATAATAATGTTAACCAAATCCAATCAACAACATGAACAGAACAGACCACCCACTTGATGACCATTCATCCCCCAGAAGTAAAGCAACCCATTTGGTATCACGTGGATGTTTCCTCTCTCCATCTGGGAATCTCCAATGAACCTCTCCCCTCTTCCATACCAAAAAAAAAAAATCAAAATCAAAATCAAAATCGTCTCTTTTCCTCGTTTATTTCTTCGCTTTATATATCTACCATCCTCACTTTCTTCCTCTCTACTCAAATCTTCTCCTCTTTCAACTTAGCCTTCCTTTTATTTATCTGAATAACAACAATAGTCTAAAACTTCTTCTTATACTGTAACAATTAATTTCCAATGGAGTCCAAAGAACAGGCTTCAACTTTGGAGCTAATAAGGGATCACCTCCTTAATGATTTTGCTTCCAAGGAAGGAAGCCACAACAGTCTCAACCATATTCCTACTCCCCAACATACCCAAACCCTCCAATTTTCCAATCACTCAGATTTACAAGTCTCTGATTACTTAAATCCAATTGATCAACAACAAACCCATTTCGACTTTGAAACCAAACCTCAAATTATCAACCCAAAATCACCAAAATATTCAGCTTTGAACCACCGCCGTCCTTCAATTAACGTGTCGATTCCACCGGCCACCTTTCGGTTGAATTCATTTCCGGCTCCTATTCCTCCGGCAACCACCACTGTTCAAAATTTGCCAAACCCAGTTAACGAAAAGCACTACAGAGGTGTTCGGAAGCGACCATGGGGAAAATATGCAGCAGAAATACGAGACCCAAATCGGAAAGGCTCAAGGGTTTGGCTTGGAACATTTGAGACCGCCACTGAAGCTGCCAAAGCTTATGACCGAGCCGCTTTTAGAATGCGTGGAAGCAAAGCCATATTGAATTTCCCTCTCGAGGTCGGAAAATCATCGGAGGTTAATGATCTGCCAACGAACCTTGGCAGGAAAAGAAAAACGGAGAGCGATACAGAGGAGAAACAGAGCAAGGAATTGAAAAAGGAACCTTCAACGACAACATCTTTATTATCGTTTAAAGAGGAGAGACAAAACAAGGCCTTAAATATGGAATACTCAACGGCGTCGTCTTCAGTGTCGTTTGAGAGTGAAATGCAAAGCACATCAGAAAGTAATATTACAGCTGGACAAACTTGTCCCTTAACACCTTCAAGTTGGGAAACAGTTTGGGATGTCAAAGATGTAAAAGGGATTTTTAACGTGCCTCCTTTGTCGCCTCTATCACCTCACCATTGTTTGGGATATTCTCAGCTTAGTGTTATGTGAAAAATTTCCGACCACATTTGACACATAATGTATAAAATAGTACAACCTGTGATATTAAGCATGTAAAAATATAAAGGTTTGATTAGATATGAGAGTGGAAAGGTTTGATTAGGTATGAGAGTGGAAAGGTTCGATCGTATGTACACTATTGATACAGTCGCACCATAAACGCTAAAAAATATATACTATTTTTGTTTTCCGTGTTTAGCTTATTTTTACTTTTGATTAAAAAAATGTATGATATATATCATTAGATGTAAATATATTTATTGAATTTATAATAATTTTTTAACTAATAAATATTACACACGATTTTACTTACAATAAATGAAAACAGGCGTGTGTTCCTCCAAGTTCCCCGTAGATCTTGCCCTTAATTACAGAGGTTTTAACACTTACCATAAGTGAGCATCAAAAATTATGTAATATTCTATCGTAACTTATAATTGAAATAATTTCATGCACTCGGACTAAATTTTTTATAGGATATCTTCAGACTTTGAGTTATCTCAAAAAAAATATTTATAAGATTTTAAAAAATTTAAAAATATAACAAAAATTAAATCTAACGAAAATAAATATTAATATTTCTAAAATAGAACAAGAAATAATAGAATTAGAAATATAAGACATCAAATGATATTTTTCACGAAAAAAAATTAAAAAAAAAATTAAATTAAATTCAAAAAATTAAATTAAATTTTAAATAATAATATGAAAAACTATATTAAATAAACAATCTAAAATTTTCCAAAAAGATAAAAAAATTGGATATATTAACTTAAGAGAAATTCAAATAATAATACAGGCTTATTTTAGAGAAGAAATATGTACACCAATAAAAATAGTATTACTAGATAATTAAATAAAAAATAAAAAATATTTTTATTAGAAATGATTCATGATAACTTAGGATACTAAAATCTAAAATTTACAATATACTCTAGTTTTGCTATTAATATCCATGATAAAAATCTAAACCAATTATTAGATCTAGCATATGAATTTGAAAGAAGAGATTTAATGAAATAAGGGAATTATCAATTTTTAATACATTATCTAGTAGCATATTTTTTAACAAATAGTCATAACAATTCAATATATCGACAAAATAAATTTATAGAATGAAAATAATTTTGTATGGTTTGACCACTATAATAAAAAAAGGAATAAGTATTACAATTTTTGATTTACAACTTAAATGTAATGGAAAACACTGTATATTATCTTAATATCTCATATATTCAATAAAGTTTAAATAATATTATTTAATTATTTTTCGTCACACAAAATATATTATTAAAATCATTATTTTTCTAAATAATTATTACTTAAAAAGAAAATATATTATAAAAATTATTATGTTTCTAAATAGAGTTTACGGTTTTGAGGTTTAGGATTTGGAATTTAGGGTTTAGGGTTACATTTATGAGTTAAGGTTTAGGGTTTTAGGATTTGAGATTTAGTATTTAAGGTTTAAGGTTTAAGGTTTTAGGATTTGGGGTTTAAAGCTTAGGGTTTAGTGTTATATTTATAGGTTAAGGTTTATGATTAAAATTATTATTTTTTTAAGTATGTTTTAGGGTTTTAGATTATATTTATGGGTAGGTTTAGGGTTAATTTTTTTTAAATATGGTTTTAGGATTTGGGATTTAGGTTTTTGGGAGTTAGGATTTTCGGATTTGGGATTTAGGTTTTTATGAGTTAGGGTTTTAGGATTTAAGGTTTTGGGTTTTTGATTTTTGGTTTTGGGATTTAGGTTTTGGGTTATATTTGAGATTGAGGTAAAATTGGAAAAAAAAATTTAGATGTTAATAAAATCATGATTCTTAAAGAGGGAGAAAGAATTCTGATTTCTTCTTCTTCAGAAATCGATTCATTTCCTATCTCATTTTCAGACCAACCAAACACGCGAATGTAAGGAATCAATTATGATCTTTTTTCATTCTCTCTAACCAAACACAACATTAAGAAATTTTGGACAAATAATAAAACCGAAAGAACTAACACACGTTGAAGTATCAGAGAAATGACATTTAGATATCAAGGAAAAACCTATGATAATAAAAAGAAAAATTAATGTTGTTAGAAACAATAATATGTCAAGGTTTATATTTATAGACCACGAATGAAAAACCTCTAACCAACAAGAAGAAACTTCTAACCAAGAAAAAACTAAAAACTAAAATATGAAGTCAAAATAATGAAGGTATTAGTACATGATGTTATATTAGAAAAATAATAATGTTTAAAGATAAAATAAAAAATATGAAGTTAGAAGTAAATAGAAGCCTAGTAGGCATAACAAATAATTAAGCAACATTGTTTATAAAACTTTACATACAGAACTAATAGAAAATATATATCTATGAACTAATTTAAGTTAATTAAATTATTTCACAGAGAATTTTAAAATAGCAATTAAGAACACCATCAAGAAAATTAAAGTAGGAGACAAGCTTGTTTATCTCATATTTTTCAATTCACTAATAGAATAGAATAAGGAATGATGTATGAGTCTCTACCACTTCATCAAGATAGAATTTTTCAACAAAAAGATAGAAGTTTCCAAACTAATGGCACTTCTAGAAAATGAATTCAACATAGAGGAACTCTGTGTACTAATAGGTTAAATGTTAGGCCAAATTTACTATGAATTCATAAAGATTGACAATTCTACTGAGATCAAAGTAAATAATTTAACTAGTAAAATCATCATTATTTCACACAGTAGCATGACTCTGTTAGAAGAAAATGATGAAAAAAATTCAAATATAAAAATAATTTTAATAACAACCTGAAACTTGGTCAATAAATAAATAATGTATTATGCTTCTATGCGAGAAAAGCTACCAAAGATCACAGATACATCTAATGTATCAAAGATAAAAAATATGAAGATGCATCGACTGTATCAAAGATAAAAAACGAAGATGTGTCATCATCAACATCTTCAAAAGGATTATCGATAGAAAACGACAAAGAAGAATAAAGAAAGGAACGATTGGTAGAAGACAACAAAGAAAATAAAGATATAGACAATGTCTATCATTTAAAGCAAAAGGCAGACGAATTATTAAAGTAAGAGTAAAATAATAGTTTTAGTCTTGTAAACAGGTATTCCTTGTGCCCTAAAAGGAACCCTTTTTTTATTTCAAAACACATAGAATACCATAGCACTCTACTCTAAAAAACACACAAACTCTAGCATAGAAATCCCTTATATCTATAAAATTCTAAACCATTAATGATATACCCCGTAAGTATGAATGGCTAAGAATCCCTTCAAGGCTCTTAGTTGGCTTTAAGTTTGTAATAATTATTATAAGAAAAAAATAAAGTTCAATTTATCTTCTCTAGTAAGTCAAATATTGAACATCATCTATGTACGGATGCATAAGGCTCACCATTGTCAAGAGGGCGTTGAAGTTTGAGAAAGTTTAACCAAAAGAAGATGAATGTAAAGGAAGATTATGGTAGACCCATTAAATTTAAGTAAAATAATTATAAATTTTAAGCCAGTTAAGAATTTTGAATATTTAAATATTTACTTATATTAAGTTATAATACTGATAAATAGGAAAATTGAAATTATTTTTAATTACAAAAATAAACAACTAGTTTAAAAAGAAATTAAAAGAAAAGATAAAAATCTAATCTTATTAGAAAAAATTGATAAAGGTAATCTCTTAACTTTAAATGAATATTTTAAAGATAAGGATTATGAAATTTGTCTTAAATTTTTTAAGAGATTTAATACCTTGTTAGACATATATACAAATTATATTAAAGCTATCGTAATCATCATAAACCATCATATTTTAAGGACATTAAGAGAATATTTTAGTTAAAAATATGTAAAAATATAAAAAGAATAATTCAATAATTTAATATTTGGATACTATTTTTTTGAAAATTATAATTACATTGTATGTAAACAAGAAAAACATATTTATATACTTCAAATAAAACAAAATAATGTGTATTCAATAAATATGACTTATTAAGAAAATAATTTAACTAGTATATTAAAGTCAGATTGATTGAAATTTCGTCATTATAATCTCTCGCAATCGAAAATTCCAAAAATTGGTATCAAAACTATATAAATAGTAATAGATGAAAAAGTTAACACCTTTAGTTTTTAAGACTATCAATAGTATTAATCATAAAATATAGAGACATTTTATATATTTTTATAAACATTAAGGACATGAGTAAATATATGTTAAATCTTAGAAATATTTGAGATATTTTTCCCTTTTTATAACAAATTAAGTTAGCATGGGTTGTACGGGGAGAATTTTTATTTCTTATTTTTGTGATTAAATAATTTTTAATTTATTATTTTTATATATTTTATTTTAGTTAATAATTTTTATTCTTAAAGTATCTTTTAATTAATCAATTAATTTCAATAAAAAATATCTTATTTTATAGAAAAATTTAAGTTATGTTCACTACGTTTGAGCTTATAATTTTATAATTGTATTTACAGTACCCTTACAATTTTGTGTAGAGTGAATTAAATTTTCTTATCAAATTAATCAATTTTTGAATAAAATAGTTTATCAAAAAATATTATAATAATAAAAATAATTAATTAAAAAATAAAAATTATAAATTTTTATATAATATTAATAGCTAAATGAATGATCTGTGTCCCAATATATTCTTAATTTCAATTGCTAATTATTGTAATGTAATGTAATTGTACAATTATATAAATTAAAATTCATCATATTAATTATAATTGTTATATATTTGTGTTATATAATAATACATATTTAATTAAAATGCAATGTTCACTGCCATGATTATCCCTTCAGCCGGTGAAATTGATGCAGTGTCTGTGATCGTAAAACAAATGGTCCTATATTAATGGCCTCCTTGACTCTGGAGATGCGACGTGAAAATGATGTTGCGAATTGATGAGCAGCCATCCGCTTGTACACACATGTAACTCAATTGGCTATTCTCAACTAGTGAAATATAGTTCATGTATTGATTTCCATATATTTTAATATTCAATAAATATTAATTGTGTTATTTTTTAAAAATTGTGACCATTATTTTTTCCCATTTAGTTCCCCAGCACTGGAGATTTAAAAATCCTAATTTCGAATATTAAGTTGTTTCTGTAGAGTTGTCTATTGTTATTGTGTTGTAAGACTTTCCTCTCGTTAGATTAATTGGTAAAAATTGTTGTATTTAAATGAGTGTTCGGGTTGTGATAAATTTAATTAAAATATATGTGTATAGATAAATATATTTTAAATTAGTATAATAATATTAATTCATATATTTATTTTAAATTATAAAAATAGTTCAAATTCATATTTTAAATTAAATTTTTATCACATAATTGACACATGAGATATAAACTAATGATAATTTTGTCATTCAAATTATTTGAAATTTTAATAATATCCATAACACAATATAAGCACGTAGATTCATATTTTCATAATAATAAATTAATAATCTCCACATTTAAATAGGTACATCATTAATATTTAATTAATTTTTTTAACATATATCATACATAAGTGCAAAAATTAAGGACAAGCTTATTTTAAAAGATATTTTCGATTAGTAAATTATCTTTCGATCTTTAACTCACTATTTTTTCTTCAACTTTTTACATTAATATAACATCACATGATCTTCAAAGTATTAGAATCTTTTGTGTAATTTATATATCATATCATATAGATTGTCTCTCTCATTTACTATATTGATCTATTTGTTACTTAATATATCTTATGTTTGTTCCCAATTTATCTTTTACTGTTTAATGTTCATCTTATACATATACTTCTTTATTTTTGTTTTATATATTTTTCTAAGAAAAATAAAGTGTATTTTTTAAGCTTAAGTATTTAAATATTGTCTAATATTTTATATCTACATTACATAGATTATTTACATGTATTTAGAACGATTAACATGCATATATTATTGTGATTAAACTAATATATTTAGTCTATATTTTTATTGGTTTTAATTATTTACACTTTATAAACAAACGTTGAATTTTTGGGTTTGAAATCTAAGTATTCTGCTTTGCTTAAATATTTTAGTATAAAATAAAAGTTCTAATTTTTTATTGCGAAATCATTTATCCTCTCTAATTTTTCTCGCAAAAGTATTATCTTCAATATAATTTGATTTCATTAAGATTTTTCAAGGCTCTCTTCTAGTTTTTTGTGATTTCAATTAAATTTGGAGTTAAACTAAATTATTTTTGTTAATAATGTTTTAATGAATTTTTTAAATTTAAATTTTTATTGTAAAGTCATTCATCTCTCCTATAATTTTTATTATAAAACTATCATTTTTTTATATAATTTGATCCCATTAGGATTTTTCAAAACTCTCTTCTAATTTTTCATTACTTCAATTGATTTTAGAGTTAAAACTAATATATTTTTGTTAATAATATTTAATAATTTTTTATTATTATTTTAAAGAAAAAATTTCTTAATTCTTTGCTGATATATGTTAAATATTAATTTTAAATTATTAATATATTTTAAATTAAATAAAATAGCTACAACTTTACTTCTATAAAAATATAGATATACATATATACATTTTGTTAAGTAGCAACGTTAACAAAGTAACCAAACTTTCTAAATGATACAACTATTATTTACTTATATTATATGTAACAAATATGCTATAACATCATTGATTTAAAGCATAAAATTAAATAATTTATATACATGAAATTAAATTAAAAGTTATTATATATATATATATATATATATTGATGTGTGTTAAATAAAAAAGATGTTATGAAGAACAAAGTCTATTATTTGTAAAAATATCATATGATCTTATCTATAACTTAAAATAAACAAGTTTTATAAAGTATACTTAGTTTTGATACTTATTATTTTATTTTTACATTTTTTCAACTAGCAGTTGAAAAAAATTAGAAAAAGAAAAAAAATAGAAACAAAATGAAAATATAATAAAAACTTACCTAAGATTTAAGTTATAAATTTTTAATAATAATAAGATTAAATATATTAAAATTTAAAAATTAATGTTTAAGAAAATTTAACAAAAAAATATTATCAGCCAAAAGATGCATGGAGTATTTAACGTGTACAAACAATCTAAGTATCATTAATTCATTATATTATTGGAAATTATAAAAAAGGGGTGCGCAAGAGGTTCTTGATTTGAGTACTGTACTGAAAGAAGATGGGTGTCAGACTGACATGTGAGCTGACGAGTTGAGCAATTCAATAGGTATATTTTTAGTATAGGAACGGAGAAAATAAAGGGATTTTTTTATTAAAATATAGGAAGATAGTAGAGAGGAGGAAACAAAAAGAAGAAGAGGGTGACAGGGGATGCTTTTATTTATTTATTAGTGAAATATATTTATTTTATTTTATTTATAAAAAATATTAATTTAATTTTTTATATTTTAAAAATATTCACATTAAAAAAATTTTACAAACCTATATTAACTAAAAAAAATTACTTTTTAAATAGTACATGAATCTCACTTCAATTAATATAATTTATGTAATAATTAATTATAAATTAAAAAATAATTCATAATAATTTAATAATAATTATTTATGGTATGAGTTATAATTATACCACAATTTATATCATTAAGAAGTGTTATTTGAGAAGATTGTCGTTGTAATCTTACTATTACATAAAAAAAATGCAATTTAATTTTTTAATTTATGATTGAATATTTATAATCATGTTATTTATAAAAATTAAATATTTTAAAATTAAAAATATATTTTAATATTGAGACTAAATTGTATTTTTCTAATAAGTATAGAACTTTAAGTTTTCATATTTAATAATTGTATGATTAAATGTAATAGTTTTTTATAATAATAGAAGTAATAGTACACAATCTAGAAATTAAGTTACTAAAAAATTAGAAAAAATAAGTAATATTTTTTAAATTTATAATCATAAAAATATATAGTATTTTTTATATCTAATTCATATATTTTTAATATTAAAAAAGTCTAATATATTATTTCATTTTGAAATATATCTAATTATCTGTTTAAATTAAATTATAATTATTTTAATATTATTTAATTAAATATTTTTAGATATTATTTTTATTATTATAACAGATATGTTATTTTTTATTTTAATTTCTCAATATATATTTTTTTTAAATGGTCTCCTTCTGTTTTTATTTTAACAACTCACAAAAAATGTTCGTTATTTTATTTTATTGCCGACAATACCTTTTATAAATAACCACAAATTAAGTTATACTTGTACCTGTCGTATTACCGAAAGAAATAAAGAAGAAGAAAATAAAAAAAACGTAAAAGAATTTGTAGCCTTTTAGTTACTAGTTGTTCATAAACGTGGTTTCATATATTTATTTTTGAATGTGTTTGATTTTTTTTCATTATTTTAAAATAATTTTTGAATATGTTTATTATATATTTCAAAATAAATTGTATTAATTTTTAAAAAAATGACCTTTATATGTTTTTTATATTTAATAATTTGGATTTAAAATGCATAAAATAATTTAATATGAAAAAGGCAACAAGCCAAGTACAAATTAAAATAGATTGCTACTAAAGAAGGGAAATAGGATTTCACAATTACTTTGACTTTTTTATATTTTTAATTTTAGATTTAGTTCAAATCTATCACGTCATCCATCGTTTAAAAAATCGAGGAATTATTTCTTAATTGTAAATGAAGCTAGCATATTGATTTAAAAATTACTTCTTTTCTTTCTCTTTTATCTTTATAATTTTTTAATCTGTCACTTATCTCTATTATTCTCCTTATTAGTTTGAAATAAAAAAATGAATACCAAAATTTTAAAATATGTAATTATATGATATAATTTATTTATTAATATATGTAGTTTAATTTTTAATTTTATATATACAGTACACAGTATACATGTTTTTCTTATAATATAAACATATAATATAAATATATTTTTCTTTAGAATATAAAAATATATATATATTTAAAATAAAAAGTATAAAATCAAGTAAATAAATAAATATGTAATGTTTCTAAAACTATTATTATGCTATTAATAAAATATGCCACAGATAACACGTACGAGAGCTTTTATGCCGTTAAATTAAATAAATGATGGGCACCACATAACAAATTTATGTACGTAATATTGTTCCACTAACAAGCAAGCAACTAAATGACTACGATGGGCTCTTCCTTTTCACAATGGAATTGACTTTAGAAATTAGATATATAAGCCTTCTTTGCATGAACAAAAATTAAGTACCCTAATTCTAGATTAAGGAAAGCACATCGAAACTATTATGAGAGTTAAGTTTAAATGTTATATGTTATAAAATCAAAATAAAAAAAAATTGCATAATTTTTTAATCTCTTATAAATCTCAATGATTAAAATTTAAAGAAATAATTTTCTTATCTATAATTATACCTATATTTTATATTATTATGTATATATTTTTTAAAATTAAATAAATCATAATATTTTTCAAAATTAAACCAATTATACTCATATTTATATATTTTTATAATATCTATATTTTATATCAAATTTTTTAACATATTTTTATATGAAAAGAAATATATCATATACATACTTAAGTTTATTTTATTAACGAAATTCTAATATTTTATTAACTATGTTAAATAGTTTGGACCAATAATTTAGGAATATGTAAAAAAACTACGGTTTCAATTATTCGTATTATTGGTTCAATTTTTATTTTATAAATTTTGGGAATGAGTACGATTTAGTGTAAAAATCGAATACGAAATAATAGGTACGATTATACTGATAACTATACCGACTTGTACCTGAAATTAATTATATTTATTTAATTAATTAATATATTAATTAATAATTAGGGTTTATTAAGAAGTTTTTAAAAAAAGTTTACAAAAACTAATTTTTGGGTATTTTTAATAATTGCCTCAAACCGTTATCTGTAAGTAAAAAATCGTCCTCAAATCGTAATGATTTTTTGTAATTTTTAGTACAAATTTTATAATTCGATTCGAAGACAATTATTTCAAAAAATATCACTACCCGTACCTTTGCCCATCCCAAACCAATATATCAAATATGGTGTAACTAATAATTCCACTTTGTCAACATTAAGATTTACATAAATTACTATATATACTTTCGATAATGTCCCTTCTTCGCACATGAGTTGTAGAAATAAAACTATTATGCCCTAAGCACGCTTGTATAAAGAGTGTGAATTATTTAGAGCTCATTTTTGTAAATAAAAAAAATGAAAATTGGCTACTTATTTTTATAATATTAGTATTTTTTTAGGGCTTTCAACAAAACAAAGTATAAAATTAATTTTCTATTTTTAACTCATTTATGAATAAAAATAAAATTATTGTGATAGAAAGTTACATTTTTTATCTCTTAAGTTGGGACAAAGAAAAAATAAAGTTTATTATGTAAAAGAATTTCAAATTGAAATATGGTTTTCAATTTTTTTTTAATTTCAAAAGTAATAAAAAGTGTGTAAAAATGGAACTATTTGGAGAGAATTTTGTGTGTTAGGAATTTTAGTGATTTTTAGACAGAAATTGAAAACATTGACAAACGAACATATCCTATATTCTTCTCATTAAAGAGATATAAATAACATCTACTAAACAAGTGTCAAAGGTACATAATTTAGAGTTATAAGGCAACCAAAATATATACAATTTGGCCCTTAATAAGTCGGGTCGCCATAAGTAGTACATAAACAGGTAGTTATATACATGTTACTTGAGTCCTTATAATAAGATATGACATAGATCGTTAGAACGATGTACTAGGCCGTTAACATATGCCAGGTCTTGATCTTCAGGTGTTGACCACCAGATCTTGATTTTCCATTTCATCAACTCGCTATATACATGGATTACCCTTAATATAAGCAAGGTATCTTAGGTCACTGAGTCGTGTACCTATTACATAAATAATATCAAAAATTAAATCCCCTATTCTCTTAATTTTGAGAAGTCAAGGAAATAATACTTCGTTTCCTGATCCTCGTATGAATTGGGTCATTCTAAATTGGAATTCTGATTCAATAAGCTCTTTAATAGACAATGATTTATTCAAGCAAACTATTTGATATGAACTTCCCTAGTTACGAGGTTAACATGCCGTTATAAAGCGTATTCCCACCATTAATCTGATTTTTAAAGAGGTAAATCCTTAGCTTCTCTTTAAGTATCACTAATAATTCTAAAATCAAGTCCTTATATAAGTGCTACCCAATCAGGCCATTATATAAAAGCTGATTAATCGCCAAGTGCTTTCTGATCGCCATATAAGTGTTATCTGATTAGGTTGCCATATAAGTATTACTTGATCGTCATATAAATGTTGCATGATTAGGTCTTGTATGCATAAGTGACCCAGCTCGTTTAGGGATTGAACCATGTCGTTTACTTTGATTGTCTTGAACTTTGGGTCTTGACTCTCATGTCGCTAGGTGAATGCTATTATTCCATTCCATTATCACAGAGGAACAATTAAGTAATCCTTACAAAGAATGTGGTAAATGGCCTTGAAATTAGATGGCATATATCTTAGCCATTATTGGTCATAAGTTAATATTAACTATCTAATAGTGTGTCTCCTGTAAATGAGCTACTCACTAGTTTAAAAAGAGTTCATTTATTTTGTAGGCATTGATTATACAAAGATTGACCTTGAAGATTCGATCGATGTTTGATACCCATGACTTACAACCCATAATGCTAAGGACTAGTCATAATATCATTTATACTGAAATTCCAGTTGTGTAACTTGAGAAGTTGGACTTTAATTGTGTCGAACTACATCATGATGTGCTCCTTTAAAACTAGTAAGAGTAAAACACCTCATGTAGTAGAAAGATGTCTCATATATCTTAATTACTTTTTAAAGAGAAAGAACCATCAATGAATCACCTTTTATAAATATCAAGGTGAACCAAAGGCCTATATTCTGTATCATAAACTAAGGTTCCTTTCAAAAAGAAGTGGGGGAACTTATCAAAATAAATTATTAGCCCACATTTGAATATACCATGCAAGGTTGAAATATCCTACTTTTCATATGTCGTTTCATATGTTGTTTACATTGATAAATTCAAGACCAATTCTATAAAATGAGACATGTAAATGTTAAATATCTAACCCGTAGTATGTACTTTCGAAACTCAAGACCCTGATTAATATAAATATTATAAATAAATACATATATTAAATAAAAAATTAATTTAAAATATAAATAATTATTTTTTTTGATATTTTATATTTTTTTTCTTCATATTTTTGATAAAATTTAAATAATTTTCGTGATTTAAAAATAAAATTTTCAACAACAACTATATCTTTAATATTTTATAAAAATATATTCATATATCAATATTTCAAACCTTATTTTTTAACAATTAATTTATTTATGAATTTTTATTTTAATTAATAATGAATTATATTTTTAACATACTTACACAACCATAAATTAGAATTTTGTGTTAGTTTGTAACTTTGCATCTCTTCTCTTCTTGTTCAGAGCTTCTCCATAAAAATGAAATTAAAAATTGAGAAATAAAAGCGAAAGGTAAGTGTCATATATAAAGTGAAAATATTACATATTATTACAATTTTACTAAACAACTCTATGTGTTTTGTTTTCATTTTTAAGAAAACAAAAATTAAACTTTTAATAAACTGCTTATTGGACTAATATCTAAAAAAAAGTATTTATTAATATTATGAATATTATTTTCCGTTTTTACCTCCTTATACACTACTTTATATTTTAACATCTAATTAATTTAAATTATACATAAAATTGAGCATGCGTTTAAGATCACGTATTTAAATTTAGTATTGATTGTCCAAATTTTTTATTAGAGGTAGAATATAGTTTGTGGGTGTTTTGGTGACTGTCATTAAAGTTATTAGAATTCCAATTACCTTTGTGTATTTAAACATTTACTTAATTTTTTTAAAATATATGTATAAAATAATATAGAGTAAAAAATGCAAGCATCCCTTCATTTAATTCAAGATTTTCTTTTATGAATACATCAAAAGTAAATATATTTTAAATGAATAAAAATTCAATTTTTAATTTTTAGTTATAAATGCTATTATGACTTTGATTTTTATTTTATTTTATTGAAAATGACTTAAAAATTAAATATAAAGTATTATATATGATAGAATGTAAATCAGAATCATGACAATCTTCGGACTTTGAGCCCATCACAAATTAACAAAAATAAAGTACAAGGCGATGCGATGCCGGTCCTCTACTTTCAAAAATAATTTTCCACTTAAAATTAAATGTCAATATGAAAATGATAAGTTAATATTTGAATATGGTCATCGTCCAGACGCGTGGGTTAGTTAATTTGAAAAAAAATAAGACACACATAGCTACTCATTTTCAAGGATATATGTAAACCTACTAAGACTTTTGATGTGTTGTTTCGTTTTCAATCTCAAGAAATCTGAAATTAATTGAAATACGAGAATTTTTTTATTTATTAAGTATTTGATTAAGTGATATTTTAGATTAATATAATTTAAAAAAAAACAAATCAATAATAAGAGTATGGAAAAAAACAATTTAATTGAAGGTTAACCTTTTTGAACTTTAATTTATAATTAACTAGTTTAAGTTTATAAATAAATAAAAATGATTTATTATTCTTAGTAACATACGTTGATAATTTCATATCAATAAAATTTAAAATTAATATATATTTAATAGAAATTGAAAAGATAAAAATAAACAAATTAAGGTGATGGAAATCAAATTGTTTTTTTTTTTTTTTTACGATTCATAGTTGAAAGTTTAGCAACAATAAAATTGTTTCTCGCTAAATGTTAATAACAAAGTCAAAGCAATTACCACAGTTTAAAAAAAGAGGTTCTCTCTCAGAATTAAGGTGGAATTAATCATTTCAAAGTTAATTTTTCTCTTTGTAAATAACAGTTTTCTGTCATCTATTGAATCCTTTCTTTCTAGTCTTCCACTGCTTCGTTCTCTCTGCCTCTCCACTATCTCTACGTTTTTGCTCTCTATTTTCTTTCACATTTTTGCTCTCTATTTGCTAACTTTGAAAGGGAGTCTTTGTTTGTAAATAACCTTAATTTTACCACTGTTTTGTTTTTTTAGATCTTACTTTACTAAATTCAAACATAGTTTATTTTTAAATATAATTTATTTAGATTTTAAATGCTTGAGTACGTGTGTTAATTTTAAAATACATAACAATTTTTTTATAAATGTGTTTTTTTATCAAATTATAGATACAGTTATTAACTTTTGATCATAACCAATGAATTATAGCTCTTCAATGACCACATTTAGACCACTAAATAATATATTAAATAAAAATAATTTAAAATTGAAAATTGAAAAATAGAAACCAATGGATTATATATATATTTTTATAAATTTAATATCTATAATGATTTAACAAGTTATATATATTTTATTTAACAATATATCTTTTTAAGTGTGATACAAAATGAAGAATCAATGTGATGATTTGTTTGTATTTTTACTATAATTATCATTATCTCTACTTATAATTTACTTTTTAAATATATATTAATAAATCATCTTAATAAATAATATTTTTATTAGATTTTTTATATTTAAATTTTAATAAAAATATCCCTAACTAAAGAAAACACCTCTCTATTTTAATCCTGGAATACGATAGAGATGTCAAAATGAATTCTATCAAACTAATAAAAGTAGTTGGGCGTTTCCGGGTACACATAGTTTGGTAAGAAGAAGTGATTGAAAAATGTACAAAAATATTTAAGATTTTCGGAGATCCCTTTTCATACATAGAAATTATTTATTGTTATTTAAAAAAGTGATAATATAATAATTTATAATAATAAAATGTAATATTAATGTAAATATTTTAGAAATATAGGCTGATGTAATCCCTATCATTGTTTTTATTTGAGATTTAACCCCACTTGTAATTTTAATAATATTCTCATTATATCCTTAAATATATTAGTTTTTTTTTACATTTTATTTCTACCTCATCGTTCTCTCTATCTCGCTTTTCTCTCTCGCCTTTTTCTTTCCTATCGACCTCTTTTTCTCTCCTTCTTTGCCGTCCAACAGTCATTGCCGTCCGACGACATAGTTATCAATTTACCAATCTTTCTTGTTATCAAAGCACACTCTTCCTCCATTTACCTTTTTTTCTGTCATTCTCAACGTAGATCTACAGTAGACTATGATGGATGACTCTTTTTTTTTGTGGTGACTAGCAACTGATCCTCTTGAATTAATTGCGAACGATATATTATATTTTCATCTCCCAGAGGCGATGTTTACTTTTTTCCCCGTCCGATGACTCATTTTCTCTATCATTGAAGTTGCTTCTTTTTTTAATTGCACATGAGATGTTTGATAAACTGGATATATGAAGTAGTGTTTGGGAATCATTTATGTTTCTTTGGTGTTTTTTTTCTTCTCGTCCGAGTGTTCGGTTAACTGGACAAAATTCAGTAATAACTAATGTTTTTCTTTTAGGGATTTATTTGATCGATATAGTGATGATGTATGTGATTGATTAACTTTAATTAATTCGGAAATAAACATTTACGATCATGCATCTTCGACTGTTACATTTACGTTTTATCTTGCTGCTTGATGATTATTTAGTTTTTGTTCATTAAAAGCTATCCAGATTCGTATCTAATTATATTGAGAAAAACATATCTAAATTGAACAGTTTTGTAGTATAACTCGCTAAGTGATTAAGGATATGCTTTTACTAAAGCATATTACAAGACTCATATATATGTAAACATGCTTTGAAACTGCCCAATATTAATTCAGAAGAATGGAAGGTAAAATCAAATTTGTTAGATATCTATCTATGCGGTTGAAAAATGTCTAGCTTAAAATTGATGATCTGTTTTAATGATTATTTATGATTAGTTGGATATGCTTTCCTTTTATTGTAAGGAATAAGGTTATAATTCAACGAGATTTTATAACCGCCTAACTTAATTAGATATGTAATGATATAGGTTTTGATAAATACGGATTCATGGATAAACCAAACTCTAACAATTGTATAGTTATGTAAAGTTAAATTAAAAAATATATTTAAGTAAAATTAAATCAAAATTTATTAATAAAAATTAAAAGAATTTTTGTCGGTGTATAAAAAAAATATATGAGACCGTATATAATTTTTAGTTTATATATAACCCAATATTTTATTGAAAACACAAAATATTTAATAAAGATAAAAAAACACTAGAATTAATGATATATATCTCAAATATAATGAATAAAACTTATTCATATTAAAGCTTGCACTTCGTCACGAAAAGGAATGGGAATTCCAAAAGCTTTAGTTGAACCTTCGGAGTCTTAAAAAACGGCACTAGTTGTAAATAAATATTGTTTATTATTTTTAAAATAAATATTTATTGAATTTTATTATTTATATATATATATTTTTTTTAAAAAATTATATTAATTTTAAATTTTATTAAATTAAAATATCACATCATCAATTAACTTATAAACCAATAATAATTTCTTCTTTTCATGACCGCTTGTCTGTTATGTGTGTCAACATCTGTTACTATTAAAACACATAGTGGTATATATCTATATGTCAACCCACTTGAAACGATTTTTTGATGGATAAATCTAATTAATTGTTGTTGTTTTTTCTTATAATATAATATTTTTACTAAATTAATATTTATTATTTAGTGGAAAATTAAGTATTTTTAGTTTAATTGAAGAACATTTTTAATTGGGAAGAATATGATAAAGATTAATTGAATTCGATCACAAACACTCCTATTTTAAATATGAGAAATGATACTCTCAAATAATTGAACCATATGATGATTCTTAAAGTGAAATTAATCAATTAAGCACCAGTGTCAGAATGAATTCTTATAATATCCAAATGGCAGTGGCTGCTACACATTTAAAACTAATTTCACATAAACTTATGATTAATTAGAATATTAATATCATATAAATTTATATATTTTTTAATTATAATACCACGTTTTAAAATAATTTTTTTCAAAAATAATTATTTATTTAAATAATATAAATAACATGGAAATAAATAATATAAATAACATGGGAATTAATAATATAATTAAAGATAGATCTACCGCAAGTCACGTCAAATTATAATAACGACAAAACTTAATAAATCGAATACTATTTATTACTCCATCTATAAATATATAGAAAGGTACGTAGTTGAAGAAATTAACATGACAACATTTGAAGAATCCTCCGCTCTAGAATTCATTCGCCAATATCTTCTTGAGGATGATACCTCTTTAGATGCAGCCAACTTGTTCACGATGAGCAATATTAGCTGCTGTTCATCCCCAAGTACTTTCTATATCCAACCCGAGCCCGAGCCCAGTTACACCCAATCAATCTCCTCCCCTATTTCAGACCAGGCCAATAACCAGTACTGCTACAATTATGATGACTTTGATTTCGAAACGAAACCTGAAATCGTCCCACTCTCATCTCCAAACCCTTTGATGACGAGTACAGCAGCTTCAAAACGTGAAGTAGTAGTAGTAGAAGAAAACTGCAGTGGTACTTGGTCTTCGGGCTCACCTGAATCAGGAACAATAAGAAGTACCGGAGATGATCAGATAAGGCACTACAGGGGAGTACGAAGAAGGCCATGGGGAAAGTACGCAGCAGAGATCCGAGACACGATCCAAAAAGGGACCCGGATTTGGCTGGGGACTTTTGACAATGAGGTTGACGCTGCTAAGGCCTATGATTGTGCTGCTTTCAAGATGAGAGGTCGCAAATCTATCCTCAATTTCCCTTTAGAAGCCGGCAAGTCTCAACCTCCTGTAAGCTCTGGCAGGAAGAGGATTAGAAAAAACTAACACCAGACTACCTGAGTGCAAATCTATTAGTTAAATTCAGTCAGAGAACGAGAAGTGATTGGTTTCTGCTGATGTATATATATGGCTTGTATATTCTATTTAGTTATTTTAAATTAAAAAAAAACATTTTCTAGTATAAGAATAATAGTAATTAAATTTGTTTTCTTTTATTTTATACAAACCAATCTCACCTTATTCCAATTTAAACTTTAGACGTTTATTATGCTCGAAATGCCACAGTTAATTCGTAAAAAAAATGTTAATTGTTGCGTACTTTGTTATACATATTATTTTAAGACGCCATCCATGTGTGATGAAATTTTGTATAGATATATGCAGTGTTTTTTTTTTTTTTCTTCTTCCCAAAATCAGACAAGTATAGCTATGCGGTGTTGATAAGCCCATTTTTTAATTTAGGTTAATTAACGTGTGAATGCATGATTGGACCTCTGAATTCTTTTCATAAGTCCCACTGAAGGACACTTGCACGTTGTCTGTGTAGGGGCGGTTCTCTAATAGCTTCAAGATAACGATCGTATCCCATATTTTTTTACGTGATTTAAAATAATTATTTAATAAATATATATATATATTTTTTCAAAAAAGATTATATTTATTGAATGACTATAAAAATCAAAACAACAGCTGGACGCTTAACCATTTACACGTTTGTTTAATAATATCTTTCGATGGAAACGTTGCAATATTAACGTCTAAATTTAATAAAATTCTTATTATAATTATATTTCTATTGATTGCTATATTCTTACTTAAAACTAAAAAAGTAAACAATTTATAAATTTTTTATAGATTTTATATAATTTAATACTCAAATTCGTATCTATAAATTAATAAAAATTTAACACGTTGCCACAAATAGAATTACTCATAAAAATTTTAACACAAAAATTTCCTTAGCTTTCTGCATACGACATATCAATGGACAAGCAAAAGAAAATTTTACTACATATAAAAAAAGAAAGATCTGAGACTATGAATTTTTTAAAAAATAAATAAATACGACGCACTTCAATTTAAAAAATATATATTTCGTTTAAAGTTCTATTGCCCAGTGATATTCCAACATTTTAATTCCTTTTCCCAGCATATTGTTATTAAATTTAACTAATTATATTGAATGTAAGTGACTAGTTTCTCGTGTTATATGACTTATAATTATTTGGTGACTATTAATTTAATCAATAATCAAATATCTAATTTGTGGCATAATATAGTAATTATCGCAATATATGTTTCAATTTTAGATTATGAAATAAATAAAAAGATAATAATGATTTAAAATATGATTTATTTTAATTGAGATAATCATATCATCTAAATTATTTGTTTATTTTTAAATTTTGTATTTATAATTTGATTTATTATTTAGTTATTTAGATAATTATTTAATATTAATATCAATTATTTTATGATTAAGTAATTTTTTATTTCAATAATATAGTTATTAGCTTATTCTCTAATCTTTTATCCTTTTCTCTCTTCGTATTGGTTTAAATTCTTAACCTTAATTTATCTATTATTTCTTCTACTCCTTTCATGCATCTATCTCTCTTTTATTTTTCTATATGTTATACATCATTTTGGTTTCAATCAAATTTTGTTTTCTTAAATGAAATAATAGACAACAGCAATCATCCCTGTCAACCACTCACCCCCAACATTAAAAGAAATATATATATATATATATATATATATATATATATATATATATATATATATATATATATATATATATCAAAACAACAAGTACCGACTTATATAGATTTTTGCCTCATCTTTTTCAAACATAAGAAGAGTCTTCTACAATAATCTAAAATAAAATAGATCACGAATTCTTTAACATTATGACTACTCTTTAAGAGATGCAAAAAATGTGGATAGGATTCAAGTGAAATTAATTTATGTGAATGACAACATAAATGAGACAAAAGACTTTCTTCGTCAAAGTCATAAGACATGCATGTAAATCCCTTTATGTTAAAAAGTTAATTAAGCAAAGATATCGTTGATGAACACCTCATCAAAATTTTGAGATGTAAACATATTGTTTCTAACATGATTATTATCAAAAAAGTCAGTGTGTTTTCGAGCATTGATTTAAATTTAAGTTTCAATTTTCAACCAATTATTCAACTGTTCAAGTTGCTCTTGTTGATTGTATTTTTAATTACAGTTTATTATTATGTTTCAAGTTTTAATTATTAATATATACGATTTTTCAACTTATATATCGAATGTTTTCCATGACATGAGAAGATTATAAGAAATAAAGAGATAATAATTATTTACACTAGAATTTTTAAGAATTGTGATTCTTATCTTGTAATTATAATATTATTTATTTATTTATTTTTAAATTTTGTATTTATATTTATCATTTAATTATTTATATCATTAGTAGGATTATAATAAATTATTTTAAAATTATCTAATTTGTTATTTTAATTCTATAAATATATGCCTATTTCTTTATTCTTTTATCCATTCATCTATTATTTATCCCATTTTCTCTGTCTCTTACTTCCGTAAAAAAATCTATTTTTATATGATACATTTATTCAATTATTTCACTTTTATTCCCCTCTAAAGAAATATTAATTTTACGTCATGAAAAAACACGTATCACATTTTTAATATACAAAAAATATATATTTTTATGTTATAAGAAAAAAAATATGTGTATTATATTAGGGGTTAAAAATGAAACTATATCTATAAAAAGATACTATATGCAATAAAAAAAACAACATATAATATAATAGTGACTTTTACCTAATTTCAATCGATGATTAATAATTTTTTATTAAATTTTGACTCTATAATAAATAATTATTTTAATTAAGATTAAGTATGATTGAGTTACTAATTTTTAGTATCAAGAAAAAGAAAATAAAAATTTATTTTTAAAATTTAAAAATTACAAATTGAAAATGAACTAATAATATACCTAATTTTAAAATTTATAAAGTTTAAAATTTAAAATTAAGGATTAAAACGATTACAAAAGAACCCTTAATAGTCTAGTTTCAAAATTTGAACATATAACCTCACATGTCTTTCAAAGACATTAATAGTTAATGGTAAATAGTTACATGAATTTTCGAAGTTGGTGACAGACTCACAATTAGCTAAACTTTGCTGAATAAGTATTTGATAAAGATTTTGATTTATAATCTTTAATTTTGTAAGTGATTTATTAATCTGTTTTATAATAATTTTTAATTTTTGTTTTCATATTTTTAAGGAATTACTACTAAAATATGAGGTGAATCATAAATATTTAAAAATAAGATTTTTTAATTATATTTTTAATTTTTATCAAATATTTTTTTAGAATAAATCAATTCTTAAGATTTTTGTATGAATAAATATTGCAAGAAAATAATTAAAAACTTAAAATTTATTGTTAAGTCCCACGTTTGTCAAGAGTAAGACATGAGTGTTACTTATAAGTCTAGTCAATACTTTAACTCAAAAGTTGACTTTCGAGTTCAAAGTTAAACTTGAGTTTTTAGGTTTGTATCATAGCTAAGTTTTTGGTTTTTTCACCCATCATCGGTCCTTGTGCCATAAATCTGAACTCTAGCCGATGTAGATGGAGAATGTTAAATCACACATTGATCAAGAGTAAGACAACAATGTTACTTATAAATTTGTACAATTCTTTAACTTACAAGTTGACTTTTAGGTTCAGAATTAGGTCTGAGTTTCTAAATTTTATAAATAATACAAAAATTTAATAATTTTTTAAGCTTTTGAACCAAAAAAATCAGAATATAGAAAATATTATCAAACCATTTGTAAATAATTTTTTATTTTTCCTAAAAATTACTAAATATAAAAGAATTATAAATCATAAAATCAATTATCTAATTAAAAATCAAAAATCAAAATTGTTATAAAAAATAATCTCAATCTATCTATTTCAAATGTTTGAAAAAAAAAATTGGATCCCACCCAATGGGTAGAACAAGAGGTTAACATCCTTATCCATTACGTTTGTAGTTGTATTAACTTTGGTAGTTCAAAAGGGAAATCACACGTCGGACTCGTTTGGCATATACATTTATGTATTGATTTGATATGGGATCAGAAGGAGGACCAAGTTGCAAAAACCTATATATCTTATTGGGTCCTTAAGGAACACCCTCCCTTGGATAAAGTCTAGTAATGAATAGATGGACATTGATGCAAAGCAACTTGGGACTTGTATTTCTCATCCATAACAACATACATTGTACGTATAATATAACTATTCAAAAAGGCTTTTCGTTAATGTTTTAAATAACACGTGGTAGGTATCAAATGTATCCATTTAAAAAAATTGCTCATATCTATTATTATATTGCCTAGCTGCCACTTTAATGATGTCATGAATGTTCTGTTCATTTAGTACATCTCCGTTCATATTATTCTTGATATTTATGAGTACAACATGATCAACTTTATAAACGGTGCAAATTGAGGCTATGCATGTCTTCATTATAGTTTAACAACAAAAAAAGTTATATAATATTACAAGAGAATAAAACAAAGATATTGCTCATAATGCTCTAGTCTAGTGTGTGGGATCCATGCTAAAGGGCATGAAAGTATCAAGAAATTTTTGTTAATGTTCCGAAATCATGGAAAATCATTTTTTATAACAAAAAGCGTTTTAAGAATCAAACATAAAGAAAATTGTCAAGAGTGTTATTTGGGACTTAAAAGAGTATATTTTTGTGTTTGCCAACAAAACACAGTATATGTTTTCTAAAACTTTTACTTTTGTAAACCGCTTTTAAGAAAAAAATTTACTTTTTAACCGAACAAGAAAGCAGACACTCAATAGTACCACAGTGCAAATATACCTCATTGTTAAGTTAGTTTTTTAGAAATCTCATTCCTCAATTCCCTAAAAAGAGAAGGAACAAAAACCCACAATGATACTACTGTTAGCGAACAAATCCAAAATATATTGATTGATGAACCGTTTCCTCCTTTACAACCTAAATATGTCCAACTTCCACTCGCCGTGGTCAGTGCTTCAACTTTATAAGAGAGTTTTCAGGGGGGATTATGACTTATGAGAGAGATTACACAACACATGCCATTCTCATGCTTAAGTGCACATGTAGGGACTACTAGGGGGTATTATGAATATGTACATACATAAATGCTTGAAAATAAACGAGAGAATTCAGGAGATGTAATTAATAAATATAAAGTTCGCTTATGTGTTTTTAAGAGAGAGAATTCAGGAAATGTAATTAATAAAAATATACTTATTGCAGCAAACGACCCACTATGTAAGAAAATGATCGATCATATGACTTATGACATCTGCACCTTCTATATGTGCCGTTTCATCTTTGACCTGTTAAAAAATTAAACAATGGAAATCATGAAGAAAATATATAATGAAAGCTTTACTTTTCATTTATAGAGGAGAAGTGAAGCTGTCCAGTGCATCAATGCAAAATATGGAAACTTCATATATTCATGCAAAGAAGAGATATACCTGAATGACACTGTGAGCTGCAAATCTCTGTCTACTGCTGTGAAAACTAACATCTACTTTTTCCCATGAAACACGCGATAAGCCTGTAACCAGTTCCTCTGCACAATAAAAAGACCAAGTACCATACTTTAAAGTGAGCAAACAATGAAGAAACTCAGAGCAGCAACCTGAAATATATATTAAGCAGACATTACTGATCTGGTTTGCAATATGGTAGGTGATTCGGTCATTTTTCAAACGATGAGCTTTAGGCCAAAGATCAATGGCATGCACAATAAATATGGATCGGACATATCGAATTCATGAATGAACCCCCTCATAGCTTCATTAAGCTAGATTTACAACCCGTCAGACAAAAGGTGTGATATTGATTACATGCAAGGGGAGCACATATGTATATAAAATTGAAACAGGAGGAGCATAGCAAAACTGAAAAGTATATACATAGTTAAAGAAAAAATAAACTGCAAAGCACCTAAAAGAAGAACCACAAATACATTTCTGTTGTCATTGAATTAAACTAAAGCTCAAACCTTCTATCTCGTCGTAGCAGGTATCTTCTACTGAAGTTGTTTCAGACTGTTCAGAGTCATAACTCTTACAGTATTCTTTATATACAACGTGTGGATACGTTTCATTAATAACATCCTCCCACTGATAAAAGGAGGGGAAATCAACATTAACAGTTTATTATGCTTGCCAAAGCCACAGATATCAAAATTATAGAAATAATGGTACCTTCGGCAATTCATTATTACGTCTAATGGATGATGTTCTCCAGCCTACAATATCTTCAAAATATTTCGTTATGGAAAACAAAATATTAGACCAAAAAAATTTAAGTTAGATCTCGGGAAGTATACTGCTATAACAATTACTATTCACAAATAGAAAACTGAAAATAGGATACGGTCATATCCCACATTTGAATATGCCACCCGACGTTTAAACGTACGCAATGCAGACCTGCACATGAAGACGTAGTTTGTCATTCTACAGAATATATTTGGACCCCTGATGAAGAAGTTTTAAAACAACGAATATTATAAATGATAACTTCTACCCAATAAAAATATTCTGAGAATGTAAGAATGGATAAAAAACTTACATGAAATAGCAATCATCATAATCTTCTATCATGCGTTTAAGCAAAGGAGGTTTCCCGTTATCGGCATCATTAAGAAAAAGGTGCTGACCTGTTCTCCTAAATATTAAATGGATAATACAACTTGCTAATTTTTCTATGGCGGTTAAGCCAAAAAGAAATGGTACCTGTAGAAATGGTAAAAGTTTTATGGATGAAAATAAAATAACAGAGATAAAGAGACTAAAAAAGACAACACAAACAATTAAAATTGATATAAATAGGATCAAATTGGAATTACTGGTAGATGGGCATTAAAGTGACTCGTAACACATGTTCAAGGCCATTCACATTAAGTGTAAAATGCCTACAACTAAATGATAAACATTCCAAATTTATAAATGCAAATCCAAGAAGTCAAAAATGATAACTCCATACACAGAATAAATACAAAAGCAATCTACATTAGAAAGTAAATAAATTATATAATATAATTAGACATTGAATTTGACCACGTGCTGCATCTGGCAGCCCTACCCCTTCCTCCTACGTACAAATAATCCCAGATTCAACCTTCGTGAAACAAGCAGTTGACCACTAAAGCATTTGCTTTGTGATCGAGGAAAGGACAGCTGCTTAATTTTAAGAACAACTAACAAGACCAAAACAAAGACCGAATTTTGAAAAATATAGCTGCCGCTCTAAAAATGAGTTAGCCAAAGTGTTATACCTGCTTATTACCCCTTGAACCAAGGTGAGGCGTAGCAACAGTAATAAAATTCATGGCCTCCAAACCACCGATTGTGCCCTTTGAATCCTCAGATTGTTTATGGGATGAATCATCTGTCTTTTCCATTTTTGGGGGCCTGTATAGTCTCCCAATAGCATACCTTGCCACAAGACCTCCCACAGAATGTGCAACAAATGAGATCTTTTTTAAAGTTGGCTTTCTTTCAATAACTTCTAGGACCTTGAGTTGAAACATTCAGTCAAGACAAACAATTAACAATTTTTACACTTAGAAAATATCAAGTTAACAGTAAGATGTGAGAAAGATAGAAACCTCTTGTACCAATCGCTCGCCCATAACATCAACACCATCTAAAGTCAGCCTAGAGACATTCCGTTCGCTACCTGAAAAATGTTGAAATAATTTAAGTGCATTGAAAAATTTCTTTTCAAGCTCAGGAAAATATCCAATGATATAATGATTCAAAATTGCACTGATTTCACTTTTTCCAAAATGTCAGTGCCAACTGCCATCAGAAGACTAAAACTCTATTCAAAAGGGAAAAAAAACTTCAAGTTATGCTGCTGAGAAAATAATATGTACATCCAATTAATATTAACTATAAACAACTGAAAACTTATATTTCAATAGTCAGTGAAAACTCAGAACAAGGCTTAGGACACATTTCCCAACCTATCAAAGTATTATCATTCTCAAGTTAGATTAGACAGATTCCAATCAAATGCTGAACTTGACTGATTTAATTATTAAAGAGAAAAAGGCTTCTTACAGTGAACAAAAACATTGTTGGGAGGCACTTTAACAAATCGATCAGCTGCAAACTTCCAGTCTGTCACACTGAATGAGCAAATAATGAATCAATATTGTAGAAACAAATAATTTCCGGCAAGAAATTATATAATTTGATTCTCAGTAAAAAAGCAATGAGATAATAATCTTCAAAAAAAAAAAAATCTCAATCTAACAAATCCGGAAAAGCAAAAAATTAGTTAGCATATCAAATATTCCAATTTGTATCTCCCAGAAACAAACAAACTAGAACAAATATAAGGTTCCAGAATAAATCATGAATAATAAAATTTCGTATTAGAATTAGATCGATATGCTACTAAAACATAATTGCAAAAAAAAATAAAAAATGAAACGGTAGAAAAGAGCCTGACCTTCCAAGGATTCCATTGATCATAACAACCAGATGATCAGCGGAAGCTGAATCAGCATCCTTACAACTCCAAATATCGCGACTTCCATTAACGGACTCCGAAGAGCAAACTCCGTTTTCTACAACCCTGTTTTCCATTCTAATTTAGCAAAATCTAGTATCTACCTCAGTTTGCGAGCACTGAATAAATATTGAGGGTAAGTTAGGAAGAACCAAAAAAATCGGTGAAGAAATACAAATAAATATGCGGCTCTAGAAGATTTCCAGGGAAAATCAGAGAGAATGCACGAGAAAGCTGTGTAAGGGAAAGAAAAAAAAAACAAAAAAAGGAAAGGGGTGTGATTCTTGACTGTGGTGGTGGTTTGTTGGATTGTGCAAAACGAAGGAGATAGAGTAACCTTACAAACTAATATTTAAAATAAATAAATAGCAAAATAATAACGTAACGAGTAGTACACGAGTACACGTTGCGATAACAATGGGTAAGCTCCCGATAAATATTTGAAGTATTAAAGGTGTTGTTTTGCTTCATTACCGACCTATTGCAATTTTGCCGGGACATGCATAACAGTAGAAAATATTCGAATTTTCACTTATTTGGATAATACGATGAAAAAATCATAAAAATAATATTTATTTATTTTATTAAAAATATTTTATTTTAATTTTTTTTTATATAACACAAAAATATAATTTTTCATGTTATATTTTTTAAATGATATTAGAAATAAAATCGTATAAATAATTATTTAACGTAAAAAAAACTTTTGAAAAATGTTCTCACGAGATGGCGTTGAAATCACACTTCCTATTCATCCATCTCCTCTTTCTTACAATTTTGTATAATTATTTTTTTTATAAATTAAATTATTTTTAATTAGAAATAATATTTTATTTTTTAAAATTAGGTATTTGATTATAAAAATACCTAATTTTTTAAAAAGATAAAATTAAAATCAGCTAATTATCCATCGCCTCCATAAATTAATTCAGAACTTGTGGTATTTGGTAATTACTAGTTGTCAATCACCTTATAATATATGTATGAACACGCGAATTTATACTATTTTTTTACTTACATCTTTTATCTTATAGACTTATACCATATATGAGTATTATATATAAAATTTAATGACTTACTTTCTTAATTATTAAATAAATACAACACATATATCACATAAAAGTGTGTAAAAAAAGTATAAATTTAAATTTTATTATATAACATAATTTTATTATATTTAGATAGTATTATATTTTTATCTATATGCATGTTTTACATATATTTTTATATATTTAAAAATATAATATATACACACTTTTTTTATAACATAAAAAATATTTTTTAAAAGGATAAAATTAAAATCAACTAATTATATAAGATAAAGCTAATTTATGTCTTATTATCATTTATCAATACGATGAATTGCGCACAAAGGATCACATAGCGTTTCTAATTGATAAAAATGGGTTTTATCCTAAATATACTATTTAATATTTATTTAAGTGTAAATTTTTTATGATCATCTTCTATAAATAGCAGAGATATGCAATGTTTGTTCGAATCTAATAATAGAAATAACAACGGTTCGATTTGAGCCAAATTCGAACCGAATATCTACATGTCACTTTGAACTAAACATTTCAGGTGATTCAAATTGGGTTCTGTACTATTCAGGTAATATCCACAGGTAAAATTAAAAAATTGAAAATGACTTAAACGAAGAAGAGATAATTTTGTCACAAATCTATTATATAAAATACATTTAATTGAAAATATAATGTATAATTAATTAAAATTATGATAGTTAACAAAAATTAAATTAACTCAGCACATGCATTGTTATTAAAATTACTGTGATACTTGCAAAATATTTCATTCATATTATTACATGTATTACTAATGTTCAATAATTTTTGGAGTAAAATTTCAAATATATATATATATATATATATATATATTCACCACAAGTTTTATAGGATAAAAATAACACATCACAACCCAAAAAATTTAATCGTAAAGATAATAAATTAAAAGAAACTTAAAAAATACATTTATTCAAAAATATGTATAATCAATAATATATATATATATTATAAATTTAAATCAAACCAAATATTGTTTTATTTAAATAATTTATAAAAAACATATATATTAAATAATTTCGAAGATAAACGTTAGCATGTATGTAGATCGCGAGTATATAGGCATGTTTGGTATATTAAATAGGTTAAATATAATTGTATTGTAATTTAGTTTATATAGTATTTAATTACAAATTATATAATATAATCGAATAAATTAATTATAAATATTTTAAAAAATAATTTATATTTAAAATTATTTTTTATTATAAAATTTATTTTATTTTATATTTTTATTACATTTTAAAGTAAAAAACTTATTTTTAATTTGAGTTTAAAAAAAACTAATACCTATAATCTTATAATTAAAAATTCAGATCAATCAAATACAATTAAGATCCATAGCTTTTAATCATAGTAAAATTTTAAATAATTATATTATTTTTAAATTATATAATATATTTTAATTTTACAATTAAACATATAATTGTGTAAAAATTATGCAATTTAAATATTTAATATTGTATAATAAACATCTCCTTAATAACAAATGAATCACATTTTATAATTGATTAAGTAATTAACAAAGTAGTACTAAAGGAAAGCAAAATAAATCCAAAATGGTGATCCGAACCGAGCTGGTTTTTTCTTTCATAAACATCCGAACCGTTTGTCTCCCAAATCGTCTATAATAAAATAAATAATACTATACCCGTTATGCACCGACCCATTCCTATCCATTCTCACTCGGATGGTTCGGATACCTGGCGAAGCTGGCCCAAACTGTTCAGGTACCCATAGAGTCAGTCACATCGGATCTAATTGCTTTCTCTAATAAAACGGACAGGTGTTAATAGAAGGGAAAAATTGTCTGCGATAAAGCGAATAGGACAGAGATTCAGTTCGGGTAACTCGTGACTTGTGGCAGTAAAATTTTGGTGATAAAAAAGAAGAAGGTTAATTTGCAATTTGTCAAAAAAAGGTTAATTATAATTATTTTAATGTAGTTTTGACTATTTGGTAAGTCGAGTAGTGATTAATTAAGCAGGATGAGGAGTAGATCACTTCAAATGTGAACTTTTATTAAGCCTTGCACCTACCTCTGACGGTATTAACAACTAGAAGAGTAAAAAGGCTTCAGAGGAAATTATAATTGGGAATTGAAGTTGGAATTGGAACAGAGATTTTATTCAAAAATAAAAATAAAAATTATATGATCTTAGAAAATATACATCATTTACAAGAATAAAAAAGAATACATAACCGAACTAAATAAGAAATAGTGTTCTCAGTATTCGTTGTCCATAGTTACCAGCAAAAAAACATACCAGGCTTCAAATTCAGCAATATATGAATATAAAAAAGATCTCAAGCTTGCTTGACGAGTACGACGTGATGGAGTTGAAACAGCTGTATTAATAAAGTGAAAATAATGTACGACCACAAACCCAATTGTATGTCTAATATAAAAATATTCAAATTAATCTTTATATAAATGTTAAAAAATAATCAAGAAAATTTTATCAAAAATTTAAAAATAATTTATAAAATTTTATAAAACATTAAAAAAATCAATTATTTATATCTTACAATATTTATATTAATTAATAATTTGATCAATTAATTAAAATATTCTTTTATAAAACATATATTTCTTTTTTATAAATATCGTAAAATTAGTAGTTAAAATGTTTTAAATAATTAAGTGAACTATTTAATTATAACGATTATAAATAAATAAATCTCGACAATATAAAAATAAATTTTAATTGATTATTAATTTTTAAAAATGCTCATATGTATAAAAAATATATTGTACACAACAAAAAGAGAATATATATTTATTACAAAGTGAGAAAATTTTGGATTTAAATAATTATTTAAAAAAAATAAAAAAAAATAAAGAAAAGTAAATTAATATTTTTGATATTTTGTTCAATATTTTAGTGACAATATCCACAGTATCTATGACATTTTAGTCAAAAAATATATTTAAGAAATATTTTAACGATAACAATAATTTAAAGACATTATTGATATTTTTGCAACAATTTAATCAAAAATTATGAACATCACGTTTTGATATCGAGATGTGTATAAAAGTTACATTATTGTGTCAATGTTGACATTTTTATTATTTTGTCTATACAAGTATCCATTATTAATTGAAATTAACTTGTGATATGACTTTTTAATCTATGTTTATGAATTCAAATCTCACTGTTTAATTTTTTTATTTAATAAAAAAATAACTTTAATCATTTAAAAAATATCTATCCATGGCTAATCGTAAAAAAATGTATTAGTTACTTTAAAATAGATATATTCAATTATAAGTGACTCTCCAAATCAATTATTCAATTGTATTTTGGTGAACAGTGAAAGAAAATTGTCTTATATGTCAAATTTTACCTGTCATTCTTCCAAATTTCAGACAATAATTAACGTTGGACAAATCGAGTCATCTGCGCTAGTTGGTTATTACTCTATATCAAGAAATCGAATTCCTTACAACAAAACGATTCATTGAAGGTTAGAACTCGCCTATATATTATGTGTGAAATCTGTGAATTCTGGAGATGATGTGAGTTGAAAGGATACCTACACATATAACATTAGGCTATAGATGATACAAAGAATTCTTTGTATGATAACAAAGTACAAGTACTTGTTTCTAGACATGTGACCAATAATGGAGACTATTTGATAAACACGTTGAAGGATGATGTACTTGAGCTTGATTTAGCGAGATACAAGGCCAATGTTAGATCAATAAAGTTCGTACAACAAAAAAGTATTATAATTCAACACTTTAATTTATTTATTGTATTATCTCCTATTATGGTTGGTGTAAATGTGGATATGGTAAAAAATTTGTATTCATTTTATGTGAGAAACTTAAGATATGCAATGAGTATAATACCTAAGAGTTGGAGTTGGTCATGTGTGTGGTCAATTTGTTTATGTGAAGTTCGAAATGTTAGGTTGTGTGGTTTTATACTTCATGAATGTATTTGATTCAATAAGCTACAAGATCATGGTACAATAGATTGAGACTTGATATTCTACCTTGGTAAGATGGGTTATCGGGTTAGTGGATGTGAAGAAAGCTTTATGGTTGATGTGGTTGATTTGGGAGTCTCTTGAAGAATACTTTGAGGTAGAGTTAGTGAAAAATCACAGGGTTGAAGACACTAGATATTGGACTTATTACCTTGTCGAGTAGTGTTATTTGGTGGAATTGACCACCTATTCATAGTAGTTGAAAGGTGATAGGATCTAAGCAGGATCTAAGCATCAATTACTTCTAAGGATTGGTATCAAAGTCCTTGCCCATGGATTCAGCAGCAGTTCGAAAGGGAGAATTATAATATGTGATGTAAATCTATGAGGATGTTTGAAAACCAATGTGATTGATCAAATATCAAATGTTGGATTATGAGTATTAGACATGAAGATTGAAATAGATTTTAGGTCTCTCAATTGATTGATCAAACATGATCGATCAAAGAGTTTTTATCCAAATAATGTAAGCTCTATTATTTAAAGAAAAACCACGTTAAATCTTATGTGTTAATTTTTCGTTTTCTTTGTTCGTATTTATTTCTTATCCATATTTTTGATGTCGGTATTTTTGTGAAAGTTTATTGTTTATCGATTGATTTTTATTTAATTATTTTTGTATTCATTGAATAACAATAATTTTAAAAGATAATTCTATTTTATTATATAGAACTCAATAAGATTTGATAAAATCATAAAAGAAAATTATTATATAATATGATAGAATATACATCATTTATAAAAGTAAAAGAATACACAACAAAATTAATTAATAAATAGTGTTCTCAGTATTCGTCGTAGTACAGAAATATCCCAAGCTTCAAATTCAGCAAAAAAGAAAGAAAAGAAAAGTCATTCTAGCTTGACGAGTACGACGTGATGGAGTTGAAACAGCTATGTATTCGTAAAGTGAAAATAATGTACGCCCACAAGTCTCCATTCTTAATTACTAAGATTTCTTAAATCATTATATAAATTCAAATTCAAATCTCATCTTTTAATTTTTTTTATTTAATAAAAAATTAACTTTAATAATTTTAAAAAATACATTACTAATTATCCAAAAAAAGTATCAATTAACTTTAAAAAAGAAACTATTCAATTATAGACTATTGTATAAATCGTCTTATAGGTCGAATTACACCTGCCATTCTTCCAAATTCCAATATTATAATTTTGATTTTTACTAATAAAAAAATGTGTTTTTATTAATATATAATTATATAAATATATTACATTAAAAAAATAAAAGTCAGATGCAGGGTTTAGCTTCTAAGTATCATTTGATGTGTTATTACGGTGTTGTGATACTTCTAATAAGCTATAAGTTTGCACTGCACCAAATTAGTTGAATGATCATAAATGTATTTATGATCTGACATTATTCAAGATGCACTTAAAATTAAATTTATTATTTTTAAAATATAATTCATATAAATCTTATTAATTTATCTATTTATTCAATATTAAATATTAATTTAAAGTATTATTTTATCACATATTTTAATAATTATTATAAACAAACTCGTTTGGCACAAGCACAAGCTCGTGTTCTTATTATCCTCGAGGTCCTACAATGAAAAACTAATTAATTGTTTTCATGTCTGCCTCTTTGCTTGCTACTAGAGAAGCTATGCTCATTATGGCTTATGGCTTATGGCTTATGGCTTATGGCTTATGGCTTATGGCTTAAGGAATAAATTTCTTTTTACAAAGGATAAATATTTAATTTGATATGATTTAATTAATTTTATAAATAGAGATGAAAAAAAATCAAATTTCACATGTACCTTAAGAGTGGTTACCCATTTAATTATCTATGCTTTTAGGGACGTCGGCAACGCGTAATTCTTTAACCGACAAGAAGTTGAAAAGAAAGGTTAATAAATAGCGTGCTTCGTTTGCAACCAATAAAGCACGAAGGCAGTTGACAGTAGTTGACTTTCAGCTTGCAAGAATTATTTGATCTAGCTTACTACTTGGTTCAAGTCTTTCAGTTTTCAACTTCTACCAGACGTTACAGTTTTTTTTTCAATTAAATAATATGGTTCTAATTAATTTAAAATGTTTCATATTTTTAAAAAAATTATCGCACAAAGAAATAGATAATAAAAAATAGGAAACTTTTTAAGCGATTTCTAAAATTATTTAAACTTATTTTTATTAGTTATCTTTTCAAATTTTTAGAGTTATAGATATGTTAAATATGGGTCTAACTTTATCTTAAAACTCAGATTAAGAGATGAAGGAATATTATTGTTTATATGCACAACGTGAACGTGTTCATGCTCTACAATAAATATGAAACTTTAACACTCTCGTTTACATTGACCTAATTCTATCTCAAAACTCAAGTTATGAGATTAAGTATTGTCCTTGTTTATATATGCAACATGTCTGCGATGTTCAATCGATGTTAGATTTTAAGAAGATATAATTAAACTTTTATATGTAAAAGATTATTCTCTTAATAACAACTTTTCTTTTTATGTCTAGTTGTAGAGGTATTATATAATCAAATTAAAGTTTTATTTCTAACTTTATTTTATTTTAGTAAGTTTATGTTAGTATTTATAATTTATTTTTTAATTAATAAATTAAGATTTAAAGTTAAAAAAAATTAATTTGAAACAAAAAAAATGTAAATTTTATTCTTAGATTCAAAAATTTAAGTTATTTAAAGAATAATTTATTATAATTTTATATATTTATTATTTTTTTACTGTGTTTGTTCTATGTAACACTTATATCAAATATTTATCATACAATTTAATAAATAGTTTAATTCTGATACGATCTTACAAGTTATATTCAGACAATTCTTAGAACCTTAAGATATTGTAAAATTAACGGACCCTAATGTTTATATATTTATAGTATTCTAACCACCCAATAGTTCTGTCTATTTATTTAGTTATAACCAAGTAGAAAAAATTTGAAAATGTTAGCCTGTGTTTTATAATACTCGTATAAATATCAAATTCTCGTGATATCACCGTTAAGAATAATGATCGGATGTTGTAGGCTTGTAGCTACTTTAGAAACTTACAAAATCAATGCTAGCTAGACTCTCATTTATAATCAATTTTTTTACTTTTAACATCTGAAGGGAAACTGAAACTCCCAAAAATAAAAGGTGAAAAAAAATTCTACCATTAGTTTGAATCTACTACAAATTATTACAATCATTAATTCACTAAGGGCATATTTACTTTAAATGAATGAATATTAAGTAAAATCAGATCGAAAATGAATAACTATATTAATTATTTTTTATGTTGTTTACTTACATTTTCTTAAAATCAGAATAAGTTCTTTATACATATGAAGTAAACATCTTGAATTGGAATAAAAAACAATAAAATTATGACCCTATCAAATTACCTTAAACTATTTATAGTTTATTTTTAATATGGAAATTATAATTTAAAACTATAAAGTTATAAATCATTGCTAACAAAAAAGATAAATTATGCTAAAAAAATATATTAATATCATGCATATATCAAGTCAAAACTCCATTCAAACTCAACCAATACTTTATATTTACAATATTCTCACTTGGAAGCAAACTTGCAAGCAACTGTTAACAGACGTGAGGTTTTAACAAGTCTAGCTAGACTTGATATTAAATAACAATTGCAATGCTTTTGAATCCAATGCTCGTGCTTTAGTGGAAATAAGATTTATATTGTACAAGAAAAAATATGAGCCATCAAAATGCAAAAAATAAGTAAAGTTCATATTGTCATTCTATAAAAAAAAAATAACAAAAAAAGTGTCCAAGATAAAAGTGTAACATTAAAAATACTGGGTATTTTGAAATATTGTAATCTTTTAAAGGATAATTTCATCATCATATATAATTAAAAAAATAAAAATAAATAAAAAGCAAGCTTTGGAAAGGGAGTGCTATCTGAGTCTACTACCTATTATTACAATCAGTAATTCACCAAGTGACTCATCATACATGGCCATTACCTTAACTCCCCTGCCATTTTCACATCGTTAAAATGCTCTATTATATAGATGCAATGCAATCAAGTCCATATAGTGACTCTTAGCAGCCGAAAGAAAGAAACATAGAAAAATCATATGGTAAAAATTCAACTAGATAAAACCACACAAGTAAAAGCGATCCAAATGTACTACATTCACATTCCATAGAAGAAGAAACAATATCATTGAAAAAGATAATCTCAAATAGATCAGTGAGCCATAGAACTTGCTAGCCAATAGCCATAGATTTGTATAGTTTGTATCTCCACTTGGGGTAAGCCCCACTTCACCTATCCATGTACTAAATCTAGCCTTTCTCTGCAGGCTTACCACTTTGGAGTTTGGTTTGTTTGGATCAAGTGGTCCAGATAGTGGTTGTGGTGGGGACAACAGTAACTAAAGACTTCCAAGGGCCAAGAGGAAATCGCCAAATACTTGTATTTTATCAACAGTGGTAATAGAAAGAGAACTGCACTTCTTGGAGCACTAGATCCTCATATGTTTATACATTCCAAACTTGCACATTATCATGGTCCGCACTTCCTTAGAGAACCCACCTCATTCATCTGAGCTATATTCACTAGATTCTTCTGGAAGTACAGGACCCGCAGCACAGCAAAATGACTCTTTGTCCTTTAACAGTAGACAGCTCCCATCTGAATTCCATTTCAGATCAGTAATGGTGATCTGGGGTAGAGGATTACTCACACAATAGGCACCTGCAGGAGTCCACATGTACAAATGAGAACTTCCAGTGCAAAGAACAAGGCGCGTGAATGTAGGGTCCCAAGCTGCAGCTCGGATAGGATCTTTCTGCACTAAAATTGCAGTGAGTTCAAGGTGACGTATGTCCCATATCCAGAGAACACTCGGCATGCTATCATTGCGAGTACAGATGTATTGGCTATCATTACTCCACAACAATAGCCCTGCATAGCAGCAAAAGCTAACAAATTAACTTACATGACAATACAGTGGATCATACTTAATATAAATTCTTAAAAGGGGACAAAATATTGAATTATTCAAATTTCAAAGAAATCAAAATAGATTGAACCAAATGCTTAACTGAGCTTCAGAATTACACTTGCTATATTTTCGCAAAACAATTAATCATTGCATATGTATAGACTTTATTCTCTCTACTTGAAGGTTATATATATACTGACACTTTGGCACCATTAGTGATGCACTGTCCCCATATGTTCTATTCCATTTACCCTTCAAATAAGTTGTCCTCAATTCTATCAGTCACACTTCTATGATCTGCCCCATTATGAACTTAGCATTTAATAAAGAGCCTCTAAAAAGTAAATAGGTTATATTTTTAACGATCTATAAAGTATACATTTTCTCACTGTGGAAGAAAGGGATGGTCAGGCTAGAGAGTTTGTGTTTTTTATCATACAGTTACATTGAACAGAAAAATATCAAATCAACTGCTTTGAATTTTCAGATAACAATACAAAAAAAGCACAAACCAATTCCTTGTTTAGGATTAGGCTTGTCTGCAGGGGGCTTCTGGAAAGGAAGGGTAACAGGAACCTCTGTAACATCGTATCTAACTCTGAAATGTCCTTCTGACGCATATTCTTGAAAAGGAAGAACAAATAAGTAAAACCGGATAGAAACAAATGATACAGGATCCAACCAAATGATAAAAATAAAAACCTATCAAACTCCTGCCATAGGACAAAATATGTAATATGGTGGTGTAAAAAAAAATGCAATATAATAATACCATTTTCGAGGAAACATAACAGAGTATCAGGTTTAATGAGATAACGATGACATGCAAACTTTTTTTATTTTCATTTTTTATATTTTACAGGGAGGGATTCGAATTAGGAATTCCTGGAAGAAATGCCAAGTCATTACCAAGTACCAAATATACTAAAAGGCAGCTGGCAAGGACATGCTAACCTATTTGAAATTAAATTTCATGTTTTTCATTTTTTCTCTATAGATGGGATCAATTTTATGATAATGCAAGAAGTTCACAACAAGACAAGTTTTTTTGTAGCTTTCAAGTGTGAATGATGAGGCCAAGCAAACTAGCTGACAAACCACTGAGGATGCTAGAGCACCACAAAAGAAGAACATAGTAGGTTGGCATGAAGAAAGTAACATAGCTTCACATGATTATTATATGAAAACCTTGTAAATGGAAAAAACAGTGCTCATCTAACATGTGAGACCTTTAGCTAATAGTTGGGCTCACCATTATTGCCTTGTAGAAGATCATCACTTAAGCATAAATCAGACATGTCAAGTTGCAATGGCTCATCTACTTCCTGGGTGTTAAAGTGATAATCACCAATTTCAGGATGCATTTAAAATATGTCAACATCTTGATGTCTATTAGGCTTAAGTGCATAGTCAGTCCCTAAACTTTGTCCAAGTCTATACTTAGGTCTTCAAACTTCTTTTTTTCAACAATTTAGTCCCTAAACTTTTTAATTCTTACATTTAGGTCCTAAATTTTCATTTTTATCCCTAATCAATTGCCAACTCAACATTTCTAATTAAAGGATAAAATGAAAATTTAAGACCTAAATGTAGAAATTAAAAAGTTTAGAGATTGAATTGTTGGAAAAAAAAGTTTGAGGACCAAGTGTAGACTTAGAAAAAGTTTAGGGATTGAATGTACACTTAAGCCTAAATAATAATACAAAAATTACCTTAAACACAGCAGGGCAACATGGACTACGAATAGTAGATGGATGCATAAATTCAGCAAAAGTTTTCCAAGTTAGATGATTCAAAACCCTCAACATCTGATCATAACTACCTACTGCTAGAAATTGGCCACAAGGAGACCATGAAACACTTTTAACACCCAGTCCACTTTCATATGCTTGATACTTAAACAGGCACCTTCCATCTGGGGAGTATATTAGAACCTGTATCAAACCATACCATATACTAGATGATTTACAGAAATGTTTTACCACTACAAACACAATATTAGGCAAACAGTCATTCATTGACAAATGAAAAGCAGGGACAAGGTCCACAAACCTTATAATCAAGAGATGAATCCCATGTCACTATTGCACTATCATCAGGTGACCATGCAATATCAGCTAAATCCAGCGTATCAACGGCAAACATGCCCATTATCTCCCAGGAATGACAAGACAATAGATTAATATAGTCCTTGCAATCATGTCTTGTGCATATTGCTGCAAATTTTCCATCTTGGGTGAAGGCAACACCCTTTGAAGCATGCTTTGGCCATTGCACATGTACACATGCAGTGTTTACTAGTGACCAAACTGTTAACCGCAGTTGAAAATCTGATGTGGTAAGTATGTGACGGCTATCCGGGCTCCACCTTGCATATGCAATACCAGCAGGACCTTCATCTATCTTGCATGTCCATTCAGGTTGTGTCAATGACCATGCTTGTATCATTGGTCTTTTATAGAGACCACAAAGAATATACTCAGAATCTACAGCCCATTCAATATAGCTTATCTTGTCCAAGCATGAAAACAACTGCACAACCTGCATAGAGTATATTAGACCATAATACCAACAAAAAAAACATTTAGCAGATCAATTATAGAGTTGGGAGAATTTTTCTGCACATATAAATTAATACAAATCTGTAGCTCTCTATAAATGGAAAGGTGCAAGCTGGGGCATACTGCAGTTTTAGTTAGGCCAATGATGTTTTGTTTTTCACTTTTGCTTTCCTTGTAGGTTGTAACAAAACCCTCAGTATGGTAATCCAGTCTAACCAAAATTATGTTAACTTCGCCTGTTTTACTAGAATAAGTTGTCCTGTGGGTTTAACTTTAGGTTTGGTCCACTGTTCCCCTGAGGCAAATTGAAACTTTCTAAAGGTTGAGCTGCACTACGGAGTGATTTAATAAACTAGTATGATATTTGGATTAGGTTCAATTTTTTACTAAAATCGTTCACAAGGTAAGGGTTATCACTATTGTGCTAAGGCATTGCGTTGTCGTGATAAGCCTTAACACAACATTGGATGTCAGTGAAAGTCTTCCCACACTGGGTCATTGTCTTCCCATACTAAGCCAATGCCTTTTCTTTTTTACCAAAATCACTCCAAGATATGGCTTATCATTGTTATCATTATTGTGGTAAGATTTATCACTGTTGTGATAAGGCATTGTCTTATTGTGATAAGTCTTTCTACATTGGGCAAATGTCCTCTTACATCAAACCAATGTCTTACCACAAATTCAATTTTTTACCAAATTCGCTCCGAAATAAGGCCTACCATTGCCTTACCACCAAGTGATTTTGGTAAAAAATGAACCTGATTTTGGCTTCTTCTTTTTCCCGCATTCTGCACTCAAATTTTACTCTCAAAATCAAAACGTAACTTCACATCAACCCAGAATTCATCCAAATTATGAGAAAATTTATGTTTATATGAAGCAATGAACTTGAAACATAAACAATCCGCATATATCCGGACTATAATTTCAATGTAATAAAGGAACCGAAGTGCATAAAAATGATGATCCGCGTAAATTAGCATTATGTTTTTTGCGGCAAACAAACAGAAACTATTAGACCATATTTTCGTGGCATGAGTAAGCGATTCGCTACTCGTTGAGCTTGTAATTTCCATTCTTATGCTCAAAATCTTTCATTAACAGCCGAAAACTCTTGAATTGAAAAAATAAATACAGGCACTCAAGCTCAGCGTCACACATTTCAAATCTAATTGATTACAAATATACAGTAGAAGATGAAATGATAAAAGTAAATCACAAATCAGAACGAAATTTCCGGGCAACCAGACGTACTACTGAGTCACTGACAGAAATTTGAAAGTAATTCGAGCAGGAAATAAACGAGCATTACCTTGAATAACAGAGTATCACGAATGACGAGGCGGTAATCGACAGCCACAGCGATATAGCGCGCATTGGGGGAGAAACAACATGGACCAGTCTGTTTGTAAGCTTCGGTAAACTCCATTGGCGAAGCTGAGTCACCGATACATGGATTTCCAAAATTTCAATTAACTGAGAATGAGCACAACTTAACCTAAGTTCCAAAATGTGAGTGGATCTTTGAAGAAATTTTATGAACTGTCACAACTGAGAGGCTCCTGAAGTGAGATCTAGAGTGTTAAGTGAGGAACTTGATGGTACTCCCGGTGAAGTGCTCAGTACTACTTTCGGTTTCAAAAAATTGAATTTTATTCGGGTAAAGGGCGCATATAGTTGCTTAGCTTTGGCAAAGGAGCATTTTTTCTAGTAGCTCTCAAGTATGGTGCTTTAATCTTAGTTTGATCATTAATCACAAAATTTGCCCACATTTAGTCGCTTGCGCTGCATATTAATAATTTTTTTTTAAGTAATGCAATATTTTTTAATAAATATCTATTTTATTTTTAATAATGTCTAATATCATAATTAATGAATAAATTTATTATTAATATATTATTATTGTAATAATAATAATTTATAATGTAATAATATCATTATCATTTTTACACAATTATTTTAAAAATGTTAAAATGATATTTTAATCATTTTATTTTATAGATTAAATATATTAATTATTTTTATTCATTAAATACCAATTTTGACGTTTTTGGATTTATTTTTTTTAGAAAATTAAGTTTTATCGATTTAAATTTTATTATTACGGGACTTTTGAATAAAAGTACTACATGTGGTCGTGAGCCACCCCTCCTACTCCTGCTAGCCTACCTATTCAATCTGCAATCATTGTATCCTTCCTATCTCCGACCATCTCTAATTCATAGCAACTAAGATGATAATTCAAGGACACATGTGTCCAAGACAAAACTGATAATGATCAGAATGAAAATAAAAATAAGAAAAATGATAATACAAGAGTGATGTCCAACACATTGAGAAATACCCGAAAAGGAGATAGCTTGGACGAAATGAGATAACATATTAAGAAATTAAGGCTAGAGATTATACCAATAAAAATCGTAAAAAAAATAAAATAATTTAAAAATAAGTAATAGTCAATTAATATTCAAACTCTGCGAATAAAAATGCATAGATAGGTAATATTTATAAGACACTAAAAATAAAATAAATATAATTTGAATTTTAAAACGTGATAGTATAACTTCTAATAATCTAATCTAAATGATTTAAAATACTATAATATGTTTATCCTAATTTAAAATTAAATATTTTTATTTCCATCAATTTTAAGGACAAGTTGTTGAACCATATAACAATAATCAAAATTTTAAAAACATCAACTATATTCTTTCTGAAAGAAATGCTTGTTGAGAAATAATAAGCATGATTGAGGAAGTTTGACCTATAAAATATTCAAACATGTCATAGGAGGCGTTGGAATGCCTTGATTAAGTAACAAACCTTCCGATTTAAAATTTGTTTGCTTAATTACATTTGCTAATTTTTTAATAATATACATTAGATTCGATAGGTATGAGATCAAAATGATCAACAAGAAGTATAAGAGGTTTGTTCAGAACTGAGATCACTCAATTTACCAGAAGGGGTGGGGTGCCCTATTTATTTGAAAAGAAGATGATAAATGGATTAAAGTGTATCTTAAGTTAGGTGGAACAACGTGCCCTTTTGGCAAATAATGTGTTGATTCGCTTTTAGATCTTTTCACTATTTCATTCTCAAGTGAGCCAAACAAACAATGGGGCTTAATTTGTTTGGGTCTCAGCTTGTCATACATCGCATGTTTTATTCTATTACCTTAGTATTCAAACATGTCGGTAAATGAATTTAGATTTATTTTTCATTTGTTACAAATTATCACTAATTTTTCTCAAAATTCATAATTTTAAATTAAAATAAAATATTATTATTTTATAATTTCAATAAAATAAAATCAAAATAAAACACCACTACTTATCCTAACACACATAAACTCATCGAACTCCTGGGATCGTCGGTGACACATCGAAAATAATATAATATATTACATCAAAATATAAAATTAATATAATATATTACATCAAAATACAAAAATAATATAATATTATATCAAAATACAAAAATAATATAATATGTTATATCATTTTTAAGACAAATGTAATGTTACAAAAAATATAAATAATATAACATATTATATTTAAATACAAAAATATAGATATAACATGTTATATAAAAAGTTATAAAAATAAATATAATATATTCCTTACAAATAAAAAGGTATAAATCGGTTAGTTATTCATTCAAATCATTTCTCATTTTTCATAATTTGTTATCTTATCAGGAATAAAACTCAACTTCAAACATTTGAGAGAAACAAAACGCTCTTTCAAATCAAACAGTGGAGGCATTATGCCTAGCTAGAGATCCCATTTATTTGTAAGAAGATATTAAATAACATCAAATTATTATGTCCCACTAGAGCAAAAGCAATGGAATCTTCTTATACATTGACAAAGCTAAAAATCCACAAAACCATCTGCTTTCATATAGGAAAGAAAAACTTATACTACAATAAATAATAATTCAGATTTCTAATACTAATCAAGTGGAAAAAAAGAGGTTCCCAAACTTAGGTCTTGGGTAAGAGCTAAAAGGTGCAAGCTAAACCTGCTGTGCTGCAACTGTAGTGACTTGTCAAACAAATCTAGGCAAAATACATACAATACATTATTAATATGAACTAGATGGTGAAACAAAAAGGAAGAGAAACAAAAAACAGATCCAAAGTGAGAAAGAATGGTGAAATGAAAAGCAGACCCAGATTGATGGAAACACAAGAAACTAAAATAAAGAAGTAAAATCCCAAGTTCAGAGGAAAATAAAATTAAAAAAAGCGGAAGAAATCTCACGCATTAAGAAAATGGGAATGGAAAACAAGAGAATTCCAACCATGAGAGGCGTACAAATCAACGTAATTCTTCAATTGTTTCTCGTGGGTTGAAATCCAAGCAAATATAACCACAATTCCTTTGTAGTTGGACACTTCCTTTCGTCCCCATTATATCGTATCACTACCCTACATGGCTTTCGCAAACAATTCCTAGGTTCTTCAATCATGAGTTCGAAGAGAAAACAGGTTGCTGAAAAAGTTCATCCCATGACAAGTGAAAGCGTTTGGGCGGCGACGATGACGACAAGACTGATGCCTTAAGAAGAGAAACCTTGACGTTATCCGATTTTCCATCACTCACCGAACGTCGACGGATCTTCGATTCTAGCAAATCTGTCCGGTGATACCCTCTCACATTTCGCCCAAATTTGATGCTCTAACTCTAGATGGAATTAACTTTTCAGAAATCAGAAATAATTTGATTAATTATTAAAAGACATAAAGCTAATATCGTGCTTAAAAAAATGCGGTCGTACCGCGATTTTTGTCAAAACACCAACACGCTTTAAATTATAGTATTTAACACTAACACTCTGAAAGGAAGGCCCATCTAATAAAATAAAATTTGCAAATGAAGGCTAAATATGGTAAGGAATATACTGTATTAAATAACCCCTATAAACAAGTAAGTGATAAATTTAGTGAATTTATTTGTTTACAGATAGGATAATTTAATAGGACATAAAATATGTTCAATTCATAATTATTTCACAAAAGATTTCAACACTATGTTTATAAGGGTAATAATAGTGAAACAAAAGTTTATATGGTTGGTAGACACATTTCATAGAATAATCACAATATAAAAGGTATAATATAATTTTTTTTTAATAATTAGGCTAGCGAAACTTAAAGAATAATAAACAAGAAATCAAGATTTAAATATTTTTTTAAGCAAAATCTAATACAAATGTACCACAACTTTAACAAATTATAAACTATCCAAACATAAAATAAAAAGAAAGTTAAAGATACTAAACCATAAATTGAGAAACTACAAAATGATTTTCTTTTCAAATCAATAAATTACTTATTATATAAAATAATAATAAAAATATATAAAAAATTGTATCAATTTATAAGGATTATGAACATTGTTTATTTTCGTGGATAAAATATTTATATATAAATTTTTTTAAGCTCGTTATTAAATGTAACAAGTAAAAAAGAAAAAAATATTAGAATTTTAAATAGTTTTAATTCAGATATATCTTTTATAATTATGACAAAAATGATTATACTCTTGCATTTAATAACATATGTTAATAAATCTAAAATTATTTTTTATTCTAAAATATTTATTTAAATTCGAATTAAATTATGAAATTATTAATTAATTTTTTCCTAACTATTCTAAAAAATGATTTATTGCTCTTAAGTTTTTTTTAATGCATTTTGGTTAATTATGGACAAAAAAGATAATTTTCATATATATATATATATATATATATACACACGAGATTGATCGGTTGAGTAAAAAAAATCATTATCACATTAGAGTAGCGTCGCCTAGACTAAATCGACTTGTTATATATATATATACGAGAAAAGGATTATACATAAGACAAAAATTGATTTTGGTAATCACCGTCATTTAATAAGGATATTTGATTTCTACATTAATTTATTTATGATAATATTTATTTTTTAAAACTTTTATATTTATTTATCTATTTTTCATATTTATGTATCTTATCTATTATTAGAATCTTATATATTTAAATTAAATAATTGTATAAACAATTATAATTATTTGATTTAATTGTTAATTTTTAAATAAATTATTTTTATTAAATTTGTGATTAATCTTTTTCTCTATGATTTGTTAATTAATTTGATTTAAGTGATTTTGTTTTGAATCATCTAGTTAAAATTATTCATTATTAAATATGTTCTAAAACATACATTTGTGTTTTTGTGTTAATCATTTGCAATTGATTTATGAACGTATCTGATTAGTAGGAAGATTATTAGAACATTGGTCTACTACTCACTCTAACATTAGAAATTGTGAAAACAGAGCAGAGATTCGTAAGTAGGATATATTGAGACGGTATCTTAGGAAGGGTAGCATAAAATCGAGTTTGTATTTGAATATTTGGTTTTCATACTTGAAAGTTAGGTGGTTCGATAAACCTATGGTTTTACTCTTAGGTTATGATTTTGACCTAAGTTGTTTCCACCTAAAAATATGGTGTATTATTATTTCATTCATTTATTTTATTCTTACATGTGATTGCATGTCTAGTCGTTTTGTTTAAGTTATTAAATTATAAATTGATAAAAATTAAAAATTAAATATTTACCCCCTCTAGATTAATTAGATCTGTATTTTATAAACTTTCAAAATTCAAAGCCAAGCTTCTCACTGAAACTTGATCAAAACAAGCAATGATACATCCTCAACGTGAACAAGTACACAAACACGAAAGTTTATTAAAAAATAGACAAATATGAAATAGTAAAGTTACATATGTCATATGATATATAACCATTTTACTCTTGGGTGAATGGCTTTTGCATAATGATCTTTTACCTTCAAAGCCACATCTTAAATGAATCTTAAAGTGATTTTCATACATTGAACTCATCATGTACTTTTGCAAAACACTTGGCAGTCATATATTCAAATAAAAGGCTTTGAAAGAGACAAAACCATTACTAACCCATATTTATTTTCAAAAGAACTTATATAAAGTATAGATCTATACAAGGAGAAGAAACATAAACATAATAAATAACAAAACTCAGTGACCACAAAATATGAGATGTATACTAATATGCCAGAGAGCACATTCAAGGCAATCCTTAAACCTCAAAGAGAGTATATTTCCCCAAACTCATAGAAAATTCTCAAACTCACTAAGTATTTTCTCTCTTTGAGTTTACTTATGCTCTCTTTGTTTTTTTTTTTTGCCTTGTTCTTCAATGCATGAACTTTTCCCTATTTATGGATGAAGTAAGGCTTCTTTTCCCTAAATTTTCCCATAATTTAAGCCTTAAATTAGGCCACTAATTTCCTTAAATTATGTCACTAATTTTCTTAAATCATGCCACAAATTAGGCTACTAATTTCCCTAAATTATGCCAATAATTTGTTACTTTTAAAGCAAATATTCAACAATCTCCACCTTGGCAAAAAAGTTCATAACACTGCCTCTAAATGTGTCATAGGCGCTCTAAGCTCGTGAGATATTGATCAAGTTCAAGCAATGTTGAAACTTGATATCTGTAACCATCTTTGTAAGCATATCTGTAGGGTTATCTACAGTTCCGACTTTCTGGAGTATAATATTCCCTTCATCGATGATTTCCCAAACAAAATGAAATTGAACATCGATGTGCTTGGTGCGACCATGATGAACTTGGTTCTTTTCCAAACAAATGACACTCTGACTGTCGTAGAGAATCTCTACGTTCTTCTGAACAATACCCAAATCCTTGGTCAACCCGAGAAACCATATAGCTTCTTTGAATGCTTCTGTTACAGCTATATACTTTGCCTCTATAGTAGACAAAGCTACCGTTGACTGCAATGTTGATCTCCAACAAACTGGTCCTCCTGTCATTGTGAACACATAACCAGTTGTAGATCGACGCTTATCTAGATCTTTAACATAGTAAAAATCCACATATCTAACTAGGTATTTACCTTCAGTCTTATCTCTTTCAAACTTCAAACCAATATCCACAGTACCATAGATGTACCGTAGAATCCACTTCACTGCTTGCCAGTGTCGTTTATCGGGATTATGCATGTATCAACTCACCATGGGAAATATCAAGTCTGGTGCAAACCATTGCATACATCAAGGCACCAACGACATTTGCATATAGAACATGTTCAATTTGCTTCTTCTCATCGGTGGTGCTAGGTGACATCAATGCACTCAACTGAAAGTGAGGAGCAAGCGGTGTACTTACTGGTTTAGTTTTTTCATCAATGTCAAACATTTGTAGTACTTTCTTCAGATACTGAGTCTGTGTCAGACAGACTGTGCTTGCAACTCTATCTTTTGTGATTTCCATCCCAAGAATTTTCTTAGCTTTTCCAAGATCTTTCATTTCAAATTCTAAACTCATCAAAGTCTTCAATCTATCAATATCCACCTTGCTCTTAGATGCAATCAACATATCATCAACATATAAGAGTAAATAAATGAAGGTACCGTCTTGGAGTTTCCGAAAGTATACACAGTGATCAAACTGACTGTGTGTGTACTTCTGCTCTCTGATAAAGCTATCAAAGCGCTTGTACCATTTGTCACGGTGATTGCTTCAAACCATAAATTGACTTGCTCAGCTTGCAAGCACAATTCTCTCGTCCTAGAATTTTAAAGCCATCCGATTGAGACATGTAGATTTCTTCATTCAAAGTACCATGGAGAAAATCTATTTTGACATCGAGTTGAGCTAACTCGATATCAAACTGTGCTAACAAAGCCAATAGTATCTGAATAGATGAATGCTTAACAACAAGTGAGAATACCTAATTGTAGTCTATTCTTTATTTCTGAGCATAGCCTTTTGCTACCAGTCTAACTTTGTATCTGATGTTGTCTTTACCAAGAGCACCTTCCTTCTTGGCATAGACCCATTTACAACCAATAGTTTTCTTTCCTTTGGGAAGTTGAACAAATTCCTAAGTCTGATTCTGATGTAGATACTTCATCTCTTCATCCATTGCCAGCTTCCACTTCATACTATCAACTATTTGCACGACTTCTCTGTAAATGCATGGGACATCATCATCAATTACTAAAAGTGTGAATGCTACCATGTCTGTGTATCTAGTAGGCTTCCTAATCTCCCTTCTCGGTTGAGTAGTGGCAATAGATTCTGGCTGCTAATTAATCGGTGGTGATGGTGAAAGAGCTTCCACCTCAATTGAGATCTCTTCTTGATCATCAATTTCATCTTCACCACGATCGATAATCGGTGCAATCTTTTTTGGATCTTCCGGAGTCTCAAGCATCACCTTAGAAAGAGTATTTGGACTTTCATTCTCTTTCTCTGAATTTTTCTGTCTCAGTATAACAGACTAGTCAAATGTAACATCTCGGCTTAAGACAATCTTCTTGGATTCAGCACACCAAAGTCAAAATCCTTTAACTCCTTACTTAAAACCCAAGAAAACAACTTTCTTTACTCTAAGATCCAGTTTGGATTCACTAACATGAAAATATGCAGGACATCCAAATATTTGCAATGAATCATAATCAGTAGCAGGTTTTACAAACCATACCTATTTAGGAGTTTTCCCATCTAATGCAGTCGTAGGAAGTCTGTTGACTATATGAGTTGCATATGACAAAGCCTCAGCCCAAAATGTCTTGCTTAATTTGGATTGAGATAGCATACATCGAACTTTCTCAACCAAAGTACGATTCATTCGTTCTACAACTCCATTCTGTTGTGGTGTACGAGGAACAGAAAAATGTCTGATTATCCCTTCATCTTGACAAACTTTGAAAAAGGGATTTGATTTGTACTCGCCACTATTATCAAATTTGAGCCTCTTAATTTTCCTGCCTGTATGAATCTCGATCATTTTCTTGCATTTAAGAAAGATATCTAGAACTTCACAGGGCGTCTTCTAGATGACTCTCCTCTAGACTTTGATCTGGATTGCCCCATATTATTTGATCCGCCAGATTTTTTTTTGTTAGTCATACCTCTGGCTGCCGTCAATGCTTCTGATATTGAGTCTCTGTGATCATGTTGATCCTTCTTTCGATACTCGTTATTTACCAAAGCATTTGAAACATTTACAAACTTAGCCTCATCATTTCCATATAACAAGGTTGTGGTTAAATGCTCATAGCTCTCAGGTAATGAATTCAGCAACAACAAAGTTTTATCTTCATCGATAGTTTCAACATCTAAATTTTACAGATCGGCTAAAATTTTATTGAAATTATCTAAGTGTTCAATCATAGGGGTACCTTTCTTGTATTGGAAACGGAAAAGTTTCTTCTTCAAGTAGAGTTTGTTCTCAATACTTTTTGTCATGTACTTGTCCTCTAGTTTCTTCCAGAGAACTGTGGCTACATTCTCTTTCATGACAAAGTACTTTTGATCTTTTTCTAAGCACAGTCGAATTATGCCACAAGCTTGTCTGTTTATATAATTCCAATCTTCATTTGAATAATCTCCTGGCATGGTCTCCAAGGCTATATTAGATCTTTCTCGAAACAATAGATCTAATACCTCACATTGTCACATGCCAAAGTTATTGGTGTCGTCAAATTTCTCTACCTCAAACTTTGCATTGGACAACATAGTTTTTCGAGTAGAACAACTTGACTTGGCATAAATTCTATGGTCAACTTGTTCACCTTCTTTGATCTCTCTTTTATCAATTATAAGTACAAACATATGATAGAAATTTTGTACTTACAACTTAAAATAGTATTTTTCCAAATTTTATACCTTATTTGAAAAAAACGGAGTTTGTATTTGAATCCGGAATGATCCAATTAACTAGGAATAGATCCAACCATCTGAAAACGGATGAAAAATGGACCAACTCAGTCCAAATATCACTAGTGACTGAGTTGAATCGGTCCAACTCAGTGAGTTGATTGAGTTGTTGATAGCAGCACTCAGGCAACTTCTGGTGGTGATTATGACTTCTGATTTGAGTGATTCTTTCACCTTTGCATTCGTCTCGTCAAGAGCTTCGATTTGATATATAATACAGATATATTTGACTCTAATACCAATTTGTTATGGTGGAAACAATAAATAGCGGTATATAAATATATTTAAACGGTAAAAGAACACACAGAATTTACGTGGATCAAAAATTCACCTTGGTCGACGGGAGGCAACATATATTATTTGAATTGAGTAGGAAATATATAGAATACATATACATATTTCCTCACTAATAATATCTCTTAAGTATTTCCTCAAACTCATAGAAAACTCTCAAACTCACTAAGTATTTTCTCTCTTTGAGTTTACTTATGCTCTCTTTGTTTTTATTTTTTTTTATTTTTGCCTTGTTCTTCAATGCATGAGCTCTTCCTTATTTATAGATAAAGGACGATTCTATTTTCCTAAATTGTGTCATAATTTAAGCCTTAAATTATGTCACTAATTTCCTTAAATCATGTCACAAATTAGGTCACTAATTTTCCTAAATTATGTCACTAATTTGTTACTTTTAGAGCCAATATTCAACAACCTAACCAAAAACTCTTTTTTCTTTGTAATACTAAAATTGATTTTTTTTTGTTGATAAATTAGGAAGGGATATATGATTTTGTTTAAGGTAATAAAATATGACTGTTTTGATATCAATAGTAAAATATATATAAAAAATAGATGAAAATATGAAAGGAAATTAAGATTAGAAATTGAGAACAAACAAAATAATTTGGAAAAAAAAATAACTCGTATTTCAATTCTTTAAATAAAAATAAATAGGACTATGTTGATAACTAAATACAATGTTTTAAAAGTATAAAAAATACAATTTGAATTTAAAATGTCATAAAAATTATAATAATCTAATAATATAATCTAAATTATTTAAAATACTATATTTATCGTAAATTTATATATTTTGATTTCATAAAAGAAAAGGCCCAAAATAGAAGAAAAATGACATAAATTTGTATATGTATAAATGTATATAGTAATCGTTAAAGTTTTTTATATTATATAATTTATTTGTTTATATAATTTTAGTTTTTTATTTAAAAAATATAATATATATTTTTCAATACATAAAAATATATTTTTTATATTATATAAAAAATAATATATTTGTAATGTTTGTATAGTTATTAAAAATAAAATTTTATTTATAAAAAAATTATGTTATATAACTAAATTATTACTATTTTTAAATAAAAATATAGCTATAAATATATATATTCTTGTGATAATTTATTATGATTTGAATGCGAATATTTATGATTATGATAAGATTATTAACAACTATGTCTCAAATATTTAGAATTTCATTTAAGAATTTGTTTAATTGTTTGTTTGTTGGATGTGATTGTTGACCATACTTGATTGACTATTCCTTTGTCCTCGTTATAAAAGAAATTATTTTATATTAATTTTTTATTTTACAATTAATATATATGAACTAGTGTGTAATTTTGATGATAAGATTTAGAAGAAGAGCATGATTGACATGGTGAAGAACTGAAACAATAACACCTAACAGAGATTTAAAATATGCATATCCTATTTTTAAGCTTTTGTGGGATCATGTGGTAGGACTATTTATATGTACAACGCATTTAATATCATTAAAAATTATGATTTTTTTAATAAAAATATCTATAATACTTATAAATTTTAATGTAAATATTAATAGAGATATTAAATAATCTACTTATCCCATATTATTATCATTTAATTTATTTTAGATCTAAGTATATCCCATCCCATCATACTCCAACTCAAATAAGATATAGATTATTATTTACCATATAAGTTAAAATTCAATTTAACTTAAGTTTTTGTATTTTTTTTTTTACTTATTTTATTTTTCTCTTAATTTTGTTTATGGTAAGTTGAATTTGTTTTAAACAATTTGATTTTTTTTAGAAATAATATATAAACATTTTTTTAATTAATAAATTCAGTTTTTAAAAAAACATTTTTAAGATTTATTTTTAATAACATAATATTTTTTTCAATAACCTTATTCTTTTCTCTTTTTTGAAAAATAATATATAATTTCTTCTAATAATATAAAATTAATATTTTTAATAAAATGCATAATAAGATAATCTTAAATATTTTTTATCGATAAAAAAACTTGAATCCATTAAATATAAAAATTGTATTGAAAAAAAATATTAAAATGCAATAAAATATGAACAATTTTTAATAAAATGAGTATAACATGTTATGAAACTTAAAGTCAAAACCTGTAAAATTTTCAAAAGCTTGATATATATAGTTTTTTAATGGTATATAAAATCAATCATAATTTTTTATAAGTTGTTATTAATTATATTTCAAAAATGAGTTAAATATGTTAAATATAATCTAAATAAAATTTATAAAATGTACGTAACTTTTTATTAAAAACTCAAAATCATAAACTTTAAAAAATTTAAAAAATTATATTTCAAAAACTTTATAATGATATATGAAATTATTTATAATATTATATGAGGTTAATACAATTTATATTTTAAAAATGAATCAAAATATTCACTAGATTAAATAATTATTACTAAAATGAGCATATAAAAACTTCAAAATTATAATCCGTAACATTTCTTAAAAATTAGATTTTTAATATTTTTTGATGATATATGAAATGAATCATAATATTTTTTAACTTCTTAATTAAACATATTTTTATTTGTCAATATATTTAATTATAAAGATGCATCTATTTAAAAAACTAAAAATTTCAAATAATTAATAATGAATTAAATAGATAATCAACAATTTAAAAATAAAAATATAAAAATAAATAAAAATATACTTTTAACACTAAAAAATTGATCTATTTGAGAACTATTAGGATAAATAGAATAGAATATATTATCTCATACCAATATAATACTAACTCATTAAAAATTAAATGATATAAGATGTGATAAATTTTCAAATATAATGAGTTTTAATACAGATTAAACGAAAACTCATTACATTTAATAGTTTAAGTGTAATATTACCTTAGAAATTAAGAGTTCAACATGTGATAATGTTTTTATTATTTGTTTACGTTCAGATAATTAAAAGAAAAACAAAATAAATATGTCGATAATCCGCTAACTATTGTAGTTAGATTATTTTGTGATATATACTAGCTTTAAAAAATAAAAACACAAGTCACTCGCTCACTTTTATTACTTTTTTATTTTTGCAATTATATTTGAAAAATAAGATTTTAATATAAATAATTGTTGAAATAAATTTTTTAAAAATAAAAAATATAATGAAGAAAATTATATAAAAAGTGAGGTAATGGATTTATGTTTTTACTTTTTAAAAATTTATGAATTAAACTGTAACAAAAAATTAATAATTTTAAGTGTTCTATTTAAAAAAAAAAGTTAATCTCTATCCAACAAAAAAAAAATGTAACATGCCAGATAGAAATTAATAATCTCTGATGAATAGTTCTATATGTATATTTTATAATAAGCTCAGCCGATCTTAATGAAAAGATATATATATATATATATATATATATATATATATATATATATATATATTGTTATGTGAATGTAATTTAGATTAATATTTCGTTGAATTATAAAAATAGGAATTTGATGGATTAAATTTTATAAATTTTTGAAACCCATGTAACTATAATTTAATGTACAAGTAGGATGAACCAGCAAAGTAAATTGATTAGGACTTTTGCCTTCGTATGAAATTAGAGAAAAACAATGCAAGTTTATGAATTATTGTTGAATTTATTAGGAATTTATTAGGACTTTTTTAAAGTGGTGTATGTTACTTTTAGATAAAAAATTTATTAATTATATATTTTTTATCCAAATAACAATAATAATAAAACTACATAAATTGATATTAATAACCCGAAGTCAAAATAAATAATTTAATATTATTATTATTAAATTTAATTAATTATATCTCACAATGAATAAAATATTTGTTAAACATATATTTAATTAATTAGTAATAACTTAATAATTTTGAGTTAAAATAAATAATATTAAATGTAATCTTTCTAAACATGACTTATTGTTTCTTAATATGTATGCTGGTAGTAACACCTGCTTTTGGTTGTTAATTTTGTTAGTATTTATTTACAAATTGCATTCACACCTTATACTTGTTTTCACACTTTAATATAATACACATTGTTATTTTGTGTATATATACTTACAATTCAATTTTAGATTATTCATCACAATTCATCTTCTAAATCTCTCTCATTCTTTCATTTCTTAAATTATTATGGTATTAGAGTATCTTTTATGATTTCTATGACTTATCATTATTCTCTTCCTATTTATCAAGACGTTTGGTTGTAACATTTGAGTTGCAAAAGCTCTATAGTATCTTATCTTATGCTATCATATGCATTTTCTTCCTATCCTTTAGATCCTTCTTTTTCTGTTAAGTCTAATAAGACTAATTATCTCATTTAGAAAGAATAATTACATTGATTGATCACGATTTATGGACTAAAGAGATTTGTTAATGAATCAACCATTACACTAGTACAATTTGTGCATAAGAAAATTACGTCTATTAATTCTGATGGATCAATTACCGCATATAAAATTTTGATGACAATTCAACAATTCAACTATAGGATAAGTAAGATCATGCTATTAAAATGGTATCTACTCTTTTATTTCTTTAAGTTTTCTCAAATATTTGATTGGAAAGAAAAATCCTCATGATTACTAACCCACTCTTGATAAATCCATCAATGATGACTCTTAGACATGTCTCATTAATTTACACCAACAACTTTAATCACTTAAAAGAGGTCATATTTTTAGTGAGCAATACATTAATATATCTAAAAGATCTTATTAATTATCTTATTGCTACTAGTGATCGTCTCAGTAACCGAGAACAACGTCTCTATGTACTTAGAGGCCTTAGCTCAAACTACTCATCACTTGTCACTCAAATCATAAGCAAGAGACGTGTGTTTAACCTTGATGAAGTCTTTACTTAACTTTGCATTCATGACATGTAATATGCACACATGAATGAATGGACCAGATGTTGACTTAGTAAATGCTAACTATGCTAAAAGTTCTCCATACTAGTAACAACCTAAACCTAATACCTCTTACAATAAAAAATCATAATGTTCTACTCAACCTAAACAAACACCTAATCCCTTGTCTTTTGACTCAAATCCAAACAGGTCTTGCTTAGGATGTCAAATTTGCAAAAAGATGGAGCATCGGGCTACCAAATGCTATTTCAGATACTCATAGTCCAAAAATAGTGTCACAAATGCACCTAATGCATATTCTCAATTCAAAGGTCTTGAATCACACCTCTCATAAGTTACCACATATAAAAATCTCTCTTTTGAACATCAGCCACATACATGTCTTACTACTGCTTCCTTGAATGAGTGGTTTATGGATAGAGGAGTCATTTACCATCTCACTTATAATATCAATCAATTACAAAAGACAGTTCCTTACATAGGCAACTCTTCTGTTATGTTATCATTCCTATTACACATTCTGGTATTGATGTGCTTTCTAATGCATCTTGTGATCTAAATTTGCATAACTTTTTAGTAGAAAAAATTTAATTTTTGACTCTTTTTTTGTGAAAGATTTGATAACTCATACCATTATTTTGACATAGAACATTGACAATAGCCTCTAACAAGATATCAATCTCATCCTCTATCTTAAGAAATTCAATATTTTCTTAAGTAACCTATCATAACACCTCTATTAGTGAGACTTTACTTCATGAGAGACTAAGCTACCCACATTCTGTGGTTGTGTAACAAGTAGTTAAACAATTAATAAAACACTGAGGGCAGATAATAGTGGTAAAATTTGTAGTTCTTGTGAGTTAGACAAGTCTCATTGATTATCTCTTTCTCATGTACATACAAGATCTAAGTATATATTTGGAATTTTTCATGTTGATATTTGGGGGCTAGCTCTTGTTAATTCCATTATTTGTATGAAATATTTCCTTCTTTTTTTGGGTAATTGCTCTAGATTTTAATGGATTTATATACCTCGCAACAAAAATCAAGCTGCCAAAAATTTCTTATATTTCGATGTTATAGTACTTACGTAGTTTATCACTCACATTAAAGCATTATACAGTGATAATGTGTTGAAATCAAAAGTTTAGAGAGTCATTTATTTCAAGAATGTTATATAAGATCAATTACTCGCCCTCACATACCTTCTCAAAATGGTGTTATGGAAAGAAAAAAATATGCATATCATAAAGATTGATTTATGCATGCTTATGACATCAGTGTTCCTCTTGCATATTAAGATTATGTCTTTAAAATTGTTGTCCATTTAATCAATTGCATGCCATCCAAAACACTTAATTTTCTCAACCCTTTTGAACTCATTTCCTCACCAAACCAATTTTACTTATTTCAGGGTGTTTGAAGTCTTTACTTCCATTACTTTAGACCTTACACTACTAATAAACTGGACCCTCTTTCATTACCCTATGCATTTTTAGGATGTGCAATTTGATACAAAAGTTTCTGGTGCTTAGACCCAGTTTCTCATTAAAATTTTGCCTTTATTCATATAACTTTTAATGAACAACATTTTCCTTTTTTGGGATCTACTTCTACCTTGTCTTCTTTTCCATCTTATGATCCTATTCATGTACTTTTAATTGTCACTATTTCTACTATAGCAAGCTCTAATCTTGTCCATAATAACTTTAGCTCAAATTTTTATTCCTCGAGCTTATTAATGTTTCACATTCTATTGCATCACTATCACATCCATCCAATGATGTTACTTTTGGTTCTTTTTCTCCTTACCCACTTTCCCCAAGCCTTTCTTCCTTGATTCTTCTCGTGTTCTTCTTAATATCTCACCTCTCATACCATATAACTTTCACCATCTTCCTAAACCCTCCAATGTCCATACCATGTTCATAAGAGCTAAAAAGGGTATTTTTAAGCCAAAAAGTTTTCTTACTTCAGTCATTCTTCATTAACCAACATTAGTTAAGAATTCCTTGTCCATACCTGAATGGAAGCAAGCTATGAAATATGAGCTTGATACTTTCGTTGTTAACATAAATTGAAAGTTAGTGCCTCCTTATGCTCATGGCAAGATTATCGGTAACAAATGAGTACACAAAACCAAATTACAGGCAAATAGGACTCTTGAAAAATATAAATCTTGTGTCGTAGCCAAGGGATTTTAGCAAACATCTAGCATAGACTACATAAAGACATTCAGTCCTGTAATTAAGCCTATAACCATACATATTGTCCTCAATCTCTCCTTGTCTAGAGACTTGGCCATCGGGCAATTTGATGTTAATATAACCTTCTTTAATAGTGACATTCATGAGGAGGTTTATATGATCCAACTTGCTAGCTTTGAAGATGTTCAGTACCCTTATTATGTTTGTAAATTGAAGAAGGTACTTTATGACCTCAAGTAAGCTCCAAGAGCTTGGTTCTTAAAATTAAGTGATTGTTTGATCAAATGGGGTTTCCAAGGGTCTAATTCTGATGTTTCTATGATGTTTTATCATAAGAATGGAAACATCATCATCTTCTTAATATTTATTGTTGACATAATGGTGAGTAGTAATAATGTCACTCTCATTCATAGCCTCGTAATGATCTTAACTTATTGTTTTCTCTTAAAAACCTTGGTGAGCTCAATTACTTTTTAGGTGTGGAAGTTTGTAGAATACATATTGGTATGCATTTGAGCCAATCTAAATATGTTCATGACTTGTTTGATCGAGTTCAATATCATAACACAAAGGTATTCCCTACTCTTATGATAATAGACAAGTAACTCTATGGCACTATCATATGTTATTTGTAATATTGCACCTTAACAAGACCATACATCAACTTTACAGTCAATAAGCTTTGTCAGTATTTGCATTCTCCAACTACATCACGTTGGTTTGTTGTAAAAAGATTATTAAGGTATTTTAAAGGCACTTTTACTCATGGTCTTAAGTTGTACAAATCACAAGGACTCAACTTGATAGCATACACAGATGCTGATTGGACTTCCTGTCAAGATGATAAGAGATCCATTGATGGTTACTGCATCTATCTTAGTACGTTCCTTATTTCCTAGACGTCTGGGAAATACAAGGTTGTTTCTCATTTCTCTAGTGAAGCAAAATTTAAAACTTTAGCTCATATTGTTGCTAAAACTATTTGGATTCAAAAAGTTTTGATCGAATTAAACAATACACCAGAAATTGCTCCTATTGTCTATTGTGATAATGTTTCATTTGATTATTTGACTAAGCACCCAATTTTTCATGTTTAAACAAAGCATATAAATTGACTTTTACTTTGTATGTGAAAAGGTTATGGTTAATGAGTTGCAAGTTTCTTATACCCTAACGTAAGAACAGATGGTTGACATCATGACGAAAGTCTTGTCTTGTCTGGCCAAAAGTTCAATGAATTAAGGACTAAATTGATTGTGATAAAAAAAATATGAATAAACAAGCTTGTGTGGTTCTTAAGTGTGGCATTCATAAGTGTATGTTAGATTGTAATGCTTGTGCTTAATGACTATGCTTCCTATCATGTATCTTTTATTTGAAAATAACAAAATTTAATAATATTATAGTTTCATTTGATATTATATTTGTTAATATTCATCTAAAACTCATGCATAAAAGATAAAGCGTTTTTTATGTATATTATTTTATTTTATTTAAATTAAATTAAAAAATCATAGTTTGAATTTTTTTCATAATTTTTTTAACAATTTTGGAGCTAATAAACCCAGCTTAAAACTAACGAAACTAAACTATTTATTTGGGGGACTAATTCGACTCTTTACAGGAAATTACAAATTAGTCTGATTTAGTTTTTTTTTTTTGTTAGTTTGTTTATTTATTTATTTATTTATTTTGATAAATCTGAGTTCATAAATTACACAAACTCGAAGAAAAGAAAAGAAATATATATATAGAAACCGTTGGAGTCGGGGGTAATTTATAATCATTCATTAATATCATACAAAGAGAAAAAGAGAAGAATCTTAAGTGGCAAAAGTGAAAATTGACGCCATAAAACACAGAGTCAATAATCAGATAAAAGCAACACATGGATGATGGAAGAGATCTGTCTCCTTCCTATTACTAATTAGTATTACTAGATTCAGCCACCGAATTTGTGCTCTATTTTCTTCAACCACCTAATTTTCAATTCCATTAATCTTTCAATCCTCCATCCAAATTCCAAGTCCATTCAAGTAAAGTACGGAACCCACTTTACCTTTTTTGGTATATGATTCCCAAACTCTTGTTTTCCACACCTTCTCAAAGTTGCATTCTATCTCCTTCTTCTTTGTCTCTATTTTAATACACTATGAAATCCCTTTTATTTTCGTAATTATACCTTATTTCCTCTGTTTTTATCACCTTTTCATTCTGTCACAAAACCCAGATCTTAAATTCTGTTTAGTGAATCACAATTCTGATAGAATGAAGAAAACACACTTGCTCAAATTGGTTATTTTGTTTACTTCGATAACATTTTTGGGATTTCTAGGCTTATTCCTCTATTCCTACTGCAAAAGAAGATGGAAAGGTGAACATAAAGATATAGAAATTGTAGAGACTACTACTAAACAGATTGATAAAGTGGAAGAAGAGGACTTCATAACTTTTCAAGGTGGTGAAGATTTCACAATCTTTGACATACTTGATGCTCCAGGTGAAGTTATTGGAAAATCCAACTATGGAACACTTTATAAAGCTCTTCTTCTGGGTGAAAGTGAATCGGTGAAGCTATTGAGGTTCTTGAGGCCATTTTGTACTTCAAAAGTTGAAGAATTTCATGAAGTGATTGAGTTTCTGGGTTGTATAAGACATCCAAATTTGGTGCCTCTTTTGGGTTTTTATGCAGGACCAAGAGGTGAAAAGCTTCTGGTTCATCCTTTTTACCCACATGGCAATCTAGCTCAGTTCATTAGAGGTAATTGACTAATTGTCTTGTGACTTGCTAATTTGGGTCATTTTTTTCCTTTTTTGGTTGCTGGGGAATTCAAAGGTATAAAGTTCTGATATTTTGGTGTTTTGAATAGAAGGAACTTGTAGACTTACTCAAACGAGCTGTAAATTTACTTGATGCTTCATGTTATTGCTTTTGTTATGAAGTAGATTAAGTGGATCTCTTAAATCTATAAAGATACCAAGAATAATTGAGTTGAACAACTAAAGTGTCAGACTTGAATTTGTTTAAGAACTTTGATCATGCCATGAAATATATTTTACTGTTTTAATTAAAGAAAAGAAAGGATGGGTTGTTTACCCGACAAAAAAAAACTAATTTTTTTTATTGTGTCATCCAACATTGAACACGACGCGACCGACACCCCTAGTGGTAAGCTTTGAGAGGATCACCCTTCAAAGGAAAAAGGGTGTGTTAGAATTGTGACTTGTTTTTATATCTTCCTGAATTGAGAAGATTCTTATCTCTTGGTTTTTCTATTGTTTTCTGCAAGCTATGCAACCGTTTTGTACTTTGTAGTCTTTTCCTGTTCGGTTATACCTGTCGACACCTTCCCTTGTCAGTTCATATTCCTGCTTGGTTTTGTACTTTGTATTAACATTGTTGTTTTCTTTGAATTCATTAAGAACTTAACATCCCTCTTCTTGAACAATCTCAAAGAGTTTAGCTTATAATATGACCAAATCTAGAACTTATTAAGCCAAGGGACTTTGGAATAGACACTATTTTATATTCTCTGAAGTCTGAATAGCATATTTCTGTTTTCTTTGGCAGATGGCAACAATGAGTCTCACAAATGGACCAAAATTTATAAGATTTCAGTAGGCATAGCAAAAGGGTTGGATCATCTTCACTCTGGCTTACCAGAACCCGTCATTCACGGTAATCTTAAGTCAAAAAACGTCCTATTGGATCAAAATTTTGAACCTTACATCTCGGATTTCAGCCTATATCTTCTTTTGAATCCAACTGCTGGCCAAGAAATGCTTGAAGCCTTAGGTGTTGAGGGTTACAAAGCCCCTGAGCTTATCAAAATGAAGGATGTTTGTCAACAAACTGATATTTACAGTTTCGGGTTGATCTTGCTCGAATTACTTACAGGCAAAGAGCCCATCAATGAGAATCCAACTGATCCTAATGAAGATTTGTATTTATCAAACTACTTGAGAAGTTCAGTACTTGGGCATAGAATTGTGGACTTATTCCATCCAAAACTACTCAGCAAAACTGATGATACTGAAAGTCAAATTACTGAAGCACAACTTCTCCAATTCTTTCAGCTTGCATTGGCTTGTTGTTCTCCTTCTCCATCACTTAGACCAACCATCAAACAAATTCTATGGAAGCTTGAAGATATTGGGAAATGAAAATTTTGAAGACACATTTGGTAAAGGCATGAAGATTTGGAAAAACTACCTTATGGTCACTTAACCTAAGCTTATGGGACACATTAGTCAGTTTAAACACTTAAGTGACTATATTCTTACAAATTGACTAAAGTATACCTCGAAAGTGACTATAGTTGATGCCAGTGTAAGAATACAGTGACTTAAATGTCTCGTAAAAGTAAAGTGAACAATGTGTTTTAAAGACATAAGTGACCTTTTTGATCATATAGCCAATATAACCAGTAAATTTGAGATGTTTTGTGCTGTACCAGAACTCTCATCATTTGAGGCCAAGATAGTAACAACCACAATGATTATATTGGCGTATATAGAAAAGTAGAAATGGGAATTGCTCTTGAATTAAAAATCTGTAAATTTTAGCTTCATAACAAGGATAGTAGTAGGCTTGGTGATACTGATATTTACAGAGACAGGTATATTATAAAAGAGAGAGTACTTGCAGCTAAAAAGTTGAAACTGGTTCCAGAATTTGGAATCATAGGCAATTAGGCCATTATGTTGTAAGAGAACGTGCTATTATCATTTATCAAATACATTGTGAAGAGTTTTGGCCAAGTAAATTAGCATAGCAATCATAAAGTTAGATAATTTCTCTTTGGATTGTTGTGAACTAGAATAACAGTAGCTATTCTTTTAAAGCTTCAACTTCTTGTTAAACATTCAGTACACTATTTGGTTTGCAATGGGATATCAGCTAATTATCATATTAATAGTTCCCAAAAGTGTGCAATTTTTCAGTTCTATAGCAATTGATATTCAATTTGTGTTTTTAAGACATTATAAAAGCGCTTCTGATAGTAAAAATTACTTCTAAATCAAATGGATTTTTTTTTGCCATGAGTGCTTTTAGGACTCCAAAAGCAAATTTTGTGTTGTCTTACTTAAAATAAAGATATACATCCTAAAAATGCTTTCTTTTATAACCATTTTTTTTTTACTGAAAACCAAATTTCGAATAGTTTTCAAACTCTGGAAAACCCATGTTCTGTTTCCCGGTTCATTCAAATTCTAAAATCTGGCAAAATAAGAAGCTCGGTTAGGTGAGTATTAATTGGCTCTTGCGTCTACGAGAGATCAACTTGAAGATGAAGCTGAGGTACAAATTGTTTTTTAATGAATGGTATATGCTACTTGTTACTATTATGAAAAGTGAGTTCAAATCCCGTTATACGTGGGTATTGTTAAGACAAGGTAGGATTGAATTTTATCCTAAAAAAATAATACTTTTCACATTTATAATAATAAAAATAACATTTTATATATTTTTATTATTATAAAAAAATTTGTTATATTATTTTATTTTAAATCAAACTTTAAATATCGTGACATCGTTTAAATTAAATCAGAATTATTTAAATTTATTTAATATTAAATATTATTTAATTATATTTAAATTTATTTAATTAGATATCATTAAATATTATTATATTGTTATTTTTATTGTTATAAAAAGTTTAGAGTGTTATTTTTTTTAATTTATAAATTTTCTTTAATAGCTACTTCTTACTACTAAAAGAAAATGCGTTAGTTATAATCAAAAGTCGTTCTGTGCTTTAAAACTCCTAATGGTGCTGGACGGTGGGGCCATCCAAGCATATAAATCATGGCGTAATATGAGGCATGTGTTATAACAATTAGCCATCAATGTTTCATTTTTGTTCAGACAATTACATTTTCTTTTCTTTTTCATGAATTATCTTTATAATTTACTTTGGTTGTACGGAATTTTCTTTTTTCTTTCAACTTCAATTCAGAGTTTCAAATAACACAAATTATTGTTTGGTCTAAAATTATTTTCCTAGTCACCGTCATAGTTTCATTATTGGTTGCTTCCGTAATCAATTGTTTCTCTCTCTACATTTACATGAGCAGATAGAGGTAGATATTGCAAGGAAATACCATGCTCTCATAAAAGAAAGGTATCAATTTACTATGAAAGTAATGATATGATTAGTTAACTACAGTATACTAAACATGCCGCCTTCTCAGACCCCATTTTGCTTTGGATCCGCTTGTAACTAAATGGCTATCCACCTAATGCAGTATAATATGATATGCCAAACTCATTGCATTAAGAAAATGACATTATTCAACAACCTTCATTATTATAAAGACTTGTAAGCTATATGAATTCGTTGTGAAATGATATCTCAATAAATGGAGTTGGAGCCAATTTTTGTGTGTGTTTTTTTTTTTACCACAGTAATGGATGTCAATTGTGTTGTGTGTATTCTTGTAGCCCCAATTTCCAAATCCTCTTCATTCATTATAAAAACAAAGAAACAGCTGACAATGAAGTAGAGATTTGAAAGTTTTACTTTCAAGGCATAGTCCTACTCAACTTGTAGACAATCTATATACATTTGGCCATTATGAGGCTTCTTTCATAACCTAAAAGGGTAAAGAAATACATCATTCATTTTAAACAAAAACTCAAAATTTCAAGGTGCTTAGTAGATGACCCCTAACAGACTTCCAAGTGATCAGATTGTTAAGATCCTAAAAAAATGTCAATGTTCACAGTTAACTGGATTTCCACTCTATTATTGCAGAAAGTAGAGTGTAATTTGGAATCAGAATCTTATTTGCCAATGGCAAGTTTGTCTTTGGTGATGTGTCGTTCGTTTCAAGCCACGTCTCTATTGCTTTACGATCATAGGTGTATCCATCCGCAGCAACACAAGGTTCGTGCATCACATCCTGTATCCAAGAAAATAACACAAGATGATAAGTTCATGTTTGGAAGAGTATTTGTTTATGCTTCTGAGCGCTTAGGAACCAAACTGATTTTTTTTTTATCACAAGTGTTTTCAAGACTTAAAAAATCTAAATGTGCCTATTATTTTTTGAAACTACTTTTAAATATAAATATGAAATGAGTAGTTGAAAAGGAAAAAGATCATGCAAGAACACCTTCAGAATTGGACAAATAAAATGGTTAGGTGGTAGGACTTGAACAGGAGAAGTTGAACCTTTGGCCTTATCAGCAACCTCTTTCAATCTTTCCAATACAGGAAGTACTTGATTGTTCAAATCAGGTCTGTCCTTTTGTCGAAGCTCGACACAGCTCAAACCCAGTTCAGCTAATTGCTTACTCTCTTCACTTGGCCAATTCCCAGCCTTTGGATCCAAAATAGCCATTAAGTGGCCTTCACTAACGGCTGTTTCCACCACATGGGCAAGTGCAATTGCTGGTTTTGCAGTCAACAACTGCAAAATCACCATTCCAAAAGCATAAACATCAGATTTTGTAGATATCAATCCAGTTCTTTGATACTCTGGGTCTATATAGCAGAGGGTACCAACAGGTCCTGTGTCCCTATACATTGTAGATACAGAAGAAGAATCTGATTGAAGCATTACAGCAAGTCCAAGGTCACCAATCTTGCTCACAAGATTATGATCTAGCAAGATATTTGCTGGTTTTAAGTCACAATGAATGATTGGTGTTGGTTTTGAGTTGTGGAGGAAGACAAGAGCAGATGCTACTTCCCAAACAATTCGGAACCTATCAAACCAAGGGATGGGAGGTGTATTATTTTTCTGCAGCAAACGGTCTTCGAGGCTACTGTTTTCCATGTACTCATAAACTAGGCAACCATAATCAGGACATGCACCAAGAAGAAGCAGCAAATGAGGATGTCTAATTTTGCTTAGGATATCAAGCTGCAAAGAAAGATTATATTATATTAGGATTCAGTAACATAGACCTGCAGTAGCTAGATTTCCTTCTAGATGGTTATATGAACATTTTTTTGTCACAAGATAGTTAAATTTGGATTTTTGACTAGAAATTATATAAGTTGTTCCACACATTTCACAATATTGTTAGTGCAAGAATATAGAGAAACTACTTCTTCAAGTCTATTTATAAATATTTCCTATACCTCCTTTTGGAATTGCTTAGTTTTGGGACTGCCTGTAGAGTGGAGAACTTTCACAGCAGCAGATGTATGATGAAAAGTGCCTCTATAGATATTTCCATACCCACCAATTCCAATCTTAAGATCCTCGGAGAAAGATGAGGTGGCAGATACAACCTCTTCCCATGTGAACTTATGATATCGCTGCATAGTACCCATAAGGGCACTCTCAAGCTTCTCTTTCTTTTTACAATCATGCATGGCTTTCATCTCTGCTTCTCTCTTTAGAGCAGCTTCTCTCTCAGCACTTTCACTAACAAGTTGAGCTTCTCTTCTAGCAGCCTCATGTTTCTCCTTTTCTTGTCTTGCTACTTCCTTAGCCTCCTCCTCCTCAAAAATTATTTCTTTCAGCTGTATTGCTTCCTCCAAATGACGCTTATTGAGATTGTTTATCTAATCAAACAAGCAGTATGAAATTATGCTTTTTAAGAATCAATTTTATTTTGGCTCTTAAAATTCATATTGGAAATGAATACGGAACCTCTACTAAGACAATGTTCTTACCTTTCGAGAAGCTTCATGCGTCTCACTTTGTGCCATTGCATGCATTCCTCTGGCATGTCTGAGTACAATTCTCAGCTTTTCTAGCTCAAAATCAATATTCATCTGTCCATTTAACTGAAAAACAATATTCTCCTGTAAAAATCCAAGAGTTAACATTATTGACTTGAAATATTATGATAAATTATGTAAAACCTAATAATAAGAATTAAACTAACTTTGAACTAGAGCAATTCTATGACTAGCTACAGCTAAGAGTTCTTTTTGTGAAATATACATATACATAAACAATAGGAACTAGCAAATAAATCAAGATATATTACCTGGCTTTCAGTTAAAGGATAATCTGGAATTACATCTGATGTGGAAGCTTGATCATAGATCAATGACTGATTATCTGTTAACAAGGTTTCGAGTCTAGAGGCCTGACTTAGTGAACTATTGACATCTGAGTTACTAGGACAAGATCTCAAAACAGGTTTCAATTTGTCAGTATCCAAAGAATTATATGTAGAATGATTGATTGCAATTGAATTTTTCTTCGTTTTGAGTAGTGCTTGGTTCATTGTTGCAAGAGCTTGAAATTGTTGCATTGGTAAGGACGGCGTAGAGGTATGAAAATGAGAGCTTGAAGAAACTGATTCACGGTCTGTGGATTACAGGAAGAGGAGTTATTATTAAATGTTCCATTTGCTCACTCTTTTTTCATAGGAATATTTATCATCTTATATAATACAGTTTAAGCAGTACATTATTTTTTAAAGTTGGATTAGCAAGGGAATTGTGAAAGTCTTCGGCTCTATTTGATTATCATTTTGAAACGTTGTAAAAGCAATTATGAACCGTTAAAATCTCTTCTAAATCAAAGAGACGAAGATTTGTAAGAAGTACACATTTTGTGGATATTTCACATTCATATGCAGGTATTTCAGGCTCAAAATGCAGAATCATGATATCATGTTTGAGTGTAGATATAACACCCATAGAATTTTGATTAGGAAAGCCTATGATCTCTACAGTAGCTTGATTTATATATGATAGCATAGCCATTCATTCAATATGATGCAGCAAAAACTTGGTTATTGTTGTCACCTGTCTGCGAGCTAGATGCGTAGCTTGAACTATAGGTGTTGGAACAAGTATCACTATTGTCATCTTTAGAGCTTTCAACTGTCTCCAAATCCGATGGACGAATAGATGATAATTTTCCTTTTGAAACAGCATAGACTGTACAGAAGCTTGGAGTGGATGCTGAGATTTTTGAGGACAGGCCTTTAAGGTTCCTACAAGTATATGTTGTCAGCAAAATCACACATAAGGAAATTGGATAGATGGTAATAAAATATGTGATACACACTGCTCGTACTACTAATTACAGGGGCCCTATTTACTCAGATATCTGCATTGGCATATGAGTAGTATCTCTTGTGGTTCTTTTTTTGAAATGTGTTTACTCGCTTATATACGTAAGGGCTCGAAACGAAATTACTTTTTATGGATATTGTCACACACTTTACGGTAAAAAGGAGAAGCAGCTCCAAACGGAACCTAAACCTATGCTCTATTTACTTGCACTTGAAGTCAATGAGCTCTGAAAATTATGACAAAGTAAACCTCATGTTAATCACCACTCGTGGAAAACAAAATTGTTAGTTGTTTGGCAAAATCTTTTAAGGAATACCCTCTTAGCCTAATGATGACATTAACAGCAGAAATTGAAACATTACAAAGAGAAGAAAATCAAAGGTCGCTTAAGTGTAAAAGAAAATGCAAAGTGACATGACTGAGACATACCTTGTAAACATCCCACTAGATGGAGCGCCAATGACAAGCTTGTTAATATCAGATTTAGCAACCTCTGTTGCAATTGCATTTGGTACATCATCTGATTCAAGCACAACAGCTTCTACTTGTACCTGAATTGAAAATCATGCTAATTAGGACTCATTGTTTCGAATTTATTTAAATAACTCAACGAACGAGAAACAACATACCTTGTGAAGACAACACATTTTCATGTAAGGGACAAGCATTTCATTTGTCCGCCATTCCACTTCTTTTATAAAAGCAGCTGCTACATCCTCTCTTACTTGTGAAATAGGAATCATATTTCCCACTAGAATCAGCAAAATTTGAGTTAAATGTGATTTCAAAGAAACAAATTGTAAGATAAGTAAGCTTAACCAAATATGTAGACATAACCAAAAAATGAATTGAACAATGCTCCAAGTCTTTTTGATAACTATAGTGCTTGACATGTCCGTCTTGGGCTCTTAAGATTTCACGTAGATTAGAAATTGAAAAAGGCATAGGACTTACTAGCTGTTGGAACACAAACGATCCTCGCACGAACATATATCAATTTCATAAACACATTTCCTTCTGTAACAAACTTCTCCAGAGCCCACCTCAATATGGATTTACTTTTCTTGCTTCCTCTGATAGCAATGGCAACTTTCAAATGATGGGAAGGATGTTCCAATTTCAGATTGCCATCCATATCCACAGTCTCATTTCCATCCATTACTCTGCTCTGTTCTGTAATATATTAACACAACAAGACTCCTTAGAAATTGCTTTCGTGAAGAAACACAAAATTTGTTGTTTTGTCAGTAAGCATAATATGTATTTTATGATATTGAAAGCACTTATTGCAAATTAAAAATTGTAAGAATTAATTACTCAAGCATGAACAAAAAATTCCCCTGAGATCTCAAAGGAAAAATAAGAAAGATTCAGAATTTCGTTAGAACCAGAAGGAAAGACCCAGTCCCATTTGGAATTTTATGAAGATACTCTGATTAAAAATTATTGAAGCAAGTCATCAAAAGTTTAAAGAATAATAAAACTATCATATCAAATGACTTAACAACCATAAACCAAACATAAAGCTCAAAGCAAAAGCTTAAATGCATACACACCAGCAGCTCAGAAATTCAAACTGGGAGTTCCCAAAAGTTCTTCAACAGAAATGGATTGATATATTTTCCTGCAGAGCCATTTTAAACATTCAAATAAACTCCATTTTCACTATTTGGATAGGCGATGACGGTGAGAGTTGAGATATAGTAAATTTTACGACTTTAAAAATTTTGCGCCAGCTTTGCCGTGAGAAATTACCCACACACACACACACACACACATATATATATATATATATATATATATATTACACTTTGTATCATGAAAAATGATATTTATGTTAAAGATTTTTTTTTTTGGTAAAATTTTAAAAAGATAAATAATTATTTTTTTAAATTTTTTCGGTTACGATTTATCTAAATTAATACATATTATATTTAATGCATTGAAAAATAAAAAAAAATTATTTTTATTTTTATTTATTTTTATTTTTTAATAATAATATAATTAAATTATTACAAAAATAAATATATAAATTAAATATTAATTTTTTAATAAATAAAGTATTGTAGTGATATTTTTATAAAAAGATAAAAATAATAACACGGGTGATATATACGCAAGAGGGGCATGTTTGTTAGATTATATGGTTTTTATGTAGTTATATATTTAATTATAAAGTAATATCTTATTATATAAAATGAAAACTTAAATTTATATAAAAGTTTAATAGTTTTGAGTCTAAATTATGTTAAATATTTTATTTAATCTATTTAAATTTTAATTTTAAAATTATATGTATTTATATATATTTTTATCTCATATTAAGAAAATATATTTTTAAAAAATAAAAAAATAAATAATTAAATAATTTTTTATAATGAAATTATTTTAATAGATAAAAATTACTTATAATAAGTTAAATAGTATTTTAAATATAAATTATTTTTAAAAAATATTTATTATTAATATAATATAATATAAATGGTATAATATAATATAATATAATTTATTTAATAAGATACATAATATATACATATATATATATATATATATATATATATATATATATTGCACGCACATTAATATTTAAAAAATAAATGAACCAAGTTGTTCTGATTTTGTTGAGACTTGAGATAACTATCAAATATTACGCGCACATTAATATTTAAAAAATAAATGAATCAAGTTGTTCCGATTTTATAATGACCTGAGACAACTTTTTGCATATCTGACTTTTTGCCAGACGCCATAAATTAGTTTAAATTTTATGGATATTTTATAGCTCGTAAGGAATATATGATTTAATTATTTTTAATTTTTAACAAAAATATATTTATTAAAAAATAAACATATATATTATCAAATAATGATTAAAAATAAAATTTTATATATAAAAAATTATGTAATACAATTAAATTAAATTAAATTTATTTTATGTATTAAATTATTTTATCTATGAATTAATATATTAATTATTAATTTAATATGATAAAATAATTATAAAATTATATATATTAATAAAAATTAATTAAATTATATTATATAAATTAATATATATTAAATTAAGATAAAAAAATATTTAAAATTTTGTAATATATTTAAGAAGCATTTAATATTTACACTTTTTACCGAAATTTGATAAATAAATAAAAAAGTATAGCTGTGGTTCCACATGGGGTTTTGGTAGTTGTGCAATCTTGAGCTGGTTCGAGTTTGACCGACCAAAACCGACGAAGTTGCAGAGATTGGACCCAGTAGGAACTCGTTTGAAAACCTAACACATAACAAATCTTTGGCTTTTAAGGGGTGTTTTATTTTTTTCTTCTTTCTCTTTTCTTTCCCTTTTTTAACCTTTTTTTTATTATTATATAGAAGAAATTATGTTTAAGAAATTTCCATTTTGTTTTTAATTAATACAGCCAAAAAGCCCTGAACTTTCCAATTTCTTTCTCTTTAATATTTATCCTAATATACTCAATATTCATGGTATCTTCACATATACTTTTCAATACTGGCTAATGTTATTTAAATAGTTAGCACCATAAAATCTTAAAAGTAAGTGATATATATATAAAAAAATGAATTAAAAAATATTATACTATTATCAATCATATACCCTTACTCATACGATATAAATAAAACTTATTTGATAGATAGTAACAAATAACCCATGTGCTTATAAAAAAACAAACAGCCCATGTACGTACTTACAATTGAATAGAAGAAAATAATGGCGTTATATATAGCATCACATACTCACAAGACATGAATGATTCTATCATAATTTTTTTTTTAAATAGTGTTTTTTCAAATAAAATAATGAAGTATAATAAATATATATCAATCAAAGCATGACATACTTCATGCTTTTCATGCACATAATTAACAGAAATTGTAGACATGCATTCATTGCTTTAATAAAGTAAATTTATATACAAAAATTTAAAAAATAAAATAAAATATGTACAGTTACAAGATTATTATCGTTTGTATATACATAATAAAAAATACATATTTCCATAATTGTTTTTCTTGGCTAAAAATAGTAAGTTCAAGAAATTCCTACTCAGTAAAATAACATAATTATCGAGTTCAAAACTTCCAATTTAATGTAGGTCTTATTTTTTTAAAAAAGAGAGTTATTTATATAAGTATTATGAGTGTTATTTATTTTCGTGGATAAAATATTTATCTGTAAATTTGTTTTTAGGCCTACTATCAAGTCTATCAAGAAAAGTCAAACAAATGTTCGAGTTTCAGATAATTATACTTAAGGTATATCTTTGATAACTACGACACATAGTATTATATTTATACATTTAATAGCACATGCTTATAAATCTAAAATTATTTTGAGTGTTAAAATATGGAATAAGATATGCTAAAAGATATTAAATAATATATACTCTAAAATAAGATATATTAAAATATATTAGATAAGATATACTAAAAGATATTAGATAATATATACTTTAAATTATATTTAAAATCCTTATCATAAAATATATAGCATAAAATCTATTTTTAAAATATATTAGATAAAATATACTTTAAACTATAGTTAAAAAATTTAGCATAAAAGAAAGCATAAAATCTATTTTAAAAGATATTAGATAAGATATATTTTAAATTATAATTGAAATCTTTATTATAAAAGATAACATAAAATATATTTTAAAAGAAATCTATTTTAAATGAGAGTTATCTTAATTAATGAGAATTAATAATCTTATTTGTAATAGAAAAGATATTTATCAATTACATAGGATTAAGGGTTTTAATTTTTTCTATAAATAAAACTCATTACTCATTGTTTCAATTAACCACACAAGAGTATTATTTTAATCTTTTTAATTTCTCTCTCTTGTTTTGCAAATATAATATCATAATTCTTTACGCTTTTTTATTTAGTTAATCTATCAAATATTTGTGATTATATTTGATTAATTAATAAGCCTAATTATTTTATGATATTTTGATAATATGTTCTTATGGCTTCTTCTTTATTTTTGTTCTTAAATTGTTAGATCAAATAATTGTTTTTATCGTATCATAATTATTTGATTTGATTATTAATCTTTAAAGAAGCTATTTTTATTGAACTTGTATTTGATAGTTTTGCTCTAGGATTTGCTAGTTGATTTAATTTAAATGACATATATTTTGAATCATCTAGTTATGATTATTCATTATTAAATCCGTTATAGAACACACACGGGCACTTGTGTTTTTGTGCTAACTATTTTGCAATTACTTCGGGAACATATCTGATTGGCGGAAAGCTTATTGAAACGTTGGTCTGGAAATCGCTCACGCTAATATTAGAAACTGTGAAAACAGAACAGGGGCTCGTAAGTAAAGTATATTAGAGTAGTATCTTAGGAAGGGTAGCATAAAACTGAGTTTGTATTTGAACATTTGATTTTCATAGTGGAAAGTTAGGTGGTCCGGTGGACCGGTGGTTTTCCTCTTAGGCCATGGTTGTGGCCTAGGTTGTTTTCGCCTAAAAATATGGTGTGTTATTATTTTATTTCCGCACTTATTTTTACACACGATTGCATGTGTTACTGCTTTGTTTAGGTTATTAAATTATAAATTGATAAAAATTAAAAATAACCTATTCACACACTCTCTAAGTCAATTAGGTCCATAATCTATAAACTTTCAATTTATAATTGAAATAAGAAACAAATATTTGGCCATATCTTCATTGAATTTAAAGTTTTTATACTAATAAAATTAAAAACAATATCAATATTAATAAATTATTTGCTTGAAATTATATTCATAATATAGGTATATATATTGTTTGGACATTTGAATATATGGACCGACCTAATTATCGAGTTTTATATAGATCAAACTCAAATCCAACCCAAGACGGAAGATGAATCATTATAAGATATCTCACCCATGAGACAAACCAAGCCCAAAGATTGAGCTATATTGACTCGAGCCAGGAAAGATCAGATGGACAACATCTCGAGTCCAAGAGAGACTGAATCCAATGTCATCTCGAGTTCCGTCATAGAACGACCTCGTCAAAAGAATGATTGAATCTGACCTAGATCTCTGACACATTTTATTTTATGTCAAATCATATCCTACTGACATGTATTTATATTCATACTTTGTTCATGTTATACTTGTAACACACATGTGTTATAAATATATTAAGAAGATTTACAAATTACATTCTCTTCATTAAATACTATTTATCTCTAGTAAAACCTTTATTTCAACATATATATTAATGTTTTGAAACTTGTAATTAATTGAGTACCATAAGTCATTCATAGTAAAATGTTTTAATGTGATATGAATATTTTGATAATTTTAAAAAATATATTATTAATATTTATATAAAATAACATAATTTATATAAATATTGAATCAATCCATAGATTCTCGACATCATAACTCATATAGAAATACTCTAGCTAGATTCGTTGCTACATGCAAAATGAGTTTTTTACTTTCAAATATTTCTCACTGCTTATCACATCACCAATAGTATACCATCACTATTTTATCATTAGATTCACACTCTCCTAGCTCCGTTCAGGAATGGGACATCATTGATGTTTTTAAAACTTTGTGGGCATTGTTAAAAAAAGCTAAAATTTGAGAGATATTATTGAAATTTCCCCTAAAAGAAATTTGAAATGGAAGGGTCCTTTTAGTAGCAGGACGTCCGTGCTTTCATGTGACGTAAATCAATTAATTGCATTGATGACAGAACATTAACGAAGTTGTATATGTGGTCGTATTTATTTCGCATGGACATAAAGAAGATGACTTCTCAGTGACGAATTCATGACTTCTTCTTTTCTTTTTTCTTTTTTTAAATCTCGCTATTGAGTTTAATTTTTGCAATTCTCGCTATTAATTAATTAGTTTTTTCTTCAAACTAGCGCTGGGAATATGGTGATATTTTGTTATTTGAAACAAGACTTAGTTTGGTTAGTGCGCAAATATTAATATTAATATCATTTAATTTTTTACAAATTTTTATATCTATATCTTTTTATCATGCATTTATTATAATTATTTTAAAAACTAAAAAAATAATTTAGTTTTTTAAATAATATTAATACTTGATCAAATTTAAATGATTTGGGTATAAATTTATATTTTTTTAACATTAATGACAACATCACAATTAAGTTTTTAAATTTATAAAATTTATGATTTAATCTCAAATTTTTAAAAATTCAATTTAATTACATGAATATAATTAAATCATCCTATATTAACATGTAATGATAAAATCATCTTTGAACAATTATAAATATATATTTTTATATAAAGCATTTAAAAATATAAATAATGAGAAAAATTATTATATTGAATAGCGACTACTTTAGAATGAGAATGACTTTAGTAGAAAAATAAATGATATTACCTTTGGAAGCTTTGAAAGAAAGAAGACAAATGCTAGCATTTCTTATTAACATGTGATTAAAATAGAAGTTTATGTTGAAAAAAGATGAAATTTATTAAAAAAATAGATTGTCGGAAAATGTATCTTGTTTCACATTGTTTTTTTATATTATTTTAAAGAGGTATAAATAGTGAAGAGGTGGCTATTGGGATTGGGCCCCAAGCGGCACCCGTTTTTGTGGAAGAGGAGAGAACCTAGGCAAATATGATACCACACATGCGCGCCATCGCCGTCCGACCGACCGGCCGTACCGTGTCGAGTGCATGTGAAGTGGTATTTTATTTTTTAGTAAAATATTCTTTTTAAGGAAAAAAATTTCACTTACAAAATGGTTGTTATATATATATATATATTTTCAGAAAAATAACCGTTATTTTCTTTTATTAAGAATATGGCTGTTTGTCTTCTTTATTCATAAAAAAGAGTCATTGCTCGTATTTATTCACAAAAATATCTGTTACTCATCTTTAATCTGAAAATGGTCGTTACTCTTCATTACTCAAAATGACCGTTACGCTCTTAATTCCCAGACATTACCGTTTTATTCATAATTGCTACATGTTTTCTAAAACCTATAAAAAGAGGGCTTCAACTCTCATTTTCTACACAACAATCTACAATCTCATCTCCCTACGAAAAACAATTCTCTCTACAATTTTTTAAGTATTCTTTTTAGTTTTCCGAGCAACAAATTTTCAGGTGTAGCATTCCAGTCTTCATCAGTGCAGTGAAGTTCTGAGACAGAGATTAAGATTCTGAGCTATTTTATCCTGTGGACGACGAGATTGTGTTTGCTTGCACAAACTGGGCAGAGCCGCGAAATGTCTTAAAGAGAGCAACTTAGTCCGCGACTCAACCCAAGCAGTTACTTTCAAGTTATCGGTAATATTGTTCCTACACTGTTTTTATAAACTTGCATCAACAGTTTATTATAAAAAATAAAAATACATATAATTATTTAACTCTATACTTAATTCAATCAATTTAATTATTAGTATATATATAAATGGGAGAAGTTAATGGATTATATTTATTTGATATATTTTTAATATTTTTATATATATTTATATCTTTCAGCATATATCTATATTATATAAAAGATAGACTTGCAAAAGTTATTTATTTGGTATTCTATTATATATAAAATCTACATCTATACTCTTCTATAAAAGTATAAAAGTATAAGAGAAGAAGTTGCATAAAATTATTTATTTAATAGATTCTATTTGATATTTTATTATATATAAGATCTATATTTATGTTCTTTTATAAAACCTTAAGAGTAGTAGTTGCTTAAAATTAATTATTTAATAGATTTTGTTTGATAGTTTTATTTTCGTTATGTACAAAAGGTCTCATCATTTGTCAAATTTTTCTCTCATTTTAAAGTTTAGCTTTTTTTATGTGTACATGGATAAATATAAAATTATTTCTATAATAAATATATTTAACAATTTCATTGTGTATTATCTTTATTTTGTTACACTTATATAATTATTTTAATCAAATGAAAAAAATTTAAAATTTTAATCCCTAATATTAAGAGTGATAATTCATATTATTCATATTTATTTATTTAACGAAATATTTTGATTTAAACAATATATTTATAAGAAACAATAAGTGATAAAAAGTTATTAAACTTTTAATCCTTACATGAATGGTAAAATTTCATGCAATTCATACTTATTTTATAAACGTATATAATTCGATGAGTTTATTTATGAACGAATTGTATTTGGATTAAACTAATTATTTTTATAACGAAATCATATTATATCTAATATCAATTAAATAATAATGAATTCATACTCATTACTCTTAAAGAATAAAAAAAATTACTAAGTTTAATCATGTGTATCTATTAACTTATTAAATATTAATTAAAAAAATTATATTTTTATTTTATATTTAATTTATTTATTAAACGAAATCATACAAATATTTTCAATATAAAGTTAATTTATTCATGTTTGTATCATATTTGAAATACATATTGTTATAAAAAAATATTCATAAAATAATGATTATTATATGTTTATTATTCATTAAGGTAATTTTTAATTCATGCAAGTATTGTTACAAAATGTTAATATCAAATGTTCACCTAAATATATATTTAAAAACTTTACAAAATTGTATTGTTTTTTAAAATAATAATAATTAACTTTATTTATATTTATTAAATTTGAACTATTAATCCGTGCATTTTGTTAAGTTCTAAGACTAGTATGAATTAAAAACTTAGGTTCTCTTGGTTTAGAAACAAATTCTTAAAAGAAAAAGAAAAAAAAGGATGGGGAGGTTCACTGTATTTTGGAAATGGAACATTTAGGTTAATTAATATTTTTACGACATTTTATTCCATGAATTATAAAAAATAACAACTCATATTTGTTAGCTCACTTTTTATGACTTGTAAATAACTTATTCAAATTTTCAACACAACACAAATATGTATAATACATAAGAATTTTAAAAATTAAATTATATTTTATTAATAAATTAAAAACAATATACAAAAGGTTATAAAGTATTTCTACATATACAAACAAACAAAAAATATTTAGCAGCTAAATAACACAAGAAAATAACATATATATATATATATATTATCTTTATTTTCTTCATCTATAACATCAATCATAAAAAATAACACATATTTTGATTATGTGTATTGTAGTTTATCAAAAGACATGTTTTTATAGGGAACACATACTTTTGTCTATTACATATGAAAAAAAATTAATATTCAATAATTGATATAATTTATGATTTTAAAAAATAAAATTAACTAAATTAAAGTTAGAAAACTTATATATAATTCTATGTTAAACAATACGAAAATTAAGTTATATTAATTAAATATCTAATATTTAATATAAATTAATAACTAAAATAAATATGAATTTATAAATTTAAATATATAAAATTTGTAATTAATTTACCGATACATCTATATTAATGACTTTTTTGATATTTTTAATTTTTATACAATTAAAATTTATGAATTCTACTTAATTTCAAAATAGTATTAGTAATTATTTAATATATATTTAATGTTTTTTTATAAATATATTAAATATAGTTTTTTTTATGTAAAATTAAAATTAATTAATTAAACTAATTATATATAAAATAGAAATGATAAATACTAGGGCATATAATAAACAAATTGAGTGATTTTAGTCCATGTGCAGGTCCATCATCGTGCGACACAAATAGACATCTCAAGCTTGAAGTATCCAAGGCATATATTAATTATTTGCTGACTTTGATTTACTTTTGTTGACTTATGTATGAATACAATGGATTCATGTTTGTATCGAAACAATCCATATATAAGGAGATTAATACCGAATCAAAACTATCTGTTTTTTGTTAATTCAAATTCGATATGATTTAATCTGAATTTGAAAATGTTCAATCTGAATCTAATTAGATGATATAATCATCTAAATCAATATAAATTTAAAAAGAATTGATTTTTTTGAATCAAATAAGATCGAATTAATGTTAAAATTTATTTATGAATTATTATCATATATAAAACACGATATGAATTGCATTTAAATTTTAAATTGATGTAATTTTAGTAAATTTTTTTGTTTATAACTACAATTAAGAAAATAAAAATAATAAGAGTTGTGCTTGGACAATTATCAGATTATTATAAATATTTAATTATTATAATTATTTTTAAACTAAAATAGTAATTTAATATAAATATAATATGTATAATATTTAAATATAATATATTATAAAATAAAATGTCTTTATTTATAATTTTGATGGTATTTCAATTCGATTTGAATTGCGGTAGTTATAAAACATGTGAATCTAGATACGAATAAATTGTATACTTTTAAATTTAAATCCGATCAAATTATAATTTTTTTCAATCGAAATCGATGTATCAGATTCAATTTCTTAATTTTAACAAATTGATAGAATTATATATATATATATATATATATTGAAATGTAACTAACTTTTTATAAGTTTATGTACAATGGTTGAAAATTATTAAAGATGAGAGAAAAAATGACTTTATTGAATTACAACTCTTCATATATCATGTCATATTTTGTAGATATTTTTGTTATTATAATAAATAAAATGGCGAAAAGTATGGCTTAGCTTATTTGGGTCACCGAAGGTTTTATTTTTGTTATAGCGTTAATTTAATCATTTGTTTGGTAAAAGAATTTCCAATCCTTGTATTTAAAAAAACATTTTATAGTACTCTTGTAATATTGTTTTTTGAAAATAAAAAAATATTTTATAATCCTATTGTTGTTTTAAAAATGGGTTATTTACTCTTATGTTTTTAGAAAAAAGGATTCTTCATAAAGAATTAATAATCATTTTCAAAAGATGACTATAAACAATTTCTTCTTAAAAATAACACAATTAATTAATCTAAATTAGAGTTCATTGCGACCCAAATAGGCTAAATTAGAAGGCTATTACTACATAATAAACATAATAAAATAATTAATTAAAATTTAATGCGACAATAACTGCACAAGTATAACACAAACTACACATTTGTTAACCCTATTCGCATCTCCAATAAACACTATACTTAATACAAATCAACATCCAATAACTTAATACAAATCAACATCTTGGTACATATAATTCACTATGAAATTCGATGGATAAGTTTTTTTCTTCCCACACTTTTAATTATAATATTGTTTGATCACACGTGACAAAACATATTTTTATTAATCTTAAATAAAAATCATATCAATTATTTTTTTATTCATTTTAACCATATCCATATTATGTGATAATTTATTCATTTAAATTGATTTATAATAACTTTAGACATAATTTAATATAATTTATCAAGTTTTTCTCATGTTTATATATGAATAAAATATTTTTCTAAGAGGTTATGTTGCAACTCAAATGTTAAAGATACCATGGCAACAAACCTCAATTTATATTGAAGAATTACATCCAAATTATTCAAAATCATTTTGATTTTGGATATGATTATTTTTTTTATCAAAATCACTCAAAGAAAAGGCCTATCACTATTATGGTAAGGTATTCTCTTATCGTGGTAAGCCTTATCTCAACATTGATAATGCGAGCATAGCTTTCTAATGCTTTCACATATTAGGCCAATGCCTTCTTTCTACACTAGAACAATACCTTCTCACGGATTTTATTTTTACTAAAATTGTTATTAGAAAAGGCTTATCGTTTTTATAATAAGGTAATTATTTTGTCATTATAAACCTTATCATGAAATTATATGTATTATGGGAAGATATTGTCTTATCGTAGTAGGTTTTATCATGATTCAATCTCTTTTTACATTGGATCGATACCTTCCTACATTCATCATAAAGTTCTTCGAATGTAACCGAAAGTTGATGGTGGTCTCTATAGTTCCATTCATGAATATATATCGTATGGATATTTTGTGATACAATGTGACTGCACATGTTCCACATTGCTAAGGAAACTAAGTGGTAATGTGTTTATAAAGTTGTGAGCACTTTCTAAATGTCATAACACGTTTTGGGGTTTCTCATTAAAAATAAAATAGTGAGGTCTTGTTGAACTTTAAAATCATGGTTATGTGCCCACTAAACTTACAATTATAGATCAAAGCAAAAAATTGCGTGTTACGTGAAATAGGTCATGTTCCGTTGTAAGGGAAAGAATTAACCGTCTTGTATCATTTTGATATTAATATTATATATATAAGTCATATAAGACATGATTTTGATAACAATAGATTAATTGTAGAATTCTTACTAATTCAATAAGTTTATCATATTTTATGTCAAATTGAAAGACCTAATGTAAATACATAATTCAAATAGATGAAGTAGATTCCTTGGAAACCAAAATTTACACTACAAAGAGCAAACTATATATTAGTTTTATAGTTCTTAATACGATGTAGTGTGTTCAAGGAACAATTCAACTTATAATCGCTATAAAAATAGAAAAATAAAAATATAGTTTACAGTATTTGATTTCATATTTTTCTTTTGATAAAATCATTATTTTGAGAAAAATAAATTTTAATTAATTGAAAATATATAGAGTACTTAATTACATAATTAGGTATAATAGACATACATATACTTCAATATAAACATTTATTTGTATCAATTTAATGCTAAACAATATTCTTTTTCATTAATGGTTTTTTTATGTGCCTATATTGTTTCAAGCATTAAACAATTTCATTGATTTAATATATTTGAACTCCAAAACTTAATCGTCTTTATTAAATAAAATAATGCATCTATAAAAAAAGATGAAAAAGTGTTTTTGAAATGGTACTATAATAAATATATGTGATAATAGTAAAATTTAGATGAAAAATATTATAATTATATTTGATTTTATTAAAATAAATGTAAAAGAAAATTTACTCAGACAGCAAGAATGCTCTCTTATTGGTAAAAAAAATATACAAAGGCAAATATGACCTATTTATGAAAAGGGCAGCTAGGATTTTGGCAAAAAAAAAAAAAGATTGAGCACTCATTTTTTAATTGATACAATCTATTTTAAAATATACATTAATTAATTATTTGGTTCAGACATGCATTCAAGAGTATGGTATTACTACTAACAATGTGTCTCAATAATATAAAGAATATTTGAGCAATAAAAGGATTTGTAATTTAAATCGTATGTGATTATTGTGTTATTTAAAAAGGAAAAAAAAGAGAGGATGGGCCATTAAATATAAGAAGATAGTAAACAAATCATGAATTATCTTTTTTTTCTAAAGAAAAGAAACTCATGAACTCTGGACTCTCGAGAGTTAGCGTTCGGATGGCCCAAATATAAGCTTTGTACAGAAGTATGTCTGAAAACTATGGGCTGCAACTTGGCAAGTCGGTGGTTTGGACCGTCCACAAATTGGACGCTTCGATCCATTCTCTACGTCACCGGACGGCCCTTTTTACCCTCTTTGAGTCTTTGTCCAGTGGTGCCAAACCCCGTTTTTCAATCTTTGTTTCAACACTTGAAGAGCAAGAACACTGAAGTCTGAAGTTGAACGGTAGGAAATTTTTTATCGCGTTCTCATTCAGATATCTAAGGTACGAATTTTTCTTATCGACTGAAAATCAAAATTATTTTTCCTCAAAATTATATGAATGTATCTTAATCATGAGGATTCCGGTTACTTTCTCTTTTGGTGAATTTAATTGAAAATTCGTAGTTTATTTTAGATAGATTAGGTTTGTGATATAGTCGGATTTTCTTGAATCAGACTGTAGAGAAAGAAGCAGCGAAAGCAGGTTCCGAAAATGGTACGTGAACTGGTCTCTTTTTTCCTTTTCTTTTTTAATTTTCTTTTAAAGTGTTTAGGTAAACTACTTTGAATAGCTGGTTGGAAATGGAATTTCATTAGACTCAGAACTCTCTCTTCGAAATTTTTGATATAAATTTCCACCATTTTCATGCTCGGAGACGACATAGATAGCTTTGCTTAATTTTAGACGAGCTACCTAGGTTTTCCCAAATTGTTATTACTCTTTTTTATTAAATTATGTGAAGGTCACTTGTGGTTTTTTTTTTAATTATTTTAGTGAAAAACTTAGTTGCTCATTCATTACTTATGTTTGTGAACACATGAAGTTATGAACTCTGTTTACTCAGTTGTGGTTGATTTATAGGGTCAATCTATGGAATATGGAGTATAATTAATGGTTTTAATAGATAGGAGGCATTGCTAAGAGTGCTTGGTGCAGATTTGGTCCTTTGCCTTTTAGTTTATTTCCCCCAGCCACAAAAAATCAAGTGTTTTTTTCTATCTTTTACATACCTTAAAAGGAATAGATTGTTTATATCTCCTTATAGTTGTGACTGACTGAGAATAAATATAGCAAGTTTCTTTGAATATTAAATTCAGACAAGATTAACACTACCAAATGTCTTGCTTGTGATCAAATGCCTTGCTAAGTTACTATCTTGAAAACAATCCTCTTCTTCATGCAACACTAAATATTGTTAAATAGTGCTGTCAGCTCAACTTTCAATGTGTAATACAAGTCTAGTTGACGGCATAATGTTTTTGTTGCTCGTTCTTGAGCAACTATTAACTATTCTTGCATTTATACTTTTATGCAAGCATACTTGGCTCTTTAACTCGGTACATGTTGTCTCATTTAATCCGTTCGCAGGCCATGTATATTCGCATCAAGCGGTGTAAGACAACTTACTTTATACAGTGCGAACCAACTGAAACAATTTTAGATATTAAACAGAAATTGCATGTCCTTATTGATCAGCCTGTAAATGATCAGCGTTTAATCTTGTTCAGTACTGGGGAAGTACTTCAGGATTTAAAGACACTGGCAGATCAAAAGGTACTAACTACTTATCATATTCATTTGTATTTGTTTAGTCATCCATTCCATGTTTATATTTAATCTCACTTTTGCAAGTAAATTCATTTTGCTGAAGTGAAAGTTTAATGTATTTGACCCCTTGAGAGTTGAGACATATTTATTGATGTCTTAAATATATTTGTCTTTTTCAGGTCGAAAATGATGCTGTCGTGGCGTTAACCTTGAAAAATGGTTGGTCTTTTTTGTGCCTGTATGCTAGAGGGCATGCTTATAGTTGATTTAGCATGTGTTGCTAACTTTTAGTGAATCAAAGTTAAAACATATGAGTTTGTGGTGGTGTGGCCGAGTAAAATAGTTGTTGAAAATCTTGAAACCTTGGACCAAGATCTGAACCACTTAGGACTTGCTTTTGCATGGATTCTCTATAACATTATGGTTAATCTTATCCAACAAATATATATATGTATAGTTCTGTGGCTTTTTCTTATTATTATTAAGAACCAAAATCGTAACATTTGTTTTTTTTCTTCTCAACAGATGACAATGAGTTTGAAGAAGTAAACATTGTTCGGACAGATGATTCTTATCAATCCCGTGACTTAGAGTAAAAGACGAAATTGAGATATTCACTTGAAAAGACAAGCAGCAAAAACATTGTAGTACCACTGTTTGGCATTCATTGGTATAGCTTATCCCAAGCCTTTTCGTTTATTGAAAGAAAAAAGTAATATTTATTATCGTAGCCACATGGTTAATGATAAATTGACAATAGAACTTGCTACATAGCAGTGCTTTCTTGAAAAAGAAGAATAAAAGGAAATGACTGGTAAACTCAACTATTCATTCATATGCTAGTTATGTTTCTCTTTTTCCTGCAAAAGTGGATTCCATTTCTTCTCACAAAGATATAGAAATAGAGGTGTGTATTTATGTGTGATAGCTTTATGCGTGTGAATTATCAATAGTTACATATTTCCTCAGCTAATCAAATCAGCAAAAGATCAGCCGCCTCAGTCCTGAAGACGGTAGCTACTTCCTTGGAAGGCAGCTCCACCAGGCTGAGCATTAGGCTGGTTCATAGAAGTTCTTGTTTGTGCCTCATTTGATTCACTGGTTCAACTACCACCGAGCTTGAAGCCTCTTCCATGGAATGAAATACTTGGCGGCACAGGGTCATTCATTTGTGATCCCACACCCCAATGTGCTCTCAATTTGTGAACCAAGAGAGGAGTCTTGAGAAAGAATTTCCCACCAGCAAGGGGATGAATCACTGCTAAAAGTAATACAGATGCCCAGTAACTACCCCAAGAATTCCAGGAACTATTTCATGTCCCATTACCAAATCAAGTACAAGCATCACCCAAGGTACATAGAACCCCTATATATACAAATTGTAAACCCAATTAAATTTTCACGCATTAAAAAAAAAAAGCCATGTTTTTGCCCCCACCTAAATGCTTAATTGTTTAGAAGCCCTTACGATACAATATTCCCTCAAAAACGAGTTGCCATATAGAAGTTGATTTTGAATCACATACCTTAAATGTCACAAGGCCATAGAAATTAACAAGTTCATTTGCGATTTCGCGAGCCCATACATCCTAAAAATCAATGATTTCCCCATGAATAGTCCCTCAAAAAATGGAACAAAAGCCATAACCGTGAATTGCGCAGTCCTGTTATTTCGTTTTAGCTCATTGAAATGATAATTATGCTTTCATTTGCTGTAAAGTTATTTTACCAAAGTACATTTCTACTTGCCAAATGAATCTATCAGAATCCACATATCCTTCAAAAAAAATATTGATTTATTCGATGAACTAAATAGATATTATAAAGTGTCAACTAGTAGAATGATAGAAATATTCAGGTTATTCAATTCTCGAAGTATGTTAGACCATAATTTTGATCCAATGTTCATGAATGTAAACACAATGGAAGCAAAATGAATTTAAAACTTCTAGTCATTGATCATCTTTCACCATACTCACGTAGAAAATTTAATGATGTCTCCATTTAATGCTTCTAAACCTCTTTCTTAACCACGATGTTGTAGAGTAGAGACTGAAGTTTTTGAAATTAATTAAAAGGAGGTTTAGGAACCAATCATATATATATAAGCACGTGTGAGTGATCTGTTTATCAAAGAACAAAACAGAACGTGCACTTGAGGGGTTGTGGGGTTGAAGAACGTGGACGAGTAATGAAAGTTGTTGGATCACATTCTTATCAACTTTTCGGTTAGTTATTGAGATTTAAGGAGAGGAAAACCAACATATACTACTATGTGGTCCAAAAATCAAAACAAAATAAGTGATGGTTGATTATTTTGACTCACCAAAAGTGACATTGCTCTGATGATAAGCATCCATAGGTAGTCCGATGTCCTCCTGTCACGGATATCCTCTCAAGTGCAACATCATAATCTGCACTGTGCAAACCAAGAAACAGAGACATTATGATTAAATGATTATGAATAAAAGGAAGTTGTAAAATACGAGGTCATCAATAATTTTTATTTTCTTTTTATAAACGTATTTGTCCACTCACATTAATAGAAGTTGGAAACCAAAATTTAGTGAAAATAGCCCAAGGAAGAAGAAATTTGTAACAAGCCTCTCAATCTGCAATATCAGCAATGTATTGTTGTATACATATTGAATTTCTACAAATCTTCCGTATGATTCTACCTTCTTCTTTTTAACCCCTTTTACTCTAACCATACGATCATTCTTGGCTAGTCCATCAAATGAACGATAAGGATTTTCATTACCAGAAGACGTGTTACGACGAGACCATAGTCCAGTGAAACGATCCATGGACTATACAGACCCAGATGATAGGCAAGAGTGGTCATCAAACGGGCCACTCCGTTAGCCCTGCTCATCGGTGGTAGGGGAAAATAATATCTGCAATCAAATGGAGAATATATGCGAAGGCAATCAAATGGAGAATACATGCGAAGGATATAAAGAAGCTTCATTTGATGATTCAATGTTTGTAAGCATAACGAAAACATAAAATATAATTATTGCTTTGATAAAACTAGAAATATAATTACTTGTACCAATGCAATAATTAAGTAAAGCATACATGTTCCTTTAATTTGTGGCCGGCAAGTTGTTTGTTTTTATTTTATTTTAATGCAACTGTAACAGTTTTAAGAGGAAGACGACAGTCACTAAATTTGCTAGTTGTTTTGTCGTATCAGTGTTATGATTTAAGTAACAATTTGAATTAATATTTTAGACAAAAGCAATTAGTTATGTTTATAAGATTAGTTTAATTTTTTTTTTGTTGATAAGTGACTATAAGAATAAATAATCAATTTTTTTCTTTTTATCATTTTTATAGCTTTTTTATTGTTAAATAAAATCTATGAAATTGATATATTAATAACAATGTGAAAAAAATAAAAAAAATTGATTATTTGTTATTTTAACGTCACTTTTACCAACAAAAAAAGAAAGAAAGAAAGTGAATAATGCTACAAAATATAATAAATGAATTAAACTATTTTTTGACATAACTAAAATACTTATCCAGTAACACACCCTTAATATTTATTAACAATCTGATTTTAGAAGGTTTTTAAAATTTTATGCAAACTTTTGGCTTTTCAAAACAGCCTACCAAATATTGATAAATTCTTTGAAATACTCTTATGAAAATATTAAATTTTCTTAATTAAAGAATAAAAAAGAAAAGATCTTTCTATAATTAAAACCATTATTTTCTCTTTCTTTCAAAACTAAAATTAATTGTATCAAATCTTAAATATCATATTTAATTAAAATAATCTTAAATAACATTTTTAATTAATTATTTTTAATTTTATTTTTTATCAATTAATATATATATAAATTAGATAATAAATTATTAATAACTAAAATATTTATAATTTTTTTATATTTCAATTTATTGTTTTTTATCCAATATTATTTATCTTAAATAACATAAAAACTTTATCATTTTTAGATTAATTATCTTAAGTCTTAATTTTTTATATTACAATTACTTACATTTTTTATACAACATAAATTATTTTTTCTCGATTTATTAAATCAAGTCTTTTTTTAATAATAAATTATGAAAAAAAAACATGATTTTTTTTATTAATAATACCATATTTTAAAACTTCCAAAATTTAGGCGTAACTTTAGTCTTACAAAAACAATCGGTGAAACTTAGAAATTCACTTGCTTGATTAAAGGAATAAAAAGGAAAATGTATTTTTTATGAAAAATTATTTATTATTTTTAAAATATAGTATTATATGTTAATAAAATTCAAAATTAATTAAATTTCTTATTTGAAAAAACAGATACCAATTAGAAGTGTAAACCACCAATGTCTTGCATTCATTTGTTTTTCAAAAATAAGTAGAAAAGGGATTCAATTGAAATAATAATAACCAGATTTTAAAATTGCGAAAATGTAGGTCTAACTTTTGGGTTTCTAAAATTACCTAAGGAAAATATTGATGAAACTTTGATATTGTTTTTATAAAATATTCAATCTGCTGAATTAAAGGAGTAAGAATAAGAGAAAATATCTTTCTACATCTTTCTATAACTACCCAAAATATTGTTGTTGGAAAAAATATATTTAAATAACCGAATTGAGTTTAAAATATAATCATAATAACGATTTTCAAATAAAAATAAAAAAATGTAGATTCACCATTAATTTTTATTCGCCTTCTCTAATGATCAAATACAAATTTCAAAATAGTTAAAACAGAAATTTTCACTCCTAATAAAAAGTGTTTTATGCTCACATCTTAAAATAATTACTAAAATATCACTTAAAATTATTAATAATTTTATGTAAAACACTTAAATATTTCTCTTCAAAATTCTTTTGACGAAAACGCATCATTTTAAACCACAGAAGTAACTACGTCCAGACACTCTTTGATTGGTTAATAACTATGCCATATTGATAAAGAAACTAAAATCACTGGTTGGTACTTTCTCCTTTTTGTGAGTTAAGGTGGATACCCAAGGTAGATAATTGTGTTGCTGATTTTATTACTAGAGCCAAAAACAAAAAAACACTAGTGTATTTGATTGTATAAATTCATAGAAAAAGAAAAAGATTGTGTGAATTAAGAGGAAAATTCCCCAGAGGCTTAGAAGAAAATGTCCTCACTAAAGATGGGGTATTTAACAGTGATAAATAGTTAATGAAGTTTAAGTCTATAGACCCCCAAAAAATAGTGGTCTGCTGAACTGATCAGGTGTGGTTCAAACCACACCGGTTCACCAGTATATATGTGTTTGTATTAGTATATGAGTATGTAACTGTTATTTAAAAAAAAAAATGAGCTACCAAACGTTATAATATAGTGAAAACATTGGATTATATTTTCTTTGGTTATACAGTGTTTAGGTAAATACAAGAAGCTGCAGCTGAGGCATTGATCTCTCAGCAGAGGCTGGCATCCCCATAATTCATAAATAGATAATTTATCCCTTACATTTTTGTTTGGTAAAAACAAGAACAGTTTCCCATAAGAGCTTCAAATTCGTACTTACCATCATTCTTACAAATCATATTAATATAAGCAAACTCTAGAGCCTCTTTAATCCCTTTTCTCCTCAACCTTCTATAGAATAAAGAATGTCAACAAATCCCAGAAGGTAGAATAATGACTTAATAGCACATGCAGCATTTGGTATCTCTCTGCATGGTTGGGGATTTTGAAACTTCTATTATACCTCTGGGCCAGCTGCAAATAAGCTTACAAGTCCTCGGAGTACTTGTGCTGATAGTTGATGCGCTTGAAAGAGCTCACCATCCAAGTTCCATAAACTCTCATTGCCAACAGAAGTAAAGGTAAATGCAGGGGTCTGCAATATACACACATACGTGGCTTCATGTTCACCAAAAGTTTCAACACAAGATGGGAGGAGTGAAATGTGGTGCAAAAACATACCTTGTGATGCTCCACGAATTCAAAATTAAGGGGGTGTCCACCTTTCTTTGTTAGTTGAATGAGATGCCTGTATATGAAAATAGAAAAGCTTTTGGGTGAATTTGCTTTTGCTATTGAGAATTGTAAAAGTGCTTCTTAACCAAACAGATTTTTTTTTTTTGGCCCATAAGGCCATAACAATATTTTGTATTATTCGCTTTGCATACAGGCAGAACAGTTTCAAGACCATTGCTTCCCAAGTATGACGTTTATCCTTATCCAATAGGTTGTCCTATGAGGATAGAATTTCATTTCATGTGCAACTTGGGATACTAGATTTGCTAATACTGTAAGCAGTGGTTAGAAGCTAGAAAAAGAAAGCAAGAGGCTCCTAGTACCACAGATAAGAAGCATGAAGGCAGTCTTTGATCAAAATAAGATGCAAAAATCCATCTGCAAGGTGTGCATCAGCAACCAGACCATCAGGTGCTTTTTCATTTCGGCATGAGATTATGGCAGCACCAACACTTAGATAGTGTCCCGTGGATCTCTTCCATTTTGTTTCAGTTGAATGAAAATGTGGTGTTAGGTGACAACTCCCTGCAGATATATGAGCAGGCTTTGTGCTACAAACACTGCAGTTAACTCGGCAAACCACTCTTTCAGAGACATTTGAGTCCCTAAATAGTCTTTTGCGAGGAAGCAGATGACCTCTTTCAGGATTCAAATTTGTTTGTTCATTTTTGACTTCTAGATAATCTATTTCTGCCTGATAGGACCTGAAAATATGAGTGTAAAATGAGTTCAACGAAACTATCAGATTATTCATTGAACTTGGCCAGATATTTAGACAAGCATAAAATTTTTAAACAGTTCCAACACCAAGACAAGACAAAATATATATAGCTGACCGAATTTGATGACATGTAAAAACAGTGAAGGTTGTCTTATTTTCATCATATACCTGTGCCTCAAAAACACCTTAGTTCCAGCATAATCATATCGCCGAGGGCCCATCCAATGGTATTTTTCACTCTCTGAAATGACATCTCCATAAAATCCGTACCTGAAAGATGGATGAGAAATTAAAAAAAAAAACATTGTTATAGATTTCATATATGAAACCTAAAAATAAACTGTAATCGTTTTAAACCCTTATTTTCGTGGTATTTTGCATGGGAAATTACATATGTAACCTAAATGTTTTAGCCTTAAAAATAAACTGTAATCGTTTAAAACCCTTATTTTCGTGGCATTTTTGCATGGGAAATTACACATGTAACCTAAATGTTTTAGCCTATCCAGTGAGAAAGGATCCATGAAAGTACGAGTAAGAAAAATCAGAAAAAGTTGTATCACATGGATTTGATCATAGAGGAAGTCTGGCCTCAGTCAGCCAAACAATTATACCTAATGCAAAATTTCCAGGCATTATTATTTCGCTTGATGGAAATCAAACTCTTACAACCATTATACATAAGTAATAACAAGAAACCATAAGAAGGAATAAAAGTATAAGGAGAAACTACCCAAAGAAAGAAGCTGCATATCGTACATGAGGTTCAACTTTTGATGAAGATGTTGTTTTCCACCTTACAATTTGAGCTATATCCAGGCATACCCTTTTACCAAGAATAATGTGCAAAGCAGACATTGTAGGATCTCGAGCTCCTGTAGTGCTGCAACAGAGAAAGCAATCACACCAGCAATTAAGAAAATAAAAGTTTATAAACATGAAAAAACTTGAACGTCCTTATTTGCATTCAATAGCTCACTCATTCAAGTCTTCTTTTTCTTACTGCCTACTACTGTTGCTTTCTATAAGCTGCTTACAGCTATTGATGTTAAAATGATGCTAATATGCATTGTCCTTTTTAAGTATGTCATGGATTTTCAATAATGAGTTTGAGAAATTCCAATTTTCAGCATGCAGAGATTCCAGGAAGATCAAGGGGTGGGAGCAGAGAAAAAAAAATATGACAGAACCTTCTAGCTATTGAGTTACAACAAATACGAGTTCAGATAATACACTTAAGATGTTGTTCTGTTTCAGTGCAAGCCTACACTATATTTGTTGGTTGTGAAGGTATAAAAACTACATGCATTATGGGTGTGAAACTAAGAAGGAACAAAAGTGGGAGGGAAGAAGAAGCTTAATAAATCATAGAAATTTAATAATAAAATAAAACAAGATTCAAAAGTTGAAAATGCGATGTTATATCAAAGGCAAGAAAATACCACATCACTATAGCATCTGTAGAACCGGCAGGAATTATTCCAAGCTTATACTTTTTGCTGGGCAGGGGAAACTCTGCATCTTTATCAGCATGTCCTTCAGATTAGAGAAAAATAATAAAAGCAGAAAAGGCAAACAGGTAAAAACATTATTGAGACCACCGACGAAGAAAAGTCAAACCAAAATACTAACAAGAAATACCAGGTCTCACACCATTATCTTTTGGAATTGATAGAAAAGGAGAGTGTTCATCATTTGGAGAGGTTGTGCTAACTATATTACTTGAATCATTGACAACAACTCTGCCACTATACTCAGCAGAATGAACAAAATCTGGAGGAGTGGGAGGGTATGTGGATTTATGTCTCGATCTAAGAAATCCATTAAGAACTTCATTGAAGAAGCCATCACCACCCTGAATACACAGCAATAACATAATTTGGAAACTCAATTGACCAGCTATGAAGCTATGCATTTGGAACTTGGGCATTGGACAAAAAGTAAATAACTAAGAAACCAAAACATATCATCGACCCTTGAAAGACTGAAACTGTCACCAAAACTGAATTATAGTATATTAAGCATAGAAGTAAAATAAGCAGTTGCCGCAATCATCATTTTAAAGAGATCTATCATTATGTGATAAAGCTTAAACCTTCGAAGAATCCAAAGTATGATATAGAAGAACGAAATAAATCATCCAAAAAATTCCCTGTATCTATTTTTTGCTTTTAATGGACGACAAGTTTATAAATGAAGGAAAGAAAGAGGCTTCACCGAGCTAGATATACATACTAGAAATGTGAACTTGCTATTTTTTATCACTGTAATGCATACTAACAAGTAGGTAAAAGTTTACAGAAAAATCATGCCCAAATCAATTATAGAATGGCATGTCATCAACAAAGAAAGAACTATAAAAGACACAATTGAATAAAAAAATGATAGAGAAAAAGTTGTTACTTACAACAGTGATGACTCCATCATATGAATAAAGCTCCTGGTTTGAAGCAGATGTCATCACATCAAATGCATGTCCAGCCCTCTGTGTCACAATAACCTGATGAAAAGAAGCATCAAACAACCATTGACCATGTGTATCACAATTTCTTTTAAAAATCTAAACCTTCTTAATTCTAATCAGAGACAAACATGGAAAAACTAAATAACAGATTAGCAACAAAAAAAAAACCATCACACCATAGTCAGTCGAGGTTAATATCCATGATAATTTAGATGTTCTTAATAAGTTCGGCAGGGAAACAGAAGTGAGTTATTCAGATGCTGTGTATTCATCTGTGCAAACCAAGTACAATTTTGTAACAAAGACTGAAAGACAAACATGAAAGAGCATGAATTACAAGCGGATGCTGTGGCATGCTACTTAAAGCAATTAAAAGAGTTTTGCATAATCACTTTCTAAATATTTCTATGCGTTATAATGCAATAAAGGATATCCACATTTAAGAAACCTTTACTAGGATTGCTAGGATTTTACCTTTGTATTCACTTTTGCACGTGAAAATATAGGAGCAACACTTTCCCATGTTCTGCAACCATTGCCCTTCCCACTCTTTGGATTGACAAAAACCTAGACAAGCAAAAAAAGGTTCTGGAGAAAAAGCTCACTGCCACATCTTACTAATCCAATCAACCAACAAAATAAAAACTAGATTGAAGGACATAAAGACATATGCTTGGTCATTTAAAAAATATACCATGAGATTCTTTGGTCTCCCTGTTTCCAGATTCAAAGAAGCATTAATCTGGTTAACCCACACCTGACATATTTCAAGATCCTTATGTCCAAATGTATATACAGTGAGACCCCACAGAGACTTTGACCTTTCAACACCATGGACCGTAAAGCGATACATCTGCATTAGAGATAAAAATAAAAAAATGGGTGTCACCACAGGCATAGATACAATATAAAGAAATTGGAAAACAATACCAACTACAGAAAATCAGCAAAAGAATGAACCTTAGGCCTCTGACACAAATGACATCTTCCAGCCCTTCGAATATTTGAACCATGAATCATACCATAATTTATGTTTTCAATAGCATAGACATTGGAGAATTTGATCTCAGTTGCACCCTTCAGAACAAATACAACTCTCAAACAACTTGATTCATCCAATTGCATTAAGTACAAAGGTCAAGAGTAAAACATTATGACATCTTTGGTATTTAATAATTGTAAAATCTTGATACTTGTGTATTCAAGCAGCACGTTAAGCTATTATAAGAGCAATAATATGTTTAATACTCAATCAAAGTCAAAGAACTGAGGCGTATATACATTCCTTGAATCAAAATATACTCGGAGTATCTTCTCAATGTTCTGGTTGTGCAATGTTCGAATTTGCTTACATGTAAAAATCATCAATTCAATAGTCGCTAATTCGCTATCTATTAGCTCTAGGTGATGTTATAAACTTCAATCTTAAGTTGATATAATACAAGGCAACCAAAAACCATAAGGAACTTTTGATCCTTCATATTCTTAATGATAGGATTTCTTAAGTTGCTCATATTTATCCTTCATATTGCTCATCAAGCTCTAAATTCCAATACTTCAACGAAAAGTAAGCTGCAGCCTTTCATTGGCAAAATACACTTTCTTGGACAAAAATTTACCGACTTGCCATCTCATTGATCAGAATTTCAGAAAGTAGCTAGAACCAGACATTAAGGAAATAAACTATAGAAGTACAAGAAATGCATGGACAATACTAAAATGAATACAACTAATAGTAATTAATTCTTTTTTTTTTATGTAGAACATAAGGATTACTTCTAATTTACAGTTGAAGAGGTAAAGATAACAATGAAGAAAATGATATTGGACACTTTAACACGGAAAAACGTACATTTTCCGATGAGTCAGCCAATTTCCAAGACAACCCATCTGAATTAAACATCAGAATGACTTCCCCAACATGTTCCAAGAAGAGGGTCGAGGTCAATACCGATGCTTCAATATTTATCTGGACAACTGGGTCGGATTCATTACCTGGAGGAACACAATCAAGTCCTCCTCGTTCCATCCACAAAGTATAGTTTGATACTTGAAATTAATTTTAAATTCAACTCAGAAGCAGAGGCTGAATTACATTCTCAGAAAACCCAGAACTGAAAATTCAATCTGAAATCCAAAATCCAGCAAAGGCTTCTACATTGGGAAATGCGTCAATATACGTGTAGAGGTTAATCCCGCGATTTCGGGCCGGTTTAATGAGAAGTATCCGTATGCCCGACTCATCAACCCAAATCCAAAACTAGATTTTTAAGACATGGTCGATCCGGTCTAAATTTTAAAATTCTATTAAAATCACAACAAATTTTATGGTTATTAAATTAACTAATAAAATCATAACATTTTGTTATGGTTTCAATTAAATTACTAAATATATAATTATTTATTCAATAAATATATAATCACACTGTCACACTTATAATTTATTGGTTGATTTTATTTTCTTACATCAAATTACATCAAATGAATCATTGATTTTATAATTATCAAGTGTAATTTTTAAGATTGAAACTAAAGATCAAAATAATATATGTATTTTTTTTTCAACTAATTCCATCACATGTTATGTTAAATAATTATCATTTTATGTATATATTATAATGATTTAGTGAAGTTTAAACATTTTATAAATCAAATCAATCTATTTAGTGTAATCTAAACATTTCCACTTTTAGTTTGTTAGTAGGAGAAAATTATATTAAAGTACTTTGAATTTTATATATATTCTCAATTTATATAAAATATCATAAATATCCTTGTTGTTTAGAGTAGTTAGAAAATTGTACCATTAAATTACAAAAGTGTATTTTATATTTTAAGTTCTTTCAAGAATTAAAAATTTAGTATATTTTTTAAAAATTAGAAAAAAATTAAAAATTTCATAAATATTTAACATACAAAAAAAATGACAATTTGATCCAATGAATATGAACTTACGACTACCTTACCCATTGAGATCAGCTTAAGATGAGACAAGTATTATTCATTTTATTATAAATAATTCGATACAAAAAATAGATAGGGACAAAAATCAAGTCGATTTGGGACACCATTAAGGTACTCATTTTTTTTCTTAACCACGTAATCAATTCTAACATTTAACAATTTGTATTTTTTATTAAAAATACTACACAATTAACATGTGTACTAATATTTTTGTTTTCAAAATTATTTACTATTAAGTTATTTATAAATCATTTTGATGATTCTTAAGTTAGATGTACTTGAAAAAATACAACTTATTCTAACATGCCTCAATTATGAATTTAAATATAATGTCATAATTTCACGTGATTCATTATATATTTGAATTTTTTTTTATATTTTGTATAAGTTTAATGTAGTTATGATTTGAAATTTTTTAAAGATTTAAAAAAAAATATGAGAATTAATTTAATTTTTCATAACTCACATTATTTTAAATAATCATACAAATAATATTTGGTTCACGTGACGATGTAATGATAACATTCGCTCGACTTAATTTCAAGTTACATGTTAAATCACATTTACTGTTTGTTAAAAAAAATTACATACAAATTTACTATTTTATTTTATTTGTGAAAAAAATCAAAGAGTATAGGTTTTTTATTCGTAAATATTATCCAACCCGACTAAATATGTTTGATTTGAAATAATTCAATTCAAAGTGAACATGGTTCAATCAAGTTCAGATTAAGTCTGACCCGAACAATCCGTTTGCCATTCCCAAATCATCCCTATAAGATTTCTCATCTTTTAAGTCTCTTTTTCCTGCTATATTTATTGTAGTTAAAAAATTATTTTAGTATATTTCAGGGGAAAGGGAAACATGATTGCAAACAATTTGAGAAACACGAGTCCAAATCTCCATCTTACATATTAATTTGCTCTTGCAACAAAATTTTGATCAATATTTGATTGGATTTTTTTTTAGCAGAGACTATATAAGGTTTCAAAAAGTATCATAAAGATCATAAACTTTCTCACATATCTTCAGATTGTGGAAATTTTGTTTTTAAAACATCTTTCTCCTAAAATGAGCACACCATTGAATCATTTTTTTTTTAAAACAGAATAGATATGGGAGGCAACAAGAACAAAAACAAAAGTAAAACAAACTAAAATTAAACCCATGAGACCTTGCCGCAGGTGTTTAAGTTCAAGAACACCCTGTTCTCTATGGATCCAAGCCCCCGACGAAGACTCATGAGACCTTATCATCGATGGAGTTACCCGATGGCATGAGTTATTGTGTATGACACCGTTGTTGGACAGTCACCAAGAATTTTGGGTTGTCCTTGACATGTGATGAATCCCAAGAGATCTGGTCATGGAAGAAAACGAGCACTCAACCTCACCTTTCTTTTATCTCTGCTCCAACCACACTACATCACCTCACTTCGTTGATGCTTTTTAAGAAATAAATTCATATCATGGGCAAACTCATGAACTGAACCACCATTTTGTTAAATTCTTCCAAGAAAAATGGTTATTTGAGATGTAGATGAGTTTGGTTAGGTACTTGCACAAATTATTCAAAATGAGCTTCTAAAGGGTATTTGTAATTTGAAAGAGTTTGATTTTGAGAGATAATGTTGAACTTGAACATGGTTAAAGATTATAAGGTGAGATAAATTAATGTACAAGGAGATGGGGAGTGAAAATTAAGCTTTTTTTTTTGGCTCTCATAAACGATTTTTAATAGAATTTTCAATTATTATTTAGTTTTAATTTTTTTTATTATACTTTTATATTAAAAATTGTAAATATGTAAAAAAAATTGGGCAGTTTACAGAACTCACAAGAGATATCTTTAAAGATTAATCAAACTTTGGGGGTATTGCAACTCATTTTGAAAAAGTGAGCACATATATGAAGATATATAAAACCTTACGGGTACTGGGAAAAATTTATCTGTTTTTTGCTTATACGATGTCGTTTTAATGTGTCTTGCGAGTCGGTTCACCTGCAAACCAATGTCTGCACGTGTGTAATAACTTTTAAGTAAAGAGCAGACCAATAAGTGTTTCAGATTTCTATAAAACTATATGTCGTCACAACGTCATATGATCAGGAAGTCCACAACGTCACCCTCGACAAAAATGAAGGCAATAAAATTTTAACCAGTTGAATGCGATCATTTTGGTTCAACCGCCAAAAGGAGATTAACGTAAATAACATGTAACAAGTTATTGTAAAAGCATAATAACAATTAAATTATTATTATTGCTTTTTTTACATATTATTATATATAGTATAATTTATTACTATAGTACAAATTATTATAAATAAACTTTTTCTCATCTAATACTTTTTATTTCAACTAGGAGAAATTAGCTACTTTAATCAAGAAAATAAACAGAAATTAGTTTCTTTGTTCAAGAAATTTTTGAAATGAAGTCAAATACATTTAAATTGTTCAACATGGACGTAAAAAAACTGAAAATTTTTAAATCTCGACATTTTTTATTTAAAGTTATTTTTTAACGCGAAATAAGGAATTCTAAGTTTTTTATTACACACGATTTTTTTTTCATTTTTTAATTAATTTAACTTAAAATTATTAAATTAACCTTAGTTAATTAAATAAGTACTTAATAAATATGTTTTTATTTTTGTTATGTATAATGCCTAAAAATAATTCACTCACTAAAAAATAATGCACAAAAATGACATTTCACCATCGGTCTATATATCCGTTATATACCTCACTTTCCAACACATATTACAGATACATACTAGGACCAGAGACATTAAGCACACTTGCAATTCCAAAGTTGGCATTCCATTTTCAGTGCAAAAGTATTCGTCAAACCCTTTTCTCAAATAGAAATACTAAATTTATTGAATGGCTCCATGACCTATAAATTTCTATGCAATCCAACAATACTAAAGTAAATATGTGTATGTACAATGACCTGCTGCTGAAAGATATTACAACCCAAATTGGAAAATCAACCTTTAAGTTAAGATGTAACTTTAAAGGCCCATTCAACATGACTGAAATATGCTAGATAAGGAAACAAACCATTCTAAATTATAACCAGATTGTTTCATTTGCATCTGTGAAAATTGCATTATGATGTTCTATTAGGCACTGAACAACCTCAATAGCGCCAAAGTCTATAGGCATGCCATCATCCAGAGGAATTGCAGAGGACACTTCAACAGCTTCACTTTCATCTGCTCAGAGAATAAGGTAGGGAAAAAAAATTAAGGGAGTACCAAAAGATCAGTCCAAATAAAAGAAACTGTCCAATTATCAATGTACATTTGCATTTCATAAATTATTCTATATATTTATATATATATATATATATATATATATATATATGTATATATTAAAACCATTGAATCACGCTTACAATTCAGAGACAAGACAATGCAGTCAAGCATATTATAAATGAATGATTTCACACACAAGAACTTATATGACCTACCCCTTTTTTCATAGATAATATAAGATATGTCAAACGAGTTGTTCAATCCAACTTAACTCATTTAAAGTTGACTCATTAAGCTCATGAGCCAAAAAAATCCAACTCAATGAACTCAAAAACTTAAATGAACAGCTCACTTGAGGTCATGAGCAACTCACCATCTCATTTAACAATTTTTTCGACTTACCATTTTCTTAAAGAAAAAGCTGAAGTGATCGCAATAGATTGTTTTTTTTTTCTTTTAGGGATTAGAGAAGAATCTAAATAAAAATTGAGTTTAAATGATTAATATAAAAAAATCAAATTTGATTACCAAAAAAATTAAATGAGTTGTTTATGAGTAATCCAATTCAATTCAGATAAAAATGAACTCAGTTACAGTTGGATTAAGATGAGCTGGGCTCAAGTGATCTAAACAAGTCCAGCTCGTCTGATACCTCTAGACAATAGTATCATCATTAATCACAAGACATGCACACAAAACACATGATATTGAACATCTTACCAGAAAGAAAGTCCCATGCTGTAGTAGGCAAATCGGGGTACTTGTTGGAATTGTCTTTTGGTGAATAACTCCAATCTTCTTTACAAAAACCAGGTTTTCTCCCCTCCTGCCAAATTATAACTGGAGCCATTTCCATTGCAAGAGTCTGGGCATCCATCTAAATATATTCAACCAAAAAAAAAAAGTTGTTCAGCATGCTTGCTTATTAAGTACTAACCAGCTGGCCTGGTACTTTTGTACTCTGTCAGAAGCTAGAAAGTAACTTTTTCATTATAATAAAATAAAGAAGTATGCATCTGAAGTAGCAGTTCCCAAATTATAAAGTGATGAACTATTAAATCATTCAATTATGATGCTGTAAATGGGCGACATTTAACTCCAGGTGAAATTTATGAATCTAAATGGGAACCATCCAACCAAATGCATAAAGAAAGGATTTAAAAGGGGGAAAAAAGATTTTTCTTTATTAAGTGAGGAGATAAAAATAAGCTGTTTTACGTGACAAGCCACTCCCAGAACTCACAAGCAAGGCCTCTATTGCATTATCATATCTATAGAACAAAATAACTTGGAGATGGAGGAGGGGATGTTTAGGGAATTAGAGATGTAATAGATGTGAACATTGAACAGAGAGAGAGGGAGTTCTTACCTTATTCACAAGTGACTTCTGGCTAACACGAAGTAATAATGCTGTTATAAATTCCAAAGTCATGTAGTTTACGCTAGGAAGCCGCCTCAGTATATTTGTCATCACTGGTATGCTTGAGTGAGAACCTTTCATCTCATTGTACAGCTCAAATTTTGTTAGTGGCTCAGGGAGGCTAGCAAGGTAACATTTTATCAAAGCTGCCACGTCAACTGGATTTACACCTTCTGGTAACGATGCATTTGGATCTGATATAATCACAAGAATACTCAATAATCATTGGTTGACATATCATTCAGAATCACTACAAGCAACTGGTAAGTTAAAGAAAATAATTAACATACCTTCGTTGTACATTGAAACCAAGTGCCGAATAACCTTTCTATCTCCCTCAGATTTAAATAGGTATGGTGTATTGAGTCCTAGAAACAATAGGGAAGAAAAAAAGAGTCCATCACTTATTCAATAAAGAAAGCAGTAGTTTATGTATATGGATATAAAAAAATATTGCCTGACACATGTATAAACATGCATATTTGGTACTTGGTTGAGATGAGAAGGGAAAGCCTTTTTAAGTCTCAATTCGTTTACCTGATAATATGAGATAATCTGCACACTTCACCAAGATATGGGGAATAGGCCTGCTTGACTGTTGCCGTTGTACATTAACCTCAATTGGAACTCCAAACACTGATTATTATAAATGAGAATATTCATTCATTGAATTCTTATGGTAAGATCTAGCAGACAATCAATTTTATTAAGCAACCAGTAATCAAGATCCTATCATTCTATCTGATCATTTACTAATAAAACACCAAACAATAGAGAATATCCGAAGCCAAAGGTAATAACAACTCTGTCCTTATTAATAATTCTCAGCTGCAGAAGAACACCTTAAAGAATAAGGCTAGCAAACACTAACAGTATACAGGGCATAAGCTCTGCCTCCATCATATTGGTGCCTTCTGTAACAGCTTAAGATTTCATCCCCAGACTCATATCACAAAATATTGTTTAAGAGATCACATTATATCAGTAGATCGACTGCCCTCCATCCTCATCATGAAAAACCGGAAGGAATCATTGTAATCATCTATAGAAAGCAGGCAACTTATTATGTCTGTACTTGTAGGTCTTTCATGATACTCAGCTCAGTCCAAATAAAGAAAGACCACGAACTCAAAAGATAATTGCTAGTTGTCAGAAAGCTAGCAGAACATGGAAATTAGACTCAAAGACGAAAAGCTTTATGAAGAAAATATTTTCAGACTGCTAAAAATAAATTTCTAGATCTTAAAATATTAGAAAATCCTGTAAATAGATGACCTGTGGCACCCAAATGTCTTGACTCAAAATAGTTGATTGGTACCACCAAAGTCCAATTGGCTAAACTTATAGTAAACATCCCTGTCCAGTCTAGGAGATGTAAAAGGTGTGCCTAAACAATAGCGAAAACTGAGACTAGCATGCATAACAAAGATAAATATTCACAAATAAAAGTGTCTTCATCCTGCCTGTTTTGCATGCCTTTACACAAACAAACTCCAGTTCTTCCTGTATGTAACCAAACTGCCTCTCCATTCTCTACACTTTATTATGTGAAAGCCTCCTAGAATGAATTAGTTCTCTTGTGTCATGACCACAGATGTATGCAATCACTTGTCCTATAAAAACAAACATTCCCGTCCACAATCCTTTTGATGCCCAAACCCCTACCAAAATAGGAGAACACATCTTTTCATTAAACCAGATGATATCTTACTTCTCTAGCTACGTTTTCCACTTTCCAGAAGGGGCTAATAGAGCATCAACTATCTTTTGCAGAAAATTCCTTCAGCCCTTTCAAGCTTTCAGCCTGAACCCCATTGGACCAAGTATCTTCATGATAAGTGGTCTTTTAAATACTTCAATTGTACTGGAAAATATGAAGATTAAGTGACACAAGCTAAGCATTTAAAAGGATACTTACCATCAGTACTTGCAACTCCCTGCGAGCGAGCAAAACAAGCAAATTAAAAAATTGAGCAACTTTTTTTTTAATTTCCATAAAAAGTGACAATGTCCTTGAAATTCCATACCTTCTGCCACCTTTCAATATCAGTTAAAATTGTTTTACTTTTTTTAGCAGTCATCTTTGCCACCTGAGATAAATTTTATTCTTGAACATATCAGTCACCGTTTCAATTTGTCCAGCTGAAATAACTCAGATAAGAACTAAGAAGACTAAGAAATGAAAACATAATTTAACTATAAAAGCTCATCAAATACTTTTTAATATATTACCTCCTCGACTTTTATCTTTCCAACAGCTACCTTCTCCTTTGTCTCTGAAAAACTTCTCCTAAACAATAAGCCAGTGGAAGCAGCAGCAGATACAAGACGTTCCTGCACTGCATGCTTTGTAGATGGCTGCTGAAAGAGTGCCCATCGGCTTTTGACCAATGAACCAACTCGGTCTGCTACATCAGCAACATTACCTCTTGCATCCTTAGCAGCCTCACCCACAAAAGATCCAGCTGTTTGTCCGGCTTCTTTAAGCTTTGTACCTGCACATAAAACTTAACTACATACAATTCTACGATAATATTAGCAATGAATAACTATATAGTCTTAAAAAAGGTACCTGAGGATGATAAGAGATCACTAGCTTTATCATGCCAAGGAGGCAAGATAGCTGAAGGCATTGGACCAGTAGCAGATACCAAGTGAAATTGAAAGAAAAATACCAGCTAAGCCTGTCCCCAAATAGACTCATTAATGGCATCTCTATATGAACTAGAAAGTCTACTTTTGAATCTTCTTCTATAAAATCAAGCAAGAAAGAGCATCAAGAGGAATGGTAATTACACACATATTTGCACACAATAGTGCACTCACAACTGTATTTGCATGCCACGTGGCACTAGGTACGTGTGGCATGAAAGTATCAGTACGAGTGCAATTAGCCTTCCCCAAAAGTTGAGTAAAAAAAAAGTCAAATAGGCTCTAATTTGTACATAAGAAAAATGATGTGCAATTGCAGTTGAATCCTTACATCACGGCAATCATATCTTCACACTTACTATTGCCTATGATGTAATAGACTTCATAGGAAACATCTTAATTCACCATAAGTACGTTTTTTGGGGGAAAATCTTTCGAGCTCGTAAGAATGGATGAAATTAAAACAAAAGAAATTCCGATACTAACTCGTTGTTTAGTTTGAATAAATTATTGAGTCAAGTAAGTCAATTACGTTCTTCAACTTATTTCTGTACAAATATTGACCACTTCAGAAGTGACAACTCCATATTTTACTTCATTTTCCCCCACTCAAACAGTATGATCAACCATTATACTTACGTTTAAACTATGAAATCTCTACCTTCCTCTGTCTATTCTCCATTCATGACAAAACAAACTAGTATCGATCCAAAACATGATAATAACTTCAAGAATTAGAGAGAGAAATAAAAAAGGAAGTAAAAACCCTAATATCTACCCAAGTATAAGAAGAGAATCGAATGTTTACCTTCTATGGTCCGCTGGTTGCTGACCAAACGAGCTCCAAAGCGAAACAGAATGATGGAAAAGTAAGAGAGGAACTTTATTTTATTTTATTTTTTATTTTTTGCTAAGAGAGGACCTTTATTTTATTTGAGAAAGAGATAGTTCGGAAAGTCGTTAGGACCAGGGAGAGAATATAAATTTTTTCCCAATTTAATTTGGGGTTAAAATATATTATAAGTTATTTTTTTAAAAAAAAGTAGAATTTAATTTCTAATGATAATAAAAAATTAAATTTTATTAAATTTGATCAATTTTAATCAATGTAAAATAATAATGAATTATTTATTTTTAAAAATGATACACTTATTATTTTATCATTATAAATTCTCTTATTTTGTTTCATATTTTTTAAAAATTCATTGATTTAACTCTGATTAAAATAAAGTATAATTTTAATATTAATCTAATATTTATAAAAAATAAAATATCAAATAATTTGTTTTACCTAAATTAGTTTATAGTTCAAAATGGCAGGAGTTTGCGGTGATAGTTCGTTCAATATAGTTAGGGAATAATTTTATATGTTATAATTATAATAATATAATTAATAATAATTTTTATTAAATATAATTACTTAAATTTTATTATATTTATTAATATTAATACTATACCAATAAATTATAAATTAATATAAATTTATAATAAATAAATTTTTCTCCTAAAAAATGAGAGATACACAAATTAGTACACATTTTTACATCCATAGTAATTATAATATATCATATAATGAATATTTTTTAAAATAGAGAAATTATTCACTTGATTTTTTTAATAAATTAATCTATTTAAAAGTTTGAGAATTAAAACACGTTCCAATAAATTGTGGAACATCTATCCCGTATAATTTATTACATTTTTTTTTATTTGCAAAAAGCACTAAATTTGTTTATGCATTAGTTATTTTAAATTTTAGTATGCATGTTTAGTTCATATTTTAAATATCACATTGCATTATTCATATTAAAATATTTACTTATATTTTTATATATTAAAAAATAACTTTAACAAAAATTCAATATTTGTACTTTAAATCTCATTGAATTAAAGGTTGTTAAAATTTATAAACAGTATTGTTACCGAACTCTTGACTAATGTGAAACTGAAGAAAACTTAACGACCCCCTTTCACACGGACATATATGGTCTTACAAAGTCACGGTAAAAAATGTTAAAAACAAAGCCCAAGTCACCGATCAATCTAAGTTCAACTCTGATACCAAGTTAGAAATACAAGTCTAACTCAACTCAATAAGATCTTATTGAATTAAAGGTTGCCTAAATTTATAAGTAGCATTGATGTCGAACTCCCGATCGATGTGAAATTAAAGGAAATTTAACAACCTCCTCCACACGAACAAATGTAGTTTCACAAAACCATGGTAAGACTTTTAAGAAGAAACTCCAAGTCACCAATCAAGTCAAGCCCAACTTTGATATCATGTTAAAAATTCAAGTCTAACTCAATCCAATCAGATCTCATTAAGTTAATGATTGTTCAAACTTATAAGCAGTACTTCTGTCGAACTCATGACCGATGTGGGATTGAAGTAAACTTAACAATATAAAAATTTATCAATTTTTTTATAGCAAAATGTTACACGCAAATCAAAAGAGACTCCGAACAAGAAGAAACAAGAAAATTCATTTATATACTCTTTATTAATTATATTTTTTATTAAAAATTTATTTTTTATTTTTTATAAAAAAAATTATATTAATTTTAAATTTAATGGAACCGAACTATCATGCTATTATATATTCTAAATATAATAAATAATTTCATAATTTTTTTTTAAATTAATAATAAATGATAACAAAATCTTTTAGTTATATAAATAGCAAGAGTTTAGTTTATTTGTTATTTTTTAACATTTTAGTTCTTATAAAAAAAATAATCAATTTATATATTTTTTAGTTATTATTAAGATATCAATTTTATACATTATTTTTCACAATAGATAAAAACTAATAAAAAATAAAATAAATTGTAGCTAATTTGAGCATATAGAAGTTCTATTGTTTTAATCCCATCTAGGATGTGTGGATATTATAGTTCTTTAAAAACAAATAAAAATTTGATAATTCATTATTATATTGTCATTTTTCATAACAAAAAATTAAATTATTATAAAATAAAAAATAAAAAATAAATAAAATAAACCACTCGAGCTCCTATAACTTAAGGATACTATTTGCATTTTTCTCAAAACTTAATCCCAAACTAAGGCTTATTGTATTATTCTATATATAAACACTAAACTTATAATAACACGCCCTTAAACGGTAGGTTTTTTGCACACTATTTTTATTTTAAATTATTTTTATTATATTATAATATTATTACACCACTTAATTATCTTTTTTAAATTTATACAGTACCTATTTATTTTTGTTTTGTGACTAAGGCTTAATAGTTTTTTTTAATGAATCTGAAGTTATAATATAATGTTAAATATTATCGAGTTAATAAGTTGTAAAATCTAAAAAAATTAATGAAGGTATTTACGATCATTAAAGAGTACTACCTTTTATTTTTTATCTCAAGTTAATTTATATTAAAAATTGAAACTTATTTAAATACATATTTAAGAGTAGTATCAATTATTTAAAAAAATTCTTTGATTTATAAAATGATTTGACGGAGCTCCAAAAGGTATCAAACTTTTAAAATCATGTATAAAAAAAATATTTATAAACATATGTTTGTGATGATATTAAAAATAAAAATAAAAACTCATTGAATGGAACTATTCATGCAATATTCTCTATTTGAAACTCCACCCTATTATTAAATTTAATTAACTTAGACTTTCCTCTTTACTACTAACATCAATTATGTGTAGCTTTAGTTGGTATGTTGGCCAAAAACTTGGTGGCTTCCTCACAAGAAAAAAATTGGGTATTGTAAATAAAGAAGACACAAGTGAACAAAAAAAAAAGTCAAATAGACAAATACCTGCACTCGTGTAGATGTTGGTAGTAAAAATAAAAATCTCATATTTATTAAAAATAATATAAAAAATATCATCTATATATTCATTAAATTAACAATTTAGAATCGAGCATGATTTTTTTATACATAAAATTTTATTTTTAATTGTCTTGTTACTCTATGTGATATACATTTTTTTTATATTTTATCGAGGACATATATATGATTTTTTTATACATAAAATTTTATTTTTAATTGTCTTGTTCCTCCATGTGATATACATTTTTTTATATAAAATATAAAAAATATTATATAAATAAGTAATATAAAAACTTGAGTCAAAACTTCATGAACTTACAAAGAAGTGGAAAGTGCAATTATAAGAACCTAGTTATCGCCAGAAGGCATTTCCGGCCATGAATATGTCGACACTTTTCCCTTTGTTTATTTTCCCTCTTATATGTGGCACTTTTGCACCATTTTCCATATCTTACTAAAGTTATAACTCTCAAATAAGAGTCACAATGAAAAAAAAATACGAAGTCAGAATTATATCTTTCTCCAATTTTTATGTCATAAAAAATCATATTTTACCGTGCATACATTTTTAAACATGCATTAAACAAATATTCTTTACATTATTAGAAAGGCTAATGTATACAATTTATCTAAATTTATTTATTTCTCAAATTTTTAAAATTTCATACATATATATTATATTTTTTATTCAAAAATATATATTTTAATAGTTAAGTTAGGATTTATGTATAAAATTATAAAAAAATGTAAACTAAATTATAGGATTTAAAAGTTTATAGATATATATATATATGCGTGAAGTTTTAAAAGTTTATTGATCAAATTAAACGCTTTAAAATTTGAGGACAAAATCGTACGTTTTAAAAAATTAATGATCAAATCGTATGTTTTAAAAATTTAATGATCAAATCGTATGTTTTAAAAATTTAATTATCAAATCATACGTTTTAAAAGTTTAGAGATTTATTTGTAAATTTAGTTAAAATTTAAAGATCAATAGTATACTTTAACCTATTAAAAAACATAAAAATGACTAAAAATAAAGTATCATTTATGAAAGAGTTATTACAATTAAACCCTATATTTTTCCTTCAAAACTAATTTTTTTAAGTTAAATTATAAATTTATCATAGTTAAAATGACATAATGTTAAGTGATCTAAATATAACATAAAATCATATTTTAACAAGTTACTTGAAATACATAACAAATTTAAAATAATTAGAATTTTTCCATTTAGAAAGCACCCTCCAACTCTTGGAAAAAAAATCTGAAGTATATATTAATGATACTTAACTAAACTTGTATGTTCAATGAAAAAAAAAACAATTGACATATAATGATATTAAACACATGCGCCGGAGACTTAAGCTGTTAAGATTTGGCTCTTGGTTTTAACCAACCAAATTGCCATTGCGAGAGAATAACAGGAGTAGGAGGGGACCAATTTCAAAAGAAGTAGCACGTGAGCTTCAATGCCTTTCGTAATTATTGGTATTACCCTCTCTCTCAGTCCGTTGCGCAATAACAGAATTTCGCTCCTCTTTATATCTCTCCTCTCCCTCTCTTTTCCCTCTTTATCTATCAGAATCAGACTATGACTATCACTCCCTAACTAATTAAATTCAGAGAAAACAAAGCTTCCATTCCAAAGAAAACTCAGTGGAAAAGGTAATGCGCGCGCGAAATATTGTTTTGTGTTTATTCTCATGCAGCTGCTACTTTCTTGCCGTTAGATAAATATATGATCGTCTGAAAATTCTAATAACATCTTATTTTATACTATTTTTCTTAATTTTCGTTTCATGCCTTTTGGCTAATTACATGTGAAAGTTTTTTTGGATTAATCCAACTCGTTTCTTTCTAGATTCTTCGTCATTTCGTTTTTTTGCATTTTCTTTGGCCAAATTAACTCTTAATGTTTTCGTATGTATGTTAATGCTCTTCTTCATATATGTTCAGGGTACTGAAAAATTGGCTTTAAATATTCTACTACTTGATTGTGAGCTGATCATGTATTACTCTTAGTTCCGAGCTGCTTTATGAAGCTCTTATGTTTATTTTTAATACATTAGTGAAAAAATGTATATATTATGAGATCTACTATGATATACATCATGCTACTTTTATATCGTATGAATTTTGAGATGATCTTATTTCAATCTTAAATAAAGCAAGTTAAATATACACTTGTCAAATCAATCTTCTTAATATACCGCCGTTTTTGTGTTTTTCTTTTTGAAGTTTGTTTAAGTGTGATCTGCTAGCAAGTCAAACATTGAATAGTCCTTTGTTACTTTTGCATTAAATGAGCTGATCGATGTTTCTTATTTGCACTACTGCAACACAACTATTTTTGCGTTTAACTCCTTTCTCTTACACAGCCGAAATGCTTAGCTTATTTTACTATACCTAGAACTTCTTTTTTTCATGCTTCTAGCTCCGTAATTCCCCAGAAATCAAAATTCTTTTGCGTCTACAGTTTTCTTTTCTCGCCTTCTGCCACTTACACTCCGAATAGTCATTTTCACTAGCATGTAAAAAACAGTTTTGTGAAATATAGAGATCATTTTTTTGCTCAAATTCACAAATTAATGTTTGTATGCAGTTTTAATCCATTAGATAGTATTTTCATGTTTAAATTTTACTGTTAAATTTTCTTGTGACCCATTTGGTTTCTCTGTATTTTATATTTCTAGATAATAATTATGGAGACAAGCTCGTGTGAAATGAGTGATGCAGCACAAGATAGTCATGTAAGCTTTCTCCCTCTACCATGCACGTATCAATATCATTCGATCAGAGATATTCCCTTTTCTGTTAAAAATGTTAACAATCACCTCACATGCCCACTCTCCTACAACTCCAATATACTACACGCGCTGTGATAATAATATTTTCCTGATTTAACTAAAGAACTCAGCCATTTATATTGAGAAAAATTGTAAGAGCCAATGTCATATATATGTGATATACCTAGATAAAATCGACTCGAGTAAATGTATCGTGTTACACAGTGTATTTTTTCTACCCACAAACAAAATAAATAAATAAATCGAACGTTGCATGGTGCGCTCGGGCTAGTTTCCTAACAGTCGGTTTTGCTGTTCCCTACATGCCCTGCATAATTAAGCGCGTGTAAATTTCTCTAGTAGTCATGCTCGTCCAATTTCAGCTAATTTTAGGAAAAAAAATGAAAATCGAAAAGGATTTCATGCAAGACAGCATGAACATAGGATCTGTTATTTCTTGTTATTATAATATATTTTACATTAATCACATTATTATTTTCTATTTTCTATTTTTTAAATATTAGATATTTGTTTTTTTAAATTATATTAATTTTAAATTTTATTGTTATGAATTGAGACATTATATTTTAAAAAAGACGAATAATTTATAATTTAAAAATGGTGAATAATTTTTATGAACTCGGAACAAATTTAAAAAAAAATTATATAAATTAATCTTACAGATGACATGAATATCATTGAATGCTTTATATATATGCATTAAAGTATTATTTATGCAAATATTAATAATATCTCTTGAAATTATTAATTTAAAATCACTGAAATTTTTAAGTCCCACCACATACTTATGCATCCAACAAATACAACTGTTTTTAAAAAAATTGCCGCAGACATATCTCTTTGCACTTCACAGATTGATTTTTCTTTTGGGCTGGCTTAATGCTGCTTTAAAGGGTTGAGCTATTGTTGGTGAGGGATGTTCATATGTGTGGTACATATTGGTACATATTGTATAGCAGTTCTCTATTTCATAAATATTGATTAATTGATGATACAATAGAACAAATCAGAGTGAGAGAATGGTATTTCAGAAAATACCATCTTCTAATCCACTAGTATAGAGTTTGATGTTATGATATTTCAGAAAATATATACTTCTTAGATTTTCCCCTTCAAATTGTAGTATGCTTAATTTAAAAAATGACTTTATAATGCATTTGTCATTTAATTCGGTACCAAGTCATTGCTCTTAATATTTGGCAGGAGATGATGTACTTGAAAAATCAGCTGGAAGAGAGAGAACAAATCCCTGCTTTGGCCAAACATCCTCTGCTAATTACATCTGCTACTAGCCCTACACCTCACTGTATCCTGGGTAGTAACAAACTGTTCCATTTTCGTGCTGATCCTGTTATATGTACGAGCTGAATAAGTAAAATAATTTATTAATACAATATTTGACGGAATAAAGAATTATATTTATATTTTATATATGCTATAAGTATTTCGAGCTCTTTCTTCAGCTTCTTCACAGTTCACCCATATCTACCACTAACACATATGCTACTACGTTTCAAAATTGCAGACCCTTCAGATAGTGTAAAGGTTGGTGCTTTCTATGAAATCAACCACTCCAAGCTACCTCCCAAGACTCCAGAACAACTCAAGTGCATCCGTGTAGTCATGGTGTATATCTACTCGCCGACCTTATGAGAACTATATAATATATAACATATATATATATATATATATATATCTATACGTTATATTTGTTTTTTTTGGGTTGATTAATCTAATAAGGTATGCTATAAATATAGCTTGGCAACAACTAACACAATAGGTTACGCAGGTGAGTGAGAAATCCGGGCTTAATGTGTCACTGAGGTTTCCAAGCATTCACTCTCTCCGAATGCACACTAGTGAAAAAAACTACGGTAAACCAGAGGGGAAAACGCTGCCTTCCCTGGATGAGAAGTACGTAATAGGGTCAGATGTGGCAGCTGATGTGCTTTTTAGGAGGATTTCACCTCAAGAAATCACAGAAAACAAGGACGTTTGGAGCTTCTGGGCTGCACCTATGGCATCCGAAACACATTCAAGCACAGAACATGGTGGCGTGGTCATGAGTAATGTTGTATCAAAGAAGGGTTCTTGCTTGTCTCAGCTGAGGTTCGCCGGTTTGGTTCAGTGGGGTAAGCGTCGTCAAGTCCGGTTTTTGAATCCACAGGAAGAGTGCAAACAAGAACCTTTATCAAGCATAGCCAATGAGGAAAGAGAAAAGAAAGAAGAGGAGATATGTCACTGTGATGAGGAAGAAGAAGAAAAAGAGACGGAGGAAGGTGGTGAAGAAAACTTGGGAGATACCGAGGAGGCATTTGAGGTTGAGAGCTACAGCGGTTGTAAGAGAAAGCTTCGTGGTAGAAACAAAAGAACCCAAACGCAAAAAAGAGCAAAGCGTCTGAAGCCAAGTCAAAATATAGTGGATTTCCGTAGTAAGAAAAAGACGGTCAAGAACTCCATAGAAAGATGGTCAGCAGCGAGGTGATAACTCTTTTGACGTACTCTTGGAGCCTTGGAGGGTTCTTGGATTTATTTATTTATCCTTTTTGTTTTCATTTTACATGGGTCTTTTTGAGAATGATTGGTTTCTGAATTTTGATTTTTTGTGTTACTGCAGATATAAGTTAGCAGAGGAGAATATGTTGAAGATTATGAAGGCAAAAGGTGCTGTATTTGGGAAACCGATTCTACGGCCAGCTCTAAGATCTGAAGCGAGGAAACTGATTGGTGACACGGGTTTGCTAGATCATTTGCTGAAGCACATGGCTGGGAAGGTGGCACCCGGTGGAACTCTCAGATTCCGGCGACGGCATAATGCTGAGGGGGCCATGGAGTATTGGCTAGAAAGTGCCGATTTGATTAATGTTAGGAGGGAGGCTGGAGTGCAGGATCCTTATTGGACACCTCCACCTGGCTGGACACCTGGTGATAACCCCACTCAGGATCCTCTTTGTGCTAGAGCACTTAAGGAGCTCAGGGAAGAGATGATCAATATGAAAAGGTAACAACCTTTTGATCTTAATTTTAGCTATCATTGATTTTCATTCGTGTTGCTGGTTCAGTTTTTTTTCTTTTCCTAATATTTTTTGCAATACAGGGATGTTCAGGAGCTTGTGACAAAGAGTCAAGAGGAGGATTTAGCCGTTGTTACTGCAGCACATTCAAAGGTGACAAATTTGCAAAGCGACGATGAAGGTTTTTTAATACCATTGAAGGTAAAAATGAATGAAGAGACAATTTTAATGAAGTTAAGACAGAAAAGTGACAGTTTTGGGGAAATTTACTTTAATTTTTTTTGTTGTTGTGCTTCCTTTGCTTTTATAACTATTTCTAATAATATTAATTCTAATTTGACAGGAAATGTACATTGAACTGGCAAATAGGAAAGCCAAGATTGAGGACCAAATGAAAAATATTGCTCAATCTTTAATTGAAATGGAGGTACCTGAATATCTAATTTCAAAATGATAGTTTGAAGTTGCATGTGCTCTAATCCACTAGTTGTGAAGCTCTTAAAACCAATAGACTTTTTAACGTGAAATACATTTGGATGGCTTTTCCAATCAAATCAGTCGGAAGCAAATTAGCAGCATATTCGATCCTTTTAGGTCATATACGAATTAACAGATCAAGATAGGTTTTTGGCTTCAAAAGTGGTTCCCTTATGTAATATTATAATTGCATTTAGTTAACACAAATTTGTTTCATTCTCACCTTCTATAGAGAAAAATGTGTCGACTTTTATTTTGGGATAATTAACACACCTTTGCTTCATTCTCACCTTCTAAAATGTGTGGAGAATCGAACGCTCAGATATATACATTAAATAGGGTAAAGTAGTAGCAGTACAAATAATGAATTGTGGTTCATGTAGGAACAAATGACGATACTGAGATCAAGCCACTACGAACCAATTCCATCAGAATTAGAAGCGTTGCCACCACTTTTAATAGGTTCACCAACAACGCCATCAGACACTGAAGGAGACATAAAATTGATGGGGCAAAAGAGCAAATCAGCCATGATATCAGGTGAAAAGCAAGAAGGTAATCATAAAGGGGACAAAGCAGCAGCCACAGTAATAGAGGACAAAGCAACAAGAATACAGAGACTGAAGAGTGGGTTCAGAATCTGCAAGCCACAGGGGACCTTCCTGTGGCCAAACATGACTATTTCCCCAAAGCCTGGGTTCCAGCAAGATGATCCTTTTGTGGTCCCAACCCCACCTTCAGCTTCCTCTTCTACCACCACCTCAGTGACGCACCTCCTTCATGTACCCCAATATGGGACCCATCCAACCTCCCCTGTAAAGCCATTGGCTGAAAAGCGCCCATTTAAGGCAGCCACTTTATGTACTGTCTCAAGCCCCTCCGATTCTTTTGCTACTTCCTTGGAGACTCACAAGTCCCATAGTATTAATACCAATATCAATACCTTTCTTGACCTGAATGAGGTCCCTAAAGACCAGAACGGAGAGAATACTCTTTGTGGGACTCTTATCTATCAGAGAAAACATCATAATGTGGCAAAAAATCATTCTTTGCTATCCGTGAGTGTCTCATGGTTCATGTTCTTTTAATAAATTTATTTGTTCCATGAAAATTAAGAACAAAGTAACTCACAATTTTTTATGCGCTTTTGACAGTCAGGAGCTACAAAAGGGGATAAAGAGCAGCAGGAAAGTGTAATTAGATACTGTGAGCAACAACAGCAAAAGGAATGCTCCTCAAGCTTCTCGCAACTTCAATCAGAGGGGGAGGCAAGCTGGTTGGGACTGGCTTTTAAGTATAACTCTCTTCTGAATGCCACTAACCGGAATTAAATACGTTTTGATTTGGAGGCAGAGTTGGGTTGTAGTCTGATATTAATAAATCTATAGATTTAATACATTACACTAGCAACTATTAGGTTATAAAGTGTGACATTGGTTTTGTTCTGAATTGGTGGTTAAGGGGTTTCGCTTAGTGTTTCTAAGAGAGAAAACCGTGTAATGGTGTTTATGGTGCTCTTTTGGAGAGCAAGATATATTAAGTATAATGTTTTCTGAAATGATATTATAACAAAATATTAATCCCATTAGACCATTATAAAATATGTTCTCCTGTTTTGATGTATCAGAGGATCCAGAAAACAATAGGTACCAACAATGGCTCACTTGTATGAGTGGGTTTGAACAGTCTTGTATACACTAATACATTGTTAAAGACTTGATTTTTATTCTACATCGTGGAATTAAAATAGGTAAAAAAATTAATTTACTTTCATAAATTAGATATATTGATATCTTGTTTTAAACTAATATACTTTATTAATTTACTATTACATTTATAAACGCTTTAATCATTTTATGTCAATTTTGATCATTTTTTCACTTTTATTTTCAATATCTTTTTTATTTTCATTTTTTTCAAAAAAAAATTATTTAAACATCTACCAGTTCATTACTCGTAAGTTTCAATTTGATCAAATTTAAATTTTTTTACCAAAAAATGACTCAAAAATCAAAATTGAAAGAAAATGACTAAGGTATCAAAAAATGGTAAGGTTATTAAAATACACCAATTTGAAACATGTGAATAATATGCCCAATTTATGAAAACAATGTGACTTAAGTGTCATACTAGCCAAACCTACAACCTTGCATATCCTATTGAAATGTTGTTGCCAATTTCTTTGAAATTAATGCAGCTGGAGAGTGCATCGGTGAGCCTCTTCAAATCATTCCTTGTATGTGATGCACACAAAGTCACTCGGAGTCTGGTATGTAATGATCAGATTTAATGTTATTATATGAACTCAAGTATTCCTTGTATGGCTTAAAGAATAACTATTGAAACAAACCTGCAAGAGTTGGGTGGCACTGTCGGAGGTCTGATTGCTATAACGTGGAAACCAGATCTCAATAAATGCCTACTTCATAACAAATCGATCAGAACACTGTTTTGCAACAATTTTATTCAAAATTTATGCACCAGAACATCTATAAAAACATTCAAGCAAAGGATATGGAGAGAAAGACAAAGAGATCAACCAACCTGCTGGCTTCCAATGCTTTGACTTCACTCCCGACAATAAGAGATATTATGGGACTGGTAATAGGTATTCCAGTTAGAGCACGAAAATCTTCAACCCTATTCCAAAGTGCCTTTCTACGCCATGTCTCCTTTCTTGCCACCATAACTGCAGCTGTTAGGTAACAATTGTGTTTGCTAAAACAGAAATTAATACAGCAAAAATGCAATGCTTAACAGATCAACTAGAAGTTATAAACTAGCACACTACGCGAACAATTGGGTTAGTCATGTACTTTGCATTAAAAATCCATAAATTTGACTTCAACAATGCTACTTCTCATTGATCTATCTTTATCAGGAATTACAAGAAGAATCAAAGCCTTAAGGCCGACAATCACAAGATTCAAAAGATTAATATGCAAGTAAGCCAATCCTGACTTTAGAACTTTAAGGTTTACCATGGCCAGCAGCAGCAAGAGGTACTGGTATGGAAGTTGTAAATATAAAAGAACGACCCCTTGATTGTATCAGTTGCTTCCAATTCTTGCTGTTTAGAAGAGAGACAGAGAGAGAACCAGAAATGAGTTAACTAAACTTGATAAATTCACATGAGAAATCTCTTCATAAAGCATGAAAAAAAAATATTAAGATCATTGGCACAAACTCTGCAACAAATATGAGAACATGCTGTAGAAAATCATAGTATACATGGAGGTCTGATATTAGTATATTTCTATTAACAAAATCAGTAAAAAGTAACAGATGTTTAGGGGGTGGCATACAGGTAATAAACTAATAATACTTGTTAGAGTGAGTAGGTCGTTGATTCCCCAAAAGCTTAAACTATTAGTAGATGAGCCAATAATACGTTTATACATTCTAACAAGACTCCCTAGCCCCTAACAATGGACAGTTTTCCCAAGTGAACTCATGCTAAAATTTTGGGAGTTCAAACCACATAGTTAGATTAACCAGGCCTTTAGTAGATCCTACAAATGTACTTTTTCGCTTGTGAGACATGAAGGGAAACTAAGTTATGGAGGGAAAGGTAGAGAAAAAAAAAATTAAGAGTAGATGAAAGGAATTAAGTTATGAATTCAGCCCAGTGGCTTTAGCAAATAAAAATAAGACAGGAAGAGAAAGAGAAAAAGAATGCATTGACTATTGCCTGCATGTTATGAATCCACCAAGGCAACCGGCAGCTTTACTTAAAGTGCCAACAGATATGTCAATGTCTCCTTCACAATTCAATTCCTCAGCCAATCCACCACCATTCTTCCCACAAATAAATGTTCCATGAGCCTGGACCAAAAGGTGGATTCTCATATCACTGATAAGGTACATCTACTTGTGGACATATGTGAATGTACATCATCTGAGCTAAACGATTATTGTTTTTATAAAATGGACAGTTCATTTCAGATAATGTAATCATGTATAGGGATAGTGAAAACCTCAAGAACTTAAAGAACTTACATCATCGATGACCAACAAAAAACCATACTTTTTGCGCAGCTTCACAAGCTCAGTTAGTGGTGCAAAATCTCCATCCATACTAAACAAGCTGTTACAGAACACAAAACACATGCAGTTGCATAATGAAACATTGATTCTTTGAAAACTAATTATTAAAAAAAGATAAATAAAAATAACCAATTATTTGATACTGTGTTGGAATTGTAAGAGACGGTATGACTTCTAGTACCACAAGTTACCTGTCAGTCACAACAACTTTCTTCCTCATTTTGCAATTTGATCTGTCCACAGAACAATGTATCACCAGTAAGTGAGCAAAAGACATTATATTACTATAAAAGCACTGTGGATGACTAGAGATGAAGTGTAAAACCCACAATAACGAATCAAGGTGAGTCATGTCGCAATGTCTATAGACAAAAACTTCTACTCGGTGTTGTCTCTGAGCAAGATGAATGCCATCAATTATTGACGCATGGTTCAGTGAATCAGAAAATATGGCAACTCTGTCATAGTCTAAAGTTTTACTGTCAGAAGCAAGGATAGAACCAACATATCCCAAAGTTACCATCAAGGCCATATTGGCCGAATACCCTGTAGGACATAGAAGGCAATCCTATCCCATGAAATATAAACACGGATAGGTAAGTGTTTTCAGGGAAAAAGTCAAACAAATATTGAAATTAAAACAGTTAGACTGTAAATAAACTAAAAGAACACCATTAGGAAAATGATCTGCATGAACCACAATCTATGTCTGGGAGATTGACAAACAATTCTGATTCAGATTGCAAAGTTGAACATGAACCTTATTCCCAATATGTAAACACAGAAATGAATGCATAAACTGAATCAAAGTATTAGAGTTAGTTGCAATAATTACTTATTAGTTTTGTTAACAGTGTGTTAGCTTCAATTAGTTGCTTTATTCCTTTGTTAATGCCACATCAGTATTAGGTAGGTCATAACACTTCCCTTCACTTGATGGGCTTTTTTTTAACTCTCATTTAATGGACTCTCACTTGAAGGTTGAGACGTTGAATAGATAGTTTTGATGGCTCATTAAGTAGAGTTAGACAAAATCCATTGACTGAGTAGATAGTAGATAGTTTTTTAATGGCCCATCAAGTGAATATAGGCTTTTAAGTGAGGTAAAAATGAAAGAAAGAAAACCATTAATATTAGTAGAAATTTTGAAGTTGAACAGGTTTGAACCTAGAACCTTACGCTCCGTTTACCAAGTTAGAGGAGAGTTAGAAACCAAGTCTCCTAAAAGTTAAAAATGTTAGGAAATAGACTAACTATCCTCTTATATGCTAATATTTAGATCGTAAAAGTTACAATTTGTTGCTCTTGTATAAACATTAATCTTGACTAACTACGTAATGATTTGATTCAAAAAGAATTTCATCCCAATTGTAAGGACTAGGAGTGTTGGCTATTTTCATGGACAAAAAATTTACCTGTAAACTTGTTTTTAGGTCTGTTATCAAGTTTATCAAAAAAAACCGAACAAATATTCAAGTTTTAGATATTCGTACTTCAGGTATATCTTTTATAACTACGACACATAGGATTGCATTCATGAATTTAATAGCATATTTTCATAAATTTGAAATTATATTTTGTGTTAAAATATTTATTTAAACTTTAATTAATTTATGAAATTATCAATTAAATATTTTTATAATTTGTCTTAAGAAATGATTTTTTTTAATATTAAGTTTTTGTTTTTAATGGGCGTTGAAAAATTAAGACCAAAACACATTTAACCCTAATACCATTAAGTATTGTTATTATCTATATATATATATATATATATATATATATATATATATATATACATTAGGGTTAGAGTGGTGAGGAAAAAAATAGAAAGAAAGAAAAAACCTAACGAAACAAAAAAAAAAGAGTAGAAAACCTCTTAATTGAATTTACAGAAAGAGTCGAAGCTGTTGAAGAAAAAGACAGAGACAGCCGAAGCTGCTGAAGAAAAAGCAAAGAAACAATAAAAGGTAATTAAGTTTATATGTAGAAAAAAAGGTGAACTGGTGTGAAAAAAGAAGAAGGGTGAATATGATGCCTAGACTTAATATATATTGAAATGGAAGTAAAACAAAAGAAGGTAAATTAATCTTTATCAATTAAAACACAAACAATTAAATAAATTGATGAATATCAAATTGATATCATATTAGAAATATTTATTAATAAATTTATTTGATATGTTTTATCTTTATATGACTTCTTTTTATTAGATTTTTACATATTCAGATTAGATAATTTTATGTGTGATTATAATTATTTGATTTGATTATTAAATTTTAAAAAGTTATTTTTTCAATTTATGCTTGATCGTTTTGCTCTAGGATTTACTAGTTGATTTGGTTTAAATGAAATTTGTTTTAAATCATCTAGTTAGGATTATTCATTATTAAATCCGCTCTAAAACACACACGGGCACTTGTGTTTTTTGTGCTAATCTTTTTGCAGTAGATTTGTGAACGATCTGATTGACGAGGAACTTATTGGAACGTTGGTCTGGAAATCACTCATGTTAATATTGAAAACTGTGAAAACAGAACAGGGACTCGTAAGTAAAGTACATTGGGGCAGTATCCTAGGGAGGGTAGCATAAGACCGAGTTTGTACTTGAACATTTGATTTTCATAGTGGAAAGTTAGGTGGTTCGATGGACCGGTGGTTTTCCTCTTAGGTCATTGTTGTGGCCTAGGTTGTTTCCACCTAAAAATATCGTGTATTATAATTTCCGCACTTTACTCTTACACACGATTACATGTTTGGCCGCTTTGTTTAGGTTATTAAATTATAAACTTGATAAAAATTAAAAATAACCTATTCACCCTCTCTAGGTTAATTAGGTACATAATTTACAAACTTTCACCAATAAAGAAATCTTTATCTTTATTTTGGTTTTATTCTAGCATGGTATGAGAGCAATAAGTCCTCTGTTCAAGCCCCTCCAACTCTTAATTATTGAATTTCAATTGATGCCTAACAAGTGCCCACGCTAGAGGGAGTGATGGGCCAAACAAGCGCCCACACTCGAGGCAAGTATTGGAAGATAAAAGAATTGTTGGTCAATTTCCCAACAACTTAATTTTTTAGTTACAAATTGGACCAACAGACTCCTACATGGTATTAGAGTCAACACACTCTACTTGGCATTCTATAAATTGCGTTGTGACACCCTGTTCAATGTCAACACATATTCACACTTGCTAGCAAATTTGATATAAATGGAAATCATATTGGAAGCACAGAGAGACAAAATTTACACAAAAAGGAGCATTTGCATGGAGCTCATACCTCTTTCTTTTTAAGGTCTGCCAAGCATGACTCTAACCGTCTATGGTAATTGGTATATCCACACACTAGAGCAGAACCTCTGGGACCCATTCCATGTTCTTGTGCAGCCTTTTTTTTTTTTGGGAGGAGGGGGAATTTGAACTTGTCATCAGAAAGTTAGGAAATTGGCTAACTTACAAGCAAAGGACAAAGACAATTTAAATTAATATAATTATCCAAGAACCTTTACAGATGCCTTTTTAACAGCGGGATGTTGACTCAAGCCCAAATAACTGTTTCCAGAGAACAGAGTTAGCTTTATGAATCTCTGAGAAGTCACCCATGTTTCATATTCAGAGAAATCATCTCCCAATACAACTTCATCTCCTAGAAAACCAAGATATGCAAAGGTAAGATTATATTACTGAAATCAGCAGAATTTGGAATTTATATCAGTGCAATGCTCGGCGCCAAAAGAATGCAATAATAGCAACAAAAAACTACCTAAAATGTGAAGCACACCTGGACTTGCAAAGTCATGAAGCCACTCCTGAAATGTAGCTTCTGAAATCTCAACCTCCACAGAAGCTCTGTCCCAAGGCCGCATTTCATCAAACACCTCGAACTCATTTGTATTGGCATTTTGTTGTTCATCACGGAGATAAATAGGCCTAATAGAACGAAGGAGCCGCAAAGTTTGAAGCTTTGAAAGAGCCTCCTCGACCCAGTGATCCCAAGAGCTTATTTTCTCCATTTTAGAAAAAGCGACAAATGGTGGATTTATTTAGAACAGTTGGGTAATACCGACGGACTCGAAGCCTGAATGCTACCTAGATGAAGATCTGACTTGGAAGCAAAAGATGACCAAAAAAACCAAGCAGAAAAAACAAAAGCCGTATTAGTTGGTGAGTGATAATAGTTATTTATAGATGTAAATTATGGCCCTTTTTTTTTTTACATAAGAAATGTATATACACAAACATTCCAAGAGCTAAAAGAATCTTTGTTATTTTTATTCTCCTGTAACATACGATAAAATTCTTTAATTTTTAACTTATTTGTAAAATTATTTATAATTTTATAAATCTTACTTAAATAATATATATTATTATTTTAGGTATACTACTTAAATAAACAAAATAATAGTGATATTATTTTCACTAAATTTAATTCTTATTATCATTTTTATTTTCATTATGCTTTTATTTTATAAACTAAACACATGAAATTCATCTTCTTTTTCTTCTTTTTAAGTCATTTGAAACTTTGATGCTTTCGTTTTGTTTGTACTAGTGTTATAAATTTACAATAAAAAAATTATGCCCAACTAGCTCAGATGTACGATTAAACATTCAACCACTTGCTTATCAGTTCGGTAGTTTGAGCACTTTCACAATCTCCTTCCCAAATGAGAATAACATATGCCAAACGTTCAAATAAGTTGTAATTCAACGACAGGTCTTGTTGGACGGTGTAGGGACCAGTAATGAGTGTGTAATTTTATTTTTTTTACCAAAATGAGTGTAAACTTAAACAGTATAAAAATATGGAGAAAAAATGTGATTGGTATTTTTTATTTTGTGAAATGTTATGTTTAATATTTTTTTTATAAAAAAGTTAGTTAATAATTTTTTATATTTATGATAAATATTTTATTATCAAATTTAATAATAAAATAATATCGAATGTTATTTTTTAGCTTTTTTTTCATAAACAAAATGAATAAAATTTAATTTTTATAGCGTAAAGAATTAAATAATATGTATTATCTAAACAGATTTATTAATTTACTTTTCACTCAAAAACACAATGCATGCCAAACGGGAAAAAAAATGTGTGACAAATTATTAGGCTAAAGTAATTGACTATTTTATTTTAGTTAACCCAATTTGCTCTTTATATATATATATATATTAGTTTTGTATCCGAATAAATGTTTAGGTTGGTAATTTAAATATGATAAATATATAATAATACTAATTAATTATTATTATTTAAAAAAAATAAAAAATAAAAGAGATTACTTTTACATGATAAAATGAAAAATTCATTTAAATTTCTTTTATATATACAAATGTTTGGAAAAAATATTTAAATAATTTGTTACTTTAATAAAGAATAAATATACAATAATAATTATTTTATTAAAAAATAATTTATTTATTTATTACTTTAATAAAAAATATATACAATGATAATTATTTAATAAATAATAGGTGTGATATTCTGTGATATTAATACACAATCTAATATATGAATTATATTTTATTTAATAAATAAATTAAATATAACAGAATAACACATGTAAAATTGACATCAAAAATAAAATTTAATCGAATTTAATAAATATTTTTATGAATATTTTGTACTGATTGATTATTTTTAATTTATATTAGGTATAACATAATATCAATATAAAAAACATTATTAGTTCAACACAATTATGATTCTTAAAATAATAATTAAATTTTAAGTATAAAATCAATACATAATAAAATTATCAAATATAAATTATATAATTATTATTTTTTATAAAAATATTTTGATATTTATTACTCTATGACATAAAAATAAATAACTTAAAGTATAAAAAGAAAAGAAAAACAAAGAGAATCCTACCTAAAGGCCAAAAAAAATAGATATAACATGATTTTTATATGAAAAAAATTATTACACTAAAAAAATTATGATCTTTGAAATAATAAGGTTAAAATATAACATAATAAAATTATCGTTGTTTGTTTATCGAAGTAGATGGATTCTAAATTGACTAAAGCAGTAGACAATAACTTGTAGAGTATTGTTTGGTCATCGCGGTAGATGGATTAGAAATTGACTAAAGAGTAGTAGATGGATTAGAGATTGACTAAAGAGTAGTAGATGGATTATTATAAGAAGATAGTTGCTTGAAAAATATTTATTTATATTTAATAATTTTTTATGAAGTAAAATAAATTAAGTTAAAAATATAAAGATAAAAAAATAATAAATGAAAAAAACGAATGCTAACTCACCAAAATAAATAATATAAAAATTGAAGATGAAAAGATACTTAAAAAAATAAAGTAATATTTATGTAATTTTATTATTATGATTATTGCAATTAAATAGTATAAATTATCTATTAAATCTATATAATTAGTTAAATTTAGTATTATTATTATTATTATTAAATAAAATTAAAATGAATGAATTGTTATTGTGATAATAATAATATGATTAGTATTTATATCATCATAATATTATATGTATCAAATTATTTATAAATATTTAATTAAATATTAATTATAAATATAAGACGTTGAAATAATTGTGTAATAATTTACTAACAATAACCAATTATATTATAATGTGTAAATTAATATATATATATATATATATATATATATATATTAAATTGAGATAAAAATTATTTCCTTAAAATAAAAAATAAGACAAAATAAAAATAAAGGAATGTAATGTTTGCTCTCAAAGACTATTTAGTTTTATAAAATATTGTTTTTTAATAAAGAAGATTATGCATTTGTTAATTATTCTTATTTGTTTTAAGAATAAAAGATCTAGTATAAAAGATAGAAAAGATTATACATCTAACAATCAAAAAGATGAAACTAACATGTTTAGTAAAAAAACAAAACATCTATATATTAAAAATATTAAAATAATTATAAATTTAATGTTTAAGATTAAGGTTTAGTGTCAAATAAAAAGTATTATTGATAAATCAATAATTTTTTAAATATAATTTTTAATTATTAATATTTTATTTTTATTCATTTTATTTTTTATTGTAAATAACATATACTTCATGTACATACTCTTTGTTTATGGTCTTGTGTATCATATTATTTTGTTTATGACCTTGTGTGTATCATATTATTTTAATATTAATGAGACTTATCTTATAATTAAATAGGAATATTTTTTGTTATTTTTATAACATTACATCTAAATACAGTAAATATTTTACTTAAATGTTACTTATTTGAGTCTAACTTAGCTTATAACATATTTTATTAATTTATTTTTATCTAAAGATTAAAGTAAACACTTTCATAAATTTCTTACTTTTTACATCAGAATAATTAGACTTTATATTTCTTTCATGATTTAATAAAAGTTATATTGGTTAAGTATCGTAACTATTTTTCAATAACATAATAAATTACAAAAGCACAAAAGCAACGAGTATACATGTACAAATATTAAATTTATTATCTTTGTGTATAATTTTTATTTTGCTTTCTTAGTTAAACAGTATAATTTCATGTAAAATACGAATGTTTATCTATATATTTATTAGATTACAAAACTATAAATTGCCTTCACGTGCAACCAAATCTAGTTGATATTATAAGGATAATAATATTTATACGAATATTTTACTTATATATTATTTATTTTTGATATCAATTAAAACTTATAGCATATTTGTTAATTTATTTCTATGTACATGTTAAAATAACCATTTTGATTAACTCTTATCTATTATGTAATTTTTTTTGTTTTTTATATTAATCATAAATAATTGGAGCTCAGGTTCTTTTGTATGGTTTAATAGAAATTGTATTTATTAAGTAACAAACCTATTTTTCAATAGGATAAGAAGTCACAAAAGCAATAAGGATTACGTACGTAAAGATTAAATTTATAAATTTTATTTTATTTTAATATTTTTTCAATTAAGATACTTAATTTTTTTTAATTAAACAATTAATTAGACGTAAAATAATAATTTTTTATTTATATATTCATAATAATATATAATTAGCATGTGCAATGCACTTGTATTCAAAACTAGTTGTCTAAAAGACAGTAGATGGCTAAAAGTTTTTTGGGTACCAAACATAAAATTGAATCCATAAATATTTTTTATAAATTTAAATGTTATTATTATTATTATTATTTGATTAGTTAAATTTTATATATCGATAAGTTTTAATTGATAATATTATTTTAAAAATAATAAAGATTGAATATATAAATATGTAAAACTTATATATTTTTTAATTTAACATGATAACATTATCTAAGATAACATAGGGATCATTTCATTTTTAATCAATTTTGAAGTCGTGTTCAAAAAATTGTTTTTGTGTACGCTTTTAAAAATATAAATATATTGTTTAATAATAAATTATTTTTGAATGATCTAAATACCATACTAAAACTAAAAGAATAAGTGTTTGACCATTAATACTAAGAAGTTTATTTTAACACATATTCACGTTTAAGCATGAATTGACTAGAAAATCAAAAATAAAAATCACTCTTAAATTTTTTTGAAATAAAATAATTTTTTGAAATTATCTACATGATTACATTGTTTATCTTTAAAAAAACATATAAATAAAATAAGTTTTGAGGACACAAAAAACAGAAAAATATATACCTTAAAAATCATTCAAATATATCTTTCTATAATATTTATTTATTAATATTTTGCATTATCGATTTAAAAAATATAGATTATTAATTATCAAATACGTTCATTTAAGCATTTAAAAAATTTTAAGTTTTTTCTTATAACTATGAATCAAAAATTGTCACCTCTCTTATTAATAGTTAATATGTAGATTTTTATTTCTACAATTAATATTCATTAACCTTACTGTATAAATGCACCCAAAAGTCTTTTATTTCTACTAATTAAAGTAGTTTAATTTATTTATTATTTTTATGATAATTTAATCTTTTGTTATGAAAAAATGATAATACAATAATAAATGATAAAATTTTAAAACTTATATTTTTATTGATTTTGTGATCATTATTATTTATCGATAAGAATAATATATAAAAATAACATCTCAATAATAATTAAGAAAATATGAGTAAAAAAATAATTCAAAATAGAATGAATAAATTAATATAAAAATAAAAAAAGTGATTAAATTAGTATTGTTGACATAACTAAGGGACTTATGGTATTATCTATCACTATTTACCAAACAATAATAATATTAAAATATAATTTATTTATAATTTAAAATGAGAAATTAATTTATTATTTTGAATGCAAAAAAAATATTGTTTTGATAATACTATCACCATAATAATACTTATATAAATAGCAATAGATATGATAAATTAGCTTGGTTGGTTCAATTTGTTCAATCGAATTGAAAAGCTTATCTAATTTTTTTATATATATAATTCGTTTAACTTTTTTAAATATTTAGATCATGATAACTATTTTTATTTATAATTTATAATTGTTGATTTTAAAATTAAAATTTTAATTTCAAAGCATTTAAAAAATATGATAATTATTTATAGTTTAAATTTTAAAAAGTATAAATTAAAATATATATATTGATTGTTTGATTATAATTTTTAAATTTTTAACTAATTAAGTTGAGTTAAGCTAAATTTAGTATAACTTTTTACAAAAAAAACTCAAAATTACAAATTGTAATTTTTTTAGAAAGTATTATTTTAATTTTTTTTAACAGTATACGAAATAATTCATAATATTTTGTGAGGTAATAAAATTTATATTTTAAAAATATTCTATTAAATTTGAAAAATTATTAATAAAATGAGCATAATTTTATTTAAAAAACTTGAAATCACAAACCGTAAAATTTATTAGAAAATAGACTTTCAAAACTTCGTAATGTTATATGAAATATTTAATAATTTTTTTATGAATTAGTGTAGTTTATATTTTAAAAATTAATAAAAAATATTTTTTTGAATTTGAATAATTATTAATAAAGTATGCATAGTTTTCTATAGATAGCTTGAAATCATATAAAGTAAAAATTGTTAGAAATTATGTTATATAATTTTTTAATGAAATATGATATGATTCATAAAAATTATGAATTTGTATAGATTATATTTTTAAAATGAACAAAAAAATGTTCTTCTTAATCTAAATAATTATCAACAAAATGTGTATAATTTTTTTATAGATAACTCAAGACCAAAAGTCGTAAAAAAATTTAGAAACTAAATTTATAATAATATATTAAATAAATTATAATATATTATAAATTAATACAATTTATATTTTAAAAATATTTAATAGAATATAAACAATATTCAATAAAATGAGCATCATTTTCTAAAAAATTTAACATTATAAAATATAACATTTATTTTAAAATAGATTATTTTATATTTTCCATGAAATATAAAATTAACGACAAATTATTATAAATTAATATAATTTAAATTTCACGAGTCGATGATCTTATCTTGAACTTCAAATATATTGTATATATATTTTAAGTAAATGTTTGTCTTGAAATTCTATATTTATTAAAATATTGTAACATATATTTAATTTAATTTTTATTTTATTATATTTTAAAAAAATTAATTATTACTTTTTCTATTTATTAATTTAATTAATATTAATTTTTTTGTCAACTTTTTAGTAATAATAAACTGTTATATTTTGATAACTTTTTTATTCTTCTATTATTTATTATCTTTTTAATTTAATATGTATTTATCATAAATAAGATAATAAATTACTAATTTAATTTTGTGAGTCAAGTAAAATATGTTTTTTTAACTCATAACCTCGTTGACAAATTTTAAATAAAATGAACTATAATAAAGAATTAGTTTGAAATCTCTATTAATACATAATATATATTTTTTCCAAAATTAATGTATTATTAAATTTAATTTTAATAAAATATTTATTTTTAAAAATATAGAATAATTGTTACAAAAATTGGCCCCTATTCATCCAGAAGTTAAGGTGAGACTTGTCATCTCATTCACTAAAATATTATTTGCCTATACGATATGACATAAAATCATCATTTATATATATTATTAAAATTTATAATTATAAAAATAATACATATTATATATATTTTATATTTTTACGATAGAAAAATTTACGGTGCAAAAATTTTAAATTAAATTTTTACAATTAGACTTATTCAATATTAAAAATTTAATTAATTGAGAATATTATTAAGTGTTATTTTTATTGTTATAAATTTTAAGAGTATTATTTCATGTAATTTATAATATTCTTTAAAAATTAGATCCATAAATAACATCTTTTATATATAATTCATATATTTTTACTATAAATAAAAAATACAACACAATTTGTTTACATTAACCTTATTTAAGTTTAACTTTAACTTGTTTAATATTGAATTTTAATTAATTAAATGTTATTTTTATTTTTATAAATTTTGAGTAATTATATTTATACTACAACAACCATATCAACATGTAAAGTTTGTATTATTTTTGGGTGAATGATTTTGGGAGTCCACAACCTATGTGTTGAATATTGACTCTAAAAGTAATAAATTAGTGGCATAATTTAAGTAAATTAATAGCATAATTTGTGACGTGATTTAAGAAAATTAGTGACATAATTTAAGGAAATTAGTAACATAATTTAAGAAAATTAGTGGCATAATTTAAAGAAATTAGTGACCTAATTTAAGCCTTAAATTATGACACAATTTAGGAAAAGAGAACATGACTTCATCTATAAATAGGGAAGAGTTCATGCATTGAAAAACAAGGCAAAAAATCAGAAAAATCAGAGAGAACACAAGCAAACTCAAAGAGAGAAAATACTTAATGAGTTTGAGAGTTTTTTCTATGACTTTGGGAAACACTTAGAGATAATATTTGTTGCCTCCCGTAGACCTAGGGAAATTTCCGAACCACGTAAATTCTATGTGTTCTTTTACCGCTTTGATATATTCATATACCGTTATTTTATTACTTTCGTGCACAAAAAATTGGTATGAGAGCCAAATATAGCAGTATTATATATCAAATCGAAGCTCTTGACGATACGAATGCAAAATTGAAAGAATCGCTCAAATCGGAAATCAAAATCACCATCAGAAGCCTCCTGAGTGCTACTACCAGCAACTGAGTCAACTCACTGAGTTGGACCGAGTCAACTCAATCACTAGTGATATTTGGACCAAGTTGGTTCGTTTTTCATCCGTTTTCAACTGAGTTGGATCTATTCCTAGCTAATTAGACCATTCTAGATTTAACTACGGACTACGTTTTTTCAAATAAGGTATAAAATTTAGAAAAATACTGTTTCAAGTTGTAAGTGCAAAATCTCTGTTATACGTTTGTACTTATGGCTGATAAAAGAGATATCAAAGAAGGTGAACAAGTTGACCATAGAATTGATGGCAAACCAAGTTGTTCTACTCGAAGAACTATGTTGTCTAATGATAACTGTATTTTATATAGTTATTTTCACCTATATTATTAATTAAAATTGCTATGTTCTTAATGTTTTTTCGTTAATTTTAGTTTAATAAATTAGTATTTACTGTTTTTTATATTTTTTTATGAAAATTAAATAATTTGTATCGAAAACGTACTTAATTGCAAATTTGTTTCCAAAAATATAATTTCAAATTAAAGAGTGTTTAATTGCAATTTATAAAAGTCGAAAATATAATTTAAATTAAATTCGAGCTTGATTTTAATTATTAAAAGTTCAAAAATTTAATTTAAATTAGAAAATGGCTAAACTGTAATTAAAGAAAGTTAAAAATGTAATTTGAATTAAATTTATATGCCAAAATTAAATTTATTAAAGTTGATTTGTTTGCGCAGGAGAAAAGATACCACGCGCCATATACGACGCGCGAAACGTGGTCGTCCGATCATATACGCAACGGCGAGGATGTGCGCGTCTCCACCAAACCCGACCAAAGCGAGTGGGTTCTCATTCTGTCAGACACGCGACTCGGTGTCCGAGTGAGGCACACCTGCCGCACAGGCTGGCGTGCAGTGGGACCCACGTGTCTGACGCATCCAGCCGCTGTCCCCCACTTACGCGCGCCTCTGATCCCGTGCGCTGATCTCTGCGTGCAATCGTATTTTCAGCGAATCAGAAGATGCCACGTGTCCGTCTGGAGCCTTTATGTGAATCATAAATTGCCACGTGTCCCACTCGATTTTTAAGCCAATCATGTTATGACACGTGTCATGTTATGATGAGCGTGAAAGCGTAGGATCACTCCCGCGTGCAGTCGTTGTCCCCCGCGCGACAATCCATTGTGGCCTGTTTCCCGCAGCCAATCAGAAGCTGCCACGTGTCTGCATTAATTCCTTTCAGCGAATCAGACGTTGACACGTGGCATGCAGAATCGGCGCCCTGTCTCACGCGTGAATTAATTAATATTTTCGATATCGAAAATCGATACTCGTGATTTTATTTTTTCGATACAAAATTATTACGTATTTTTATAAAAACATAAAATAAAAAATGTAATATTTTAGATGTATTATTTTTAGCTATAAATAGGAGATAAGATGATAGTTTTAAAAAGTTTTGGAGTTTTGGGTAGAGTTTAGTTTTCTTGTGTTGCTTGGTTTTGGACGGCAGAACACGCAGAAGCCATTTTTTTGGCTTTTGTTGTGTTCTACGTGTGCCAAATATTTGTTCTTAGTGTTGTTTTAATTTTCCTTCTTCTTCATCTTATTTTTCTGTATCTGTTGTAATTTTTATTTTAAATTTATGAAGTAATTTAATTTTTCTAGGGTTGCATTTGATCTTAATTTATGAAGCTTTTATTTTAATTATTTTTGATAGATTTATAAGACGTTCGATTTGTTCGTTCTATTTTGTGCTTAATGTTTTTTGATTATTTACGAATCTTATCAAAACAATATGTGGCACATGAATAAACTCGAAAGAGGCATTTGTGTGTATATTGCTCGTAAATAGGATGACATGTATGATGAAGGATAGGAATATACCTTAATTGTATGTGTGGCCATTTGAAAACTTAAAACGTAATGAATCTCGATGAATTTAATTCTCATAGAGATATAGTGAATTAATTTAACGAGGTGTGTTTGTACGGAGCTCGGAAGAGATGTATGAATAAAATTAGAAGTTTTCGGTTGACAAATTAAATGTACTAAAAAATATAAATCAAAAGAAAATAAAATGATTTGAGTTGATTAATTTGGTGAAAAATTGCAATCCTAGATTTCTTTTATTTTGTTTTTAGACTTTTTTCTTAAATTTGTGACAATCAACGATCGTTTTGAATAAAATCAGAGAGAGATAATTTTAGTACTCAACAAAATGTAGTAACAAATCTCTGTGGGAACGATAACTTACTTATCAAATATTATTACTTGTGACCGTGTATACTTGCTCAGACTTGTGAGTTGGTTCAACTTCCCAAAGGAAAGAAAACTATTGGTTGCAAATAGGTCTATGCCAAGAAGGAAGGTGCTCCTGGTAAAAACAACATCAGATACAAAGCCAGACTGGTAGCAAAAGGTTATGCTCAGAAAGAAGGAATAGACTACAATGAGGTATTCTCACCTGTTGTTAAGCATTCATCTATTCAGATACTATTGGCTTTGGTAGCACAGTTTGATCTCGAGTTACCTCAACTCGATGTCAAAATAGCTTTTCTCCATGGTACTTTGAATGAAGAAATCTACATGTCTCAACCAGATGGCTTCAAAATTCCAGGACGAGAGAATTGGGCTTGCAAGTTGAGAAAGTTAATTTACGGTTTGAAGCAATCACCGCAACAATGGTACAAGCGCTTTGATAGCTTCATCAAAGAGCAGAAGTACACACGCAGTCAGTTTGATCACTGTGTATACTTTCGGAAACTCCAAGATGGTACCTTCATTTATTTACTCTTATATGTTGATGATATGTTGATTGCATCTAAGAGCAAGGTGGAGATCGACAGATTGAAGGCTTTGTTGAGTTCAGAATTTGAAATAAAAGATCTTGGAGAAGCTAAGAAAATTCTTGGGATGGAAATCACAAGAGATAGAGTTGCAAGCACAGTCTGTCTGACACAGACTCAGTATCTGAAGAAAGTACTACAAAGGTGATGAAAAACTAAACCAGTAAGTACACTGTTTGCTTCTCACTTTCAGTTGAGTGCATTGATGTCACCTAGCACCACCGATGAGAAGAAGAAAATGGAACGTGTTCCATATGTAAATGTCGTTGGTGCCTTGATGTATGCAATGGTTTGCACTAGACCTTATATTTCCCACGCTGTTAGTATGGTGAGTCGGTACCTGCATAATCCCGGTAAAGGACACTGGCAAGCAGTGAAGTGGATTCTACGGTACATCTATGGTACTATGGATATTGGTTTGAAGTTTGAGAGAGACAAGACTGAAGGCAAACACCTAGTTGGATATGTGGATTCTGACTATGTTGGAGATCTGGATAAACATCGATCTACAACTGGTTATGTGTTCACAATGGTAGGAGGACCAATTTGTTGGATATCAACATTGCAGTCAAATGTAGCTTTGTCTACTACAGAGGCAGAGTATATGGCTGTAATAGAAGCATTCAAATAAACTATCTAGCTTCTCGGGTTGACCAAGGATTTTGGTATTTTTTAGAAGAAAATGGAAGTTTTCTACGACAACTAGAGTGTCATTTATTTGGCAAAGAACCAAGTTCATCATGGTCACACCAAGCACATCAATGTTCGATTTCATTTTATTCAGGAAATCGTCGATGAAAGGAATGTTATACTCTAGAAAGTCAGAACTGCAAATATGTTTACAAAGGTGGTTACAGGGATCAAGTTTCAACACTGCTTGAACTTGATCAACATCTCTCGAGCTTAGAGCGCCTAGGGTGCATTTGGAGGGACCGTTATGAACTTTGTCGCCAATGTGGAGATTGTTGAATATTGGCTCTAAAAGTAACAAATTAATGGCATAATTTAGGAAAATTAGTGGCCTAATTTGTGACATGATTTAAGGAAATTAGTGGTCTAATTTAAGGCTTAAATTACGACACAATTTAGGGTAAGAGAGTCTTGCTTCATTTATAAATAGGGAAGAGTTCATGCATTGAAGAACAAGGAAAAAAATCAGATAAATCGGAGAGAATATAAGCAAACTCAAAGAGAGAAAATACTTAGTAAATTTGAGAAACAATTGAGAGATATTATTTGTGAAAAAATTTGTATTTGTATTCTGTGTATTTCATACTCAATTCAATAATATCTACTACCTTCCGTGAACATAATCGAATTGTCAAACCACGTAAATTATATGTGTTCTTTTACCATTATTTATTGATTTCATGTACAACACAATATACATGCCTAAACTAAAATACTTAATATTTAAGTTTCCAAGTTAGTATATTTTGTTACACCAAGATCTTAAAAATTAACAAATTCTAAGATGGAAACGTGACATATTAACCCTACTTTAATCACAAACTTTTAGCTTAAGATATACACGTTAAAATATAATAGAATAAATACCAAAATGTTGTAATTTTTAGTTTTTTTTAACCTTTTGTCAATAAAAACATAAGTTATAGATTAACAAAGATCTTCTCCTTAAAATTAAGTACGAACTCTATTATTAAATAAGTAATACTGACAAACATTTATAAAAAATATAATTTATTTTTTAAGATGATTTAGTGGGATACTTTTAGCAAAATATATAGGGTTTTTCTGTTATTCCGTACAATTTCCCAAAATAAAGAATACAGACTCCAGAATTTACGATCTGTCTGGGAATCGTTAAATTTGCTTCATAAACAGCTTTTCTTAAATTATTCAATTTTTTTAATAAGAAATATAGATAAAAAACAATCAAATATATCAAAATAATAATAAATAAATCATCATTTCGTGGGGATTGGTACATTAAAATACTCCGTTAATATATTAATATTTTATATTATTAAAATATTTTATTTTAATATTAATATATATTTTTTAATGTAATTAATTTTTTTTATCTAAAATATCCCTTTAATATCTTAATGAATGTTTTTTTAAATTAACTAAAGTTTTAAAAAAGATTTTTTCTTACTACACTTCTTATTAATGTTAAAAATAAAAATAGTTAGTTTTATGCCTTTAAAATATAATATTTGATGAAAATAATATAAATAAGTTTTAAAAATATATAATATTTGATGAAAATATTTTTTATAACTTGTTGATAAAGATAATATTTTGCATGAATAAGGATAATATTTTGCATGAATAACTAATCAGGATAATGAGAAAATATATTTTATGATTAACTAATTAAAAATATTTATATTAATAATACTGTAAAAAATTTATTAATAATTTTTGTTTATTTTTTTAAATCTACTTCAAGAAAAGGTTAAAAAAAGTATTTTAGTAAGGAAAAAATTATTATTGTTAAAAAATGTTAGAAGGATATTAATATTTAAATTGAAATAATAAAACTGTGTTACCACCGGATACCATTTCCTTAAGCTTAAACCTCCGCTTCACGTTCGCTCTCGCCGACGCCTCTGCCGCTGCCTTTTCTTATATTTGTCTTTCTCGATATAAGGGTCTTCGTCCTTTTCTCCCTGTATCGGATTTTTGTTCATCAGAGGATTGGAGAAGAGAGAAAGAAGGGGAGAGATGGTTTTGTCTCAGAAGCTTCACGAAGCCTTCAAAGGTACGGTTGAGAGAATTACAGGCCCACGCACAGTCTCTGCCTTCAAAGAGAAAGGTGTTCTAAGTGTCACCGAATTCATCATCGCCGGAGATAATCTTGTCTCTAAATGCCCCACCTGGTCTTGGTAATCCCTAATTAGTTCCCTGCTTTATCTGGAAGCAAAAATCACAAATTTTCGAAAATTAGGGCTAGTTTGATCGTGTAGCTTCAAAAACAAAGACTTTTCTTTTTAGGGAACATAACATTCATGCTTTTGAGGAATGGAAATATTTAATGCATTTCCAAACCATCCCTTACGTTTTCGAATAGCTTCTTGTTCTTTTTCTCTCTTTTGCGTTTCTGCTTATCGGGGATACACTGTTACTCTTTACATGTCTGATGTGCCTACATTTTATAATTCAATTTCAATGGTGTGAATCATGTGATAGATTTATGACAACGAAGTAGAAAATAATAAGTAAATGAATCGAACACATTATACGTTTTCGTGTTGTGACACGAGTAAAATGGGCAAATTTGGTAGCTTAACACATTTAAAATCACATTGATCGTAACTGTCATTCATTTTAGTTTTGTTTGGAATTTAAACATATATTGGTTAGATTGTGATCTTAACATGACTTTGTAGATTTCCCTTCTTAGCGTACAATATCATATTTATATATTTATAGGTAACTAGTTTATTTCCAATCTCTGTGTATGATTTCCGACCTTGTTGTGCTTAGGGAATCTGGCGAGCCAAACAAGAAGAAGCCCTACTTACCCGCGGACAAACAGTTCTTAGTAACCAGAAATGGTAAAAGAGCTTCATCTTCTTTTAATGCATTTTATATGAAGCAACTCCTGTCAAAGTAAATTCTGATGCCCTTGATGAGAGTAATTACTAGTTTGGATGACAATTTTGTGTTAGAAAGCAGTGCACTAATATCATGGTTTCTCCATGCTATGATGTCCATAATCAGAGGTCTTGTAATGATATATTTACTGTACAAAACTACTGTTTCTTCTTTGCTGTTACAAATATTCCTTTTATTCAAGTTCATTTTCTATTTTCTTGCTCAGTAACAAACTTCTTCATTTAGTTCCTTGTCTAAGGAGGGCTGCATCTGTGGAGGAAGATTATGAAGCTTCTGGAGGTGAAGTTCTTCTTGACAATGAAGATAATGATGGTTGGCTAGCAACTCATGGGAAGCCAAAAGGTTTGTTCTGACGGGAACTGATTCTTCTGAGATTGAATTTTATAATTTTGTGTTTGTTTGCTGTGTTCAGTACATCCTTTTGATGGACACATTGTTTACTTTGTAGAAACAAATTCTAGCGAGGACGAAAACTTGCCTTCCATGGATACACTAGAAATCAGCAACAAGAGTACTATTCAGTCAATTCCATCGTACTTTGGAGGTGGGGATGAAGATGATATTCCAGATATGGCAGAGTATGAGGAGTCTGACAATGTTATTGAAATGGATCCTGTAAGTTTTTTATTAGAATATAAAATGTGGTGTTTATGTTCTTAATGTTTTTGGTATTGTGTGATATCAAAATGATCCTGAGTTCTCAAAAATGAGGGATCTTGTTTTATTTTTAAGATTATTTAAGACTTTGCTCCACGACATAAAAAAATTAGATGTGTGTTGCATGTCATTTTCCCCAAAACCTTGAATGCAGGCAACTCTCAGCTCTACATATATGGTGGCGCAAGAACCCGATGAAGACAACATATTAAGGACGCGAACTTATGATGTTAGCATTACGTAAGCTAAATTCTATGTAACAGATTCCAACAAGTAATGGTGTTTAGTGTTACTTCTGTTTATACATATTTATGATCTTCTATTTCTTCCACCTGTGTTTTAGGTATGATAAGTATTATCAAACTCCTCGTGTGTGGCTTACAGGCTATGATGAGGTTAGTCCTTTTAACTTCATTAATCTTTGTGGCTTATCCTTGCTTTACCATCTTGAATTGTGCTTGCTACTGTGGAGCATGGACATGGTTTTTTTTCCTGAAATAAGGAGATTTTTCTTGTTTTAAGGCAACTTATATGGCCACGCCTCTTAACAGTTGTTTTTCCTCGAATTTTGAATCAAAATCTTCTTTTAAAACGTAGTCATTTCTTTTTCACGAAGACTATCATTCCAAAGGACATTATTTCTTCTTATCACATAAAATAATCAATTTAACAATGAATGACACAACATACAATGAACACCATGTTACTAGTCTTTGGCAGTGGCATTCTCTAGAGTTTATGAAAGTTTGATGAAATACATCATATTCTCTTATTTTATATTAAAATCAAACCAAATTTTCTCGTTACTTCACAATTTTCAGAAGACTTATTCCACTTTCAAGGTATAAAATTTGGATGTGTGTCTATGGATGCTTTTATTCGGTGGACAAACCAATCTGCTACTTCATTTATTTATTTATTTATTTTGTACTGTATCCTTGGGAAAAAAAATGTTGTGGCCTATTGGTTGTTTTGTCTCTCACCTGTTTACTACACTTTGCTTAAAGTGCTATATACACTTGCCTAAATCATCAACCAATTTCTTGTTGCAGTCAAGGATGCCTTTACAACCGGAACTTGTACTTCAGGATGTTAGTCAAGACCATGCTCGAAAAACGGTAAAATTTTATCCCCTTCCTCCGAAAAAGGGGAAAGAGAGAGAGGGGTGGGGGGAGAGAGAGGAAAAAAAAAGAACTATACAAGCAAAACTGTCAAAGATTCATATACTTTTTCTTGTTCTGTTCTTAATAGGTGACTATTGAAGACCATCCTCACTTGCCTGGCAAGCATGCATCTGTGCATCCATGCCGCCATGGTGCAGTGATGAAAAAGATCATTGATGTTTTGTTGTCACGTGGAGTTGAGCCTGAAGTTGACAAGTAATTTTTTTTTTCACGCATGTTTTTGGTGACTACTTAATTGTAAAGCTACTTGTTCTTTTACTTCACTGACAAGTTAAGCGTTTTACTGAAGAGCATTACAACTTTATATGCCACCATAAAGTTACTCAGTATTTTTGTTTGTGCTGGCCAACACAGTGCAAACTAATGGCTAACTCTTGTATTTCCACATTTTCCTTTTAAATGTATGTTTATAACTTAAATATATTGCAATCACGATGAATTTGTAGGTATCTTTTCTTGTTCTTGAAGTTTGTCGCCTCTGTAATTCCAACCATCGAATATGACTACACCATGGACTTTGATCTTGGTAGCTCAAGCAACTAATATCAAGGTAAACTTGAGATTCAATCTTTATATGGTTTTCAGTACTTATCCTTTACTCATGGAAATTGTTCTGATACCAAAAAGTGGCCACCAAATCTTGTATGATTTTCACAGTAAATGGGTTTGAAAAAGTTTTGGGGTTATGCTTCTCTCGTTGAATACTGCCTCGGTGTCTGATATCTTAGTGGTACCCATATTATCACTTTGATACCCATTCTCTCCCATATTATTAAAGTCTGCCGTTTTAGCACCCAAATTCCTTCTTTGGTATCCATTTTGTCAAAGTGCTACAGTAATTTTATTTTTTTGGCCCACAAAAAGTGATATGCATAGCTCATTTCTTTAATAGTGAGGGGCAATTTTGGGTTTTATTTTTATAAAAGAAATAGTTTGGCTAAATAGAGAGCATGGATTAATTATAAAGCTAAAAAAATATTTTTTTTTAGTTGTTTTCATAACAATCTCTGTGCATTATTTAAAAAAAAAACAAAAAATAAAACCCCTGTACACATTAAAACTCGCAACAACCCCTCCTTTAAATTCACACAACAACTATTCACAATAAAAAAATTCAAAAAATCTCTCTATTTCCCCAAGGACCCAAATAGTGAAAACCCCCAGAGTTATTCCCTTATAGCAGAACAATCACATCACTTGTAGAATGCATTTAAAAAAAAAATTGTAAAAATGCAGCAGGAATGCCTTATATGCAGGAAAAAATAAAATAAAATTACCACATGATGGAGCTTGTCCATCAATGCCTTTCACGACAAATTCGTCCAAACAAAAAGCATTAACACCATCCATATTTTGACCAACCATTTATTTTTTTCTTTGGTAACGTCAAACCCAACATCATCCATATCTCCACTAATCATACGAATTTTGGAACCCTACAAACCCTTATCATTTTTTTAAATATTTTTTTATAAAAATAAAATCCAAAACTATCCCTCATCATTAGGGACACGTGTTATGCATATGACTCTTTGTGGACTAAAAAATACAGTTACTGTAGCATTTTGACAAAAAGGATACCAAAGAAGGAATTTGGGTGCTACAATAATATGGGAGAGAATGGGTATCAAAGTGATAATATAAGTACCACTAAGGTACCAAACCCCTGCCTGGGACTGATGAGATCTCGAAGTAGTTGATCATACTGCTACTGGCTGCTGTTTCTGTTATCCCATACACATTAAAGATGTCATACTTAGTTTTCTTTGCATGTACCAGGTGAGCTCATGCAAGTTTGCAAACCCTCCAAGTGTTTCTGTTGACGATATATTACTATTTTCACAAGTGGAATCAAGTGTGGCACAGTGGTTGTAGCAATCTGTGGATGAGCTCTGACAAATCCAGCGCTATTTATTCATGTAAATAGAATGTTGGTGAAACTCAAAAGATACATACCAGTTTGCAAATATATTGTGTAATTGTGGTCTTACACGGTTCTGTTATAGATTGGATCATTCTCGCAATAAGACTGTACAGTTGGCATGATGCCTTACTCAATAAGTTTGTATACTTTACATTAAGAAGTTGAGCTGAATGTGATTATGTTCCATGTAAAAGTGGAATTCTGCCTTTATGTGAGCATTTTGATTCTCTGTCTCTCTCTCTTGCGAGGAAAGGATACGGGTACTTCAATTGTCGACCACTATCAGTTTATTATTTTCTTCTCTCGAATGGTGTTGTCAGTGATATTGAAAGTTTGAAACCTTAGCTGACTAGGGGAGACCTGCAATCTTTAAAGAACTTTGTGCATGTGCAATTTTGAAAAGGATATGCTTCGTTGTAATTTGCAAGTTGATGTTCAACACAAAATGGGAAAAAAAGATAAAAAAGAATCAATTTATAGATTCTAGCTTTCTTTTTTCACAGTAGAATTTTTTCTAATTTATAATAAAAGGGATTTTCTTTCATTTTATAAGAAATAAGAAGCTTAATATATTAATTTATATTGTTTTATTGGTATCGACTCTAATGACGTAGTCACATTTATACTTTGTTTTATTAAGAGTAGATTTTATGATTTAGACCTCTTATCAGTGGAACATGCTCTGTAGTACAGGGGACGGTCAGATGTTCCAACAGAGTTGACTACAGCCTAGTCGAGCTTCTTAGAGAGATGATTGTACTTCTGTTAATGTAATGTGGAGGAAGGAGATTCTCAACGAGGAGCAGTTTGAACCTTTTTCCTGAGAATCTTCACATTGAATCTTTGTTGTAACAAAGTAGTTAAAGCTACCTTACATGGAACGCCCTCACCCCAATAATCTATTGATAAAGAAATTTGTGAAATTATATAAAATAAAACACTTTAAATTTATAATAATGAAAAGTATAATATTTAATGGTCTGAATAAAATGAATTTAACAAGTTTAAATTTTCATAGTTTAATTAATTTGTATTTGAATAGAAAGGATAAAATGAATTTTTTTATTATTAAAAATAAATGAATGAATAATGCATGTGTTTTTCTAAACAAGTAACGATATAATATACTATTAAATTAAAAATATTATATATATACAAAAAGTTTAAATTATTAAATTTTGTTAATATTAAGTCTTAAAAATTTAAAATTTAAATTAAATACATTATATTTCATACATTAATTTATCTATAATTTTATTAACATGATACATAAAAAATTATTTATTTATAATTGAATTGAGATAAGTTTCCCTCCATCAATAGATACATCCGCCCCTAATTAGGTTGTCATTTGTTTTGCAGCTTTTAACATTTTTTTTTCATTTTCAATTCTTATTTATTTCTTACTTTCATCGTTAATGTCTAATACGATTAACCAAAGTCATAATTTATGAAAACGAAAAGAAAGTACGATTTATATTATTTCATGATATAAAGCTACCCATAAATTGTTTATTAAATTGATAGAAAACAACGTGAATGATAACACGAAAAAACCCACCACAATTTTATTATATTTAATTTTATTTGCTTAACTTAACATAAATTTTATGGTATAAATTTAATGAATCATCTTTTTTTTATTATTAAAATAATCAATTTTTATTGATTATTTTTACATTAACGTGATACATCAAACAGAAATATAATTCTTTATATGAAATTATTTTATAAAACTCGTATGAATTACCACACATCGTATGAGAGTGAGGTAGGAGATGAGACATGAAATGAGAAAATAGAAGAAAACATTTTATGTTCTCAAAAGATGACATGACGAAAGATGCACAATCGTTTAGAGATAGGGTCCCAACAACGATAGCCTTTGTGTTCTATTTCATACCATAAGAAACAACAAAGACGAACACAAGGTTCCAATTTATTGCATTCATGAGGATGAAGAAGAACAAAACAGACACAACCAAACACTTTGAGCAGTTCATAAGATGGAGAAGTACTATAAAGACGCTCATAATATGATTGATTGTGAATAATAGGCATGAGAACACGATTGATGGTATAAACAGCCGTAAGAGTTGCTTCATCCCAAAAGTGTTCAGGACAAGAACTAGAAATGAGGAGGGTACGAACAATATTAAGAATATGTCTGTGTTTTCGCTCAACTCTTCCATTTTGTTGAGATGTGTTAGGACAAGAAATTTTGGGTAATTCAAATCTATGTTTCATGAGAAAAATCCATGTGAATCTTGAATAATCATCAATAAAAATGACAAAGTAAACACATCCCTCCATAGTAGGATGTGGGCATGGACACCAAACATCAGAATGAATTAAGTCAAAAGGGGAGACAAAAGTAGAATCACTTTTATTAAAACATAAATTATATTGTTTTCCCAATTGACAAGACAAACAATTTACATTATCAAAAATAGAAACAAATCCTAATTTACCAAAAGATGCTAAGGGATGAAGATGTCCTATAAACGTATGACCTAGACGAGCATGCCATAGGTTGATAGGAGTAGTAAAAGCAGCAACAGAAGTATGAGGAGAATTGGGTAGATGAAGATTGATAAGTTCAAATAATCGTCTAATCTTACTACCTATTCCAAGGATCTGTCCTGTCTGTGGATCCTACACATGACAACCAAAAGAGGAAAAAATAATAGTAAGACCAACTTCACATAATTGACCAACAAAGATAAAATTTAGAGTAAGGTTGGGAATATGAAAGGTGTGAGAAAGTGATATAGAATATGTGTAAACTTGTTCTAGAGCATTAACATGCATATGTGAACTATTAGCAATTTGAATTAAAAGTTTAGAGATGGAAGATTGTGTGTAGTATAAATGTAGTAAAAGTGAAATAGTAAAATTGTAGTACAAGTGAAATAGTGGAAGTGTAGTATAAGTGAAATAATACAAGTGTAGTACAAGTAAAGTATAAGTGAATTATAATATCAAATATAACTTAACATTCCCCCTCAAACTCAATGAGGAAGAGAAACAATCAACTTGAGTTTGAAAACTAATTCTTGAAATCTGCCTAGTAAATGAGATTTGATGAAGATGTCAGCTGTTTGATCTGTAGAGGATATTGATTTGAGATAAATAGTGTCTTGAAGAATATGTTGACGAACAAAATGACAATCAATCTCGATATGTTTTATTCGTTCATAAAATACATTATTGTGAGCAATCTGAATAACCTATTCATAGCAAGAATTAGGTTGATAGTGAACAACTTGTCTTTATTAAGGTGATATCTCTAACTAGTGCATTCAATTTCACGCAAGTGAACATAGTAATTGTGATTAATATTATATTTATTTTGTGTGATAATTTAGTTATATTAAAAAGTAATTGAATAATAATAAGTAATATTTTTATTTAATTTAATTTAATTAAAATAATTTTTATCTAATACATTAAAAAAATAAAAAGAAAAAGTTTAATTTTAAATAATAATAGAACTAATTTATCTTATAGTTTAAATACTACTCTTTACAGTATTTTCTGTTTGTTACAATATTGTCAACTAAATTTACACTTTGATGTCCCATTATTATTAAAATTGCTCTTATAATCTAATACTAATAGTAGTTGTTCAATGTTAGATGGTTAAAAGTAGAATGCAAACCAAATTAGTGAGATTTTATATTATTTTATTTTATTTTTAAATAAAATTACACATTTACACACATGTGTTTGAGCTCGTGCATTACCATATTAAAAACAAATATATTATTATCCTACAAAATAATTAATGAAAGATTTTTTTGTTGTATTCAATTTTTCTTTGTTTTATCCCCATATTACAAAGAAAAAGAGAATTAGGATACAAAAATAATCCTATAATTCTTTAATAAAACACCCATTTTTTTTCAAGTATATAAGTTTTGTTAATTTTTAAATAAAATCAATATAGTCTAAATTTTTGAGAATTATAACTTTTTAAAGGTAAATTTGACCTTTTATTGAAAATAACATTTATTTACAATACTTTTAAAATAACATTAAAAATTAAAAATATTTTTTTTTCGATTGTTTCCAAATATAAATAATCTATCTTACATTTGATTATATTTCAATTTCTCTATTTTTTCATTAAAAATACATAAATAAAATAAAATAAAAAAGATAAAGAGAGAATAAAACAACTTGGAATTAAAAAGATAAAAAATAAGATAAATTAAGATAAAAGAGAAAATTAAATATATTTTTTACCTTTTTGAATAAAATCTAATTTTATCTTTTAAAAAAATTATATTTTTTAAAACTTTAAATTAAATTAACTCTATTTAAAAATTACAAAACTAACAAAATTAAAAATTAAAATTAAAGTATCCTTACAAAATGAAAAAAAAATTAGAGGATTATTTGTAACTATTACAATGATATTCTCTATAAATTGTGATCGTATTATATTAACAGTTGTCATTTGCAAATTATATCGAATCGAAAGTATTTGCGATGTTGAAGGCTTCGTCATCTTTATCATAAATTGATAGAGGTCGAACCAGTCTTTCTCATACTTTCAAGTGTTTAATGGGTCAGCTTCTCTCGACACCTTTGCTTATTTGTTTGTGTTTTATTTCAATTCCTTTTTTCGTCTCCTTTTCCCCTAAAAAAGTATCATTTATTAAATTTGGGTCTAATTTATCTTATAGTTTAAATACTACTATTTACAATATTTTCTGTTTGTTACAATATTGGCAACTAAATTTACACTTTGATGTCCCATTATTATTAAAATTACTCTTATCATCTAATACTAATAGTAGTTGTTAAATGTCAGATGGTTAAAAGTAGAATGCAACCCAAATTAGTGAGATTTTATATTATTTTATTTTATTTTTAAATAAAATTACACATTTACACCAACACAAATACATGGGTTTGAGCTCGTGATTTACCATATTAAAAACAAATATATTATTATCCTACAAAATAATCAATGAAAGATTTTTTTGTTGTATTCAAGTTTTCTTTGTTTTATCCCCATATTGCAAAGAAAAAGAGAATTAGGGTACAAAAATAATCCTATAATTCTTTAATAAAACACCCATTTCTTTTCAAGTATATAAGTTTTGTTAATTTTTAAATAAAATCAATATAGTCTAAATTTTTGAGAATTATAACTTTTTAAAGATAAATTTGACCTTTTATTAAAAATAACATTTATTTACAATACTTTTAAAATAACATTAAAAATTAAAAATATTTTTTTTTCGATTGTTTCCAAATATAAATAATCTACTTATATTTGATTATATTTCAATTTCTCTATTTTTTTCATTAAAAATACATAAATAAAATAAAATAAAATAAAAAAAGATAAAGAGAGAATAAAACTACGTGGAATTAAAAAGATAAAAAATAAGATAAATTAAGATAAAAGAGAAAATTAAATATATTTTTTACCTTTTTGAATAAAATTTAATTTTATCTTTTAAAAAAATTATATTTTTTAAAACTTTAAATTAAATTAACTCTATTTAAAAATTACAAAACTAACAAAATTAAAAATTAAAATTAAAGTATTCTTACAAAATGAAAAAAAATTTAGAGGATTATTTGTAACTATTACAATGATATGCTCTGTAAGTTGTGATCGTATTATATTAGCAGTTGTCATTTGCAAATTGTATCGAATCGAAAGTATTTGCGATGTTGAAGGCTTCGTCGTCTTCATCATCAATTGATAGATGTAGAACCAGTCTTTCTCATACTTTCAAGTGTTTATTGGGTCAGCTTCTCTCGACACCTTTGCTTATTTGTTTGTGTTTTATTTCAATTCCTTTTTTCGTTTTCTTTTCCCCTAAAAAAGTATCATTTGTTAAATTTGGGTCTAACTTCATCTCAAAACTCATGTTGTGAGATGAAAGATTGACTTCATTTATATATGTTTGATATTTTATGCCTAATCGATGTGTGACATTTTAACACTCTCCCTCATATCGGTAGTTTATCGATGGACGGTACTGGACTTACAGCTGCGTGTCACGGGATGAGCTTGCCTGCTTTGATACCATGTTAAATTTGGGCCTAACTTCATCTTAAAATCCAGTTTGTGAGACAAAAGATTGCTATGTGTTTGATATTTTATGGCTAATCGATGTGGGACATTTTAACATCATTTATCTTTTGGTGGCAAAATAGACTCGGCTGACATCGGAAAACAATATTCATATTTCACAAGTGATTGATATTTCTTTTTTGGGTAATTCTTATTGAAAGTAAACGCAGCTGAACAACAAAGTGCAAGCACAAAGTAGAAGTTAAGGGCCCTTAAGGTGGCTGTTAATTTTCGGTTTGAAACAAAAAGTAAATCTATATAAGAAAACCTGCAGAAATGAGTTGTTAGAACCCTCTTGTCTATTTTGGGTCTAAGTTGATAAAAAAAAAGACACAGGAGATTTAATTTTGGTTCTTTTATTTTTATCGGTTTACTTGTGCTAAAAGAACAAGTTTGAATAGAATTGTTTCCTGTTTTTAGCTACACTGTTCTTGTCCAGAGGAATCTCATTCATGTTCAACTAGACCAGACAAGATGTGTAATACAATGTTAACTGATGGAAATCTTAGTTTGCTTGTAGAAAGAGAAGTTGAGACCTCAAGCTGGTGTCTATCTTAGTCCCCCTGTAGACATAAAATTGTCCTCTTTTGTTCAATACCGAAATCCCAAATGTTTAATCTGGACGAACTTCATTACAATTGGCTTGTGGCTCCTGGTTTAGTTGGGAGCCACACAATCGTACGCTATCTAATGTTGTTGATCATATTCATACGAACGAAGTTCAGTTAACTGTTTGCAGTTTGCTACTTTGCTTGGATGCATTAGCTAAATAGAAGAATTAGTCCGATAGGTTTGAAGTTTGAACCTTTTCTCTACTTCCTAGCTGATCCTGTCAGGGAAATGCAATATATTTATCAAGATTCCAGAGTGTTTGATTAGCATATCATATTAGTCCATTACTTTTTCCTAAAACAAAATGATTGTTGCAATGTAGACAGAGAAAAATAGTCACCTTTATCTCATGTTCCGAAATCTCAATAAGTTATTATTAGGAATTGCTTTTTAATACGTGGTATGAGAGACAGATGCTGATGGTGTTATATGTTTACAGAGTACCAAAGAAAAATGCTTTTGATAAGGAGCTCGCAAATATGTGTACGTTATGTACTCTTCAATCCTTTTGGAAGTTGATCGTTCAAGGAGAAAAGATGGTTCTCGTCTGGTTTGAGACACCATCCAATCAAGCTGTATATGGACTTGTAAACAAGTTAGTCCATACTCCATATAGTTAGTTATTTCCTTATCAAAGTGGAAGCAGTTTTTTGTTTTTTCTTAATTGAATAGACTTGACTCTAGTTCTACATTACCAAGTGAAACGCTCAAATAATGTGCTGATTATATTTTGATTTTTTTTTTCTTTTCCATTCTGACTTTATAATATATTTAATTTCAGGAAGCTTAATGGTCTTTTTTCTGAGGAAAGTTCCTATACTACATTTGCAAGGTGTGTTTCAGGTTTATTTCTCTCCCTTGTGTTCTTCAATGTCTTTCAAGTGCATGCATGGCTCAATTATTCTCTCTCTCACTCAGAGATGATTTTTTGAAACTATTTATTAGGCTTCTATAAGCGCGTATGTCAAATCTGACTGAGCTAAGATATTCTTTTGAATTGGGTCGTATTGTTATAACCACATTTCAAAAGTGTTGCCTGTTTTTTAATATGCTATTTTCACATAGCTTTGTGTATCTGGTAGGCTTTGTTCTTCAAAACGCCACCTTCTTTTTTTAACAGAAACACATCCAGATAAAAAAGAGGAATTTAAGAAATTGCCTTACAGATGCCATGAAGCTGGTTTTTGTTAATAGGTTTGCAGTCTTCCATTTTATTCTTTTATTCTATCAGAATCTTTCTATATGACGTTAGAACAACATTGACGGAAACAGTCTATATTCTATAGTTAAATCTTGTCTGCTGATTGTGTAATACTGATCATAACCCGATCCTGACCAACTTATAATGGTTTCCTTTAGCTAAATACCGTCCATGGATGTTGCATCTTTACTTGTATAGAAAATTTACATAATAGCAAAAATAAAAGCAAGATATAATACATGCTAGCTGAGAATCTACCATATATCAGGTCGTATAGCTCCACTCTTTGTAGGGAATAATAGATCTTCAGTAACAAAATATCCATATAATAGTGAAAACTAAGAACCTTTTTCAAATTTGTTCAAAAAGAGCAGATGTCTGTCAGATCTCATGAGGCACCAACCATTTGGGAACCTGCTTGAACGTATATTTAATTTGTCCAAAGGTGTTGAATTAACTTTATCAGTGTCTTTGTAGAATGTAAAAGAGCAATTGTCTCTACTTTTATCTTGGGCTCTAGATTTGACTATGCATCTTGTAGGTATTTTCTTTATGGCATTTGGACCAAGTTACTCTTATTCTCTCATCGGATTGCTGTATGGCCAGAAATGGAGTGATAGAGAAGCATCGACAGCTGTCCAGTATTACTCTCCTTTTATCATTGTGTTGGCTATAAATGGATAGTAAATATTTAGCATTCTGTTCGTCAATCATTTCAGGTGAATATATGAAATATATCACTTATGACTGTCACACCAAAAGGCTGAAACTATCTTCTTGTGATTTTATGCCAGGGACTTCCGAAGCATTTCTTCATGCAGTTGCAGCAGAGAACCAACTCAAACGCTCAAATAATATGCTGATTGCATTTTCTATTATTCATGTAATTTTGGATCTCCTTCTTGTTAGTTCAGCCGGTGTAGTTGGTTTGATTATAGCAAATTCATTTAGTATCCTTTTCTTATCCTCTTTTTGCATTTTGAATTACTTTGGCTAATCTTGGGTTGAAGGACCTTTCTTTCCTTTTTGATTTATGACAAAGAAAGCTAACTTTCTATAACATGGTGAAATAATCTTGCAATGAGTAAGTTTTTCAAAACCCGCTCCTTGTATTCAAAATACTAGTTTGTAGTTTATGTCAATATCAAAGGTTTTCCTAATTCCATATCCTGAGACAGAACTGAGCTCAGTGGATTAATGATAGTAGACGACATCAATGCTTGAGACAATCTGCCTTTTGATTTATGCACACAAGGAAGGTAACTATGGTTACCATGGTGACAATGCTTTGATGGTTTATTTTCTTGTATTTAAATGCATATCTCATTTTCTCAAGATGTGTACTCCTGTATTGTCTTGATGTTGAATTCAACCGGACAAAACTCTGGCTTCCCTTTCCCCCCCTCAACATGTACATTGGGTAATAGCTTCTTGCGGCACTACTTGTATAATCTAATAAATGTGTAATACCGATAAGTTTAATATTACTTTCATGGTTCCTTGACATTGGAAAGATATGATTTTAAGGATTTTGTACTCTGCAGCATTCATCAAGTCTTATTTCAAGGTTTGGCTTGCGTTACTATACTCACCACTTTGCTATTCATTGGGAACTCAGACTAATATTTTCATTGGTGCAGGATTATTCTTCATTTTCCTTCTACAAATGATTGCCATCTGGTTAGATATACCTCTTACTTCTGTTTCTGAGAGAATACTTTAGACATTGAAAATTTCTGGCAGACATTGTTTGTTCATGCGTCGGTTGGTTTTGCATGCTTCTCCACAACATCATTTGCAATGTATTCATTGCCTTGCTTTTATTTATTTATTTATTTTACATATTTCAACAATCTATAAAGTTTATATAACACTTTTTTTTAATTGACAGTTACCAGTGTGAGAGGCCTTTCATCAAAAGCATTGTCCGCTTTCGTGATCATACGGACTGACAGTAACACTTTTCACCTAATTGATAACAGTAAAGTTCCTCATGTATCCAGCGGCAAATAAATTATCAGATAATGCCTTCATTTGCAATAAGACAATGAGGGAACAAAGGCTAATCTAACTTCAGCAGAAAACATCTGGCTACATCCGGTGCATATTTTGGTTCTCATATTGTCGTACTGAGGATGCCGCAGAATTTCCATTGATGGAAAAACTCCCCGTGCAACGGGAATGCATTCCATTTTTGTACTGTTAATTTTCCCCGGAAAATGATGACCAAGTTACTGACAATATTGAGAACTAGTTTAAAAGGATTTACATTTATCTAGTGAGATTGCATTTTGTAATATTTGTAACATCCTTGGTCAATTTGATTTAGTTAAAATTGCTACCGCATATATCTCTTATCGGGTATGAAATTAAGTGGTAATATATTCATAAGAAGTGTATCATTTTTAATGATATGATACGTTTTGCATTTATTCCAAAAGTAAAACCGTTAATGTTTGTTGAACAGGCAAGTCGTAGTTTTAGTGAACTTATAACTTTGGTAAGAATATGATAATATCATAACATGAAGCGGGGTCTGCCTGCATCATAATTGAAGTGATCTTTTCAAGTCTTCAGTACTGCATATCTGCATTAACTCTAACTTTCTTACCGTCTATCTCGGGTCTTGTGCATTTTTCATGTTAAACGTTGTAACTTCCAACAAAATATATGGAATTTATTTATTTTACGTTAAATGACATCTAATACTTTTTGGTGAATGCTTGGCATATCTCTAGGTAGTTTGATAATTCGATTTCCTCGCCCTTTTAGTATTGTTTGGTGAAAGAAATTTATGAAAGGGGCAATGCAATATTCTAGCAAAAATAGCAAAGACTAGGTGAATGACGAATGGGCAAATAACAAACAGCTATACTGTCAAAAGTAAAGAAAGTGATGAAGTATAGGACCATCAAGAACAAAGGTTATGATTCATAGAACTCACACGGGTTCATGAGTTGTCTTCCAATGTCACCAGAAATTATCATTTATCAACAATGTTAATCATGAAAGTTATGATAAAGGTAAAGACTAGGATCAGACGAGTATACAACGAAACAAAAAGTGAATTTAATCTTCCAAAACATAATGATAGTAGTTCTTATGCTTGACTTAACATGTTTGGATTCCTACTGTTCTACTATTGAGTCCGCTTCAAGTTGCAGGAATAAAAATGTAAGGCAAATAGTGCAATACACAGTAAAGGGAGAGCTATAAGGTGAGTGGCTATTGAATTTTGAAAGTAATCATAGCAAAAATTTAAATCGATATATTTTTATTATCTTAAAATAAAAATTGAGTTGCTAAAGATTTAATATATAGTTGGTTAACTCAAAAATTATTTTTTTATAATTTTTAAAAGTAATGATTTGTTTGACTATTATTTTAATAAATTGTTTAAAAAAAATGACTATGCTATTTCGTTAAATTGTTTTAAATCATGTGACAATTTAACATATAATTATTGATATCTATTATGTTTGAAGAAAAATTGTTTTAAAAACATCCAAATATAGTTCTGCGACTGTTATCTAAATTTTAAGTTTTAAAAATAATTTGTTTTTGAAAATAAATTTTAAAATATGATCAAATATTTTTATTTATTTTTAAGAATATTTTTTTGTTTTATACATCAGAAGACTGTTTCTGAGTTGAGCCGCCAGAAAAGGCCCTTAGCATTTTTGTTTTAAAAAATTCCTAATTCAATGCCTCGATTCCCAAATAGAGTATTTCGCGTAAGAGCTGGTACCAATTTTTATCATTGTAGTAAATGACGATTTTGACCAAATGGTACTTTTAATTTTATTTTTTTTAAGTTAATTTATATTATTAGTTAATAAATTTTAACTTAATTAGAATTTTCAAAATGTATAATATAGTTTTAATTTTTTTAAAATTTCACGTATATATTTCTAATTTTTTAAATCATACTTTTAAATTTTTGAATATGAATTCTAAAATTTTGATTTATAAATGTATATTTTAGTAATCAAACAAAAAACTACTTATGAATTTTTAAAAATTTATGAAATAAATTATAAGATTCATAAATTTAGTGATTTATGTGTCAAATTTTAAAAAATTAAGATTTAAAAATTTAAAAATTTATGTATAAATTTAATCAAAGTCTAATAGAATAAATAAGTCTTTTATTTATTGAAAAATTTACTTTTTTAGTCCTACCAAATTAATAGAAAGGATTTAGATTTTTACGTAGGGAGAATTTCAAATATTAGCATTTTTAATCAATCATTTTAATAATTTTAGTTATAAAATAATTTAATTTAATGATTTAAATGCTACCATAATTTAAAATTTAAAATTAATAGAAAAATCAAGTAATAAAAAATAACATATTTATCATTAAATTAAAATAATTGAACGTGAAATATAATTGATTTAATTAATCGATCATACTAATTAGTCTCCAAAATCTAACCCTTTGTGTGATGATTCACTTACAACTGTAATTTTGATCATAATTGAAATTATTGTCATAAACCCATCTGAAGGTACATAGGATTAATGTCAATATTATACATCATTATAAATTATACATGTAATTAAGTTTAATTCCTCTCAATCTTTTTCCATGTAAAAGCATCTAATTTATTTAAGCAAACACCAAATCATAGAACATGACGTATATGAAATGATAAAATGCACGATACTATTATTTTTTGTATAGCTTTTGTTCACTAGCTTGCTTCATTTAGTCAAAAATTTAAACACTAGGTTTCGAATGTGTGATCATTATTATGGTTAGCTGATCACCTGTATTCCTCTTATATTAAATCATCACTCTTCATCTTTTTACATCACAAAAGATACACTTACTTTTCTTTTTTACTTTTTAATTTACTTTCATAATAATTAAGATTTAACTTGTTCTCCATCTTCAAAGTCACACTTGATATATATTCTCTTAAGACAATAAGACCCTCGTTAGTCATTACACAACTCCAGCTTCAAAGTAATTTCACTTTTTACCAATATTATACTGATGCAACTCCCACGATGTGTTCGTCTTATAGCTAGCTAGCTAGCTAGCCAGCCAGCCAGCCATAATCAAACATTACGTACAGATGATATTTATTCTGACGGTGATGCATGTACATATATGTTACAGGAACTAAATATCAGGTGGATAAGATTAATTAGCTCTTAATTCACTTTAATTCAAAGTCCAAACCCAATAAAACATAAATTACCTTTTTTTTTATCTAAAATTATTTATTTATTCTGAAAAAAGAAGAATATATTGTAAATCCATTACATGTCCTGTCATAAGTTAATGGAATTTTTAAATTCAAAATCTCTAGCTCTAGCTATCTCCAAATAGAGAATCTTCCTATTTAAATTAAAAATTTCACCATGAAAGCTAGCTCTATCTTCTTCTTTTCTTTTTTTAAATCTAGCTGCTTTTTTTTCTATTTATATTAATCTAGCTCTTTTTTCTATGTTGGGCTGGAGGTACGAAAATAATTTAAAGTATAATAGCCATTTTTTTTGCACTAAAGAATGTGAATATGAACTAAGATAACTATGTATATTGTTAAAAATTCTCTCGTGAAATCTATATAATAGAGTGTAATTTTTTATCTTATAATTTAGATTTTTCGATAAAATTAGTTCTAAATTTAATATATATCAAAATAGATAAATTTATAATATGCAACTTTAAGTTTATTATCATTCATTGGTAAATTATAGACGTGAGAGAGTGTTAAAAATTAATATATAGATTAAAAATAAAGTATTTAAAAAATAATCTTTTATTTTATAAAAATATGAAATTAGTTATAAATTTAACATTTATATATATATATATATAATTGAGGAGGTAAAGAAGAAAGAGCAACAGTAAGGGAAATTAAGAGAAAATCACGCGTTGGCTGGCGTGGGAGGTGGGACAAAGAAGAATGAAAAAATGAATGAATATGGAATAATGGAGTGGGCTTTTGTGTTGAAATCAACGAACACCATCATGCCGATTGTGACCGAGCTTTATGAGCGATGAGGAGAAACAAACTATTTATTGATTATTTTACCCAAATACATTTACTTATTTACCAATAGACCTAAATACTAATAATACTATTTTAAAATTAAGGTTGTTAGTAGCAAGGGGTGGGCTGGGGATTTCTCTCAATTTTTTGTGGGTGATTTAGAATTTTGTTTTTTTTATCTTTACTTAAAATCTTTAAACATATAGAAGATTTCAATAAAACATGAGAAACGAGGTTTCGTGATATTTTAAATGTTATTTTAAAAATTTATTTTTATTATAAATGACACATTGCAAAGGAAAAAAGGGAAACAAAACTTTGAACTGATCGATAAATGGTTAAAAAACAAACAATAAAGAGAAAGATAAAATGTAAGTAACAATAAATACATAATTTTTATATTAAATAAATTTGATAATTTTTTTTACAAATTAATTTAAAATAATAAAAATAAATATAAGATTTATATTTTTAAAATTTAAATAAATAGTTTAAGTAATTTTTTATAAAAATTATTATGCTTTAAAAAAATAGAAGATAAAATAATATATATATATATATATACATATATTAAATTTTATTTAGGATTAGTAAGCTTCAACGTAAATAATCTATAAATTATTTTAAAAATCATATATTAATTTATATATTTATTAAAATGAGTATTTCTTGTATTATAAAATATTATAAATTTTATATAGTGTATAAGTAATATGAGTTATATAGTTATAAAAGATTAATCTCAAATAAAATTAAATATCATAAAATAAAAATTATTATGTTTTTAAAAAATAGAAGATAAAATAATATATATATATATATATATATATATATATATACTTCAACATAAATAATCTATAAATTATTTCAAAAATCATATATTAATTTATATATTTATTAAAATGGATTATATAATATAGGGTAACATAATACAATCTTCATTTTTATTATGACTAGCATTATAAAATATTGTAAATTTTATATAATGTATAATTAATATTAGTAATATAATCATAAAAATTTAAGCTCAAATTAAGGTAAGTCTAATATTATTTATAAATATTAAATTAGTATTTTTTTTTAATTAATATAAGATATTTTTTTATACACTAATATTTTCTCTCAAATTTAACCTAAAAATTTATATTTTTATGATTTATCTTTCTTTTTAAAAAACTATCACACGAAGAAAACTTTACAAGATTCACTAATATCCATAAATCTGGATCATACTAAAGTTTTTTTAGCTATCATTTACGCCAACCATTATTGCCTTACGATTATTCTCAACTTATTATTTTTTAATCTAGTTAGGTGAGGGTGAAATAACACTAGTATTTGTTGAATTTCAAATAATAGTTAAATTTAATATAAAATTATATAAATTGTTTTTCTAACAATACAATATAATATTGTAGTTGAATTATATATTTTCAAGGTTAATTAACCTTGACAGAGGTTGATATATTTACATTGGTTGAGGTTGATAAATTCATCTCTAACCGGATCAGGTGACATGTAATTGACTAAGTATTAAGTTAATAATTAATTGTAAAGCAATTTGTTAATAAAAGTTATATTAAATTGTACAATAAGATTGATCATGAATATATAATGTTTTATATTTTTTAATAATATAGCTAATGATGCTTGATTTCTTATTGAGTTTTTCTCTACAGTGATAATATTAGTAAATAATAGGTTTGGGAGGAAAGCTTTAATAATACTTATAATTAGAAGTTATTAAAAAAAGAAATCAACAAGAAAAAAAGGTGACGGGAACGAAGTAAACAAAATGATTGTATGACCCATTTGTAGCAAAGCAAATTCAAAAGTATTACGCACGTGCTTGACACTCTGCGTGTTAAAAGCCTGTTGAGTGTCAAGCACGCGCGTAATACTTTTGAAGTTTTTTTATAGCGACGAAACGAACTCACGTTTTGTTTCCATCTAAATCTAATGCCCTTATAATACTTTTATTTTCTGTTTTTATCCGCTTTACTTTTTGTTTATTTGTTCAATTTGCTTTTTTTTTTCCTTTAATTTATGCGTGCGACTGTTCTACTTCAAGTGCACGTCCCTCTCAATGGACAATCATTGTGATAAAATATAATGCAATTTCTTTAATTTTTATTTTTATGCTGAAAAATGAATTTTATTTTAAATCATCAAAAGTAATGTTATTTTTTGTGCTGGTTATTGGTCTCAAATATGGATGTTTACTGTTCATCTAGATGTTAAGTTAAAAAAAATTAATTAAATTAAATCGTTTATAATATTTAAATCGAATTTAACTATATAAAATGTTATAACTAAATAATTTTATTCTATTTAGTTAACTATTTATACAATATAATATATATTAATTATATATTAAAATATTATTTTTTATAATTAATCAATAATTATTTTAAAACTAAAATAACTAAAAGTTATTAGTTATAAACAAATTGGATGTGCACATAGGATCCACGCAGCTTCTATTTTTTTCCTTTCATTCAAACTCTGGTGGCAGTTCTTTTCATCAAACCAACAAAATATATATATATTTATTTATAGGTCGAGGATTTAATGTTTATATGTGATTTGGCTTAAAATTTTGTGTACACAATTTAACAGTTATATTTGTAACCAACTTAATAATTTTATTAAAAAGAACATCAAAGTTCTCAACACAAAAAATGCATATAAATGGGAAGTTAAAATCCGATAAAATTAAAATTGCATAAAATCAATTGAAATACCCTTGTTTACCTTATTGTGAATAAATATTTTTAGTAAAAGATATCAGGGTATTCAAAGAAGAAGATATTATGAGAATCTCCAAAACTCCTTTAAGAGTTTTAAGCCTCAAATATATCTATTTTGTCCATAAATAAAAGGATACTAAGTGATACGAGGTAAAGTCGATTGGTTGGTGATGAAGGCGACGCGAGATGAGATAAGTTGTTGTTGGAGGCGACAACAACGAAGAAAATATTAGGATTTGTAATTTATAAAGGAAAAAAAAAACGAATGGTTTAATTGGAGAAACTGGAAATAGAAATTGATTTATTTATATATATATATATATATATATTTAATTAATTGATTTATTTAAATGAATCTTATCTATCGGTTAAAATTTTTATATAATCGGATCGAATCGTTTAAAAATTAATTTTGCTTAATACAAATTAGATCGAACAATTTTATTTATAAAACTGTTTAATTCGGTTCAATTCAATACATTTTTTCGATTTAATCTAATTCAAATCGATTTTTAAACACCATTAATCTAAAAAAAATTATTATATTTTATGCTCATTTCATACAATATCTTTTTAATATAATATATAATCATCCTTCAATTCTATTTGATTATTTTAATTAAATATAATATATAGTTACATTGGATATTAAAGTTTAAAAATATATGTGCACACACTATGAATGAGATTAGAATTTAAAAAGGTAGTAATCTCAAACCAAAATAATTTTACTTCTAGCAACACCATTGAAATCGCATAGGGTGATCAACCAAAAAGAACTACGATTGTATTAGTTTTATACGATCAATTAGCATTCATCAACGACAGAGGTCAAGTTGGACTATTTTCTAAAATTTGAAAGGCTTACTCTGAAGTGTAGTTCCAAGTAGGGTTTTTGGACATTTCCTAGAATTTCAAACGATCGCGCCACACTTTTTTTCTTCACAGTGCCAGTGGACTCTGGTATATATTTTATTACGAATCACCATCTTAAAGTGATAGAAGTATTTGATGAAAATCATGACAAACCGTTCACTGTAGGCCATATTTTTTTATTTTTAACGCAAAATTGGATCATCAAGTTACTGACAATATGACACTTTAGAGAATATAATTAATATCGTTATTTTAAACGTGCAAGAGATGTTTTGTTAAAAATATTAGTTAGGATGATTGTAATTATATTTGATTGAATTTATTAAATTATATTATAATTATTTTGTATAATATTTAGTGATAAAATAAAGATAAATAAAATTAATAATAAATATTTTAGTATAGTAAATTATATTTAAATGTTATTTAGTTTATTTTATGTTATTATTTATTAAAATAATTTTATTATAAAAATTTATTTAAATTAATATTTATTTTTTTTATAATCAATTTTAATCTAAAAATATGATATCAATTTACAACTAAATACATGATGGAACACAAATTAGATTATTATAATTTTTAATACTATATAACAACATGCTCTTAAGTGCCAATTTTAACAGGAAACAAACTTATTTATGACATGAACAAATCTAAAATGTCTTATTATTGCTTACATTCTTACATTAATTTATTTGATTAAAAATTATAATTATATAAAATATAAAAAAATAATAATTGTAAAAATAATAACTTATATGTTAACATATTTATTTTTAATTTCGTTCAATTAAGTATTCTTTAAATTGAATTACGAATTTTTAGTTTTATTTAATAATAAAATTCTTTTAATATTATTATATGTTATTTTTATTTTTATAAATTTTAGATATATTTTTTATATTTCAAAAAAAAATTATTGTGTCAGGGTGAAGAGGCAAATACGAATATAACACAAAATTAACAGCCGAGCACTACACCACGATATAATATATATTTGTCTGTGGCTGTTAATTTTATCTGGCGATTGAACAAATTATGAAATGAAGAGTCTAGAAATCAGAAGGAGATGATGATCACCAGTCAACAAAATATGGTCCCTGAAATATCATGTTACAGTGTACTGTTCAATATCAATTAAAAAAGAAGAATGTAAGACCATATAAACACATGTGATTAATGGTTAATTATAAATTGCTAATGTCCATTAAAGAATGTTGTCCATGAAATTCAAATACTGTTACTTGAGATATCACCTGAAATAAATGAAGAGCCAAATAAAAAACATCAACAAAAAAGTAAAGAAAAAATAAGAAAATATGTTTGGATAGTGGTTTCGGAATATATATGGTGGGAAAAATAGATGACTTTCTTGGATCCTGTGGGAGACATGGTACTATTTCACAAACATATTTATCAGTTTGTTAGACAAAGGAAACAAGGAATGATGAAAAGTGGAAATAAAAGAAACGAAAAAAAAATCCAAAGAAAACCAAAAGTATTAACCGATATCAGACAAAGGTGGAATACTAACTTGATGTGAGAGAAAGATAGAAACAAAGACGGAGATTGAGATTGAGATTGAGAGAGAAAAAGATATTAGATTCAAATGTAGAGGAGATATAGAAGGAGATCTGTTTGCAATTGTAGTCGTATTATTACTAGTTTCGTTCTCTTTCTTAATTTGCTCCGAGAAAAAAACCACTAAACAAGTAATCATCATGAAACACCCTCTAAACCCAGCACTCCAGAAAAGCAAGTCTCTTCCTCATCAAAACCTTCGTTCCCTTAAATTTACCTCTCTTAACACAACTACTTTCTCATTCTATACTTCCCATACCCAAATAAGACCATGAAACTTTCTTCTTTTCCATTGTTTCTCAGCACGTTCTTCTTCTTCTTCTATTTCAAAATTTCCTTGGTTCAATCTGCAGCCACAACTTCTTCTCTGCCTTTCCAACTCATTTCACTTCTTTCCCTCAAATCCTCTCTCAAAGACCCTCTATCTACCTTCCATGATTGGGACCTTTCTAATTCCACATTCTCCGACTCTAAATTCCAAGAGCCAGTTTGGTGTTCTTGGTCTGGCATCAAATGCCACCAAAAAACTGCCCAAGTCACAGCTCTTGACCTCTCTCACAGAAATCTTTCAGGCAAAATCCCTCCTTCAATCCGCTACTTGTCTAGCTTAACACACTTGAATTTAAGCTACAACTCTTTTGATGGTCCTCTACCATCTTCCATTTTCGAACTAATTCAACTTAGAGTACTTGACATCAATCACAACAATTTTGACTCCACTTTCCCTCTTGGTGTTTCCAAGCTCAAGTTTTTGAAGGAATTCAGTGCTTACAGCAACAGCTTTACTGGCCCTTTGCCTCAAGAATTCATTAGGCTTCGTTTTCTTGAGCAACTCAATCTCGGAGGAAGCTACTTTGAAGGCACTCTTCCTTCTGCTTATGGAAATTTTCCAAGTTTAAAGCTTCTTTATTTGGCTGGAAATATACTAGAAGGATCTCTACCACCTCAACTTGGCCTTTTGAAGCAAATTGAGCGTATCGAAATTGGTTACAATCACTTCTCCGGTGGCTTTCCAGTAGATTTTGCTCTGTTATCAAATCTCACGTACTTGGATGTCTCATCTAATTACCTTTCTGGGTTTATCCCGCCGCAGCTAGGTAATTTAACAAAACTAGAGACATTGTTACTTTTCAAGAATCAATTTTCAGGCACAATTCCAGAAAGCTTAGAGAACTTGAGAGCTCTAAAAGTGCTTGATTTGTCTGATAATCAGCTCTCAGGGACTATACCAACAGTACTGGTCGCTTCTTTAAAGAATCTAACAATGTTGAGTTTAATGAGCAACAATCTAAGTGGTGAAATACCAGAAGCAGTTCACGACCTTCAGGACCTTAACACTTTGCTTCTATGGAACAATTCGTTAACTGGGATTATCCCTCAGAAGCTTGGCTCCAATGGGAAGCTAATAAAGGTGGATCTCTGTTCAAATTCAATCACGGGTTCAATCCCACCAAATATTTGTCACGGAAACCAATTACTAAGGCTCATACTCTTTTCAAACAGGTTAGTCAACCAGCTTCCAATGTCCTTACTAAATTGCACTTCCTTAACAAGGTTACGAATCCAAAACAATCACCTTAACGGTTCAATTCCAGAGGGTTTTGGGTACTTACCAAACTTAACTTTTGTGGACATGAGCAATAACAATTTCACCGGTCCAATCCCTAAAGATTTGGGCAATGCCGTGAAGCTTGAATTTTTCAACATCTCTGAAAACCCTTTGAACTCAACCCTCCCAGAGAATCTTTGGAACGCCAACGACCTACAAATCTTCTCAGCTAGATCTTGTGGACTGAAGGGTAAAATCCCAGATTTCATCGGCTGCAAAAGCATATACAAAATCGAGCTCCAAGACAACTCGCTCAACGGTCCTATACCGTGGGACATTGGTCATTGTGAAAAGCTTCTTAATCTAAACCTAAGACGAAATTCCCTTACGGGAATCATTCCTTGGGAAATTTCATCCCTCCCATCAATCACAGACGTTGATCTTTCACACAACTTTCTAACAGGAGCAATCCCTTCAAATTTCGACAAGTGTGGCACACTGGAAACCTTCAATGTCTCGTTCAATCTATTAACGGGTCCAATACCAGCCTCTGGGTCAATCTTTCCCAATCTTCACCCATCTTCGTTCTTAGGCAATGAGGGTCTCTGCGGCGTCGTCTTGGCGAAACCCTGCGCCGCCAACGCAGTCAACAACGCTAGTGCGGTGGAAGTGCACGGACAGCAAACTAAAGGAACCGCAGGTGCCATAGTTTGGATAATGGCTGCAGCGTTTGGAATCGGGGTGTTTGTTCTTATCGCTGTTACGAAATGTTTCCGTGCTAACTACAGCCGTCGATTCAACGAGGATAGATCCATCGGTCCATGGAAGTTGACCGCTTTTCAACGGTTGAATTTCACGGCTGATGATGTATTGCAGTGTTTGTCGACAAGTGATAAAATCATCGGGATGGGGTCCACTGGAACGGTTTATAGAGCAGATGTTCCCGGTGGGGAGATCATAGCCGTGAAGAAGTTGTGGGGTAAGCAAAAGGAGAATATGAATATAATCAGACGAAGGAGAGGGGTTTTGGCAGAAGTGGAGGTATTGGGGAACGTGAGGCACAGAAATATAGTGAGATTGTTAGGATGTTGCAGCAACAGGGAAATTACAATGCTACTCTATGAGTATATGCCAAATGGGAACTTAGATGATTTATTACATGGCAAAAATAAGGGTCAGAATTTAGTTGCTGATTGGGTCACAAGGTATAAAATTGCTTTGGGTGTGGCTCAGGGAATTTGCTATCTTCATCATGACTGTGATCCAGTAATTGTGCACCGCGATCTTAAACCGAGTAATATTTTATTGGACACCGAGATGGAGGCAAGAGTGGCTGATTTTGGGGTTGCTAAGCTGATCCAGAGTGATGAGTCCATGTCCGTCATTGCTGGATCATATGGTTACATTGCGCCAGGTGCGTTATGTTTTTGCCTCTTTTTTCTTGTTTCTAATTTTCATTATTTTTGCTTACACAATTCTGTTAGATTAGAAATACGTAACTTAGATACTTGTTTGTTTTTTTAATTACCTCATGGTTTGCATGTTGTGTTAATTTCATTTTGTTGGATGACGAGGTTGTGTGTATATTACCACAAACCACTCGAGAAAGTATTTGATTTCTTCCTTTATGATTTTATTGCAAAAATATTTATAAGAATAGTACATTATAGATCAGACATCAATAAATCAATAATCGTTCAACCTACTTTGACTAGAAAAGAATAACAATGAAAAGCTGCCACTTTGACCCAACTCAAAATCTCAAATTATTCATTTTACTGTTTTTTCCTTTATAATTTTAGTAATTAAAATAAACAAAATTAACTTTAAATGAGTAAATTAACTATAAATATAATTTCATTAATTAAAACAAAATATAATTTCACTAATACTTTTCACTTCAAAATGTGTTTTTGTTTATGCTTAATAATACCACATTATCACTTTATTACTTTATAAGCCATTTTTAGTGGCTGCATGGTGCCCTGGTGCCCACTGCCCACTATTGCGCATGAGAAGCAGTTCTTTTTCTTTATTTAAAATCTCTCTTTACCTTTTTCATTAGTCGGTTTTGTAAGATTTTTATAATTACATAATTGGACCCACTTTAGATATTGTTCCCTTAATTCAAAATTCAATTTTGCAACTTTACAATAGTTTTAATGATTTAATTGATATCGTTTGTGTAATTTGCAGAATATGCATATACACTTCAAGTGGATGAGAAGAGTGATATATATAGCTACGGGGTGGTTTTGATGGAAATATTGTGTGGTAAAAGATCTGTGGAATCAGAATTTGGGGATGGGAATAGCATAGTAGATTGGGTAAGAACTAAGGTCAAGGCCCAAGATGGGATCAATGAGATATTGGATATGAATGCAGGGGCAGGTTGTGCTTCTATGAGGGAAGAGATGATGCAAATGCTTAGAATTGCTTTGCTTTGTACCAGCCGGAATCCGGCTGAGAGACCTTCGATGAGAGATGTCGTTTTGATGCTCCAAGAAGCTAAGCCCAATAGGAAGTTGCCTGAAAGTGTCATTGACATTGGTGGTGGTAATGGAAGTCATATTCCTTTGCCACAAAAGACAGTTGTTTTGGAATGTTAATATGATAGTTAATTTTTAGGGCTTTTCAATGTTTTTTTTTGTTTGTTTCAAATGGTGGGATTGGTATAGGAGAAGTGATCTATTACTTCATTTTCAATTGGAGTTTTCTAGTGTTGGTGCTTGTTTTACTACTTTATAGTACTGTTAAACATATTTTCACAACTTTGGTTTTTAAATTTTGAAATATTATGTTAATGATGTTTACTATTTATTTGGTAAAAATATGTTCTTTGTACAAAAAAATCAAAACTTGTTTTATCAATTGAATTAAAATAAATTATAATTCAAATTGTTTCATATAGTAACGATTATAACAAGCAAAATAAGTATGTAAATTTTAATAAAGAATTGAGAATAAACTACTCTTTTTACCATTTTTTTTATTTTTACTCTTAAGAATAAAACCCAATAACTAAAATATTATGTTTCAAGTGAGTATAAATATAATATGTATATAAATTCTAATAAAGAATTGAGAGGAACCGTATTATTTTAATTATTTATTTGATTTTTACTATCAAGAATAAAACACAATAATTAAAATATTATGTTTCATGTGATTATAAAAGATGAAAGAGAATATGATGATAGAATTGGGTTTAATTTAAATCTATTAATACAAATAGAGAGAATAAAATATCAAACACACACTTCACCTGCTCTACTCTAAGGGCTTGGTCAAACGAAAGTAATGTCATTATTGAATTGGGAAAATTTCGTCAACTCCTTGTCTGCTTGAATGCATTCTACTCTGAAACTTGTCTCTTTTGCCTGATAATTAAGAAGAAAAAGTAGCGAGTAAAAATCTGTAGTTAACATTCCGATCTTTCAATTTTTTATTTGAAAACAGACACAGTAAGACTGATTTATTATTTACTTGGGCTTGGTCCAGCCCACTGGGCTACAACTGAATGCATTTGAACAAGCCCAGCTGGCTTCTATTCATAATTGTTTAATAATTTGAGAAAATATTAAAAAAAACATGAAATAATCTATTTTTTATTTGTTTAATATATTTATTTATTTATTTGGTTAAAATTTATATTAAATATTTTTATAACGTAAAAAATATTGTTAAATTTTTTAGATTTAATTACATGAAATAATCTATTTTTTTAATTGAATTTCAATTTTAACATCGTCAAAAAAATATTTACTTTTTTTATCATGCAAATTAATATATATTTTTTAATATTATAAGAAAATATTTATATATATTTTTACGGATTAAAAATAAAATTTAATGAGCCTATTGCTCTCACTTCCTTTTTCATCTCTCTCTCTCTCTCTCTCTCTCTCTCTCTCTCTCTCTCTCTCTCTCTCTCTCTCTGTATTCTATTTATACTGATTTTTTGAAATATAGTAATGTTTATAGGGAGGCTATCATACTATTTAAAAAACAAATCTAGTCCATTAACTATATATTAGTAGTAATACTTTTGAGCAACAAGAATATATATATTAGTCATGTAAAAAAAGGAGTATAAATATGTAATTTCGCAATGAATCTGAAGCTGTGAATTGATCATAAATTATAGTACTCACAAATAATGCTGCAACCCGAGTAATAGTCTTTTCCATGTCCTCTAGACACTCATTTTGTTGGTTCTTAGTGATTACAAGCTCTTTAACCATGTAAAGTATTTTCTCAACCTGAATTGGAAAAAGAAAATTAATCGTATCAACCTTTTTTTTTTTTTTAAAAAATTATAGTTTTAAGGTTCCTTTTGAAAGTACATAAGAAGAAGTTATTAGAAGCGCAATGATCTGCATAAATTGATAAATAAAATATATAAATAATAAGAAAACCTTTAAGAAGAATCTAGTTATCAACATTGCTTCAATTCCATCCATGACAAACATGGCCGTCATCATGGCTTCGTATAGAGACCTCCCATCTGCCTATATCAAAAGTTCAAACATTTTAAATAAGCCCATCAATTTCTACTTTTTTTTCTTCTCAACTTGGACAATGAAAAAAATGAGCCAGTCATAAATCAACAAGGATGCTAATTATTACTTAAAAGTTCTGTGTAAAACAGGACATTAATTAAAAGTATATATCACATTTTTCAAAACTAATGAATCTCTATTGTAATATAAATCTTACATCACAGTTTAAAAATGAGACAATAAAAGAGGTCTGTCTATTAGGTTTAACAATGAGAAGCATGATAGTCACATAGTAGCTTATGGTCTAAAAATAGAGCACAGCATCGCATAAAGAAGATAAATTATTTATTCAGAATTGTGTCATCATTCAAGGGGTATTTTTCATGTTATTAGCAACGAAAATTCTTTAAATGCTTCTTTTCTTTTCAAATATTTTTTTTTTATTAAGTATACTTCCTAAGGGCATGGCCCATAAACATAAGTAGATGTATAATAAGTCAAGCAAAAATATATAACCAACAATATATAACTTAAGTTTTGTTATTTTATGCTTCTATATATTAAAAGTAATTTTAAACAAAAAAAAAACTTTTAAAAACAAGGACTTTCAGATATATGTATTTCTTTCGAGAAGCATAAAATGTAATTTATAATAAGCTATAAAAACGTTTTTGATCATTTTTATCTCGTTTGGTCATAAAGTACTTATTTACTGTTAGAAATGGGTTTTAATGATTTTAAAAACAAAAACAAACATTAATTAATCTACGTATGATAGTAATTTTTACCTTAGCTCCGTGAACTAAAGGAAGTCTAATTGAAAATGCTGACAATTTTGTCACCAATTTTCCGAGAGACTCTTGATTTCTTCTTTCCAATTTCACCCAATCATTTAGGAGACAAACTTGAGGGTCCAAAATATTATATAGCTTCTTCTCATGCTTCAATTTTTGCATTTGTATTCGCCTCTCTAAAATATAATTTCTCATTTTGAAGATTCTAATCCATATAGAAAATAATTTATCCTGATAATAATAAACAATTCGCATAATATATATAAGAATTAAAAATAAATAATATTTTGTTTTTCATTTTATTAAGCATTTTGATATGATTATTGTTGGGAATTAATTAATTAGAGATAACACTAGAATTTATTATAATTATGAGTATTTATACTCATTGTATTAAAATTAAAAATATGAAACTTTACGACTCTTTGAAATCCGCGTTACAAAAGAAAAGAGAAAAAAAAATCCCAAATATACTTATAATTTCTTACCTCTGCATCTGTTTTAAGAGAAATTAAAGCATCCTCAGCTCTAGCATTTACAAACCTCCATTGTAACAGCCTATTATGCAAAATCCGAAATCTATGGAACTCATCTTCTTGTAACGGAGACACCTTTTTCATCTTAAAATACTTCAAAATACCACTAACACCATTCTTCCTTCCACCATTAGATTGAACCTTATCCACTCTCCCGACCATTAATCTTTGCAAAGGCGGTGTCACCGGGGACGTGAAAGACCGCCCTGGTGATAATGCCCACGCCGAAGGAGAAGTAGGCACAGACCTAGCTTTCTTTGTGTCACCAAAACCAGTTGCAGGACTATAATTATTGCCTCGTTGCTGAAACAATTTTGAAAAGCCTTCTTTGTTTTCTTGAGAGCGCTGTTTTAATAATGGTTTGGCTGAAATGTTATAGGCTAGTGAAAACTTTACATTATTTACCTTCTCTTCCTCTTTGCTTGTTCTAGACTTTGTTGTGGATTTAAGTCGGTTAGAGAACCTTTCACTACTTGATGCTAACTTTGTTTTCGCTGGAGTGCCATTATTTGATGAGCCACTTTTGCTTCGGACTAGACGAGGTGATGATTGTGATTGATGTCCAACTGCACTATTTGCCATTTTTGTGTATTTAGTAGGATCTTTAATTAATTTCATGATCTTGGTCTGTTTTTATATATTGAGCTTACTGGATAATTATTTTGAAATGTGTATATAGTTGATGGCACGTTGAGTAGAACAAGTCGAATTCTGGAATGCATGACCCTTTATATATTAGTCGGTAACTAGTCCTTCTAGCCACTAGTCAAGGCTTTCACGTAGGAAATAAACAATGGGAAAATGCTTTATATACATCACAATTCAGACAAAAACTCAATCCACTTGTAATAAAATAATTGTTCTTTTATTTTAAATTGATCTTAATTTTTTCATTTTGTCTCTATTTATTATAACTTATTATAATCAAAACTTTATTAATGGATTAATATTTATTTGTCAGTGTCTCTTTTGAAACTTTACTACTTCTATAAGTCAAAATAAATGTTTTTTTTATTTTCAAAATCATATTTCTCAACTTAGTTTTTGGGAATATATAATATATTTCTTAGTCATAGCTTACCTGTAGGAAGCGTCTATGTAGCATAAGTTGCAGAAAAGGTTGGACTTTTTTTTTTTTTGAAATATATAATAATTATGGTAAAAATATTATGTAGATATAATTTATGTTAAAATGCAAACATACTATTGTGAGATTGACAGTATACTTAATGTATCGTTTTGATCAGTAAATAGTATCAATAAGTGGGTGCCGTACCTGACAAATTTTCCTCCCATTCATATAGATCATAAAAAATAAAATAAAACAACTAGGTAGTATTTTTTTCATCGGCTAGTATAGAATAGAGATCGAGAAAGACTTTCAACTATCATTTTGGAATTTGAATTTGGTTCTGCAAAATGCGAGTGCTAGCATAAAATAATGATAATACTAACAAACAGTTGAAATAGTAAGTGTAAGATAAAGAAAAAAAAAGATTTAATATTATATCAGTATAATTTAAAATATACATAAGTAATCCTATTTATAAGATTGTAATAAGTGTAATATAAATGAAATAGTAAAATTGTAGTACAAGGGAAATAATACAAGTAATATAAGTGAATTACAATATCAAATATAATTTAACATCTCTCTTCAAACTCAAGTAGGAAGAGAAACAATCAACTTGAGTTTAGAAACTAATTCTTGAAATCTGTCTGGTAGATGAGATTTGGTGAAGATGTAAGTTGTTTGATTTGTAAAGGATATTATTTTGAGACAAATAGTGTCTTGAAAAACATGTTGACGAACAAAATGACAATCGATCTCGATATGTGTTTGTCCGTTCATGAAATACATTATTATGAGCAATCTGAATAGCACTCTAATTGTCACAATATAAGATAGTTGCAATTGATTAGAGAACACTCATATCAGCAAATAACCAATGGAAACAAAGAAGTTCTTGAGTAGTGTCAACAAGAGCACGATATTCAGCTTCAATGTTGGATCGAGAAGTGAGGGATTTATTTCTTGTTTCGCCAAGATATGAGAAAGTTTCCAAGAAAGAAACAATATCCAGTGGTAGAGCGACGATCAGTTAGGTCACCTGCCCAATCAGCATCAGAGTAGGCAGAAAGAATAAGATTATACTTATTGGAGAAGTGGAGACCGTGAAACATGGTGCCTTTGATGTAGCGGAGAATGAGAAGAACCGTAGTATAATGGCTAGACCGTTGAGCATACATGAATTGATTAACCAGATGAACAACATAGGCAGTGTCAGGACGAGTGACTGTGAGATAAACAAGACTGCCTACTAGTTGTCTGTATAATGTGGCATTTGAGAGAATAGTATCATCTAATGGAGTAAGTTTGACATTGGTTTCTAGAGGTGTTGATGCAGTTTTGCAATCAGTAAGGCCAACCCCGATTAAGAATATCGGAAGAGTACTTTGCTTGAGAATCAGATGATATTTCTAGGCCCAAGAAGTAGTGAAGACGACCAAGGTCTTTCATTTCAAATTGATGGCTCAGAAACTGCTTGGGATCAATAATGCCATTAGAGTCATTTCCTGTTATGATCATATCATCTACATAAAGGAGTAGCAGTGTTACACCAGTGTTACACCAGTAAGTGTAGAACTGAATTTGGAAAACCAAGCTCGAGGAGCTTGTTTGAGGCCATAGAGAGCACGAAGAAGTCTGCATACTTGATGAGATGAATGAGTGTATCCAGGATGAGGTTTCATATAAACTTCCTCAGTTATGTCTCCATTGAGAAAATCATTTTTGACATCTATTTGAAACATGTTCCAATTTCGGGCAGCAGCAACAACAATGATACTTCGAATAGAGGTGAGGCGAGCTATAGGTGCAAAATTTTCTTCATAGCCGATTCTATATTCTTGTGTAAAACCCTTTACAACCAGACGAGCTTTATATCGTTCCACAGACCCATCTGAATAAGTTTTGATTTTGAAAATCCACTTAAAACCAATCAGAGATTTATTAAATGGAAGATCAACAATATCTCATGTATGTGTTTTTGTTAATGCCTGTAATTCATTTGTCATAGCTTACTACCAATGAGGGTTAGAATTAGCTTCTTTATAGTTTTGGGGTTCATGATGAGACAAAATAATAGAGAAACATTGGTAATCAGGAAGATGAAAAGGAAGACTACTTACACGAGTAGAACGACGAAGTGATGACTTTGGACAATCAGATAGTTGGTCTTCAAAAGATGTTGTTATGGTAGGATTAGTAGAAGGAGCATACACATTAGGAAAAGCTGTAGTAGACGATGAGAGTGAGATAAGAGATGAGACATGAAATGAGGAAATAGAGGAAAACATTTTATGTTCCCAAAAGATGACATGACGAAAGATACGCAATCGTTTAGAGATAAGGTCTCAACAACGATAGCCTTTGTGTTCTATTCCATACCCTAAGAAACAATAAAGACGAGCACGAGGTTCCAATTTATTGCATTCATGAGGGTGAAGAAGAACAAAACAGACACAACCAAATACTTTGAGCAGTTTATAAGATGGAGAAGTACTATAAAGACGCTCATAAGAGGATTGATTGTGAATAATAGGCATAAGAACACGATTGATGGTATAAACAGCTGTAAGAACTGCTTCACTCCAAAAGCGTTCAGGACAAGAACTACAAATGAGAAGGGTACGAACAGTATTAAGAATATGTTTGTGTTTTCGCTCAGCTCTTCCATTTTGTTGAGATGTGTGAGGACAAATTTTTTTGGGTAATTCAGATCTATGTTTTATGAGAAAAATCCATGTGAATCTTGAATAATCATTGATAAAAATGAAAAAGTAAACACATACCTCCATAGTAGGATGTGGGCATGGACCCTAAACATCATAATTAATTAAGTCAAAAGGGGAGACAAAAGTAGAATCACTTTTATTAAAACATAAATTAGGTTGTGTTTCCCAATTGACAAGGCAAATAATTTACATTATCAAAAATAGAAACAAAACCTAATTTACCAGAAGATGCTAAGGGATGAAGACGTCCTATAAACGTATGACCTAGACGAGCATGCCATAGGTTGATAGGAGTAGTAGAAGCAGCAACGGAAGTATGAGGAGAATTGGGTAGATGAAGATTGCTAAGTTCAAATAATCGTCTAACCTTACGACCTATCCCAAGGATCTGTCCTGTCTGTGGATCCTGCACATGACAACCAGAAGAGGAAAAAGTAATAGTAAGACTATTCTCACATAATTGACAAACATAGATAAGATTTAGAGTAAAGATGGGAATATGAAAGGTGTGAGAAAGTGATATAGAAGATGTGAAAACTTGTCCTACAACATTAACATGCATATGTGAACTATTAGCAGTTTGAATTAAAAGTTTGGATATGGAAGATTGTGTGTAGTACAAGTGAAATAGTAAAAGTGTAGTACAAGTGAAATAGTAGAAGTGTAGTATAAGTGAAATAATACAAGTGTAGTACAAGTAAAGTATAAGTGAATTATAATATCAAATATAACTTAACATCCCCCCTCAAACTCAAGGAGGAAGAGAAACAATCAACTTGAGTTTGGAAACTAATTCTTGAAATCTGCCTGGTAGATGAGATTTGGTGAAGATGTCAGTTGTTTGATCTGTAAAGGATATTGATTTGAGACAAATAGTGTCTTGAAGAATATGTTGACAAACAAAATGACAATCAATCTCGATATGTTTTATTCGTTCATGAAATACATTATTGTGAGCAATCTGAATAACACTCTGATTGACATAATATAAAATAGTTGCATTTGATTGGAGAACACCCATATCAGCAAGTTACCAACAGAGCCAAAAAAGTTCTTGAGTAGTGTCAATAAGAGCACGATATTCAACTTCAGTGCTGGATTGTTTCTTGTTTCGCCAAGATATGAGAGAGTTTCCAAGAAAGAAACAATATCGAGTGGTAGAACGACGATCAGTTGGGTCACAAATTGAAAAATAATTGATAATTATATAAAATAATATCTTTTAGATTTATAACAATAAAAATAATATTCTTAAAATTTACATAATTTTTTATGTGACGTAATTTGATCAATTTTTTACCTTTTTTACAATATACAATAGGTTTAGTTCATTTTGAACCTATACCATTTAAGCAATATGAGGTTACTAGTTATTTTATACTAATACTGTCAAATATCTTTACATTTAATGCTAATTTTTAAGCTTGGTGGATGAATCTAGAGCAGAGAATTTTTTTTTTTTTTGGATAAATTCAAAAGACAAGATATGTTTGAAAGGTATTCTTTGGAGGAGAAGATAAAAAGTAAGTACAAACAAACTTGCATAAGTAATAGGATTGAAGTGACCAAATAATCAAATATATTGCTGGGCAATGCAATGCACTCGTGTTTAAATAATTTATTTTAATGAATGAATTCTAATTTTAATAGTTTTTATCTTTTTTTCCCTTAAAATGTGACATTATTTCTAATTATTCTAAGTTAAAAGAATTATACCTAAATAAAAAAAAATTGAAATTAAAAATTATATAATTGAAAGAAATTCTTTTTAAATCGAGTTAGAATAATTTCAAATTATATCTTATAATATATATAATAATCAATGCTAATAATCATGCAATCCAATCACAATTTGACACAAACATTTGGGATTACAACGTGGGAAGATTAGCATTAATTATGATTTTATTAATCATTTTTCAAAATCTATGCAAAAATTTAGCTATTTTTAAATACAAAAAGCTTTTTATGGTAGTTTTTTGTTTTCTATTTTTTATTGCAGCATCGTCATTCAAAAAATTTATAGATGAATTGAAGGCCCATATTTCAAATAAATTAGCCCAATTAGCCCATCTTTATGCAGTTAAATACATGTTACTTGGGCTCATTTAACAAAATTTGGACCGAAACACCCTTTTGAAAATTATCAGATAAAAACAAAAAGCGCCACAAGTTTTCTAAATGAACAGAATATCTTCTACTCTTCTAGTCCTACGTCTGAAGAAGGCAACGTTCCTCCAAACAGATTTAAATCCGTTAGCCAGAGAGAGAGAGAGAGTAGGTAGGATAGTGAAAGCGCAAGCCGACCAAACAAGTTAGACTTCGACGGAATATATAGGGAAATATGCAATGCAGAGAAGATGATCTTGAAATATAGAGAGAAACTGCTGTAACAGAACAAGAAGAAGAAGCAGAGCAACGCTTTGAAACGATGTCGTTAGAGACTGAGAAACTAAACATTAACCCTAGCCCATCGTCCCCAAGATTGAAGAAAAGGTCACCAAGCTGGTCTGACCTCTGACCTTTTCACCATGCAAATCCCTTCCCTCTCTTCTCCCAAAGACCTCGACCACAAACCCCTTCTCTCCAATTTCTCTAAGCTCGATCGAACTCTCCTTTTAACCGACGAAATCATCCTTCAAATTCTCGCAAAGCTGCCTCATTTCCAGCTCAAATTCACTTCACTTGTTTGCAAGCGCTGGTTTAGTCTACAAGGGCGGCTGGTACGGTCCCTCAAGTTATTGAACTGGAACTTTCTTCAATCCGGCCGATTAATTTCCAGGTTTCCAAATCTGTCACACATCGATTTGCTCTCTGGGTCTTTTATTTCTGATCAAAGTTCGGCTATTTTGTTGACCCACAAAATGTTTTCGGTGCATATTGGTTCTCATGTTATGCAAAATCGAGGAAATTTCCAGGTAGGTTTTCTTCGAAGTGAGATTATTGATAAAGGGCTACAAGTTTTGGCAAGTGGGTGTCCAAACCTGCGCAAACTCGTACTGTTCGGTGCAGGTGAAATGGGTTTGTTAAGTATATTTGAAGAATGCCTGATATTGCAAGATTTGGAATTACACAAGTGTAATGACAACGTTTTGTGTGGCATTGCGGCTTGTGAAAATTTGCAGGTATTAAAGTTGGTTTGCAATGTTGATGGGTTTTACGGTTCTGTGGTTTCGGATATTGGGTTAACGATTATAGCTCAAGGTTGTAAGAGACTGGTAAAACTTGAGCTGAATGGTTGTGAAGGGAGCTTTGATGGGATTAAAGCTATTGGGCAGTGTTGTCAAATGTTGGAGGAATTGATTCTTTGTGATCATAGGATGGAAGGTGGTTGGTTGGCAGGTCTTTCTTTCTGTGAGAATTTGAAAACTTTGAGGTTTCAATCATGTAAAAATATTGATACTTGTCCTGGATTAGAGGAGTATCTAGGATCTTGTCCAACCCTTGAACGGTTAGATTTGCAAAAGTGTCAGCTGCGGGACATGAAGAGTTTGAGAGCTTTGTTTTTGGTCTGTGAAGCTGTTAGGGATATTGTAATTCAGGATTGTTGGGGACTGGATAATGATATGTTCAGTCTGGCAAGCTGTTGCAGGTAAAATGATAAAACGCTTGGACATTTTTTAATGTAGAAATTACATCAATTAGTTATAATGGAGTGAAGTTAGAATAACCTTTTTGAAGTTAAAATACTCTACTACATTGTTGGTGTGCTTATTTGTATGTGTTAGACTATCTATAGGTTCATTTTATGTGTATTGATTAATGATTATAACAGCTAATGATGGAAGATTTGTTGTAGCACTTGAAAAAAAAAACTATGCTTAGACTTTTCTTTAGCCAATGAATTGTTCCTCATAGACTTCAATTGAGTGGAATGTGGATTATACCCTGCTAGTTTGGTTGCTTATCAGTTCAGTGGGATTCTTATGTGGTGGATACCAGTGATCAAATTTGACTGTTAGAAACAACCAAACTTCATTAAATATTGATCCGAACTAAAATACCCTTTTGATGATGTTAATTGTTTTTGCAGCATTTGTTTGATATGCTAATAATGTTGTACATGATGACTTGATGGTAATTTGGTGAATTTATGCAATTGGGATTGTTAGATGTTGTCTTATCAGTAGATAATGAGTGTCTTGATGTTATGACAGGGGGATAAAGTTCCTATCTTTAGAAGGGTGCTCTTTGCTGACAATAACAGGTCTGGAGTCTGTGATCCTTTACTGGAAGGAGCTTCAAAGTCTTAGTGTAATTTCATGTAAAAAGATAAAGGACCATGATATCTCTCCAGAACTCGCTATCATGTTCTCTGCTCTTAAGGACTTAAAATGGAGACCAGATGTCAAATCTCTTCTTCCATCAAGTGTTGTGGGAACTAGCATGGGAAACAAAGGTGGTAGATTTTTCAGGAGAATGCGGGATCCAAAGTTTCTATTTGTTGACTAAACGTCTAAATTCTACATCTTAGCCTTAATCCTTGTGCTATGTGATGGTCACAATCAGTGGAGTACTTTGTGTATGCTTCAGGGCATATCTTACAGATTAGCAATAGCCATAGCGATTTTGTCAATCAATTTAGATATTTAATACTTAACACAGATGTTTAGGTAGGATATTATTGTACAATCAGGAAACAGCCAACTGGAGCATTCCTAATATCTTTGGGGTGATCCATTTTGATTTGGGTCGTTTACATAGTTCTGATTTGCAAGCGTAGATTATGTAATCTATTTAAGTAGTTGTGTGGTTACTGTAATAATAGCTTAAAAATGCTGCAGAGGTTATTACTTTACCAGTTTGTTAGTATTAGAAATGAGAAATGTAGTAAAATTTTATTTTTATAGATAAGTTTTATTTTTAATTTCTATACTTAGTGTACATATTTCTTTTATATTTTTGATGCGATATGTATAAGCTTTTTTTCTTATAAGATAAAAAATATATTTTTAAGGAATTAAAATTTAGATTATGTAAATAAATAATTCGTTTAAAAGTCAGAGTGAAATAACAGGAGTGACAATTTCTAACCAAAGTGAAGTGACAATGTCTGATCAAAGTGAAGTGACAGTTGCAATAATTCTGACATAATACAGATTAAAAATTTAATCAAAATGATTAATTATTTTTTGATGTTTTATAAGGTATTTTTTTATTATTATAAATATATAACATACAAATTTAAATATATATTTTTATATAAATATGATGTAATTAATATTACTATATAAATTCAGCCTAATTGACACCCACAATAATAATTACTTTTATTTATTATTTATTCCAAAATGATTTTAATAGATTCTATTTTAAAAAAAATATTAGGTGTATTCTTTTAAAAATTTATAAAAATCTAGAGATATATGAGTCTATTCATTTATTATTTTTTATAAGTTTACAGAAATATTAGAGTGTTCAAAATATAAATGAATTTTAAAAAATTCATTTAATAAGAGATTTTTGAGAATTTAAAATTTTTTTTATGTATAAATAAAGTCTAATATAAGTAACTGGTAAGTATTATTATATATATATTTCTTTAAATTTATATATATATATATGTTGTTATTATAGAGAGATAAAAATGTTTATTTTGTATTTATTAAAAAATTATTAATTTTTTGAATTTTTTGAGATTTTTATGATTTTTATTTTATAGGTAAATTAACTTAAAAATAAAGTTGATTTAAAAAATTATTTATCCCTATTGCAAGTTTATTCTTATCATTTTTACAAGTGTTGTATAATAATTCTATCTCCACCCAAATATTAGAAATTTAGTTATATTTGGATTTAATTTTTATCTCTTATAAATACATTATTTTTAATAATATCATATAAAATTATTAAAAAATTCAGTATGTATAAAACATAATTTGATTTACAACGTTTTGATAATTCTTACGAGTTTTTTTAATAATTGTAAAAGATTTATTAAAAATTAAAAAATAATTAAAGTAAAATGAATGTACGTGAGTATGATAAAATAACTCAAAAACTGATATTTTGTATGGCTCTGAAAAGTGAAAAGTGATATTTTACTTTATAAAATTGAAAAGAAAAAAGAAAAAAGAAAAAAAAGCAGAGGGAACCATCGAGAGAAATGGAGAAATTGGAAAATAGCAAAAAAGAAGAGGACGTCTACCTCCATAGCCATAATAAGGAAGATAGAGGAGATAAGAAGAAAGACAAAGAAGTTGTGCCATGGAGTCCTGTCGCCAATAGCAGCGAAGAAGAGAGCAATGAGAAAGATAGATCTTCCTCTTCTGTCAGATTTTCTTCGCGTAACCCTTCCTCCAAATACGACTTCGTTAAGGTATCTATGTTTCTTCTCCCCCTCTCTATTTCTGTTTGGTTGATTTAAATCTCATTCCCAGCGATTTCAATTGAAAATTTAATTTTTGTATGTGTAAAAGAGTTAAATTTTATAGGTGAAGGTGTGGTTGGGTGATAATGCTGATCACTACTATGTGCTCTCGAGGTTTTTGCTTTGTAGGATGTTAACTGTCACCAAGGTTCTAATTCTCTTTTTCTGTTCTGTGAATTTCCCTCTTCCATTTTTCATTGTATTAGTATTAGTGATCTCCGAATTATATTCTTCTATGTTTCGTTTAAGAAGCAGAGCTATGGCTTTTAATCTGCAGAAAATCGTGGTCTTTATAGTGGATGTAATCACCCTTTTTAAGTGTCAATTTGAATATTAGAATTGACGATTTTATATTTTAGATCCCAAATCATGTAGCTATTAAGATTGCTCTTGAGCTTAAGAAGCTGCTGGTCGACAATAGTCTTTTGGATGTGTATGTTATCTTCTAACTCTTCTCTATCATTTTCAGTTCTTATTACTTGTTGACTTTATCAAAATATTTCCTAATATTTATAACTATCATATTACAAAATGTTATATATGTATCCTTATGTTGTCTTGCAGTTCTCAGTCTGATTTGGAGGCTAATTTGTTTAAGGTGATCTAGATATGCTGATTATGATTTGATATCCCTTTCTCTATCCTGGATTTTGTTCTTCTTTTTAGATACATAACATAGTTACAGAAGATTTTTGTATGGCTCTTTCAGCTTATGGAGCGTAGGGGATATGGGGAAGAGTACATAAATCGTTACAGAATGATGACAAGGTCAGTGTGCTTTACTTAGAAAATTGTATAATTCAATGCGCCAAAACAGATTGAATTATTAATTATTTTTTGCTTTTGGGTTTGGTGGAGTTTCTTTTTGATCTGGTTCCACCAGGCATTTGGTGTTGTATGGTGGGTATATCTTCGTGTTGGTTATCTGAGTGATATGTTTTTTTTGGGTCGAATTGGCTGAGTTATGAATATAGGCAAATAGTACCTGCTTTGATTGTCAAAATGAACCTGGTGATTGGATTGTGAATTTTTTACGTTTGTTAAACTTGCATTGATGATTTTTAAGTACCTAGAAACTAATTATGTCAGGATAAATATCATTGTAATCTGAATTGAAAAAAAAATGATTAGGAAAAGTTTTGCTCCTATATGATAAAAAATTTCCCCTTTACGAGTGTCACAGGTTTCATCATCAAAGAGTTCCATTGGTCATTCTTGTATGTGGGACTGCCTGTGTTGGGAAGTCTACCATTGCTACACAACTTGCACAGAGGCTTAATTTGCCTAATGTCTTGCAGGTCCTGCTTTATTTATATATGGAGCAACACTTTCTTTCTCATGTATTAACTCTTTTTAGATTGCTGTTGATGATTGTTTTTAAATTGATACAGACAGCCATGGTATATGAATTGCTGCGAACATCGACAGAGTATGTTCATGTTTTTACTCCTTTTTATTGATTAAACCTTGTCATGCTTAAGGTTAGATTTTGTTTGTGAATACTTACAGATGGCACCCTATTCTACTATATGTATGCTTGGCAATACTCCACATTGTGTGTTAGAAGAAGGTGGATTCAAAATTCTAGGTTCCACGGTCATATTTGAATGTGTTGTGTCTTAGGAGTTAACCGTCATTTTTGTAAATCTTTTCACATTTTCATGCACTTAGCGCATTCCCCTCTAAATTATAACAATGAAATGCTCATTTTCTCATTATATCTGATCCAGTGCCCCTTTAACATCTACTCCGGTATGGGTTCGAGACTTCAGCTCCCCTGAAGAATTAGTTACTGAATTTTGTAGGGAATGCAGAATTGTACGTAAAGGTATCCTCTTTTCTACTGAGCTGTGGAAACAAATACTCTTAAATTGCCAATAGATTATCATATATTTGACTTTCTGTAGACACATCCTTGAACAGTCTTTTTTATGCTAACAAATTGTGTCTGATTTTTTTCTAGCTTGTTAGTTAATGGCATGCTTTTTGTAATTTGTACTTCCCAGGTTTGGCTGGTGATTTGAAGAAAGCAATGAAAGATGGAAAACCAATAATAATAGAGGTACATTTGGGAGTGTGTATGGCCATTTTATACATAACAAAAAAATGGCGCCTTAAAATGTTTCCATGAGTAATGGCAGGGAATACATTTGGATCCAAGTATATATCTTATGGATGATGAAAATAAATCACCATCCAATGCGCAAGAAAAAATCGATGACACAAAGCTTGCATCCTGTTCATCAAATGATGCTAAAAGACAAATTGAAACAAATTCTACAAGTTATTCTGGAAGCGAAAGTGAAGTTAACAGGTGTAGGGAGCATGTTAATTCAGAAGAAGGAAAACTAACCAATGAGGTGAGGAAAGCCTCGGATAATCTTGAAGCAATGGATACAATGAAAAGTGCCCTTGATAGTAAAGGTTAGCTTTAGTTCTAAAATCTGCTGATAGGTGATATGTTCTTTTAGCCTTTCATTCAGCACATAACATTAACATTTTCATATCTTGCATTGTGCATTTAATTGTAGTTTTCATTGAAAAAAGTGAAGAACTTAGCCTGCTTTTTTTTAACTACTCTGCCATGCAGATGAAACTGTGAAAGATCCAGATGCAGATAAGAATACCTTTGTTAAGAAAGAAAAGTCTGGTCCAAAGCCTATAATTGTACCTATAGTTCTGAAAATGGCTGAATTTGATCATAAGGTATGACCAGGTCCCCTTGATATTGCATAGTATATGGATTACTATCCATACTAATTAAAGATGATGACATTGGTTTGATATATATTACTGAAACTGTCTTTATTGCATGAATGTTTTTGGAAAGAGATGAGGAATGCTCATTCACACAACAGTAGATGCTTTCCTGTCCGAGGCACATTATAATCTATGTTCAGTCTTGTTGTCACTATTTTTTTCCCACTCAGTTTTGCATTCAAACAGATTTTCTCTCATGGCAGGCACTACTTGAGGAGTGGATTTTGAGTCGCAAATGTAATGATAAATGTCTGCCGCAGGTACTTGTGATTTCCAGTGATTTCCAATTTGTCTTTCCTATCATCCAGAAGATTCAAAGTTTGGACAAAACTATAGATTAATACGTTTTTATTTGGCAGAGTTGGACTTTTATCTATGAGATTTCTTTCAGAAATTTGTTTTCTTGCAAATGTTGAGCCTACTCTTTTGACCTTGACTTGTCTTGATTTTTGTGGTTTTCTACCATTCTATTATTCTTCTCTTGTTTATATCACAATAATCAAAGTTTAAATCTTCTGTGTTTGTTATTGACAGAGTCTTTGAAAACATCAAATTTAGAATCTAATTGTCCAAGTCTCCTTCCATTTTCTCAGGATAATGATAAGCTAATAACCAACTTAAAAACAATTCAGGACTATCTGTGCTCATTCGATTCACAGGTATGTAACTTCTTGTTTTTTGATTGCTAGAACAGTTATCGTTTTTTTGTTAGATTATTTATTTTATTGATTCAGGTCAAGTATTTTTAATGATATAAATTACTGTCATAGGCTAAGCTAACTTCAAACTAGAACCATTTTGTTTTGGTTTTAGTTTTAGTGTCCCTCCCCCCCTCCTCAACAAAACAAAAAACAAAATAAAATAAATAAATAGTTACAAAATCCTTTAGATATTTTCATGGTTGAGAAATGGAAAGTTGTTTATATTGCAGTCTTGCAGAGGGAATCAAAGCGGGAAACACTAATAAAAATTTAAAAGAACAGATTTATTTTATTCATCTTATTTTCATGGATGCTGCTGTGACATTCTACTTAATTTTCATTTAAATTATTTTGTTTTGCTCTTTCTCAAAACTGCCATTTCCTTTTGAACAGGGTTTAACAGTGGTCAATATTTCTGCAACGACATTCCCGCAAACATTGGATTGGTTGCACGGGTATCTTCTTCAGGTATTCTAATGTTCTTATAAAGTTTCCAAATACTGGTACTGGTCCACCCAGATGCTTCTTGAACCTAGGAAACCTCTTTGTTTTTGCTCATGGGTGTGTTTCTGGAAAAAACCATGCCGTCATCTTAACTTACTGTCCTCTGTAGCTAGTAAGAAAGACAGATGCATAACTTGATTTCCTGTTGGTTAATCATCCTATCAAAGAACTCGAGCTTCTTCTTTCTGGTAACATTTCCCTTGGGAAAAAAAATATGGAATGCCCCATGACTGACTTTATAAGATTTTCTATTTGACGTCATCATTTATTGTTTAAAACTCCAGAATCTGTCCCTTGAATTGAACCTTGGGGGTAAGTAGACTCAGAACCCCAGGACCTTCTCGGGTATTATACATGCTGAGTTGCTAACTCGACTACTACCTTTGTTCTACATCAGTAGTCTTAAGTCTTGAGTTTCTTCTTCGGAAGGGCTTGACATAAATCTTCCAATGGTTAGTTAGAGATTTACCCTTACAGGGGCAATTTACAAAACAATAGGAACTCCAACCCGTTTAAATCTATAGGGAGATAAATAGAAAAAATTCTTTGTTCTGTTTGCGTCATTATTATATTTCATTCCCTTAAAGTTTGTCCTGTCCTTCATGTCACTCCTCTTTCATTCTTTTCTTTTTTAAATTGTATCTCTCTACCAACTTATAAAGTTTGGCTACTTTTTATGTTACTGTTATTACTTGTCCAGTGTATCGAACAAGGCACTACATCAGTGTCGAATGAAAATGGCAGGCAGCTTGGAAAGGATTAGATTGCGTGCAGATGCTGACAGAAGGAAAGTAAGGATTTATCTTTCCCTATATAGATTTTGATCTGCAATTTTATATTTACTATTTCTCTAGTAACACGCTGGTTATTTCATTCAAGTTTCAGAGAAAGTTAAATGAATTCTATTTTCAGTCTATTTTCTTGATTGCTTGGTGTCATTACATGCCCTTATATATATAATCCCGACAGAGATGAGAAGAAAGAATTTTCCGAGGTTCAGAAAGCAATTGCATGAAATATAAGTTGGATGATGACAGATCAAACGTGTGGAACAAAGTCAAAAGTCCAGTTACTACAAGAAACTCTTGCAGAAAAGAAGCCTCTAGTGCTTACGTTGACCAAACCAGCGTTGCACATCTAGTACTTGCACCGAGTTTCTCCAATAAGTAATGGATTTATGAGGATAATTACCAAGCATACATGTATGAGTAACAATTTTCATTATCTTTTGAAATGCATTATTTACACACCCTTCCGTACGAGAAAGGTTTTTTTTTATGCCATTTTTTTTTCTACCCCAAAAACATTGAACAATTTGCACTGCCAAGACTAGAAGGTATGGATTTTTTTAAAAATAAGCATTTTTTTTTTAATTTCAATTTGATATACTAAACCTCTACTAGGCATGGGCCTTCATTTAAGGTGAATAACATTATACAACAGTCCTAAATGGAAGAACATGAAGAAAAAGAAAGAAAAAAAAAGACATTTTTATTTACGATGCTCAATTTTACTTCAATAATTATGACCTCTTGGTGAATCTCCCGGACCTATCTTTGCTTTAATCGTGTCATCTGCAAATTGAATAATAACGAATGATTGTAATCTTCTGTAGATATTTTACATGAAACAAATATATGATGGTGTGTGGAATTTCAAATTATGCAGTTAAAAACCTTATCATATTGTCGATTGTTCTTCAAAACATTGGCAAATTTTCTTAACGAGGTATTTATATTTCTTTATGCTTTAAAAGACCTATAGATATATTAAAAAGTAGTGCATAAAAATGCCTTACGATGATCGTATGAGTCCTGAAAGCTACGAGTCCTCTCGAAGCCATGGTCACGGAAAACATAAGCATTACAAATAAGAAGGCTTTCGAAATACCAGGAAACTTATAAAGATCCAGTTTCACAATTAGTACATACGATGCTTCAATTGCGTGGACTTGCCTTTGAATGAAACACAATAATAAACCACCCAAAATCAGATGTTTTATTGATTTAGCTGTGGACTTGATTCTTTCATTTTGAAAAGTAAAAGTTTTGCGAAAGCATGTTTTTTTTGGGGAGCGATGGCCACACGGTTTAGGTGACTATGTATTAATAATATAAAATATTGCCATTAAGGGTGATTTCATTTTTAAACCCCGTTAATACATGTTTATAAATATTTAAACATTTATTTGTATATAAGTTTAAAAACACAGAGATAAAGTTCAGGTAACCCCAACAGACGGATTGTAGAAACTGAAAAATCATGTTGTCTCCCAAACAAGTTTTGAATAGTGAATATTAACATTAACATATGTTGAAATGAGTTTTATATTTAAATGCGTTTAATTTTAAGTATAAATTATTTATGGATTAAAATGGAAAACTTCCCTTAATAATACTAGTATTTTTTATGGAGGGCAGAAAAATAATCAATAAACAATAACATAAATTAGTTTGAATGAGAATTTTTAATTTTAAATAAATTAACTAAGAAATTTTAAAATTAATGAATTTTATTAATTTCACACATTGCTTAGTCAGAATTAGAAAGATATTTTCCTTTTTGAGATATTTTATTATTATTTATACTAATTAGTTTTTTAAGAGTATTTTGAAACTTTAATAAGTTCACTAGGAATATTAAAAAAATTTGAGGTCATTATTAAGAAGATGCTTTTACTTAAAAGGAAATCTTAATATTATTTTATTATTTTAATTTTATGTGGCTATAAATATGTAAGCCCTCTTATGTTTAAAGATCAACTAATGTTATATGAAAATTATCAAATTTTAAACCATTGATTCAATTGTTTCATATTTTCGAAGAAATAATGAATTTTTGTAGTAAATAAGTCAAGGTGATTAGGAAGGTCATTTCTATTCTGACATAATCCTATCTTTCTGATACATGCCCAATCCCCTGCATTAATTTCACTAGATAAATGGTCCTTAAATATTTTATTATTTCACACTTTAATCCTCTCTTCTTTTTTTGTTCTTGTTCTTGTAATTTGATATCTTTACTTTTTAAGTTTTATACAATTAATCCAAAATTTGAAACCAACATAAAATTAAAATCCAACAACCTAAAAATGCCAAAAGATCAAAATTAAAAAAAAAATTATAAGAAAAAATAATGGAGTAATATAATGTGTTTTAATAATAAAAAAAATAATACAGCCTTATTTAATAATATAATGTGTTTCAATAAGATATTTCACTATGAACACATTGTTGGAAGAAAATAATGTTATCTGGGCAGGCTGCATTTGGAATTGCACAAACTTTGCACTAGTACATTATATGGATCCCTAGTTTGAGAGGAAAATTCTTGTGGGAATTTGGGGGGAAAAAAAGGAGTAAAAGGCTTATATAATGACTAATAATAAAATTAACAAAAGGACAAAAATAACAAACATTCCTACCAAAACTAAAAGCTTTGTAAACTATGATTTTTTTATAAGAATGTTTTCAATTTTGTCCTTTCCATTATTTACAAGTATTTAACTCGGAAAAAGGAGGGAGGGAGGGTGGGAAGGAGAGAGAGAGAGAGAGAACAAAACTTACAATAATTCTCGTTGTGTACAATCCCAGAAAATGCTTTTTTAACATTAAAAAACAAATTTGTTGTTGAAACAGATACAAAAGCAGCAGGAGATTTTATCACATCCTTGATTTTACATTGAAACATGCGCGAAAGCCAGAAATAAATAATTTACATAATTGGTATTATATTATAAGACAAATAAGTGATTTGCCCCAACTCCAAACATATTTTCAGCAATTCGCTTCCTGATAATGATTCAAAGAAGTATAGCAAAGCTCTTATCCAGCATGAACCATCATCTGAATCATAAGAGGAAGGGGATGGAGTAGACTTTGAATAGCAAAGATAATTAAGGAATAACATTTTAGCACAACGACATCAGTAGAATCCTGAGGTGGGAAAGAAAATAAATTATGCTTAGTTGCAAGATGAATTTCTTAGTGCCATCAATAAGAAAGCATTTATGCGAAAGTTCACCCAGTTTTCGAATTGCAAGGTTCTACATCGTAGGAATAGTGACACTGTATGACCTAAGATATTGGCTAGTCGTATTTGGTTCATGGAAAGGTAATAGAAATGCTACACTAATGAAATTGAAATAATAATATTATTATTAACATGTTTGATTTGAACTATAAAATGAGCATAAATTTGAAATAATATTTATTATGCTTCAAGAAGAATAGTGGGAGAATAAATAATTATATATAAAACAAACAACATTTCAAGATATTTCATTGATACGTGGATAGAAAGATCATACTTCCAGCTGGGGAAACCACCTAAAAGACAAAACAAAGGGATTTGCAAAATTTTAATTTCATTCCTATCAATCAAATATGAACTGAGTTAATGTACATACAAAGATCATCTGGAGAGAAATAGCTTACCGAAAACACAGGCAAAAAATCACTTGCTCTGCTTAGCCGCAACAGTCCTTTGAACTGTCGAAACACCATCAACAAATTTTGTACGGAAAAGAACATTAGCATTGTTGAACATGCCTTCCTTCAATGAAACTACAATGAACTGCAAAAATTTGAAAGCCATAGAAAGTAGGTTAACACCAACATTACGGAGCATCAGTTACAGTTCTCCCATAAATTTACACTTCAAGGGTCAAAACTCTACTTTTTGCCTATCTTACAAGGCTGTGCGACTAACCAGAATGTACTTGGATCAAACTATCTATCAGAGTCATTCAACTAATTATAATTCTATACAAGATGAACTTCTCCATCTTTACAACAACTTAATAGAACTCCTTGGAAATTCGGGAAAAGCATTCAGGAAAACTTAAGCATCCTATATTCACAAGAGAAAATCATCGAACCTGAGAGTGTGGGAAATGAGCTTTAATCATTCTCCCTATGTTCTGTGTGTGACTTAAGTCAAGAGCTGCATCAACCTGTACCGAAAAATGAATAATAGTTTACAGATGCTCCTGAAATAACTTCTTGCTAAAAACTAGTATAATACTAAAATTGTGTCAGCACTCAGCAGGGGCTTGCACATATATGTTGTCTTTAACGGTTTCATTAAAATGTATATGTATACACACACACCCCACTTTTCTAGATTAAATATATATATATATATATATAAATGTGTGTGTGATTGTGAACAGTGAACAGTGTGCGGTACCAATAGTAGTAAAAAATCGTACATATAAATTAGTAAATCTCTAAGAACTTTGACATTGTAGATCATCTGATTTCCCAATGGACCAGCAATCACAGTAGAAGTTGAGCATACCTCATCCAGTATGTAAAGTGGAGCTGGTTTAAAAAGAAGCAGAGCCAAGATAAGAGAAAGTGCAAGCAGAGATCGTTGTCCTCCACTCAGTTCAGACAAGGACTGTTTCCAGACTCCACCAAATGCAACACGAACCTCGAGACCATCGAGGAAGCTGCACCCTTCAGAAGGTTCTAGCTTTGCCATGGTGCCAGGTAGAAGGGTAGAAAAGATGGATCCAAAATCACTGGAAAAAATTTGAAGAGCAGAAGAGATCAAGTTAATTGGAGTAAAAGAGCATCAGAAACAAGAAGTGAAATAACTAAGCAAATTTTTAAATGCAAACAAAGAAGATATTGCATAAGAAAACACTCACCTGTTAACTTTGACCCAAGTCACTTTGAGAGTTTCCTTCTTTTTTTCATCTAGTTCCTCAATCACCTTCTTGATTTTGCATTTATCATTCTGGGAAAGAGAAGCCTTAATAAGTAAAGGGAAGCTAAGAAGTAACAGTATACAATGAATTCAAGGGTAGCTGACCTCAATGATGTTTTTCTTGGATATTAGGTCATTGTATTCATCTTCGGCTTTCTCAAACATTGCAATGACCTTCTTGTTGACTCGCTTTTCAAGGCTACAAAAGATCAGGAGGAGATGCAATATTTTAGCATCAGTGAATATAAATACATACAGCACTAGGGCATACAAATGTGAAAATGCTTCAATGTCACAAATGACCGAGAAGGATGAATTTCCATGACCACATACCCTGACAGATCAGCCTGAAGTTTCTCCAGTTCTTCCCTTGCTTTACGAGGATCACAAGATGAAAAATCATAGTCGGTCCCATTTCTTCCAAATAGTTGTTTCTCAGATGCAATCCAGGAATGCTTCTCAAGTAACTTCTCCACCTTCGTAGAGCAATTTTTCTGCTCCATTTCCATTTGCTTTACCTACAAAATTGGAAAATTAATAGCTTAGCATATTGCATATCTTAATGACATGCAAAACAAGCCAAATGACATATTACCTCATTTTCCATTTTCTTCCTCTCAAGAATTGTCTCACTTAGCTTGTGTTGAAGCTTTTGCTGCTCCTTAACAATACTACTAATTTTGGTATCACATTGCTTCATCTTTGCACGAATAGAATCAAGTTCAGTTTGTGCCTCATCGTGAACTTTTTTAATGGAAGAAACCTGCAAAGTTTAGAGGCATGCTTTATGAGATATTATGTATATAAAATAACTGACTAAATAAAATGTATCTTTACCTTGGCCCTCTGCTCTTCAACATCTGATATAAGACTGCTAATTTGGTTTGCCAAAGCCAATAATTGGGTCTCTAGAGATGTATGTTCCTCTACAACGGCTTCCATTTCCATTATTAGCTTCTCTCTCTCATTTTCATGTCCCTGACAAGTAAAACCATTCAAGTGCACATCAATGTGGCATTCATAATCAAGGCAACAAATAGTCATCCTATCAAGTTAGCATAAAGAGACCTAGTTATTTCCAGTAACAGCTAGGTAATAACACAAAACCTCAAGGGAAGTGAATTATGTTCAATAATGATTTAGACAGCCCTCTCCTAATGTTATTGCCTACAGAAGTTCCACTTTATATGGATGGTGAGAAAGTGTTAACATATGAGATACATGAGGCTTAGACATAAATGTAAAATAATGGAGAAGCAAAAGGTATATGACTTGAACAACCCATAGCAAACAATTATAACTGAATATCAGCAAATAGATTGGTGCTGCAGGCAGTCTTTCCAATAACAAAATTACAATTGACAACCATTGGGCTAAGCTGATAACAATTAAGCGAACATGTGGATGGCCATTGAAAAACCAACCTTGAGTTCCTTCAAAGCAGACTGTGTTTGAGATTTGGTTGCCTTTATCTTTTTTTCTAAGTCTTTGAGTCTACCAGCACGACTATTATCATGCTCTTTGATTGATTTCTCAAGTGTTGAAACTCTAGTTACGCAATCTTCATAAACAAGTTGCTTTTCCTTGGCTGCAGATTTTGTTTCTTCAAGCTCCTGTTCCATTCTCTTAACTAATTCCCCAAGCTAGGCAGCACCAAAAGAATTAATAAATTATGTGATTACACGACCAAAAGAGACAGAATAACAGCATAAGTGCACATTTTAGAATATGCTTCAAAATGCAACAACAACCTTATGATGCTCATTTTGCTCGGCCCTGCCCTGAAACAATGAAAGGTCATACGATTTAAGCTCTAAATCCGCTTTACCATCGGTGAACTTCTTATGAAGAGGCAAAAGTTCCCTGATCTGCAATTTTAGAAACATCTTTTCAGAAGTCCCTGAAGCTAAACCTCCAAAGAGAAAAACACATGGAGACAAAACCAAGCTACATAAAATTTAACTAATAAGAATCAATATGATAAACTCAAGAACTCCATGCATATGTTTTCATTCTTAATTCATCTCAAGTGGAAAAGGTATATAAAATGATACCTTTGCTTCAATTTCGTTCAACCTTTTCTGGTGAACAGAAAGTTGTGATTCCGCTTCAGCAAGACCATGAAGTTGCCTTAGCAAAGCACCACCACCCCTGTCACATTAAATTGGTTTTTTAGAAAATTTACTAGCAAAAAGTAGACAGAAGTTCAATGCCACTTTTAGAACCAGGGAAAGTAACCCTTGCTTTAAAATTTACCAATAGTCTAAGACTAGTCCACCGATACTAATGAGAAAAACAAAATAAAAGGTTTGAAACATCAGTATAAAGAACAGTTTACCATCTAGTTGACAATATTTTCAAAAATACGTCATACCTATACATGTAGAAACAGAAAATCGTGCAATGACAACTTACTTGCGGCTTCCACCAGTCAAAAGGCCACTAGGCTGAAATATATCACCTTCGAGAGTAACACTTGGGGTGCAAATTTCCCTGTTAAAAGCAACCTACAACATATACATCACAGCCTAGATCAGAATCTGCACCTAATTTTTTATAAGAAAAGAAATTTTCTATGGTCTAACAAGATATAATGCAGCATTGCATCAGCTACATAAATGCTGGATATATGATAGGGCAGAATTTATATCCAAACATTGCTTTAGGAAGGTTTTTATCAAGAGAAGTCTGGCTAAAGTGGGATGCAAAAAACTGAGAAGGCAACATGAAATAGCTCAGACAAACAGACACACTCCCACACATGCAGTACTATTACTGAATACACATATACCTCCTTTGCCGCATCAATAGTTCTACAAACGAAGGTTGAACCAAAGATGTATTCCATGGCTCTCTGCAACAAAACATCAACTTTTACATTTATAATGGTATATTGAAAAAATTATTGGAGAGCTCAGGTATTTTAATGTCTGGTGGTCCAACAAATAAAAGCATTATAATGTCAAAGAGAAATCTTATGGTCATCAATATGTTGTATATAGTGAGAAAATAACAAAAAGAAATGAGAGAATTAAACACATTAATAATTATAGATCTAAAAGCTGCTTAAATATACACACAACATACCTTCAACTCTTCATCATAACCAACCAAAGAAAGTGCCAGTTCAGCATTCTGCTTCCCAACCTGGAAAGTGAAATCTCTACTTATTCAAAAAAACAAGCTACCCGATGGGAAGAAAATTTATCAGTGGAGAAGGCCAGTAACTGACCAATTTAGCAGCAGCATGACGAATCCTATCGGGAACAGTATGTGATTGAATTTTATTTAAAGGTATAATTGTTACTCTTCTTCGAAGATCACCATTCTGAAGAAGTTGTTTTCCAGTGTTTTCTGTATCCACTACAACATTAAACAATTTTCCACCAGCAGTAACCTGCAGATTAAAGCAACAAATAGATTGACAAATGAAAAAAGTTTTAGAACAAAATTATTTCCTTTAAAAAGGCAACGCTAACCTCTAAGGCAGTCATGGCAGAGCTGTCTTTAACTTTGATAAGTTTTGCAACCACACCTTTCACCTTGGACCTGTCAAATTTTTTCATAGGATCACGATATCTGAATTGAACATTTGCTAATTGTGCTGAAAGGTCTCCTATTTCATCCTTTAACTTCTGCACCTTCTCCAACTCTAATGAGTGCTCCTGTTTAAATATTGTGTATTGAATAGTACATATAGCCACAGAATTATGTCACATGGATGCACAAAAAAAAATCACCAAAGATAATAATTAACCTTCTGTAAAGCTTCCATCTGACCCTCCGTATATGGAAGAGACTCCAGTGCTGCTTTAACAGTTTCTATATCTTTTCTTCTGGCAGCAAGCTCACTCTCTACAGAAACAGCCTCTTCGCGCTTTAACATGAGCTGACGTGTTTTCTCTTTCAGCTCCTTTTCACAGTGGCTAATTTTTGTTTTCAGCTGTTTTAATTCCGTTTCAGCACTCCCAACAGCCACCTTTGCATCAGATAGTTGACCTTCCAGGCTTTTTTCTTCATTTCCACTGCTCTTTCCAGCTAAAACACCCTGAAGATCGTGATTACAGAAAAAAATTGACATTAATATAAATTAAAGCGGGGAAAAAACATTGGTGAATTCTCACTCAAAAACCCACACTACACACCTGGTATTCCTTTTCATACTCTTCCAAACTCTGAGAAAGCCTGGCTACCCTTTCTTTAAGATCAGCTGCTCCTTCTTCGGCCTTTCTAACTGCAGCTGCCCTCTCTTGTACTGACTGCTTCAAATCTTCAATACTACGAGCAATCTGAGACCATCAAGATGCAAAATAAATCTTCAATCTAACATGGCTGAGCAGAACAAGCATAATAATAACACCAATCACTAGATTAAAATCATTGTGTTGTGTGTATGTGAAGCCTGGAATAAGAATAAATAAATGGACTTGTAGAGTACAATGCACTCACCTTTTTCTCATTTTCTTGTTCAGTTCTGAGATTGTCCTCTTTGTTGTTCAGCTTAGAAACCTCCCTGACAACATCTTGAGAAAGTGCATCTACTTTCTCCGATAATTTTTTAACTTCCCCACCCATAGCTGCTTCCTTTTCAGCAGCCAGCTCTGACACTTTCATTTCCATTTCCTGTATTTCTTCCTGGGTCTGTTTTGTATTGTTATCAATCTCCACAATGCTGACCTTCACTTTTTCCACCTCACTCACTGCATTGTTTCTGATTTCCTCAGCTTGGACATATTCATAAGCAATGCAAAACCTTTTAAGCCGATCTAAGTCAGCATTACCATTAGCCCATTGCATGTATTGCATGCGCTCTCTCCTCAATTTCTCCAAAGCAGGCAGTATTTCCTGGTCAAGAAGCTTATTGATCTCATCAACCTTAGTCTGCTTCTTCTCAAGTGTTTTCAAGGCTGCTTCTTTTTTCGACTCGTACATCCTTGTTCCAGCAGCTTCCTCGAGCATAGATAAAATCTCAGGGGGCTTCATATTTAAAACCTTGGTAATCCGCCCTTGCATAATAAGAAAATGTGGGTTATTCACATTCAGTTGCACTGAATGAAAAAGATTCTGAACCTGACTTGGCTGAGCAAGTTTCCCATTTATCAAGTACTTATTGCGTCCACCAACAACAATCTACACATGTTCCAACACAACTTCAATGTAGGTAGGTAAAATACCATAAACACATTTATATCAAAAAGCAATAAGTAGACACTTGTAATAGATATGATACACCACACACTCAGCCATACAAAATGCTACAGCTACAAGCCAAAAATCCTCATACCCCTTTTGTGATTTAACTTGAGACTAGAGATGAAAAATGAGTCCATTTAATATTTTTAATGGGTTCATAGGTTAAAGTTATACTATCATTTAAATCTCATCATATCTCATTCCATCCTACTTAAAAATATCCTTAAAGGGTTCATGGTTATTAAAGATAATCATATTTTCTTTTTTCATTGTTTTTGTAATTTTATTTGTCAGATTTAAGCTCATTTGGAACAAATAAGATATCTCATTATGTGTCATCTTAACTCACCAAAAAATAAATTAAACAAGATGAGATTAGTTCACACAATTTATGGGTTGTACCATAGGTTAATGTGACATTTCATCCCAATTCACACCTTTATTGGCGGAACCAATACAAATAGAGCATTGTGGAGCCTATGAAAAAATTTAGTCTAATTTCTCTAATTTCTTGGACCATATTAACAAAAAATTCAAACTTTTTTTTTACACAAGACATTGGATATCGACCTCTAGGGAAAAATTTGATACGGATAGTGTACCTGACGCGTAACTGTGATCTCGGAATGGTCCTCGTAACCAAGAGGACTACGGCTTCGATTGGAATTATCAAACAAAATGGAGACAGTGGCTTTGGTAATACCGGCTTGTCCTTGCTTGTAAACAAGCTCTTGAAGATTGGAAGCACGAACTTGCTGCAAATTAGTGATTCCCAAAACAAAACAGATAGAGTCGAGAATGTTGGACTTGCCTGAACCGTTGAGTCCCGTAATGGCGTTGAAGAAGGGGTCAAATCCAGGGACAACAGTCCTCGTTGCATAAGACTTGAAACCCTCCAAACATACCTCTTTTATATGCATGGCTTTGCTCGAAACACTCCTCAGATGAATGTGAAACAAGGAGATTGTACGGATTATAAAATAATTAAAAAGAGAAAAATTCAAACCCTAGGAAAGATTAATTGAGAGATATGTTGAGTAACAGTGGAAGATCGAGATGCTGAAGTGGAAGATGTTGAGACTCTGTTAAAGTGAGGGTTTGAAAATGAAAAATGAAGCACTAGTCAGTGTTCTACGAGATGCTACTGAGTTACTGGCCCTTACTCCTAAGGCGGGAAGATATGCTTTTCATCTGGATTGTTCAAATGAAAAATGAAGCGCTAATCCCCTCTCTTTCATTATTTATTCAAGAGACGTTATTCATTTTATTTTATTTTCGGTCTTTTTTATTTAGCAAAGAAAAAGGACTGAGAAACGTTGTTGTTCTGACTTTTGATTTGTAAGTTGGGCCAAGAATGATTTGGGCTGTATTCTTTAACCAGTTATGTTTGGAAAATTTCCAACGACAGCAAAATTTGGGAAAGAGCTTTGTGGTCCCACATGCGTTTATTTTTAAGAATATCCCACATACGTTTCTTAATTATTTTTAAGAATGTGGATTATAAGTATCTTAGTTATTTTTAAGTTATATACAAGTTTAATTTAAGTTAATTATTTATTTAGATATATTAAACTAAATACAATGTAAAACCATAAGTTTGTCAATAATAAAAATATTTTGAAAATACAACATAAATAACACTTTAAAAACTTATAACAATAAACATGATATCATTTATATTCAATTCATATATTTTTAATACAAATAAAAATTCTAATTCAAAAATTTAACATTAAATATTATCGAGGTTAAAGTTGTTCAAATTGAACTCAAAACAATTAAATTCATTCAATATTACTCTATTAAATTGGACTTTATTAACGTTATTAAAGTATTATTTTTATTATTATAAATATTATGGCTATTATCTTATGTAATTTAACAAATATTTTTAAGATGCATTTAGGGAGAAGGATCTATTAATTTATCAATTTTTTTTAAGATGCACTTAATGGGAGAAGGGTTGATTCTTGATGAAAAAATAAATATTTTGGTGCAGGAACCTACAATCATCCGCTTAGACATTCCAACAGTCCAACTAATAGAGTTATAAAACCAAGATAAAACAAGCTGCAATACTTTCAAGAGAAACACTTGTACGAGCTACAAAAGGTTTTGCTTATAATTACATAAGAATTGATCCAGAACTACAAAGCTTGTCACTTTTGCAAACAGGAAATGAACTTATTTCTTGAACAATTTTACAACAAAAGACAACGTTAAGAGTCAAGACGCTAGAGTTGATTGCACACAAAATGAATAAAATAAACATTGATTACATACATACATATAAAATTATGAAACATCTTCGGTCATTTGTCAGAAGTACCACTTTGGTCTGACTTCCTCTTCCTCGTCGGTCAACTCACGATACTGATACCACCCTGCTCCAACTTTGCTCACTGGCATAGGGGACCTAGCAAAAATCTCAACTGACTTGGGCACATGGACAGCTAATTTCAGTTCTTGATTACTTTCTCCTAAATTTGAAAGTTTGCTCATAGGTTCCACAGCTATCCATCCTAGACCAGATACGGCTATATCACAAGCGGGCCTGAAGAAACAGCGATTAGAGTTCTTCATATTTGATTTAATCAACTAATGGTAGAGAATTCAGTATTGTCGGCCTAGGTTACATGGATTCGTTACGACACAAAGTGCCCTACATTTTTAGTATGTATCTGGGTTGGATTTTCTCAATATTCTGTAAACTTCCACCAATTTGGGGTAGTCATAACTCACAAATCACAACCATAGTCTTGTATTTGTGGAACTTTAATACTTAATAAAAGGAAAAATGAAATAAACACACCTTTCTGTGTCTTCTGACTTTATTTGCAAGTGATGGACCTTTTCAAGGCCTCTCCATTCATCTTCTCTTTGTTTTTTAGGAGGTGTTAATAGGAGTCCATGCTCTTTCTGCAACATCATTGAATTCATTTATTCATGATAAGTAAGACAAACATATACATGATCAACCTCTAAAAAGAGAGCAAGAACCCCATGCTATGATATGAAGAACATTAAAAATATTTTAGTTGCCGAAATCCTCATAATGAACTCTGTGTATCATGATCCTCGTACTAACACTACAGAGTTTCATATTACAGATCATTCATCAAAGTGCCAGCGAAAAAATAAGTGGAAATGCTTAAAATGCTTAGATTTTTCTCACTGCCTAAGTTAGCAATTTGAGTCACTAGAAACAAACAGTCAAAATAAATCAGTCAATCACCTGGTAAAATTCGTCAGCCGTATCAGTAGGAACCATATGAATCTGAATACTTTTTGGACCATAGAATGTTAAGCGTGTTTCTGGTAGACACTGAAAAACATCAAAATCAAAACACAATATGCTGATAAGAAAAGTGCAGATCAACAATAACCAATCATTTTAGCCTCATAAAAGACTATATGGAGCTATAGAATTAAAACCTTCAAAACATCTATTCTGACTAGACCTCCCCAAAATAGCGTGTAACCATTTAGGTCATTAGATAAATCCTTGCCAGCTGTGTCATTTGCTGAAGAAATCTGAGAATTCTGTTAAAGAACAACTTGAAAGTCAATGACTAAGGTGAACTAGCAATAGATGTTATTTTTTTCTTTAGTTAAAAAAAACTGGGCATACAGGAAAGGATTGACCCCTGAACTGGCTTTGAGGAGCAAGGGCAGGTAGATCTTCGGAATGGACTACTGCTGCTAGTCTGTGGTGGAGATGAATTCCTGGCGTATCATATAATTTCTACATGCAAAAGAAGGTTACAAGTTTAGATCTTAAAACATAAATGCATAATTTCCAAAACTAAACTGTGAAGGACTTGATATTTACTGGCATACCCCTCCTCCCAGGAAAGCGTTAATTTGAATTGGACCCAAGGTAGTTCCAGGAACAGCAGACTGAATTGGTTTGTACTTTTGTGCTGCCACAGCGACAGGGTCCTTTTGTCCCATCAATTCTGGCGTCAAAATGTATAATCAATCAAAGAAAGAAAAATGTTATAACCAGTCAAAACAGAGGACGAGTGAGTTCTTCAGAAAGTTCAAGCTTGGGTACAAAACAATCATTAACAAGCTTATACATAACTGTTCAAATCACAGCAGAGATCCTGAATAAACTGATAAACCCTCATTCTTTGAATTACCTTGGAAAGAAAATCTCAGTTACAGCTATATATATATATATATATTGTTAACTACTAAAAGGATCTGCAATAAATTTGTCTCAAGATAAAGATATGTTACAAGAAACTGTGAAAGTGCTGCTTTTTTTTTGTTTATTTGAATAGGGTTTATAAGCAAGCAAATGACAGCATGAACAGATCTAACTTACTTAGTAAAGCAGTGATGAATGCTGATTTCCCAACATTAGCTGAGCCCTACAGTAAAGAAAAATCAACCATGCTAATGCAAAAGGACCAAATGAATGCTGGTGTAAGATGTTAGAATCATGTACAATTAGAAAATTAGAAAATGAAATATAAAAAAACATTATTCACACAGCATCAGCGAAGTATTGCATGACAATCATGAATGTCAGAATCATGACGTGTTTAATGAAAAATATATCATCAATGTTTCCCGACTCCAGAAATGTAAATAGAAACACACATGCACATACAGACAATTAAATATGAAGTTTGGATAACTGTTCAAGTCTCTTAGTGAAGCAACATAGTTCTAATGGAAGTTTCCAATAAAAAAACTAACCAGAATGTAAGTGTCGCGTCCCTGCATCACAATCAAAATAAAGATTTAGATTATTGAAAAAATAAGAGATGCACAATACTTTTATAGTGAATAGGGGGGCAAAAAATTCTAGAGGATCCTAGTAAAAACAAAACCCCATAAAGTAAAAAAGAAAACATTTTCAAAACTCAAGTCTTGATGAATTCTTAAATCATTTCAAAAAACCACCAAAATAATAATTAAAAGGTATAATTTGTCAGAGCTAAAATTGAACCATGTAAATCACCTACTTGTATCCCAAACCTCTATTTGAGGTAAACTAATTATACCTTATTCTACTTCTATAGTAAACATCCTGTAAATATTAAAGAGGTGAATATAACACAAGACTGTGATTTGGCAGTTGATTTTATTGAATGATGTTGATGACTAGTCATGACACATTTCAGTTATGAACAAATATGAAGAGCAGATTGTACATATGTGAATATAGTCATGTACCAATGAAGAAATAAAGTACCTTTTTCTCCTGTTGAATCTCCGATGCAACTCTAGAAATTCCAACTAGAGACTTTGAACTTGTCAAGTGAATACTCAAAACACTGCAAAAAAAAAAAAAATTGTACATCTCAGCAATGTGCCTAGCCAAGCTTTAATTAAAGTAGGATAATAATAAAATAACATTCTTTTTTAATAACATTGATTCAAAGAAATGGAGTCAAGAAAGCTTCAATCCCATCTACATCAAGCCACATAGTATGAATCCTTTATCATCAAAATTTCAACTTCCCATTTGCAAGAATAACTCACTTGAGCTTCTTTTTGGTAGTAGCCTCTACTACCCAATCACCAACACAATTTAAATCTGTTCCTTTGGGAAGAAGATCAACCTGATATCAGGTAAACTAAAATATATAAACATGGCTATACCATAAAATAAAATAAGAATACTACTGGCCAACATAGCAACCTGATTTAGAGAAACGCTACTATGCAGATTAGTACCTTTGTAACCACCAATATAATAGGATTTGCACCAACTAGATCGCGCACGTGAGCCAAAAAACTACCATTGAAGTCCACAATATCAACCTGAATTGGTAGTCACCAAAGTGAGAACAATTTGGCAGCTCTTCAATGAAAGTCATTCAAGTCTAGCTCAAACAAAAGTCAGGTAGCATTTATTAGTTATTACTCACCAATTTAACAATGAGTGCTTTCTCATAACGCAAGTGAGACAGCTTCTCTCGGAGCTGTTCAGCTGTGATGAACTGTTTCCCACCAGAATAACCTCCATTGCCACCAACAGCAGTTATCATCTGCCCGTGAGACAGAAGCTTGCACCTCCTACACAAAACACTTCTAAGCTGGTGGTGTTTCTTCTTCTGAAAATAACAACATTGGATAAGAATCAGCTTTTTATATATCTTGCTTTAGATTTTGAGGAATCTACGCAAAAAATAATAATAAATAAATAAATTAAGGATTCATTTGGAACTACTTCTGGTAGCGTTTGGAAATTCATGAGAAGCAGTTTTAAAATTTTGTGAAGCATTATTAGTGTTACCAGGACTTCTAGGGGCAATAAGTAATCCTTACTTTTTCTCTAGTTTTGGATGCAAGTATATTTTTAAAATTATTACTAAAGTGATTAAGTAACATTCAATATCACTTCTAACAATTTTATATCAAACACCTAAAACTTATGTTGAAACCACTTTTTATCATACGCTTCCCTTAAAATTACTTTTAAAACAAGTACATCCAAACAACCTTCTTTTGCTAACATTTTACTAACCACTAACCAAGAAGAATCAATGGGAATTGTTGAATTCAATTTTTAGAATATTTTCAAGTCTAAGATAGCGTGATAAATTAAACACGAATTCAATAACCTAAATAATAATAAATTACAAAAATATAAAGGAATCCATACCAATTCATACGTCTCGGTGTCGACATACCCCGGAGCGTCTACCTCCGAGGTCTGTAATGGAGCTCCACATCCATAACAAGCAGCCATATTGATAGAGACTTTCAAGGGTTTTTCTTTATGTTGCTTCTTTTTTTCTTTAAGTAAGAGCTTGGCAGCCTCATTTGAACGGTGTCGTTCAAGGAAACGATCACCCGGGGTGGGGGCGGCCGCCCCAGTTCCTTTAGTAGTATCCGGTGAAAGGGCGTCTGAGGAGAGTGGTGGTGTTTTCTTCTGAACCTGCTGTGACTGAAAAATTCCACACACGACCACTCTGGGTTTTGTTTGTAAATTAAGAAGTGTGGGGTACGAAGTGATGGGGTTGTGCTTGATACTCAGAGGACAGATAAACGTTGAGAGCGTCTTGGGCGCCATTGCAGACCGTTATTGAAGGTCTTACTGGAAAAGAGCGGGCATGGAGTTCTATCTTTCTACTAGCGCAAACTCATATCAAGCAATTCAACCAATCTCGTCTTTCTGGTAATTAAAAAAAACAAAAACTAAGAAATATCATTCTTTTTTCCTGGAGAAATAACCTAAATTGTTGGGATTAAGTCTGTATAGTCCTATAGAGTTAATTTAGTATAATTTTTTTAGAATATATAATGTTAAGGATAAATTTAGATTTTTATTAAAATAATATTTTATTTATATATAATAATCTTAAAAATAAGATTAAAAACTTTAAAATACTTTTTTTTCTTTTATTTTTTTTAAATAAAAATATTTTTTCTCTAAAATATTTCTATATATAAATAAAATAAGATAAAAGAAAAATAAATATATTTTTTCTCTATAATATCTCTATATATAAATAAAGTAAGATAAGAGATAAAACAACCAAAATAGGATAATAAGACAACATATAGATTAAATGGAAAGAAAAATTAATATTTTTTAGAGAATGATATAAATTTTATTTTATTTTATTTTTATTTTTAAGAAAAATTCAATTTTATTCTTAAAAAAAGTAGTATTTTTAAAAATTTATACTTGATGAACTTTTTCAAAAAACTAATGAATAAAATATCTTTACACAAAATATAAGAACATTTGGAGCGAATCCCTAAACTGCTGATAAAACTTAAAAATAAGTTACCTTTATTGATTTGTGGTCAAAATTAAGGTTTATTTATCATTATTTGACATAAATTTATTTTTGTTTCTACATTTCTAAATAAATTTTATGTATGACTAAAATACGGAATACAAAACCAAACGAATTATTCGTGCATTTTTTTGGGACATGTGTTAAAACACCTTAAAGCTAATAACATATATTTAAGTAACATGTGTGTCGTGCTTTAGGCTAGACAAGTGAGTTGTGTCATGCCCAACTTCTCTATTGATAGCACTCGTCAGTATCTTAACGATACAGACAGCACAATTTTTCGACGTAAGTTTTGGTTGTTGACCGTGGGACACAGTTGGATGGTAATTGCGAGTAAGGAGTACTATATATATATATATATATATATATATATATTTTTTTTTTTATTTCACTAAGATTGAATAGTAATAAAATAATATTAATTAATATATCTTATTTAATTTAATAATTTAAATAAAAATAATAATAATACAAAAAAATTATGATAAATATTAATTTATAATGTAAATTTAATAAAAAAAAATACAACATGTATTTAAAATCAAACTTATTATTATTACCATCTAAATAAAATAAGATCAAATAATATTACAATTATGAGTCTATTAAAAACAATAAATAAAACATGAAATATTTCATTTTATATTTCTAGATTGTATCACGTTTCTTAAAATAAGTGAGAACACAAAACAAACTATTCATCATAATGAGAAATAAATTAATTAAAAAGGTTATAGTCGCAGATAATTATATCTAACTACGGCCTTAATGCAATACTAAGTGATAAAATGACAATAGGTCATAGATAATGTCAATAACTACAAATGTACCCAAAACAAAAGGTAAATAAATAAATAAAACTAACTACAACCAAAAAACACAAGAACATTATTTAAACACCAACACTAGCTCCTATAACAGAATCAGCAGATGAAGTTAGGCACACAACGTTATCATAGAGAAGGCCAGCAACTGCAGCACCAATTAAAGGTCCAACCCAATAAACTGCTTGATTCTTGAAACTACCAGCAACAATGCTAGCCCCAAATGCACAAGCTGGATTCATAGATCCACCAGAGAAAGGCCCAGTTGCCAACACATTTGCTCCAGCAATGAACCCAATTGCAATAGGCCCCATAGCACCCAACCCACCACGCCTAGAATCCTTAGCAGCATACACAGTGTACACCAGACCAAATGTCAGTATTCCTTCCAAAGTTGAGGCTCCAAATCCTGTCATTTCTTCTGCTATTTTGTAGGTTGGAACGTGCTGCATTATGAAGAAAAGAAAAAAACATATACAGGTCTCAATTTATGTTGTCAAAAGGGTTATGGAAAAAAGTAAGATTTGGTAATGAATATGAAGATGTTTAATACCTGTCCAACAATAGTGATTCTCAAAATGAGGCAAGCAATGATAGAGGCTAGCAACTGAGAAATCCAGTAAAAGAGTGCAGTTGGGACACTAATGTGACCTCCAATGGCCATTCCAAAGGTAACCGCCGGATTAACGTGACCACCGGAGATATTGGTGGCAATAAACACAGCAGACGCTAATGCAAAGGCATTTGTTATGGCAACCACCACCAGACTGGATGGATCTGATGACGCATTTGGCATCAACTTTTCTATCATGTTGAAACATCAAAAAATTACCAAAATGAAAACTATAGAAAGGTGATGTCAAATGAATCTATAGAACCAACAAAGGAGTGTGATACTAATGATATGTAACATGTTATTAACAAAAAATTTAACACAACTTTTGATTATGTGTTCTGCGACACCACTTTATCTTATCAATTAAAATTAAGAGAGAAAAAAAAGAAGTGGAAAAAAACTAATGACTCACGTGCAGCATTGGTGCAAAAACACGAGTCATGTTACATAATATTACTCCAGATGTACCTAATTAAAGGCCATCTTGACAAAGGAAAAAGTATTATATGAACCAAATGCACACATCATCTACAAACATTAACACAGAATAACTCCTTTTTCAACATCAAAAAGTGACCAAAAAGAAGAAAAATTTAAAATTTGTGAGATACTAGATGAACCCATAAAACCCACAAAGGAGCGTATAATTTTATTTTATTTTTTTAAAAGTCCATAATTTAATTAAGGGCATTTTGATAGTGAACTGTGAAGAACTCTCTGTTTGCAAAGCAATTAATGCAGATACAATAAGAAAGGAAAAAAAAAAAAAACTCTTTTGGCAAAGACAAGACATTTATAAGCATAACGAAACTTTCTTTATTATCTGTAATAAGTTACAAAACCAAAGTCTCAGATAACATAACTTTCAAAGGTGTGTTTTCAAAAGAAGTGCATTGTGTCAATTTCTTCCTTTTAAAATGAACTGCTACGTATAATATGCAAATTACAAGTGACGACAATAGACGCTCTAATTTCACAAACAATTAGACAACATACAAAATCATTTAACTACTTCATTTTAAAATACTAAAAGTGACAACTCACGAGATGACATCATTGAACCAACGACAGCAAAGACATAGAAGAAAGTGGAGATGAACTCAGCAATGTATGATCTGAAAGCGTTGAAAGTGATTGATTGTTCAAATCGAGCGGCCAACGATGTCCGGGCCATTTTTAATATGCACATGTATGAAATTTTTTCAAGAAGAAAAAGCGAAGTCTTGATCTGTATATGTAAGAAATGTTATCTGAAAAAGAGTAACTGTAAATATATAGAGGGAATCAGGGAAGTAGGAGTTATTTAACAGAGGGTGCCCACTTTTTTGGATAATGGCTTTAGAATTCGAAAAATGAGAAATAACTGCCCACCGACGTGGCTCTACGTGTTTGGTAATACATGACTTGTTGCAGTTTATACCGTTTTATTAATATTACACAAACTTACACCAATTTTGAAGAGAAGGTTGAGAATATTGGCATTTTTTTTATTGTTTCCTCACCACATTTGATGTAAATTTTAAAAATTGATAAAAATATCCTTGAAAGTAATTTAATTTACATTGAATAAATATATTAAATATGTCTTTAAAACAATAAAAATCATTACGACGATAACTTCACCCATTTTGAAATTGAAAAAATATTTTATTTTTCTATATAATATTAATACAGTGAAACAAGAAGGATGTAGATGCATAAGTATGTAAAAATTTGCACGTCACTAATATTCATTATCAATGTCTTTTTTATTTATATTTTCGCTCTATGTTTTTGGTGCAATTTACTTTTGATATATTATTGTTCTTATTACAAATACACACTAAACACGTATAAATAAGATTAAAAAATGAAAAAAAATATTATATAAGAAATGAGGTAATAATATGTGCTTTGAAGTTAGAAATTTTACTATGGATCATATATATTGTTTGTTATTTTTATTAAGTTTTATATAGTTGTATTTTTTAATAAAATACTTTCATTAATCTTATATTTCATTACTTACTTACTCCAATTAAAATGAATAATTTCTATTGAAACTAGTCCAATGTTGTTTTTTTGGGTGCTAAATTAGTCCAATGGCGTTATATATTCATACTTCTCTTCATGTTTAACTCTTTCAGATGTAATATATTGTGTTTATAATAAATGTTCCATCATGACCGATGCACAAATTCATTGTATATATAAATTTTTACATTGAATGGAAAACTAACTCCAATTATATTACTCTTCGTGTTATAAGAAGAAAAGGGAAATAAAACTTTATGCAATTATGTGTTATATTATAATATTTTGTGTAGAAATTTTTTAAACAAAGAAGACAAATAATAAAAAATAACAATCTTAAAACTTATAATAACAAAAATAATATCACTCAATAATATTAAACGGATCTAAATGACTGTAGTTTAATTTATATAATGTTTAAAAATAAATAGTGTACTACACTTTTATTTTAATAATGAAAACAAATGAATTTAACATGTGTTATTTATATTGTTAAATTTTATAAGGATATTGTTTTATTGTTTTTTTTAAGTTAACTATTTTTTCATATGAAAATAATCAATATCAATTAGTGATGTCTACGATTCGGTTCGATTTGTTCTGATTTGGTCTGGTTTTGAAAAAAAAAAAATCAAATCAGACTGTTCATATTGTTCAAACTAAACCAGATTGTACCGTTCGGTTATTAAAAATATTGTAACTGAACGATCTTGGTCTGATTTGGTAAACGATTTGCAACGGTTTAATTCAATTAATAATACATAAATATGATATAATTTAATATGATACAGTCAAATATCTTGAAGAGTGAAATCAGTTCGCCAGCGAGATCCATATAGGAAAAGTTAGTTTTGATATATATATAATATGTTGGTTAAATTAAATTTTTAACATATTATTAAAACCGGTTTAAAAATCAATATAATCGAAACAGATTGTTTAATTTATAAAACTATTCGAACTAGTCCAATCTAATTATATTTTATGATTTAATTCGATTCGGTCCAATTCTTAGAGAAGATTAATATCAATACTCCTATATTCTTTGTTATTAAATAATATTTTTAAAATTCCTTTTATATGTTGGTAGCCAAATAAAACAAAACTCTTAAGATCAATTAGAACTAATTTGAGACGGTAAGTTACCTTACACTTTTGTATGGTATATATTCTGACTTTTTTTAGATTTATTTTTGAATTAGTATGTCCATTGTATTTTATTTAAAAAAGAAAATCTAATTTTAACAACTACTCAATGTGATAATGCAAGTTATAAAAATCCAGGATATAATTGTGGAAGTAAACCAGTATTCAGTTCATCAGTTGTAACAGTATTATTGGAATCCATGATGATTATCCTTGCAGCATCTTATGAAAATATATTTTAGTTTCTAAACCAACCAAATACAGTATCGATCGTCACTCTCTGTCATTAACATACATTCGAGTCTAGCTATTCATGGCGGTGGATATTCGTCAGCGTGCACGTGTCAGTGCTTCGAATGACATCAGTGTGGGCGCAAAGCAATGCATAATAACAAACCGAGTTAATTCTACCGATTCGTCAGATGAGTCGTTAGAGGAAGAGGCGAAATAGATAATAATGAGAAATGTTTTCTTTGGAGCAAATGATATAGAAGATTTAGAATTTCTACCCAAACAAGAGTTGCTTGAACATTTCAGAAGAGAAGAAGCTATGAGGTCTTTCAACAAGAGTAGACGCAAGACTAGTTTGTTTAAACTTATCCCTTGTTTTGAGTTTTTAAAGCTTTTGGATTGTGGTTTTTGAACATTAATTTATATTGTATCTCGTTCCTTTTCTTTCTTCGTTTTTGTTTCCTCCTTTTCCAGTATTGATCTCTCTGCTTTTATATATGTTGTATCTTGTATCAATTGTAAATATATAAGAAATTGTTGAGAGACCTATCAATTTCAAATGGCCTGTGTTGCAAATTCAAAATATCAGCCAACAAATAAATACGTACCACCAGATTTTGATGTAGCAAATAGCAATCTATGAGTAGTTTTGTTCTCTTATATGATTAATATCAGTAATTTTTGTGTTGTCTCGTATCAAAATTTGACACTAATATTATCATTTATCAAAGTTTGATTATAGTTTATTTTACTAATGGATTCTATAATCAAAGTTTCACACGTATTACATTGCTAGACTGACCTTGACTCACCTATCACTATAAATAGGTAGGAATTTTCTTTTTTTTTTTTACACAAAACGATAACATGATTAGAAATTTAACTTAAATACAACTTGATATAATTTTAGGTAAATAACAAGTCAATTAGTTTGAATATAAAAAAAATGTTGTCGATTTTGTAATTTAGAATTATAAATGAATAAATAATTATTTATTTTTTTGCTATAATTATTCAAATTATCGAATCAACCCTTTTAATTATGAGATTTATAAAATCTTACTTGATTTGTTATAAGTTTAGTTTTAAGTTTATAAAGATTAGATTAATTTAACACTATTTATATAATACGGATTATCACCGTATATATGTTTAACTTATTTTTAAAACAAACCTAACATTAAGTTAGAGATTTTATTTGAATTGTATGAAAGTTGGGTTTAACCAATGATAACCTTTTTCACTTTTAATTTATTCTCCTATATCAAGATTCAAAATTCATTAAATTCGTTTTTAATACTTTTCATCGTATATTTATGTATTGTAAAAGGATTTGGTAAACTAATTATACTTTTGTTATGGATTATGATATTCTTAATATTTTCGAAATGTTACAATTTACTTAACAAATTTAAACAAATAAAAGTGCAATTAATGTAAATTTTCCACTTCGTTTCAAAATTAGCGCTTAATAGAAAAATACACATAATTTCAAGCCTAAAAAGGACAGTTATGTGTTTTTTACACAACAGCTTTTAGAAATCAGTTTACTCATATGTCTCTAAACTAATATAATTTTATTTCCTTTTAAAAAATTATTTCGTTAAATATAATTTGCATATTTTGAATTTTGAAACGGAGGTAAGGATCCTTACGTGCTAAATAAAATCTAATTACTTATTCACTTTAGAATTAATAATAAACGGGTATTTTTTTAACTTTATTGATTTTTAGCCTATTTTTCCAAGTCAACCCGCTAGACCCATCATCATCATCGTTATTATTATTTATATTTTTTTCTTGGATTTATTTTTTTAATGATAGCCTTTAAAGATATACCAATGATTTTGTTTTCTTTTAACAAATTATCACGTTAGATATGGTTTATGTTTTTTGAATTTTGGAAAGGAAGCAATGATTCTTAGGTGGTAAGTGAGAAAATATAACTACTTATTCACTCTAAAATCAATAACAATTAAATATTTGTTTAATTGATTGATTTTTAGCTAACCTGTTATTTTTATGGGTTAATCCGTTAGACCCTTTATTTTCTTATTTATTTTTTTGTTATTAGTTTTAGATTATTTTTTTGTTGATAATCTTTAAATATTTTCCTTTTAATAAATTATCATCACATCAAATATGATTTGTGTATTTAAATTTTGAAATATAGGTAACGAATCTTACCTGCTAACTGATAAAATATAACTACTTATTCACTCTAGAATCAATAATAATTGGGTATATTTTAAATTGATTGATTTTTTGCCAATCCTTCCACCGTTATTTTATTTTTTTGCTATAGTTTTAGAATTTTTTTTAATATATCTCCTAACTTAATTTTCATTTGTTAACTTGATTAATTTTTAACTTAATTGAAAATAAGATAACAATGTCTTTGCATCCTAGTCATACAAAAGAAAATTCTAACCAATACTCTACCCCAAGAGTGAGGATTGGTTCATAATCGTCAATATTTGACCAACCAAAAACTGAAAGCAAATCAGATGTTAAGAATTTGATTTCCGGCGTGTGATTTCTTATTTTAAACAAAATTATAGCTACTCATAAATAACACAATAATGATTACAGCATTCTAGCTACACATCCAGTTAAAAAAAATTTGAAGTATCAAACCGCAAGCCTAGAATCAAACATTGAGAAAACCTTACTACATTATATTTTGAAAAAAATAAACGTGTATATATGTTAACGAAAATGTAATTTATTTTTAACAAAAATATAGTTTAATATTATATTTATTATATATGAGAATATATGTCCAAAAAAGGTGTAATTTAATCTTACACTTATAAAGTATTGTATTAAAAATCTATTATTTGTATAAAAAAATAAGTTAATATAAGTCTATTATTTTTACAAATCAACAATACTTCTTGTAAAATTAGAAAATTTGTGCTGCTAAATATAACTCTACATCTTTCTTCGTTCGTTATATATTTTTTAACACTCTAAAGTAAAGAAAACATTTTTTTTCTCTAAGAACTTTCAAGAATTAAGACCAAATTTTAATTTGTATGAAAAAAAATTTGTTGAGTCCCACATCGATTAGGAAAGTAAAAAGAATATTAGTTATAAAATTATGGTAACACTTTCTCTTTGAGAGTTCTTTTGGAAGAAATTAGACTATTATTTTTTACATGGTATCAGAACAGGTCTTTAAGATCAACTAATGAATTACCCTTTCAGTTCAGTCAGTCTTTGCGGTGTTTCCATCTGATGTGAGGAAGGTATTGAGTCACACATTGACAAGATAAGCTATCAGAGTACTGGTTATAAGATCATGGTAACCATTTCTCTTTAAAAACTATTTTAGAGGGAGTTGGGACATTACTTTCTACATTTTTATTTTATGATAGCTAATTTCTATTCCAACCAGACCATGACCGATACACTAGTACCAAGAGTAACAACATGGTTACAAAATGGGTTTGGAGACGATGAACCTTCACATTGTTTGAATTTTTGAGCAATGGTTATATTAGTGGCTTCGACGTGCTAGTGCAAAGTTCGGAGACGTATTGAAAGCTCTTGACAAGCTTGTCTATGCCATCTCTTTTTGCTGGAAAAATTACCAATTTGTCCACCGTGTCATTCATGGCTAAATTATATTCAAGGGGGTACTTGTGTTGATGAAAACACGCTCTGTTTACACACAAAAATTTAACCGAGCATTAGAATAACAAAACTTGAAGGTGAACCACAGAAGCTTGCTTTTGTATAAACACTTGCTGCCAATAATTGTTTTTCGTTACCATTCAGTCTATTATGCGTATTTTCATGTTTTTTATTATTTTTTATTTAAAATTCCCCCCCCTTTTTTTCGGATTGAATCTGTGAGATGAAGCCGTAATTAAATCTTGAAGGGGTCAAATTATTATATACAATTCTACAATAAACATAAGCAATTATATAAAGTTTGTATATGATAATTATCTGTATAATTACTATAATTTATTTTAGGGAAAAATGGTCCTCGTGTCCTTTTGTTTTTATTTTAGGAATTTTTTAATACATTTGTTTGAAAACTATGTTTCAAAGTCTATTGATGAAAAAATTAATTTTTCATTAAATATATTATATGTAAGTATCATGTTAAGTATTTTTCGATACACATATATTTAATAAAATAATTTTAATTAAAAAAATTCTTAAATTTGTTAATCAAACTTTAATTAGATTTTAGTTTTTTGATATATGAATTTAAATATTAGGCAATGAAATTTTTGTTTAAGATATATTATAAATTTTGTTTAATTTTGAAAAAAAATTCTTAAAATATTTGAGTAATTTTTTAATTAAATATTAATTTTGTATATAAAAAATATAAATACATATGCTATTTTATTATATTTAATAAAAATAATACGAAAAGTTAATTTTATTATTACCTAATATATTTTACAGAAAAAATATATTTAAATGATATATTTTTTATAAATAAATAAACTTAATTTTTTAAAAATAAAATTAAACTATACTTTTTACTTAAACAAAATTACTTTTTTAACTCATCAGCCTTATTTGTTTATAATAATTGAAAAAGTGTGCGTATACTATTTATCATGCAAGGAAGCACAAAAAGAAAAGAAATAGAAACAGTATACCTTCAAAATGAATAATAATATTTTTTTTTCTAAAGAAATGAACATATAATACTTATTTTTAAAAAGATAAATACCAATTTAATTAATACCTTTAAAATTTATAATAATAAAAATAATATTTTTTTAATATTAATTAATATCTTTTTAAATTTAAGATGAGGCTGTTAATTTATCAAATTATATTATTAAAATATTGTGTTGCATTATGTGCTCATAGTACATACAATGTTCGTGTAAATTATTATAATGTTATAGGTATTATAAATTGTTGACATATTAGTGTTTTTTATAAGAAGAAAAATAATAATGTATGATAATTTAGGTTAATGGTTTTACACATAATTTACATTTTGCAACTTTATATCATATTCTTAAAAGGAATAAATACAGAGAAACACCAAAATTTGTGTAAAATATGAGGGGCACCAAGATCCTTCAAAGTAATCCATTATGTATCGAATCATACCAGGACATATTTCAAATTGTCAAAATTTAACCATTATAAGGAGAAGGTAACATTAAATTAATTTCATGAAATTTATTAAATTTAAAAATATTATAAACTAAATTACCAACACAAAATTTTAATATATGAAAAAAATAACATTAAATTTTAAAAACATCTACTTTACTCATATAATCTTAATTAATCGAGATTTTAATTTTTAAATTATATGTATTCATAAATTTATTTATAAATCTAAACCTTCCTAACTTCATATGCGAAAACAATATATATATAATATATGTTTATATATATATATATATATATATAAAGTAATAAAAATAATATATTAATTTTATATATTTTTAATATTAAAAAAATTTAACATATCATTTATATATTAAACTAAACTTAATTAATAATTATTTAAATTAAGTTACGATTATTTAAACATGTTTAATATTTAATGTTATACAATTTAATGTCATATAAATAAATCATATTAAATATTATTATAAATTTTAAGTATATTTTTTATATTGTTATAAATAGTTTGGTAACAAAATAAAAACAACTCAATCAAATTACCTCAATTAGTTGGATGAATCTAGGTATAATTAACCTCTATAAGAATTTTAGAACGTAAAACAATAAAAATAATTCTTTTAAGTCTATAATTATAAAATATTAATTTTTATCTAACTTATATGTTTTATTAAAAATTATTCAATTAAATATAACCCATATTAAACTGTTATAATTTTAATTTTTTTAATTTTAAACACCATATAATTAAATATATCTAAAATTATTATGATAATATATTTTATTGTTATAAATTTTAAAAATATTATATTATTTTTATTTTTAACCTTATATATATAAATATATATTTTTGTAATTATATTGAAGATGTATTTTTTAAAGTGTCAAAATTGAAGTATTTTTTTTTAAATTAAAAATAATATTTTTTAAATTTATAATAATAAAAATATAACTTAAATAAAATTAAATGTGATTTAATTAAACGATATTAAATATTAAGTTAGTTTAAAATTATAATTTAAATAAATAATATTTACTATAAATAAAATGACGAGACCAGTAATATTAGGTATATAAGTTTGTATATAAAGTTATACTCGTAATAATTATATTATAACATTTTGTTAAATAATTTTAAAAAATAAAAATATTAATTTTTTTTTAAATTTAATCTTATGTTATATTATAATTAATATAAATTTATATTTATATATTTTTAATATTTATTATGTTATGGAAGATTTTTTAATATATATATAAATTAGATGTGAAAGATGTTTTCATTATTATAAGTTTTTAAAATGTATTCTTATTTATAAAAAAGAAAGAAAATCCTACAAATTGAATGTTTGTAGAAAGACGAATCAACTACCATTATGAGCTAAATCTACTGCCACCGCTACGGACCAGAAACCCTAAAGAGCCCTCATCCTATAGCCGTTCCATCAAAGCTCCCCGATAATCAATTCTGTACCTCCGGCCTGGTGGCCGACTAAATTAGTTTTTTTCTGTTTTTCCTTTTCCTTTGTAGAATCCTCATTCTCCCTAAAGATGGATGCTCAGAGAGCTCTCCTAGACGAACTCATGGGTGCAGGTATTTTCTTTCAAACCTTAGTTAATTTGTCGCTTTTGTCATTTCTACGCAGATGCATATTATCTATACCTTTTTTTTTAAGTTTCGCGCGTTTTTGGGAATTGCGTAAATTTTAGATGACTATGGAACACGTTAGTTTGATTTTACTTCCATGCATTGATCATACATTTAGTTTTATAAAGTTATTCGTTTATTTTTGGCTCTATTTTCACTTATCTTCTAATCACAATAATGTTGGATTTGTTTTGTTGAATCTAGCTCGTAATTTGACGGAGGAAGAGAGGAAGGACTATAAGGAAATTAATTGGGATGACAAGGAAGTTTGTAGGTCTTTTATGGTTCGATTTTGTCCCCACGATCTTTTCATTAATACTCGGAGCGATTTAGGTGAGTTGTGCTGGAAAATTCACTTGCACTTTACTTGATGTTCTATTATGGATTATGCTAGTGCTTTGGAAAGAAAAGGATGTCTATGTTTTCCATATCATGTAGAGGATTTCATATTCTCCATTAGACTGAGGAAATTGGAATGTAGCTTAAGTGAATCAATTGGGTTGTTTATAGTTTCCTGCATAATCTTCTGATAAACAAAACTAACTTTTGTAATTAGAGAATGAAAGATTTTGCATACAATGGATGTATTGACATTTTTATTATTGTTTCAGGAACATGTCCTAAAGTACATGATCAGAAGCTGAAAGAAAGGTGACCAGATTATTGTGTTATTCGTCTTAAGTATTCAATTGATCCCTTGCTCTTTTCCAGTAAAACTGTCAATCTTTGTTATAAGCATTATTGCTGCATGCAATAGAGAAACATTTAATAGTGATTATATGTGTCCTTTTTTTATTTTAGCTTTGAGAAGTCACCAAGGCATGATGCTTATGTGCCTAAGTTCGAAGCTGAACTAGCTCAGTTTTGTGAAAGACTGGTAGGTATCACACCTCACTTCAGACTCTGTGTAATCTGTATAATCATTTGTAGTCATCATATTGATATCCTATTGCAGGTGATGGATTTGGACAGAAGAGTAAGAAGAGGTCGAGAGCGCCTTGCTCAAGAGGTAGAACCTGCACCACCACCTCCATTATCAGCGGAAAAGGTTGAACAATTATCAGTGCTGGAGGAGAAGATAAAGAACTTGCTGGAGCAAGTGGAAGCTCTTGGTGAGGCTGGAAAAGTTGATGAGGCTGAAGCTCTCATGAGAAAGGTCTGTGACACAACTTGGTTTTTTTTTTCATATGTGGTTGCATTAGTCAGGTCTTCTGTTTTCATATGCTTTTACACTGCTTGAAAATAACTCTAGAAAGCTTATCCACCTCTCTACTTTAGTTTATTTTTTTATTCCCAAACAAAAAATTGCAAGTTTGCCTGGATCATTCTAGAAATATTTGTCTGTAGTGTAGGCAGGAACCTTAAGATGGTTAGATTTATGTATCAGTTTGGCATTTCTGGACTTTTGTTTTACAGGTGGATGTGCTTAATTTTGAGAAGACAGCTTTGACCAAAAATCCTCAGAGTGATAAGTTGATTCTTGCCCAGGAGAAAAAGATGGATCTTTGTGAGATCTGTGGTTCTTTTCTTGTAGCCAATGATGCTGCAGAGCGGACACAATCACATGTCACTGGGAAGCAACATATTGGTTATGGTATGCTCCGGGATTTCCTTACTGAATACAAGGTAACTCTTCCTCCAAGAATGAATTACGTGTTATTCTTTCTAGCAAATTTAGGCAAGTTAATGAATTATTTTCATTTTTAGGCTGCTAAAGAGAAAGCAAGGGAAGAAGAAAGATTGGCTAGAGAAAAAGAAGCAGAAGAACGGAGAAAGCTAAGGGAAAAGGAATGTGAGAGTAGAGGGAGAAGAAGCAGTTCAGGTGACAGGGACAGGTATCGTGATCGTGATCGAGACAGATATAAAGGGCGTGATTTCGATCGCGAGAGATCTCGTGATAGGAATGGATGGAGTAGTCGGGATGGAGTAAGAGGGGATTGGAGGTCTCGAAATGGAAGAGATGGAGACAGGGATAGGTACCATGATCGAAGCAGGTCCCGTTCCCCTGTTAGGCATAGCCATAGGAGGTCATCTTGAAGTCCAGTTCTGCCATATAAGAAAATATGTAGATAGATGTCTGAGCTTTGAAATTTAACGAGGTAGTCCTTTTAAATCTCAAAAAGCTTATGAACACGCGTTTTTTGAGCCTTGAGTTAACTGCTCGTTACGGATGAAACTTTTGTTTCCTATCTCACAGCTTTGTCTACATTCATCTCCCCTTTCATCAAAATTTTTAAGGAGAAAAAGGTGAGGTAGGTATTAATTTATCTTTTTTATTTTTTTGGTTATAACTCACTTTATTATGTACTTTAGGCTTTGTTTGAAGTAACTTTTCGTATTTATGTTTTCTCTGAAACATGGTTTTGGGAGTCTACATGGGTAATTATCCATTTAGCCTTGTTTAGTTTGTTGTTTTCTGTCGTATTCGACATCAGATTCAAAATATATAAATGCCTGAGATGCAGCTCGGAGGATACGGTATTTATCGTTCATAGAGGTAATATATAATCCCTTTCTTTGGTCATACCCCGACAAGATAAGTTTAACTATCCATGGTTTCCATGCTCTCGCCCTCATCTCAATTGTTGTCTGGTTTCATGCACTGACCAAATTTTTCATGGATGCTGGTTATTTGGCATACTGTTGTCTAAATACATAAAATTAATGATGATATCAGGAAACTCGGATGATAAAAATTGTCATTTTAGGCATCAAGGCATTTCACAAGTTTATGATTTTTTAAAAGAAAGATGCTGGAGACCTGTTCTTCAATGCACTCTAAAGGCTTGTCAATTCGTTTAATTTTTTAAAGGTTTGGTAATGTCATATGCCAGCAATAAGATGTTTATGTCATTGGTAACCCTGTGGCTGAAGTTAGCTAATTTTGAGTTGAAATTCAGAGCGGGAAAACACATGGAGTTCAGATTATGATTGGTCTTTGTAGATTGGCTATACGGCTGAATTTTACTTGTTTCATGCATAAAAGTAGTTGACTATCTGGAATTCAAGGTGCTGCTGTTTTGTAACCTGTTGTGTAGTCGTTTAGCTGTGGCCAGTGGATTGCCTATGGCAACCTGTGAATAACTATCTGAAATTGCAGTATAGGCAGGTAAATATGGGGAAACTCGATGGTGGGTTATTTTGCCACTGATAACTGTTTGTGTTTTTATTCAGCTTGCTCAACTTTACGGAAAATTAGAAAGAAAACGCTACTGGCTTTGCTGGGCGGAATGTGTCGTTGAAAGAAGCCTAGAATGATTGGCCTTCCCACCCTTATAACTTGGGTACTGTTTATGTTTTTCCTCGCTGGATTTTCTTTAAATAAGTTGCTAGATGTATGAGTCCCCTTTGAGGTTTCCAAGATTAATATTTTGTGGAATTCTAAACACCAATTTTTTGATCATGTGCTTGGAATCCACCGCTTCTTCCTTTGATCATGTGCTTGGAATCCACCGCTTCTTCCAAAGTGTTTCTAATGAGCAAACTTACAATATAAATAAGCAAGTAAACATGAGTTTGTTAGAAAATTGGAATGTAGGTATAAAGATACAAATTCAATTTAGTGGCACATTTGATTGAGTGACATTTTTTACATTAAAGTTCAGTTATACTTAAGTTGCATCAGCGTCGGTTGCTAATTATAAACTTACTCGCAAAAATGATTTTTTTGTTAATCACGTATCTAAAGTTTAAAAATTATTGCACAGATTTCATCATTGTTGACAATATCATATTTTAAATATCAAAATGATATATTATGTGTCCTTTAGTAATGATTTTTAAATTTGGGGTAAATTGATAGTTAATTAAACTAAAAGGAGGTAGTTAATATTTACCCTTTATAGTTATGACATCTTAAATTTTTGCGGGATATGTTTGTTGATACATTTCGGGTTAAAATCCTTCAACCCTAAATAAAAAAACATTTTATTAAAGAAAAACAAAGTGTGCTGTAATGTACAAGAAGTCAAAAACATTAGGAGTGCAACACATGTACGCTTGAACAGGCTGTTCTTTTTCTTCGATGTATGACCATACAATAATTATTCTCCAGAGAAACGACTGATGGCAATTTATAATTTATATTTAAAATTGAGTACGTGCTAAAAGATAAAATCATTTAACATAACTTGTAAAAAAATATATTAGTTTTAGAATGTTTGTTGATGCTTAAGAGGACATCATACTTTGACGACCTTTGATCATTCGGCCACATATAATTTTTTTTTTATAAAAGCCTACTTAAAAGGGTTGTTTTATGCAATATTTCCGATCTAAATGTGAGTGCTTGGTTAACCATTTTTGTGTCATGTTTTGTATCGACAATAGTCGTGGTTGTGTATTTTTCAGTTGATACATGAAAATAGTGCTTTTCGTGCGAGCTATTTATAATAATAAATAACACCTACAGCAGCATAAAAAAAAAATTGTTAAATTATGATCACTTATCTTTTAACACACATGTCCCAATCCTATCTACAGTAAATTCGGCCAGCTCACTTTCCCCACAATTTTATTAAAATACGTCATTTGAAGAAAATAAGGCTATTTTAATACCATGGTGAAAAAAGAATGGGGAAAAGTAAACCCTTGAATAGTGTCAAAAAAGTAGGTCTATCACAAAATTCATTAATCTAAACTCACACGCCGCATCTTACACACAAGGTTAGCTGTTGGGAGATCGAGATGATTTCCAGCGTCTGATTTCACAAATTCTTTTAGCTCATCTCTTCCAGTCGAAAGACAAGCATGGAAGGTGGAAAGGACTGAAGGGATCGGCGTTGACAGTGCAGAGAGCACGTTACTCAAATATTCAATGTCAACTGATAGTTGTTGTGCTCCCCGATCTGTGATATACTGTATTCCCCTTAACTGCTCCATGTACAGAGCACTCGCACCCTCTGCAACCTGTAATAAGCCCAATTATGAAACTATTTAACCAAGTTTCCCTGCTATTGGTGGCACGATAAAGGAAAGCATATAGGAAATAAATTCAACAAAATCCTAACGTTAGTACCTTGAACATCCATTCAGTTGCAAAGAATTGGGCTTCGTCATTGTTGGAGATGCCTTCAGCCAGTGGCTCCAACTGTTGAGGTAGAGTAAGAAGATACTCACCAACACCGGTGACATACGCCTGGGGATATGCGCTGAAGCTTGGTAGTGGGAAAGCACTTTGTTCCTCTACTGAGGACCAAATAGGCAAGCGAGACACATCACTGAGTCGTTGACGCACTTTAGAAATGAGGACATCATATACAAGTTCATTGACTGTATCAGCAAATGCTGCAACTCTTTGAGATGCAACTGGAAGTGCATGAAAACGGGGATCTTTTGACTGCATCACAAGAAAAGGTCAACATCACAAGCATATTTACGAGCCTTTGTGCAAGGAAAAAAGCAGAATTGATTTTAAGTCAAGCACAAGATGGCCAAAGTAGAACAACAATAGTGAATTTTCAAGTTACTAGTTAGGAACTATGAACCCTGAAGCTCTCATTTTCTCAAGACTTCTTTGCATTTTGGAAGTCTTGATAGTGTCAAATTGAGATTTCATACCAAATTTATCTTTTCTCAAGCATTGGTACCAATATACCCCAAGATTCTGTCAGGATGATGAGAAGCACCTTTTTCATTACTTTTATTTTTTAGTGGAAGAAGCACAAAGATAAAGTCATGAGTGAAAAAAAAAACTTCCATCACCTGATTCAAAAGGTTAAAGAGTTTCCGAGCCTTCTCTGGAACATCAACAAGTCGTACAGCAGCCACATCCAAGGCAGCCCTTCCACCCAAAGAAAATTCTCCATCTGTATCATCACCAGCAGCATGAGACAAATTCTGGTCAACATTTGAACCAAATACTGAAAGTGACAATGTAGTGCTTAATCTAGCAAGAGTAGCTCTCAAGGAAGCTTCAAAAACAGAGGATCTGCTAGTTAGACAATCCGAAACAGTGAGGATCTGTAATGCGCCTTGTACAATAGACCATTCCTCCTCGTTTGAAATTGGATCAACTTTCCGTGCACTTTGATTTGCATCTTTCTTTTCCAAACCCGTCTCCTTCTTTGAGCCAACTCCATCACTACCATGATCTACTCCACAGACAACTCTCAGTGATTTCAGGGTATCTTGCAAGGTAGAAATGTATTGTAGCATAATGTCATCAAGAGCCAGAATAAGCTCATCTGCCTCGGAACCACCAGTAAAGCTGATGCACCTTTCAACAGCTGCTTCAAGAAGCACTGCAACCTGAGGAATAGACTCCTCCATTCTGCGAACTGTTTCACTGAGCTCAATGCCCTGTGCACCCACACCACGAGTAACAGCTCCTCTAAGATCCACCCCGGAAATCTCACAGGAAAGAATAGCACGCTCCATTTGTCCATACCTACAACAAAGTCGAATATGTTTATCATTAGTAAACTAAAAAGAATATCAAATCCAAGATTGATGCCAGCTAAAAATTATTCGTACTTTTGTTTGAAAGATTCATAGGGAAGATACACTGCCTTCAGAGTATCCATTAAAACCCGGACATCGGAATCTGAAAATAAGTGCTGAATATTTCTTGCAAATGTCTGGGTTACATTGTGTAATTCAATCAAGGCCTCCACATGTTTCCTCTGAATCTTGATTCCCTTGGGCATATCACCAGACAAAACATCCAATATTCCTGAAGTCATTGAAAAGAAAAGGATCGTAATTAGAAAATTCTTTGGTAATAAAATCACATAGCCCAAAGTTATAAGAAACAAAGATGATAAAAAAATTCTGAATCTGACATTTATTCATTAAAAAAAATTATTCTATATTATGAAACCTTTTAAGGATTTCAAGTGTCATAGATTATTTTCTGTTTGGGAGTATACTCTCTTCCACATGCTTTTACAGTATTAACTGCACTTAATAGGTATTCGTGTCATATAAGACCTTGGACCAAATTGATATAGAAAACTGACGGTTTTCTTTCCTTTTGGCCCAAAAAGTCATTCCTTCTTACCCTACTCCTAAAGAAGGCTAAAAATACAACTGCACTCTCATTTTGATAAGAGTCATCACGTGTTAATAACTAGTAACATTAACTTCCTGGTCGAGCAAACCAACCTTTAGCTAATGCTTTTGTTTCAGGAACCACATCACCAGTTGCAAGGTTGATACGCAAAACAAAACTTCCTCCAACAGCTGCCATTGTCTCAATCAACAGCTTCGGGACCAAATTTTTATAATCCTCGGGGAAAGCAACCATACACCTATATAATACGATTAAGGCTAATTGCTTAAATTCAGTAACTGGGAAAAATTAAAAAATAAATAAATAAGGGTGGCAATATTGCTACAACCCAACCCACATTAATATCGTCACAATTATTTTCATGGTAACTTCATCCAACAATGATAACACTAAATTGTATTTAATTATAGTGATAAAATAAATAATTTATACACTATTGCATTCTGAGTGCTGAACTCATTCAAAGTTTGAAATCAATATCTATATGATTAAGAATATAGAGTGGATTATGTGTGAGACTTGAGTGTACGAACAAAATAATGAGGATTAACACATTTGCTATGTAGATAAACAGACCGTGAGATTAAGTTGTAATGTTATCAAGGTCACAACAACCAGTCAACCATGCTGACACCTTCTTTTCTAAATTAATTTTAAGCGATCTTTTTTTGAGCATAAACTTTTTTCGAGTTCTCATGGGTCATGGTAGCCTGCACTTATTAGCTTAAAGTTTGCCAATTTAGGGCATTGCAACCATTGCATGTATCCTTCTAGAGATAATCTGATAATTTAAAAATATTTTTGGACGAAAAAGAGTGCAAAGCTTACCATTTCCATTCCTGCTCAAGATAAAGTAGCAACTCATCATAGAAGCTTGCTAGCCAAATAGTGAAGGATATTGCTGAAGAACTTTGTTGAAGCTCAGAAGTAACTGATAGCCTTTCAAAATCACTCTTCTCGTTTGCAAGCTTACTAGTACGTTGTTTGGAGTCAAAATCTTCCCAGAGGTGCTTTATGGGTTTAAGGTGAACTTTTGTATAATGCAACTCTAGCGACTTGAACCTACCAATTCGAATGAGAATTCCCCGCAAGTTTTGGGCAATGTCAACCTGACAAAAGTATAAGGCAAGAAACAATCTATAATTGTGCTAGAACAAGGACTTGAGAAGCAATTAACATGATAGGTAGCAACCCATCAGTAAACTTATAGATTTAAGAATTTTTTTACCTTGCGATTGGATAATGAATCAGTTAGACGGGGCTGCACCATTGAATCAAGCCTATCCTCTAAGACCTCAAGTTGCTTCCTCACATTTGCAAATTCAGCAACCTGAAATGGTGGTTTGAATTTTTATGGGGGCAAAACAAAAACCAAAAGTTTAAAGAATGAATCTAGATGTCTGGGAAAAGCGGAGCACAATGCAAAAGCACTCAGGGAAAAAAGAAAAAAAAAACCTCCCCAACAGCGGACAGGCAATGTCTCATGTTAGCCAAGGTTTCTGCTGCCCGAGGAAGATCGCCACTGGCAAAGACATCCTCCACAGTTGAACTTAATTTAGTTAATCCAGCAGCATCCTGTAGTGGAACACACACAGGGTGAGCATATCATGCAAAACAAACTCTCTTTCTTAGCTACATTTATATACCAGCATAACTCAGTGTACAAGAGAATAACACCATTGATAATATCAACCTGCAATGTAGCATATGCAGCTTCCATCCTCTGCTTGACAACATCAACTTTAGCAAGAGCAGCTATAGATTCTGCTGAGGTTCCTTCAGCCTGCAAGATTAAATCAAAGAAGCTTGAAGCTAAAAAAATCCTTATTAACACTTACGATGCAGAATTTATCACAACATTCCAGTCTTAATTAATTCAAATTGGATAACGAAAATATCAATAACACGGAGAGATCATAGGCCTTGGAACATGGGCGCATTTTATTGTAGGACATTGCAGCACACAACAATGTTCCCCACCTGCCCAAACATTTTTAAAGGAAGGGAACTTTCTATATTCTACTGCAATAGCACTTAGAAAATGCCTATCCAGCAGTCCTTCTTTGCTACATTATTACCTCTTCTAGACTAGTGCACGCGGAGAAATTACTACACAAATTAGATAGAAGTTCAAAAGTCTAGGTCTCAAGATCTAACAGATATGTAAACTCTCACTTCTTTGGCTTAAGAGAAAAATTAATCTAAAAGATTAATACAATTAGGAGCACCATTTGCAGCCTGAGGTGCCAACCGATCTCACCATTACCACATGTTATACATTCATACACAAAAACCACTCAGAAAACATCCATAAAAATGAAAATTCGCAGGGATAACCTTCTTGAGCTTCTGGAGGATGCCGGAGACAGAGGAACGGAGAGAGACGGCGTCATCGCGGAGGCGGACGACGTCGCGAGTGGAACGTGGAACGCGGAGGAGGGCGGATGCACTCTGATCCTCGAGTGAGGCAGCTATCTCTTCGGATAGCATCTGGAGCTTCATTTCCAGATCCACGAGGTGCTTGTCCACAGATTCCTGATGATGCCGAGTCTGACTCGCCGAGTTAATCCACTTCTTCGGGTCGAATTTCTCGCCCGAGAACGGGCCTAGATCCATCATGGCACGACAGTGACCTCGATCGGAATCGGACGAGTTAGCTCGGTGACGAACTAAAATGGAGTTTTGAGTTTGTTGATCAGATAGTCTGATACCACTTACAGTAGGAAATGTTACGAATAGAAAAATATTTAGTGACCTACATGGCTACAATTCACTATTTCCTCCGCTCATTCCGCCCTAAAAAAAATACAAATCGAATACATTTAAAATTAGGTTTGGTATCTTGGCAATAGACTGATTTTATTTTTAGTACTTTTTAAATAACATTTTAATAGTATTTATATTTTAAAAATATATAAATTTAATATAATTTTTACGTATAACAGGTACATGTATTCTAAATAAATAATATTTTTAACATTTTTATATTTTCTCTTATCTATAACATAAATATTTTTTTCATATTTTTTAATTTTTAAATACATGTTTTTAATGTTTATCGGTTAATCTTACCTCATTTTCTTTTTAGATTTTTAATTTATTTTTTTCAATCCACTTCCTTACTTTTTTTTTAAGATTAAAACAAATCTCACCCATAATCATTTTTCAAAATCTTAGTGTGAAATATGAGAGTTAATGATAATTTATTTTAATAATATAACTATTCAATAACAACATCAAAGATATGAATCATTATCATAATTCAATATATAATTTAATTTGTTAACTTTTTTGAACAAATTATTGATATCTAATAGACACTATGAAAAGATTATACATTTATTGTCACATTTATATTTTTTTTAAATAATTTTTTTTTCTTTTTATGATAAACTTTCAAAAACTATTATTGCTTAATGTGTATCATTATTTTTTAAAATATTTTTATTTTAAAGAGTTTTGTATTATTTTTACGCCCACTTTCCAAAGGATTATAGGTGGGGTTTACTTTTATCTTCCCAAGGAAAATAAAAATGAAAGGTGTTGAAATTACAGACAATTAAAAAGAAAATACTGTGAAAAAAAAGTAAAATGTGTTAATAAATATTAAAAATGTGTCTATAAATAATTAAAAATTAGGATGAGGGAATTGTTTTTGTATAAGTGTCGTAACGAAAGACAAAAATACCATAAATATCATTTATTTAGAATTATGTGTTCGATAATATAAAAATAATATTAAGTCTATAATTTTTTTTAAATATAGGTGTCAATAAAGTAACACCTGACAAATAAAAGGTAAAAAAGTATTAAAAATAGATTAAAATATTACTAAAATACCAAGTTTCTTAAAAATATACTTATAATTGTAAATGTAACGGGTATCTCCACTTAAAATATTTATGGAGACACATTAGGGATCTCAATGAAAAACGAGGACCCCTAAATAAAGAACGATGATCCAAGTAATATTTTAAATATTATTTTTATTTTTAAAATTAATTTTTTTATTATAAATGAAAATTTATAAAAATAATAAGCCAATAATAAATATTTTATATTTAAAAAAATTAAAATTTTGAGTTAATAAATAATATAAATAAATTATATTTATGCAAAAGGAATAAAAATAAAATATTAATAAGAAGAAATATATAATCATTTTGTATTAAACAAGTATCTAATTATAAATTAATTTAAAATAATAACAATAAATTACAAAATATTTATAAAATTTTACATTTTTAAAATTTAAATAACTATTTTGAATAAATTTTATAAAAAAATTATTGATATTTTAATAGAATAAAGAAATATATAATATATTATTTATAATTAGTTTAAGTTTAAATGTAATTAAATTTATAAAAAAATATTAAATTTAATATATTTATCAAAATATGGTATTTAATTTAAGAGATTGGGTTGGGAATACGATCTCCATCATTGCCCTACATTATGTTATAAAATATGTATCCTCGTTTTTCATTTTCATTTTCTATTTTATTGTTACGTCTTTACCTTTAATTGAATAATCTTCACAATAATTTATTCGTAACTAAAAATTAACAACCCTATATATTAAGCTTATTTATCTAGTTATCAAAAAATAAAATTTATTTTTATTATTATATTTTTAAATCACATTAAATAGAGAATCTACTCTTAAATATTTATGTTTAAAAACAAATAAACTTTATGTGAACTGCCATAATAAAATTTACTTTTAAACGAAGATTGATTGAAATTAATTTTTGGTGTAAAAATAAGAGTAACATTTGTGCATTAATGGAAAAATGTTAATGATATGGTGTCTTTGTTTAGACATAAGTGCCCCTATTAAAATGGCGTGGATAAGAATCAAAATATTTTTGAAAAAAATAAGATTACAATATCATGTAATAAAAGTTAAATTCTATAAATGGTTTTTAAATTTTTTTATATTTTATATTTTAATTTCTTAATTTTTTAAAATAATTTAGTATCTTTTTTTATTTTTATACTTTTTTTCTAATTCGTGTGAAAATTAAAAATTTAGTATTTAGGTATGCAAGACTTTAGCAGCTAACATCATCTCAGGAGTTGCACTGGATTACATGAGCTGCATGCTCTCTAATATCATATTTATAGATAAATAACGTGATAATTTTTTATTAAATTTAATTATAATAATTAATAATATTACGTTAATTATGCATAAATTTTAATAAATAGATTTTTTCTTGCGTCTGATTAAGATGGAATTGGAACTTGTCACTTTGGTGCTGGATACAAGATACGTTCTTTAGAGAACAAGGGTAGAAGTCTTTTGAAAAACTCTATTTGATAAAGGAAACTTCAGTTACTATATTCATTTTAAAAATAATATTTAAATTTTATATATACTTTTATAATAATTTTGTTCTGTTAATATAAAAAAGTGATTGTATAAAATAAATAACTATTTTATATCTATTTAATTTTTTTTATTTTTTTATTTTTTTATTTATAATTTATTTAAGTTATAAAAATCTCTATCTAATGTAATTAAAATTAAAAATTAAAAAAATTATCTTTATCTTTATATCATATTTTTTTATAATAATAAGATTAAATCATTATAAAAAATAAATCTAAAATCCAAATACCATTTTTACTATAAATTGAAGAAGATTTTATAAGAATTTCTTTTCTTTAATATACATCTATCACATTAAATATTTTTCTACAATAACTAATTGTAAATAAAATTGGTCAATCCTTATTCCATAGCTTAATGTCACGACCTTAAATTTTAAGTCGTCATCGTGCGACACTTAGCACGGTATGTTGCACTAAGTCTATCTTTCAACCCGAATGAAACACCCCAAAGAGAACAGAAAGAGAGTTTGTAAAGAATTTTTTGTATTGCTCTAAAAAGAGTTTATCTTACAAGATGTTAAGAATTCCTAAGGATTTCCTAAGATGGTTATGAATTTTAAAGATTTTCCAAGATGATTACAAATGGAGACCAATGGGTCTATTTATAGCGTGACACCAAGCTTAAGACTATGTCGCATTTTTCTAGATCCTTCTAAGTCTAGAATGTACAAGAATGTTCTAGTTTTATGTACAATATGTCACAAGCTTCTAGGACCTTCTAGCCAACTCTAGAGTCTTTTAAGTTTGTCTAGCTATTTCATGCAAGTTCTAGGATGTTCCATAAGCTTCTAGCAGCTTCTACATCCTTCAAGAATCATCCACCACGTTCTAGAATATTCCAGCCCATTCTAGCACCCTCCAACGTGCTCTAGAACATTTTAGGGTTTTCAAAGCTTGAGTTGAGTCCATCCAACTCTAGCTTATTCTAGACATCTCTAGGCCACTATAGAACCTTCTCATGTAGAAAAGTCTAGATCCTTTGGACAAGCATCATTTGTTTGGATTTTGCGGGACAATTTGAGCAGGACGTAACACTCTCCCCCACTCAAGTTCGCGACGCCCTCGTCGCGCCTTAAGCTTGAACCTTTCTATGTCATCTTTGAATTGCCACAAATAATATTCAGGTTCCCAGCTCGCTTCTATATCCGAGGTATTCTTCCATTTGACCAAGTATTCCCTATAACTTGGTACACTCATGCGTCGGATTAGGCGATCTACCAAGATAGAGTCCACTTCCCTATCAAAGAAGGTTACTACTGCGGTAGGTGCCCTCTTTGATTCTCCCCTACTTTTGTCATCCTCGTCTCCATGATAAGGCTTCAACATGCTCACATGAAAAACTGGATAGATTTTAAGCTTCAGAGGGAGTTGGAGTTTGTAGGACATCTTACCAACTCGCTTAAGGACAAGAAATGGTCTTTCATACTTCCGCACCAACCCCTTATAAACCTTTTGCAAGGACTTAAACTGTTGGGGCAATAGTTTGACAAGGACCAAATCTCCTTCCTGAAATTCCACCATCCTCATTTTCTTGTCAGCCTATTTATTCATCTTCGTATATGCCTTGTTCAAATAGGCTCGGGCCAACTCAAATTGTTCGTGCCACGCCTTGGAAAATTTGAAGGCAGCACGACTCTTTCCTTTATAACTCGTGGTCAAGGCATGAGTTGCTTCCCCATGACGATCTCGAAGGGACTCTTTGTGGTAGACTCGTTCCTTTGTAAATTATAAGTGAATTGGGCTACATCCAGCAACTTAGCCCAATCGTGTTGGTTGGCACTCACAAAGTGCCTAAGATAAAGCTCCAACAATGCATTGGCATGCTTCATTTGTCAATCGCTTTGTGGATGAAAGCTTGTAGAGAAGTTCAAGTCTGATCCCAACAACTTGAACAATTCCGTCCAAAATTTTCCGGTGAATCGTGGGTCTCGACCACTCACGATATTGGATGGAATCCCCCAATGCTTCACAACATGTTTGAGGAACAACCGTGTCATCTCATCTACCGTGCAATCCGTTGAGGCAGGTATGAATGTTGCCTATTTGCTAAAGCGATCAATCACTACAATGATGCTGCCAAAGCCCTCTGATTTTGGCAAGCAAGTGATGAAATCCATAGAGACACTCTCCCACGGTCTCTCTGGAATAGGCAGCAGCTCTAGCAAACCTTTGGGTGCATGCTGCTCTATCTTGTCCTGTTGGCACACAAGACAAGTCCTCACATAGGCTTTAACATCATCCCGTAGTTAAGGCCAGTAGTAGATTGACTTGATCAAGACAAGGGTGCATCTCATTCCTGGGTGTCCAGCCCATAATGAATCATGACACTCCTTAATAAGCTCCTTCCTTATACTCCCTCATTTCGGTATAAAGATACGATTCTGCTTGGCATAGAGTAGTCAGTCACTAAGCCAAAATCGCCTTGTCTTTCCTTTCTTAATGAGGGCAAGGAGGTTTTGAGCAAGGGCATCATGCTCCAACCCTTCTTTGATCATTTCCAGCAAATGACTACTTGGCCTACTCAAGGTTGCTAACTCTGTCTTTCGACTCAACACATCAACCACCACGTTGCTTTCGCTGCGCCACTCTGATTTTCCCCCCAAATAAGGGCTCATTGTTGGTGGTCTTGTGTCAAGATCCAACTCAACTTTGTGGTCCACCTTCTTCCTTGGAGGTAACCATTTGGGTAACGCCTCAGGCATCACATCATGGGACTTATCTGAGACAACTTGCACTTCCATCGGCAAGCTTGACTTTGGCGATTCCTCCTCCTCGTCGTATTCTTTTGATATGGTCATGTAACTCTCTTCGTCTCTCTTCAATCCCTTATTGAATTGAAATGCCGAGAGATCTTGAGTCGTAGGTTTGGTGGTCCTCTCCGTCGGTACCACGCAAGCCTTTGGTCCATCCATGATACACATAGAGTTTGAACATGGCACCAAGAAAGCTCTAACCTGGTCCAAAAACTCCTTGTCAAATACAACAGAGAAGTCATCCATAGGCGCTACTGATAAGTCCATTTGGCCATTCCAAGCACCGAGACTGACCTTAACTCCACGAGCAACTCCATGCAATGGTAGTGTTGTTGAGTTAACTGCTTTGAGAGATCCCCTTCCATGGACTACCTTAAGACTTAGTCTCTTTGCTTCCTCCACTGAAACAAAGTTATGAGATGCACTTGTGTCCACCAAAGCTTTGGCGACCTTCCCGTTGATGATTGCATCTACGTACATCAAGCCTTTGGAGTCTTTGGGGCGTTCTACAAGGCACTAAGTAGGCGCAAAGAACCCATCTTTGTACCTTCGTAAGACTTGCCTCCATCATGGTCATGAGTGGAAGCAACTAAGGCACTCAATTCCTTTCTTTTCAAACATTCACGTGCCCAATGCGGTCCATCGCAAATGAAGCACGTCACACGGGGCTTCGAGGCACCACGATCCTTTTTTTCCTTCCCCTTATCTCGTGATTTGAATGAGAAGCCATCTTTATGATTTTTGGAGCCCTGACTTTTGGCTTGGCCTCCACCACTCTTTCCTCCACCAAACTTTTTATATGTGGCTTTTGAGCTCTCTTTGTTTGTGGAGAAATCAATAAAGCTTTATGCAATCGCAATGGCCGAAGATAGGTCTTGGACACCACGTCGCCTCAGCTCGAGGTTAACCCATGATTGGAGACCATCCATGAATAAGAATAAGGCATCCTTGTCTGATGCGTCGGGGACTTCAAGCAACAAAGTTGTGAACTCTTTCACATAATCCTTTATGCTACCTGTTTGCTTTAACCGTCGCAATCGACCCCTTGCCTCCTATTCAGCATTTACGGGGAAGAATTGACCTTTGAATTCCCTCTTGAAGTCATCAAAGGTGTCAATTGTGCAAACCCCTTGTTGCACATCTCCCAAGATGATTGCAAATGGAGACTAGTGGGTCTATTTAAAGTGTGACACCAAGCTTAAGACTATGTCGCATTTTTCTAGATCCTTCTAAGTTTATAATGTACAAGAGTGTTCTAATTTTATGTACAATATGCCACAAGGTTCTAAGACCTTCTAGCCAACTCTAGAGTCTTCTAGGTTTGTCTAGCTCCTTCATGCAAGTTCTAGGATGTTTCGTAAGCTTTCAGCGGCTTCTACATCCTTCAAGAACCATCCACCACGTTCTAGAATATTCCAACCCATTCTAGCACCCTCTAGCGTGCTCTAGAACATTCTAGGGTCTTCAAAGCTTGAGTTGAGTCCATCCAACTCTAGCTTATTCTAGACATCTCTAGGCCACTCTAGAACCTTCTCAGGTAGAAAAGTCTAGATCCTTTGGGCAAGCACCATTTGTTTGAATTTTGCCGGACAATTTGAGCAGGACGTAACATTAAGCTGACAAGGCTTCAGCTGATAAGTACATATTCACTGTAGTGGCGTCAATAACATGTCTAACCTTAATTAAGTATTAATTAATAAGTATCAAATGCATATTAGCCATATCAACCTTGATAAACTATTCATGATATAATATCACGAGCCAATAAAATTTAAGAATAATTTAAATTATTCTTTAAAAAAAATTAATTTATAATAAAAAAATAAAAAATAATAATTTAATTAACAACGAGTATATTTCATAAGTAATAAATAATACATCTATGAGTAATAGTACATCCTTCGGTGAAGATCATTACATTATATTTGTTTCATAGTACTAAAAATTCTAACATTATAGTTTTATACAATAATGTGTTTGATTATAAAATCACACTGTATCATACAATATAAAAATAATATAATTATGTATAAATTTAATACAACTAAATGATGTGGATCTAAATTGTACTAAACACCTAACTTAGTTTATTTGAATTTATAAAATTATATGTTATAATTTTTTCTTTCATCTCAAATTTAAAAAAAATATTTTTTATTTTAAAAAATAATAAATATTAATTTAAATAAATTTTATAATAAACAAATATTATATATATATATAAATTATTTTATTTAAATATTTATAATCAATTTTGTGTTAGAACAAAATTAATTTTTGGTGGAAACCATCACCTAAAAATTATTTAAAAACATTTATATTGTATTACTAAAAATTAAAAACAAAATATACGAAAATATAACTGAATCTATAGCCATTAATTAATTACGTAGTTGAGTTATTAATTTGTCAACCTACATGTTTCTTTTAAAGAACCTTTTTGTTTTCTCTCTACTTTCTTTAACAATAGAATATCAGATAATAATAGAATAATATGTGTAATATGTGTACTATAACTATTTTATGTATATATATATTTAATAACATTATCTATATTTCATCACATTATTAAAATAGACATAAGCTTTATATCTATGCACATTAAAGTCTCAATTGCTTAAACCTTAGTAAATCATTTTTAAATGAGTTTAATTTTATATGACAATCTACAACACATAATTATTCACAATAAGCCCAACTTTGGATTAATGATACAATAATCTTCCACTTGGACTATATGTATGACTTTACAATTATGCGTCATAAAAATAACCATATAAGCTCAACTTTGCTATCATTATCAAAATGTATTTGTATTCAATTTGGTTCATCAATTATATTAATACAGTATCAAAGAAACCTTTATTATATTTGAAGTAACTCGATCCATCAATGATCACGTATACTGATATAATTTAATGACATTGATCATAATGTGGATGCGTAGCATGAAAAATTAATGCAATATTATCTTAACATACCTATTTTCAACTTATTACACCTTAAACCTTAGTGATATTAAATCATACCAAAATCAAAACTTTATTTCTATATAAAATAAACTCAAAATATCCTTAAACTGAAAAAATTGAAAGTGTATATATGTCAAAGAAACATTTAAAATTACAAACTCTCATTAAAATTGAATATCCTTAAATGACATGATATCTATATGAGTAGTGTGCTCATTTAACACTTTGGGTGACAATCCTTTAGTAAGTGGATGTACAATTATAGAGTTTATATTGATTTGTTTTGTAGACATCTGTATATTTTGAACACTTTATTTGACAACCAATAACTTGATATCTATATGCTTCGACTTCATTGAACTCCTATTGCTAGTGGAATATAGTATGTTGAATTATTATCACAAAATAACTTAAGTAGTCTTTCAATACCATATAACATAAATAGCCTTGTGATAAAAATTTGTAGCCATATTCCTTGATTAGATGCCTCATAACATGTTATGAATTATGTCTTCATAATAGAAGAGGCTATGATAAGAGATTGTTTCACACTCTTTTAGAAGGTAGCATCCCCAACTAGCAAGTAGACATAGCCCGACGTAGATTTCATACTATCTTAACATCCAACAAAATCAGAGCCAATATACCTAACAACCTCAAGCAAATAAGACCTTCGATAAGTGAGCATGCAGTATTTTGTTCTCGATAAGTACCGTAAGACTCGTTTGGATGCCTTATAATGGTTTATTGCTGGATTGCTTAAATATCTACCCAACATCTCAATACTGTATGTAATATCTGGACACATACATAACTGAACATACACTAGACTCCCTACTCCTGATGCTTAAAAAATCTTGTGCATTTTCTTTTCCTAGAAAAAAAAGCTCTTAGAACACTGATTGAGACTAAATTTGTTTCCCTTAGCAATAAGATATTAGCTGGTTCATAATTTCGTATGTCATATCTATTGAGAACCTTTTTGATATAGCTATTTTATGTTAATCCTATAATACTATAACAACAATACCAAAATACCTGCATACTTGATACAAAAAAAAACATCCTCGACATCTTTCATATCAAAATTCTTAACTAAAAATTTCTTAGTTTCATGTAATAAGCCTATATCGTCGCTGACAAGCAAAACATCATCAATATATAAAACCATAAAAATATACTTGTTCACGTATAACTTACAATATATGCAATCATCGATCAAATTCATCTCAAAACTAAACAAGATGATCACCCGATGAAACTTAAAATACCATTGTTGATATGCTTGTTTGAGCCCATAGATGATTTCTTAAGTTTTCAAACCATATTCTTTGGTTTTCCCAACACAATTTTTTTAGTTGCATCATATAGATGGTCTTATTAATGTCACCATTGAGAAACATTATCTTTACATCCATCTAATATAACTCAAAATTGAAATTTACTACCAATGCCATTATAATCTTAAAAGAGTCTTTCAAAGAAACTAGAGAGTTTCTTTATAGCCGATGCCTTCTTTTCTATGTAAAGCCTTGTGTGATAAGATGAGTCATGTACTTCTCCACATCACCTTTCAAATTCCTCTTAGTCTTAAATATCCATCCACCATTAATGAGTTTTGTACCTTTTGGCAATGAGACAAAATCTCACACGTCATTATCCTTCGTGGACTTAACTTTCTCATTCATAACATCAATCCAGTTCTAAGTTAAATATTTTCATGTCTTGATGGAAGTTGATCGGATCTTCTTATAACACTCTTATATCAACCTTATGTTCTTGGAGAAATACAATGTAGTCATCTAGCACTGCACTTATACTTTCCCTAGTGAACCTTCTCAATGGTATGAGTTCTTGAGGGGGTAGAGTTTATTCTTTTAGAACAATTTTTTGAATGGGTGATTCTTCGAGATTGTCTTCATTTATTGTGTCTTGATCAAAGTCAGAAATGTGATCCTAATAAATTTTAATAGCTCTTATGGGAATATCATTATATTACTCTTCAAAAACAAAATCTCTAATTGTATCTTCCCTTCCAAACTCGACATCCTTAAAGAACTAGACATTTTTTGACTTGAAAATTGACTTAGATGTGGAATCATAAAACTTGTACCCCCTAAATTTTTTAAAACATCCAATAAAATAACAAGTCATTGTCCTTGATTCCAGTTTATTTTCTTTATGCCTATGAGACTTTGTCTTAGCTGGACATCCTCAAATATACAAGTGATTTAAATTAGGTTTTTGCTCATCTAAAGTTCATAAGGGATTTTGACTGTTGCTTTAGTTAGAACCCTATTAAGAATATATGCTAAAGTGTTAAATACTTCTTTCCAAAGTGATTATGGTAAGATAGAATGACAAATCATACCCATCACCATATCCTTAAGCATCTTGTTTCACCTTCCAACAACATCATTCATAATGGGCAAACCTAACATGATGTACTATGGATTACGCATTCCTCTATAAACTTAACAAACATTCTTAGACGTTGATGACTTGAACCATTATATCTGCCATAGTACTTAACACTACGATTAGATCTGGCGAATTTGATATTTTTGCTGAGTTGGTTCTCAACTTTAGCTTTATAATTTTTGAGCACATCCAATGGCTGTGACTATTTATGAATTAGAAATAAATAACCATATCTAGAAAAAATTTGTCTATAAACATTATAAAATATTTTGACCATTCTAAGAAATTGTAGAGAATAGTCCATAAATGCCTATATGTATAAGTTATAAAACTTTTAGTCATGTTGGCTTCAAATCTCCTTTTATTGTTTTGTTTTCCCTTTATACAGTTAACATAAACATCAAAGTCTGTGAAATCTAAGGGATTTAAAATTTCATCAGACACAAGTCGTTCTATTCTCTGTTTTAAGATGTGACCTAATCTCCAATGCTATAACATAGCCAAATTTTCACCTCCTAATTTTCCTTTTATATCCTATGTACTTAATTGTAGTTTCATCATCCTTCTTAATTTTCTTTCCTTTGTCTTTGTACTTAGAGGTTGAGTCTAGGTGAGTAGTCTCTATCTTATCTTGCTTTAACTTTTCCTCTTTCTAAATACAATGTGAGATGAACTTGTTTAGAGACTAAGTCTCTTTCTTATAATTGTAACTCGCCTTAAATTCGTTAAATTGTATCGAAGTATATCAAAACCAGATGCACCAACAAGTCTTCAAAGAGTTTTAACTTAAGTGCTTTCAACTTGGAAGTAATATGAGACATTGGGACATCTCTATGATGTATTCCTTGATATTGCTTTTGCCCTTATACCTCATTGAAATTAGACTTGTCAAGAGCGTATCTATTTCAGCCTTTTCGTTATTGACAAACCTCTTTTAAATGTCTATAAGAAAATCCTTAACAGTAGTTATATTTTCAGACATTGTGCCCCATGAATGCATCAAAAATGATCTTTTTTTTATAATCATCATATACATATGATTTGAACTATCCCACTTTTTATTTTTATTTTTTATTTATTAGAAGTACTCTTATCTTTAACAGGCGTAGAAAAATAAACTCTTATTGTAAGATCTAGATAAATGACTTAAAGAACTATTAAGAGATTCTATTATAATGAATTGATGCTGGTGTCATTTAGCATATGAATAGAGTTGACATTGGTAGTAATATTAATAGGATTATTTATATTTAAATCCCGAAAATAATAAACAAATAAAACCAATTCATGTAACTTTTAAAATCAAAATAACAAATTCAAATAAAAGTAAATTTTATATTAAAATACTAGACATTCCATTAATATTTTGTATTTGAAAAAAAATATCAACTTATAAGTAATATCTTGGTGTAGTAATCAAACGATTACAATAAAAACATGTCGAATAATAAATCTTCCTTTTGACAAAGTGATTGTTCACATGCAAAAAAATCGAATAATTATTATGTGTTTTTTACCCTAAATGTAAGTACAATTATGTTAAATATTAACCTTTAATTGGATCGATAAATATTCACATAAGTTACATATATACAACTATTTATACTCTAAAATAAATTAATTTCAACAAGAAAAATCACTTTAATAACATATCATTTTAATTAATTTTTCTCAAAATATATATAAAACATACCAATAATTAAATTTTATGTGATATCAATTTTTTTTTATCAAAGTAAACAATCAACAAAGGCCAAACGTTGATCAACCATGGTAAATTTTTATTGGATCAAAACTTATTGATTCATAAAACTCATATATATGTTTTGATCCATTAATTAAAAACCATATCTTGAAGCTCACAAAAATTGTCTTTTAAGTCCATAAAATGTCTATTAATTTTTTAAAAACTATTATAGGTTTAAAAAGATAAATATTTTTGAACTTCAACTCAATACATTATATAAAAATCACAAATCTCTAATTGTAACAAAAATAAATCCTAATTAAAGAAACCCTAATTATATACCTACGTAACTCTCTGGATGATGCCGCAGGTCAATGGTTTTTTATTTTAATTTTAAAGATTCATATTGAACGTTCAAAATTTGTTTTTAAACATAAATATATCAAAAATAACTTTTTCAACGTAAATTTTTTCATACCAAATCCAAGATCAAATAATAATAATTATAAAGTATTCTTTGATTTAAAATCTTAATTTTAAAACATTATAATAATTATTCTCAAATATAATAATATTTAAAAATAAAAATCATCAATTTTAAAATATCAAAATTATCATAAATCAATAATAAATTTAATTTTTAATAATTTAATATAAAGACTCTAATATCATTTCGTAGAAAATATTTGATAAAAATCATAAAATATTTATATTATATTATCGAGAATCAAAAACAAAATATGTGAAAATATAATCATACAATTATTTAATTTTATAATTAAATTGTTAGTATTTTAAATACTTATTTTTCTTTAAAGAACTCTTAAATTCTTTCCATACTCTCTTTGATGATAAAATATCAAATAAGATTAAAATAATACGTGTCATCTAGTGATAATATATAATTATTTACTTATAAATTTAATTTTATTTAATAGATAGATTAATTATAATAAAATTCAATTTAATGTAATTATGTATAATTTATTTAATAAGTTGTATCAAATTTCGAGATTTACTTGGCAATGAGTGGCTGACTCGGTTGCCGACGTTACAAGCAGTGTCGTTTAATTAGTCCGATTCTGTTAAGTGCTAAGTGCTGCCCAATAAAACAGTACTGAAGTCCTGAGCCACGAAATTTTTATAAAAGAAACAGATAACATCAGTTAAAAACAAAGTGATTTATTTTTTATTTTTTTAGTTAATCCGATTAAACTTGATCCGCTTTTATTGTGGCTTTGGTTTAATTACATCAGATAATATGTTTTATATATAAAGTTTCAGTTAAGAAAAAATATGTTATTCTTTTATAATATAAAAAACATATATAAAATAATATATGTTCACCGTCATATTTTTTTTAACGTAAACAATATGTATTTTTAAGAATTAATAATAAAATAATATAAATAAATAAATCATTTTATCATATATAGAAACGGAGTATTGTACTTTTCTTTCTAATTTTTTTCCCTCTTCTCAATTATTACGTTCTTGTTGGCACTGATTCTTATATAATTTTATTTCTAATACCTTAAAAATATATAAATTTTAAGTTATAAAAAAAATATACACTATTTTTAAATTTTTTTTTTTAAGTTACATCACATGGATATTATTTCAAATACAATTTAAGCTATAAAAATATTATGTTATTTAATTAAATCTTAATTATAATTTTAAAATTTTAAAATTAACGCAATACTTAGTTTTATATAGATATGTCAATTAGGATTAGATTTCCTATTAGGTTATGGTATAATTCATGAATTTTGTGAGTACATCTTATCTTATCTTATCTCACTTATTTTTAATAAGTTTTAATAATAATAAAATGATATTATAATATAATATCTTATTTATAATAAAATTATAACAATAATAGAAAAAAATATGATTATTTATAATAATCACTATTGTTTATGACAAACATAGTGCATGCTTATTAAGGGAAATAATTTTACATATGATAATTTTATAGATAGGTGATGCAATATAATCATATTGATTATTTATTTATAACAAAAAAATAAACGTTAAAAGTGGTGATAAAATATGTAAGATTTTTTTTTCTTTCTATTTAACATCTACGTAGCCTCATTGGTCATACCCCATACTGTGAAAAGATGTATATATTTGTTTTAGCAAAAGTTTAAAACAAATATATTCAAATAAAAGTTTAACACAGATGTTTAATAAAATATTATTTAAGTAAATAAGAAAAAGATTTGAGTCGTAATAAGTATAAAGTGTGTAATCATTTATTAAAAAAAAAACATGTCTTATAAGAAGTGAGAATGAATATCTGTGTGGTCAAATATTGAAGTATTGATCGGTCAAAGATTCAACTAATATAATAATTTAGATGAATTAATTAGTTAAGAGAAAATAGTTAAAGGAAGAGGGATTACTTTTTAAAAAAATTATTAAAAATAGGGTGAATTTTCAAATAAATTCTTTATATTAACTCATTATATTATTTAATTATTTAGATTAAAAATATTATCATTTAATATTTTAATTTTATAAAAATTATTAATTATAAACAAAATATATTATTTTAATATTTTTTATTAAAATATTATTATTTTCTATCAACAAGAATAAAAATAAAATTTAATATGAAATTATTTAAGAAAAATTAACAATAATAAAATTTAATATGAAATTATTTAAGAAAAAATAACAATAATAAAATTTAAACAAAAAATTATTTTAATATATATTTTAATTTTTAATAGAAATTAAAAATAAAATATTAAAATAAAATAATGATAATTAAATTAATTAACCAAAAATTAAAAAAAAATTAAAGCAAGTTCATTATGAAATAAAAAAGAGAATTATAAAAATTAATATAAATATCACCGTTTAACGTATTAATTTATATCATATGAATTTATTAATTAAGAAGATAAAAAGAACTATTAATTCCAAAGAGTTGGGTTAAAAAGTAAAATGTATACGTTAGAATTCATCTAGAATATAAAGAAATCATAAAAAAAGATATTTGCTATCATTTGAAACGATTCAATAATATTAAATGTTATTCTTATTTTCACATTTTTAATTTCAAAATTTATCTTAGATCAACTATTCAATCAAATGAAATTGAGCATATTTTTACCTCTTTTGAAAATAATAGCATACATCACAAACGTGTTACTAAAAACTTATGGTAGGTGATTTTTTATAAATAATTGAGTGAAAGAACCAAATGAATTGAAAAATGTGACGGTCACGTTTCTCTAAAAAATAACACTTAAAAAATTTATGACAATATAAAATAAAAAAATCAATGATATTGAATAAGTCCACTAATATTTAACATTAAATGAATCTAAAAAATATTAATTCAATTTAAATAATATTTAATTAGATGAAGTTTAACATAAAATAATATATTAAATTTTTATAAGTAATAAAAATATACTTACAAAATATAAATTATATTATTTTTATAATTATAAATTTTAAAGATATTATTTTTTATTTTTTTAAGTGGAGCTAATATCACTCTATATAATTTATATCATTACATTTAGCATTCAAAAAATTAAGAATAAAAGTCACTTATATATTTTTTACATTAAAGTCAAATTTTACTTATATAAATATTTGATGATACTAATGTAATAATTTTAAATATTCATTTTAATAACTGAAGTATCAAATGAAATAAAGTCCGACTATGAAAAGCCACTTATACGATGTTTTGGCTTCAACTTTTATACCTTTTAAACTAATTATGTTAAACTGGGGCCTGGGCACTGCTTTTTAAATACTCTAAAGAAAAAGTATTTGATATATGTGCAATGCAATTTTTTTAAACATAATATAAATTGAGAAAAGTGATTTTATCAACCACTATTATTAGTACTCCGTTCTTATAAGGTTCAAATTTTACTCCACGTAATATTTATATGCTAATGTGGATGTTACTGTTCGAAAAAGGAATAAAAGTTTAAATAAATTATCGAATTTTTTTTTTAAATTGTCTAATAAGATGTATATTATTAATTATTAGTATAGCATGGAACTATTTAAAGATAAAAGAAGAAATTATGTATCACTGATAAATAATTTTTTATGTAAAATATTTATAAATTTATAAATTAATTATATGTATAAAATTAAAATGTATCACAATTAAATTTTAAATTTTAAGTTTTTAATATTAGATATCTTAATTTTTTTTTAATAATTTGAATATATTTTTATTAAAATACAATAGATACAACATATTTTTTAAAAATTAAAAAATAAATAATAACTAAAAATTAATTAATAGTATCTATATTTCTACACATATAACAGTATGAATGTAGCGATGTTCTCCTTTTCAATATATCATTTCATAAAAAAAAAAATTGAATTACACAGAAATAACACCTGAAAAAACTGGAAAAAGGAAAGGGCATTCTGATGAGCTTCAAACTTCAAAGCTCGATTAGAAACATGCAAGGCAACAAAAACTCTGCATGTTATGTACTAAATTGTCGATTAAATAAAAAATTATTATTATATATATATATATATATATATATATATATATATATATATTACCTTTTTACATTAAATAATTTTATTTCTTACTTATTAAATCATTACAATATTCCCTTAAGCTCGAATACACATTAATTAAAAAGTAAAAAATTATATAAAAAAGGTAAAGTTATTATTTGGTATATAATATGAACATTTAAATTTGATTTAATTTTTTTATCATTTTTAATTAATAAATATTCCAGAAAGTTGTAATGGATCGTTACATAATAATTTTTAATTAAAGATACAAGAAATGGACAGAAAATTTAAAACATTACACACGTAGTCCTCAATAAAAGCCGATGTAAACTCTCGAGTGAAGTCAAATAATAAAAGAGGGACATTCAGGAATTTCACGCACGTCGAGTTTAAGAATCTTCAAGTTGCTTACTCCGTTTGCCTCCAAACTCCAAAGCTTGAAAGAAAGAAACGGAAGCCAGATAGTGTTTTCGTTTGTTAACCAACAGAAGCGAAAGTAAACAGTCTCAAAGAGAGAAAAGCAGAGAGTCTATTAAGAGAAGCGACTCAAGAATTGAGTTTGATAAGGAATATTCTCCACACTAAAATCTCAGCTAAGCCAGAGTCCGGTACTTGCTTTTTTGTTTGTATGTTGAAATAAATGTTTATTTCACTGAGCTGTAATTATTTTTTTAACCCAATTTCTTTGTTCTGAATCTTTGTTGCGTCTGATGAATGAATTTTGACGAAGTAAGTCTGACTATTTTTCCAGCGGCTCCGATTGTGTTTGATAAACAGATTTGAGGATTGGGCTCTGTTAAAATTTCTTTCCCTTTTGGCTACATTACTTTTGTAGGTGATAAAATCACGGTTGATTCTGTTTCTGTTGTTGCATAGTGTTGGAAATTATTGGTTCCGTAATTTAAGGAGCAAATTAAGGAGCAAAACATGGAGCAAAACATGAAACAAAACAAGGAGTAAAACATGGAGCAAAACATGGAACAAAACAAGGAGTAAAACATGGAGCTTAATTCAAGGAGCAATTCAAGGAACCATTAATTTAAGGAGTAATTCAAGGAGTGAATTTTCCTATAAATAGATGTGTAATTGTAATGAATTTACCATCCAAAAGTGTTCATTCCAATTGAGAGAAAAGCTTAGAGAGAAAAGCTTTTGTGAGAGAAAATTGAGAGTAATTTTCTTGGGTGTAATTGGGTTGTGAGTTGTGAGTGTTGTAAACACCTTGTGTAATTTCTCCCCTTTCAGTAAAAAGATCTGCAGCAGGTCCGGAGACGTAAGCAAGATTGGCCGAACTCCGTTATCAAATTTGTGTGTTATTTTTCTATTCTTGCTTTCTCATAAATCTGGCTTATCGGAAATTTGCGTAATTTCCCAACAACTGGTATCAGAGCTATTGGTGGTGATTTCTGTCAATTTTCTGCAAGGTTACTATTTACGTGAATAGTGAATTACGTGAATAGTGACATTTTGTCGACGATATTTGTTCGTTGACGTAGGTGTTCTAATACACGGTGGTTTACAGAAATAGTCAGAAACGATCCAGAGGAAGTCAGATTTTAGTGGGAGCAATGGCCGCAGATGAAGGAAGGGTGAAACTCGAGAAATTCGATGGCACAGATTTTGGGTTTTGGAAAATGCAGATAGAGGATTATCTGTATCAAAGAAATCTATATCAACCTCTCTCAGGGAAGAAACCAGAAGCTATGAAGGAAGAAGATTGGAATCTTCTAGACAGACAAGCCCTCGGAGTTATTCGATTGACGCTATCCCGTAATGTTGCCTTCAACATAGCAAAGGAAAAGACCACGGCGGGTCTTATGGCAGCTCTCTCCAATATGTATGAGAAGCCATCAGCCTCAAACAAAGTGCACTTGATGAGGCGTTTGTTCAATTTGCGGATGAATGAAGGCGCATCGGTAGCTCAACATCTCAATGAACTCAACACAGTCACAACCCAGTTGAGTTCAGTGGAAATTGAATTCGATGAAGAAGTACGAGCATTGATACTTTTGTCTTCTTTACCAGAAAGTTGGAATGCTACTGTCACGGCTGTGAGTAGCTCGTCAGGAAGCAATAAGTTAAAATTTGACGATGTTCGTGATCTGGTTCTCAGTGAAGAGATCCGACGTAGAGAGGTAGGTGAATCGTCAACTTCTTCAGTTTTGCATACAGAGTCAAGAGGAAGAAATTCAACCAAAGGGAATGGACGTGGCAGAACAGACTACCGAGGTAGATCAAAGGACAGGAGGTCCAAATCCAGGAATCCTAATAATTCCCATAGCTCGAAGACCATCGAGTGTTGGAATTGTGGAAGAACCGGGCACTACAAAAATCAGTGCAAAAGTGCACCGAAGGACAAACAAGTGAAGGCAGAGGCAAATGTTACTTCCACCTCAGGAGGAGACGATGCATTGATATGCTCTTTGGAGAGCAAGGAAGAATCTTGGGTGTTAGACTCTGGAGCATCGTTCCATGCTACTTCACAAAAAGAATTCTTCGAGAAATATGTCCCCGGAAACCTTGGAAAGGTATATCTTGGTGATGATCAACCATGTGCTATTAT